>JALAZF010000007.1:30797500-31445000 GCA_022829125.1 Lathyrus tuberosus
CATTTATTGGAGTCACAAAAGGTATTAACTGCATCGCCTCAGGCTTCTCAAATAAAGGAAATCCACGAAACCAGGATTGAACCTTTCAAAAGGGGAATCATACGCAAATTTCATCTGAAGGGCGCAGAATCTTCCAAGGTGCAAAATAAATGCACTCTCAATCTAGGTTTCACAGCCTAGAGATCCAAACAAATATTGCAGGGGACCAAAGTTCAATCCAGGAACAAGCTGGAGAGAAACGGTCAAACAAGACTCATCTCGAGGAAGATATATCTCAACTGGGGACTAATTCCATCCAGATAATGAACTGGAGATGAAACTGAATCAAAATCTTCCACGAGAAATAAACTCAGTGGGGAATTATCAAAGATAGGCATTTTTCTGCTTACGGGTCGACACTCTAAATGGAGAGAGGACACACATGCTCTGCGGGGATAACAACACCAGAGAGCAAAGAAGCACCAACACAAATGCAAAAATGCACAATGCAACAACAATATGCTATGCACAACAAAAGAATGCGCATGCTATGCTTATGAGTATGAATATGCTGACAAAACAGACATAAAGAAAAAATAGAGGGTGGAAAAACATCACAACACCACTGAATACTCGGCTAATCTTAACAAGATGGAGATATTATTAGCAACTCTGCTAGGCATTCAGCTGAAGAAATCCTGCAAGAGATAAACAAAAGCCATCAAAGGAAAATAAATCCTACTACAAGGCTCAAATCTTGTTGGGGAAAGGAAGATACTGCTTGGGGAGAAACCCAAATATCAATCTTCTAACATCAACGATCCATAAAGAGGATAACAACATAAACTCTGCTTTGAGGATGGCAGGAACACTGTTGGGGAATCATAACAACCCAAATCTTTCTGACTTTCCCAGGGGATAATAAAAATTCACCAGAACTTTCATTTCAAAAGGATGAAGAGATCTGTTGCGGAAAAATAGTGATCCGCTGGGGGATAATAGATATCTATGCAAAGATCCACTGGGAAAACAAGGCAGATCTGCTGGGGATACGAGAGAAAAAGCTCTATGAGGATTAACCAATTCGGAGCAAAGCATCTTGGACTTGCTGGGAAGACAACAAAAGGTCAAAATGTGGGGGATTTTAGATCAATACTCATCATGAATGAGAGAAAACCCAACAGGTGACTAATATATCAATATCCCTTGAATAAAGATATCATCAACGACTTCACTGGGAAATATCCGCAATAGTGATGCACAATTTTCACTAGGAGGATAAATCTCTGAAAAACGATCCGGAGAGAAATACATCTTGGACTTGCCGGGGAAATGAGAAATTAACCTCAATGCTTTATGATTGGAGAACAAACGAAACAAAAGTGCTCTGTCTCCGCTGGGGAATCAGCAAGGATAAATCATTCTGGCGAGAAATACAACCACAGATAAGAATCCAATAAAACAACCACCAAGTCCATGCTTCTTAAAAATAACATAGCTCTCTGTTCGGGGATATTTTAAAGCAACAACAACAAGTCTAGAGGGTAAAACTCTGAGTGAGGATTCCTCATATGATTTCAGTTGGGGACAGCAAAATGAATCTCTGCGTGGGGACCACCATTAAGGAGAAATGGACCTCAAAACTACTCAACTGCCTGACCATAACATAATCAGCTGGAGAAGAATTCAGATCAAGACCTAGCTGGGGGAGAAGCCAAACTGCATAGGACCTTATGAATTCAACACATCATAACAAACCTATCACATTGTCAACAACTAAACACATTCATAGGACCAAACTCTGCTGAGGAAATATCAACAAACTCTACTGGGGAAATATTGACAAACTCTACTGGGGAGATATTGACAAACTCTACTGGGGAGCTGTCAATAAATTCTGCCAAAGGAGCGAGAACGAACCCTGCTGAGGAAAACATTGATCCTACCATTCTTGGAATAACCGTTGACATTCTTTTTTATATTCATAAATCAAAGGAAAATGTTTTTATAATTTTCAAAAATTTAAATCAATTATTCGCATTTTTTTTCAAAAATCATCATAAAAAATAAATGAAATTTTACAAACAGAAACAAAATAAGAATTGCAAACAAAGGGACACAAACCCAAATTTTATTAATAGAATGAAAGTCCGCTAATGGCGTAACTCCAGGGATCACTACAAAGTTTGAAAAATGGTAAATACATGGAAAGGGTTACATTGAAATACAATGACCACTATTCTCCCTAACAACTTTGAATTCCATTGTGCTCAAAACTTCAGTTGAGGATGATTGAAGCAGAATCCTTGATAGACAATGTTGCTTTCAAATGATCAAGACTGGCCAAATGTAGTTACTTGCCAGAATCCCTAACTTTTGCCTAGATTTCCCTTTCGGGTTTTCAATCTACCGGGATGATTATTTCTGTTTTTGTCTCTAATTTTTGCTTGGACCGCCCTTTCGGGTTTTCAGCCCACCGAGACGCTCATTTTTGCCTAAGCCGCCCTTTCGGGTTTTCAACTTAGCGAGCTGTTCTTTTATTATTTTTTTAGGCGAAGTATTTCTTGACTGCATCGGCATTCACAGGACGAGAGAACTCTTCACCATCCATAGTTGTAAGAAGTAATGCACCGCCAGAGAAGGATCTCTTAACAACATATGGGCCTTCATAATTAGGAGTCCACTTGCCCCTAGAATCATTGGTAGAAGTCGAGATCCTTTTGAGCACGAGGTCGCCTTATCTAAACACACGAGGTCGGACCTTCCTATCAAAAGATTTCTTCATTCTCTGTTGATATAATTGGCCATGACACAAGGCCGTCATTCTTTTCTCTTCAATCAGATTCAAATGGTCATATCTGCTTTGACACCATTCAGCCTCAGACAAATCAGCTTCCATCAAAACTCTCATAGAAGGGATTTCAACCTCTACCGGGAGCACTGCTTCCATACCATAAATAAGAGAGAAAGGGGTTGCCCCTGTTGAAGTGCGGACGAATGTACGATACCCATGCAAAGCAAAAGGGAGCATCTCATGCCAATCCTTGTAAGTAATAACCATCTTCTGAACAATCTTCTTAATATTCTTATTAGCAGCTTCAATAGCCCCATTCATCTTAGGTCTGTAAGGAGAAAAATTATGATGCTCAATCTTGAACTCATCGCATAATCCCTTCATCATCTTGTTATTCAAATTCG
Source organism: Lathyrus tuberosus (assembly GCA_022829125.1). NCBI lineage: Eukaryota > Viridiplantae > Streptophyta > Magnoliopsida > Fabales > Fabaceae > Lathyrus > Lathyrus tuberosus. The sequence goes on from JALAZF010000007.1 coordinate 30,800,678, forward strand.
ACCCATTATCCGTGATAATCTTGCTCGGAACACCATACTAACAAATGATTTGATTCTTGATAAACCGGACCACTACTTGCTTGGTCACATTGACATATGATGCCGTTTCAACCCACTTGGTAAAATAGTCAATAGCTACCAATATGAAACGGTGTCCATTCGACGCTTTAGGCTCAATCATTCCAATCATATCAATGCCCCACATGGAGAAAGGCCATGGAGAAGAGATAACATTGAGAGGAGTTGGTGGTACATGAATTTTGTCAGCATAAACCTGGCACTTATGGCACTTCTTCACGAATTTGCAACAGTCGAATTCCATTGTCAGCCAATAGTAACCTGCCCTTAACATCTTCTTAGCCATTGCATGCCCATTGGCATGAGTACCAAAAGATCCTTCATGAATTTCTTTCATCAACATGTCTGCTTCGTGTCTATCCACGCATCTGAGCAAGACCATGTCATAATTTCTTTTATACAACACATCATCATTCAAGAAGAAACTACCAGCCAAACTTCTCAAAGTCTTCTTATCTTTCTTGGATGCCCCAAGCGGGTACTCTTGATTTTGAAGAAAGCATTTAATATCATAATACCACGGTTTATCATCGACAACCTCTTCAACCGCAAATACATGAGATGGCCTATCAAGACGCATAACATCAATTTTGGGCACATCATTCCACCGATTCACCACAATCATGGAGGATATAGTTGCTAAGGTGCCTGCCATTCAATTTGCTGCTCTGGGCACATGGTGAAACTCAACCTTATTGAATAAAGTTAACAACCTTCTTGCATAATCTCGATAAGGAATCAAATCAGGTTACGCGTCTCCCATTCTTCTTTAATCTGATTAATCACCAGGGCTGAATCTCCATATACATCAAGAATCTTGATTCTTAAATCAATAGCTTCTTCCAAACCTATAATACACGCTTCATACTCAGCCGCATTATTTGTGCAAGTGAACATCAACCTTGCAGTGAAAGGAATGTGAGAACTATGAGGAGTAACAATTATTGCCCCAATACCATTGCCATACTCATTAACAGCTCCGTCAAAAATCAAACCCCAACGGGAACCAGGCTCAGGCCCTTCATCAAGTAATGGTTCTTCACAATATTTAACCTTTAGATACATCACATCTTCATCGGGAAAATCAAACCTGATAGGTTGGTAATCAACAATGGGCTGGTGTGCCAAATGGTCAGCCAAAACACTTCCTTTTATCGCTTTTTGAGTTCGGTACTCGATATCATATTCTGACAACAACATTTGCCAATGAGCAATCCTCCCAGTTAAAGCAGGCTTTTCAAAGATATACTTTATTGGATCCATTTTGGATATAAACCAAGTTGTATGATTCAACATATACTGGCGGAGGCGCTTGGCAGCCCAAGCTAAAGCACAGCATGTCTTTTCAAGCATTGAGTACCGAGACTCACAATCAGTGAACTTCTTACTCAAATAATAAATGGCAAACTCTTTTCGACCAGATTCATCTTGTTGACCTAGAACACAGCCCATAGACTCTTCCAACACGGTCAAATACATGATCAAAGGTCTTCCTTCCACGGGAGGAGACAAAATCGGAGGTTCAAGCAGATACTCTTTCATTCTTTCAAAAGCTTTCTGACAATCCTCTGTCCAGACACAACCCTGATCTTTGCGAAGAAGCTTGAAGATCGGCGCACATGTGGCAGTCATATTGGATATAAATCGGGAGATGTAATTCAAACGTCCCAAGAATCCACTTACTTGTTTTTCTGTTTTGGGCGCAGGCATTTCCTGGATGGCTTTAACTTTACCAGGATCAACTTCAATGCCTTTTTGGCTGACAATAAAGCCCAACAACTTTCCAGAACGGACACCAAAAGTGCATTTATTAGGATTCAAACGGAGCTTAAACTTTCTCAAATGTTGAAACAACTTCAATAAGTACTCAATATGATCTTCTTCAGTCTTCGACTTACAAATCATATCATCCACATAGACCTCAATTTCTTTATGCATCATATCATGGAACCAAGTGGTCATAGCTCTCTGGTACGTTGCACCAGCATTTTTCAAACCGAAGGCATCACTCTGTAACAGAATGTTCCCCAGGGTGTAATGAATGTTATTTTTCCATATCCTTCGGGTGCCATCTTTATTTGATTATAACCGGAAAATCCATCCATAAAAGAAAAGATACTGAATTTAGCCGTATTATCTACCAACATGTCAATGTGTGGCATTGGAAAATCACCTTTTGGACTCGCTTTATTCAAATCTCTATAGTCAACGCATATTCAGACTTTTCCGTCTTTCTTTGGAACAGGCACAATATTGGCCACCCATTGAGGATACTCAGAAGTCATAATAAAACCAGCATCAATCTTCTTTTGAACCTCCTCTTTGATCTTCACGACCATGTCGGGATGAGTTCTTATCAATTTCTGCTTCACCGGTGGACATTCAGGCTTCAACGGTAATCTATGCTCCACAATATCAGTATCAAGACCAGACATGTCTTGATAGGACCAAGCAAACAAGTCAAAATATTCTCTAAGAAGCTCCACAATCCTCTTCTTAACATCTAACTGAAGCAGTGCCCCAATCTCGACTTCTTTTATATCATCATCTGAACCCAAATTAACCAATTCCAACAGCTCATCATGAGGCTGAATGGCCTTTTCCTCGTGCTCAAGCAACCGATAAATTTCATCGGGAATCTCCTCAATATCCTCCTCTTCAGCTCCAAACACAGGGAACTCAAAGTTGGGAGGGGACATAGGGTCATTGTTTTCAATGGGTTTAACAATCAATCTGCACAATGATTTATGTTTGATTTTAGAATATGAACAAAAAGTGCAAGTATCATGCAGATAAAAGTGATTATCACATTATTATTATTTTTTGGTTTTTTATGTTACCATTTTTTAGAAATAAAGCAAAAAGGGAAAACAAAATATGGATAATCAAAATAACATTTTATTGATGATGATAAAATTTGAAATAAAGCCCTCACAAATTCGCTTTCACCTTGGGCAGAGTGAAAGGATTTTTGAAAGAAACAAAAACAAATTACTTTGAAATATGAACAATAGTAGGAACATCAACAGCTATCCAATTCTGGCAGACTTATCCATGTGTCACGAAATTGGGAAGTTCTTCCTCTTCATAATCTTCAATGATGGAAGTGACTTCATATTCAGGTTCCTTAAACTTCTTCCGAGGGGAATAAAAAGGCACATATGCATCCTCCGGGGACATATACCCGGGGTCTTTCAAATAAGGCTCCCAGTCTTCAGTAGGAATGACATCATCTTCAGAACCAAGCGGGATGTAGCCTACAGAGTCATCTTCAAGAATTGCAGCTGTAGAAAGATCTTCACTAGGGCAATCTTGAACCATATTGACAGATGCCTTGCCATGATTAGGCAGCAGATTTGATTAGACATTAGGGTTAGAATCTTCGAAAGACAAAATACCACTTCTAGCCAACCTTTGCACTTCCATCTTCAATGGATAACAGTCCTCAGTGTCATGCCCAGCTCCTCCCTGATGGAAAGCACAATGAGCTTCAGGCTTATACCACCATGGTGAATCTTTTGGAACAGCAGGTGGTGGACAGGTCTGAACAAGATTCTTCTTAATTAGACAAGGAATAAATTCCGTGTAGGTCATCAGAATCGGATCAAAGTCTTTCTGAAAACGGCCCTGTTGATTGTTTGGCTGATTAGAACGTTGTTGCTGAACAGGAGCTGCCTGAACAACAGGAGCTGAACTGATAACAGGAGTGACAGATGCAACATGTTGCTAATACTGATTGTTCCTATCATGAGGTCTTCTATACCTTTCTCGAGAAACGGCGTTGGTCTCTCCTTCTTTCTTTTTGGTAAATCCTCCACTATATTTTTTGGAACTACTAGCAGAACTACCATCTTTCAATAAACGTCCCTCACGGACACCTTCTTCCAATCTCATACCCATATTAACCATCTCAATGAAATCACTCGGGGCACTAGCAATCATACGCTCATAATAAAAAGGACTCAGAGTCTTCAGAAAAATTTTGGTCATCTCTTTTTCTTCCAAAGGAGGGTTGATCTGAGCAGCAATCTCGCGCCACCTTTGCGCGTATTCTTTGAATGTCTCCTTATCTTTCTGAGCCATCGCTCGAAGCTGGTCACGATCAGGAGCCATATCCACATTATACTTATACTATTTCACAAATGCCTCACCCAAATCTTCGAAAGTGCGAATTCGAGCACTATCGAGTCCCATATACCATTTCAAAGCAGCGCCGAACAAACTATCTTGAAAATAGTGAATGAGCAGCTGATCATTATCCTTATGAGCTGACATCTTACGAGCATACATAGTCAAGTGACTCAACGGACAAGAATTACCCTTATATTTTTCAAAATCAGGGGCCTTGAACTTATGTGGGATCTTCACATTAGGAACCAAGCATAACTCATGAGCATTCTTTCCAAACAACTCTTTACCTCTCAGAGCTTTGATCTCTTTCTGCATTTCAGCAAACTGGTCTTGAATCTCTTCCATTCTATCATAAGCGCTGACATTTTCACTTGGAGCAGTATGGAAGATCTGCTCTTCACCAAAAGGAACAGTGTGAACCACAGGCGGTGGCACAGTCATCACAGGTTGAACGGTAGGAACGACTGGAACTTCAGGAGGTGGTGGTGGTTGATAACCTTCAGGAACAAAGATTTGAGGCATGCCCCAGGGGAAACCAGGAGGCATGGAATACTGAGGAACACTAGCAGGCGCCACAAAGATGGGCCTGGAGACAATCTCAAAAATAACTGTCCTTTGAACAAGAGTTGAAAGTGGAGGAGGAGGAGGTGATGGCTGATTCTGAGCAGCAACCAGAGCTTCCATCATAGCAGTGAGTCTTTCCAAACCATCCTTCAGAGTTGATACTTCTTAACGAAGCTCACGGTTCTCTTGTTGCAATTAATCCATCTTTTTCTTCAGATTAGCTCGAGTATTATACTGGTACGACAGCTTGGCTGAACTAAGACCAAAGGCAAACAATAAGACACCTGGAAAAGGCAAGAACAATGCAGAATGATGCTTGATGCAAATGCAATGCAATATGAATGAAGCAGACACGGGATCAAAGCTCCTAAAAACTCTGAATAACTGCTGCACTGATGAGCTCAAAGGTCCGCTCTGAAGAGAATACCGGAATACCAGGTCGATAAGTCCACACTAATAAGAAATCCAAAGTACCGGGCATGTTGAAAGTCAGGGTTTCCTGAAAACCTGTAAACACCCGTCCATTCTCACATGTGGGTACTAAAAAGCCGGGATCCTCAGTTTCAGATTCTCGATCTGAGTAGCAATAGTACATTCATCCCTCGGGGTACAATACTATCGCCAAACAAAGAGGTCGTCCACTGATTCCCCCAAAAAGGATATCCTATAGCAAGTTACCAGCAATGGGTCCTCGGATCGACAAGTGTAACGGGTTTGCCATTTCTGGTATGCCATTATCACATGTCGGGAGGAGAGGCGTTGCTGAGTTCTCGGGAATGGTCGCCAGAGTCAACAGTTTTCCAAGTTACATTCCATCATCTGCACCAAATGCGCAGGATATAACATTACCAAAGAAAAACTCGTCTGGATGTGGAGTTTTCGTGTATACTAAGTCTGGCTAAATGCCACACAAGTCACACTACTTTCCACGCTAATCATAGGTGTATGCTTAAGCCTGGGTATTGGGCTTATCTCTCAGAACATCCCAACCAGAACAAACAGATAACAAGCAAGTTAGACAAAAAGCAGTAAATAAATCAAAGTAGGCTAAACCCCTCAAGGGATGGACAAGTAAGAGGTCAATCTTTCCCCAGCAGAGTTGCCACTTTTCTGTAGCGGGGAAATTTGTGAGTGTAAGCTATTGATTAACTTAACTCAAAAATACGCAAGAGTCGCCACCGCACTTTTATTTTATCCACAAAGGGAAAGGAAAAAGAGTGAACAAAACCTAAAGAGTCTAAAAAAGCAAAAGCTAAAAAAGACAAAGAGAAACGGGTAAGGGGGGTTGGTTACGCAATGGGAAGGAGCTAGCACCCAAAACCTCTATAGTACTCTATAGGAACCCTTTGAAATATCTATCGCTTTTTGGTCTGAAAAGGTTTGCTTGTAAAGAGATTGAGGAGATGAGAGGAGAATTATTTTTTAAGATTTTTGTGTTTGGAGAGACTTATCGCCTCATGCCTACGTACTTACGATGTGCAATGTAGGATCAAAACCCCGTAGTTCGTGGTACACAGAACAAAAATTATTGGTTTTGATTAATTTTAAGTGTAAAGACAAGTCGTCATTTCCAAGCGAATAATTCCGCTTAAAGAAATGAATCATGTCTAAACTTATGAAAAATTTTAAAAGAGAAAAAGTGCACAAGGCACAAAAAGATTTGATGAGTTTTGTATTTTTTATGTTTTTATGAAATGGTCAAAATATAGTTAAGATAGATTGACATTTGTTAAAGAAAACAAAGTTTAATAAGATTGCTTGACCGAAGTCAAGGTTTTATTATGAAAGCGGTTTTAAGTTTGAAAACAAGAAGGTTTTGAAAAAGGGGGAGGATTTTGAAAATTTAAGAATGGGGAGGAGAAGAAGTGACTATCCTAGTGCATAAAGTAAAAGCAAGGGAAAAGAAGGATCTAACCAAAATGGAGCCACTTCAAAGCAATATTAAAAGAATTCCATCCTTAAGCAAATTGGCCAAATAAAGGCAAGTCTTCAATCAATACTCCAAGCAAAGGAATAGGAAGTCTTAAATCTAGGTCCATAAGTCCAATATTACTTCAAAAGAGGTCCATAAAGAGATCACTCCAAATCATAGGATAGTAACCAATAGTCCAAGATGATGAGAACAAGTTTTTTATGGTTTAATCCTTTATTAATGTTTTAAGTCCAAATGGACAAAAGAAAAAAGGCATAAGCATAAACATGTGTCCAACGGACAAAGGAAAAAAAGGCGGAAGCATAAACATGTGTCCAACGGACAAAGGAAAAATTGCGGAAACATAAACATGATATGAAATGAAGCATAAAAATAAAAGAGATAGGGAGTGAGAAGTAAACATAAACAAAATTAATACAAAATATTGTTAGTAAGTTAGTGATTAGTTGTTAGTATTAGTTATCAATAACAATTGAATAATTGCACTTAGGTCAAGGTTGATGAAACTCATTAGAGGATTGATAAGACCAAAGCCTCCTAACAACAAGTTTCATGAGTTGTGAACCATAAGACAAATAATCGATCATTCTTGATAATTTCCAATTCGGGACAAATATTGCACCATGTTAAGCAATCGCCGAGTAATTTACAGAGTAATTACCCTACAATGAGGCCGGTTAATAGCTCTTTGTGCTAATGTAGGCTAGATGAACGATATATATATATCGTCATCCGAAAGCACTACCGCACGAAAAGAAAAGTGGTAACGATCTTGTCTCGATCGAAATTCAACAAAAGAATTCCAAGATCCTTAGACTTTCATCGATCAAAAGAAAAAAGAATAGATGAAGAGAAGGCCAAATTAAACAACACAATTATGTGATCTAAGGCTAAGAACAAAGGGAAGGGGAAGAAAAAGGCAAAACAACCAAAACAACTCCAAAAACAAGCTAAAAACTCAGTTCTGCTTCAGAGTAATCGGTTACTCAAAGTGAGTAATCGATTACCAGGTTTAAAAACACAGTTTATGGTGAAAATTACACTGAGTAATTGATTACTCTAAGTGAGTAACCGATTACTCTACGCGCAGAACCAAAAAAACTGCAGAATTCAGCATGATCTTCTCTCAAAACATTTTTCAAACACCTTATGATCATGAACTGAATTTGCACGAATTTTACAGTGAAATTAGACAGAGAAACCTGCAATCAAACAACAATATATGATCCAAAGGATTAACAACAAGAAGCACCAATGATCTATATCTTGAATGATGAATATGAAGCTTTAACAATGGTGGAAAGTGAATTACCACTCCAAATCAGAAAATTCTTCTAAATTGCAGCAAGATCTACACTCCAAAACCTTGATCTACTGTGATTGATGAACAAAAACAAGAATGGATGGAGGTTTAGCTCTAAATTAGTAAGAATCAATGTGAATTCTTACTAACTTATGAAAGAAGAAATTGAGCTTTTGGTGAATTTGTGGTTTGGGGAGAGAAATTGCAAGGGATTTGTTGGCTATCAAAAGCTTGAAAAATGAATGAAGTGAAGGCTCTATTTATAGAGTTTAGGCTTGGGAATTTTGTGGTTTGGAATTAGGCTTGGAAGATCAAAATTAGGATTGGAATTCAAATTTGGAGGGAAATCACAAAAGAGTGGTGATTAGTGATGGTACATGGTGGGAATTAATTATGATGATGTAGGGAATTAAAATGGGATGGCCTAGAATATTCCACATGTGATCAAAATGGTGAAAATTGGTGCCAATTGCTGAACTTGAATTTGCTGAATTTTTTTCAAATTTTCACGAGGGTAATCAATTACCCTAATTGAGTAACCGATTACTCAGTGCAAATTTTGAAAAAAATCTCTTTTTGAGTGCACTGCCGTGGTTCGGCTCGATTCTTTTACTTGTCAAAGAAGGCATGGAAATAAACACATGAACCTTGGAGTCTCTTGAATGATAATCAATTAAATCTTAGAAACTCTTGATCAGATAATCTTTGAATTAATCGCAGATCAACTTTGACATTATCCATATGAAAACCATTCGAGATGAGGGACTGTTTTTGGTATTTTTAACCTGTTCTTCCCCTAAAACATGTTAGTGAAAAAAAACAAAATATTTTTGGATTTTAATTAAAGGTTAGTAAACATAAACAAATTAAACAATGAAACAACCAACAAACACACACAAACCCAAAGATCCCTGCAAGGCACAATCCTACAAAAGAGGGGACAAATATGTGATCTTGTTTGTGGTATGCAAAAATGCAAAAAGACATGTGGGATCTTAGGGGTAAAAATTTGGGTATTACACTTCCTGGGCAGTAATACACTCTATAAGCGGAATTTTAACATGGTCTTGCTCCGAGGCGTAGACAGACCAGAAGCAGACATGCTGATACAAGAAATTCACAAAGGATCCTTTGGCACGCATGCCAATGGACATACAATGGCGAGAAAAATTCTGAGAGCAGGGTACTACTGGTTGACCATGGAATCCGACTGCTACAAGTACATGAGGAGGTGTCACAAGTGTCAGATATACTCCGACAAAATCCATGTACCGCCAACACATCTTAAAGTTCTTTCTTCCCCATGGCCTTTTTCCATATGGGGAATCGATATAATTGGCATGATTAAGCCCAAGGCTTCGAACGGACATCGGTTCATCCTGGTAGCCATTGATTACTTCACCAAGTGGGTCGAAGCAGCGTCATACGCTCATGTAACTCGACAAGTGGTGGTCTAATTTATCAAAAACAATATCATTTGTCGTTATGGTGTTCCGAGCCAGATCATTACTGATAATGGATCTAACTTGAACAATAAGATGATGAAAGAGTTGTGCCTAGAGTTCAAGATCGAACACCATAACTCATCTCCCTACCGACCCAAGATGAACGGAGCGGTAGAAGCGGCTAATAAGAACATCAAGAAGATCGTTCAAAAGATGGTTATAACCTATAAAGACTGGCATGAAATGCTACCATTTACTCTTCATGGTTATCGCACATCTGTCCGCACTTCAACAGGGGCAACCCCTTTCTCTCTAGTATATGGCATGGAGGCAGTGCTTCCCATAGAAGTAGAGATCCCATCAATCTGGGTATTGATGGAAGCAAAGCTTACAGAAGCTGAATGGTGTCAAAGTCGACACGACGAACTACATCTGATCGAAGAGAAACGAATCATGGCACTATGCCACGGTCAGTTGTATCAACAAAGAATGAAGAGGGCGTTTGACAAAAAGGTCCGACCTCGCGTCTTCAGAAAAGGAGACCTTGTGCTAAAAAAGATACAATCTTTTCTCACTAATTCTCGGGGCAAGTGGACTCCGAATTATGACGCCCCCTATGTGGTTAAGAAAGCTTTCTCAGGCGGCGCCTTGAGACTTGCAACGATGGACGGAGAAGAATTTGCCTACCCCACGAATGTTGATGTAGTCAAGAAATACTTCGCCTAAAAAAATGTCTCGGTGGATTGAAAACCTGAAAGGGCGGTCCAGGCAAAAATTAGAGACATAATAAAAAATCATCCAGGTGGATTGGAAACATCACAGTACAATCCAGGAAAAAGTTAGGGATAATGGCAAGTAACTATGTTCAACAAAGGGGCAAGTCCCTCAGTAGCAGTTACACCATCCATCAGAAAACTCCAGTCAAGGTCATCTTCGACAGAAGCTCAGGATGCCCAGAATTCAAAATTGGTAGAAGGATAACGGTCGTTATGTGTCAATATAGCCCTTTTCCCTTAAATTACCATTTTCTAACTTTGTAAATACTCTATGGAATCACGCGCTTGGCTGATTTCCATCCTATCAATAAAATTTGAGCCCTTATGCTTTTGTTTGCAATTCTTATTTGTTTTAGCTTTACAGAACGACATTTTAATATGATCAACGATTCTTGAAATAAAACAAAAATGAATTTACTTGTTAAAACTTTTTCTGCTTTTTAAATAAAGATGGCAATTCTTTTGACTGTTGAACATCAAAAGAACGTCGCTCGCTTCTCCAGAAGTAATCGAGCTTCAAAAGTGCAGAATCAAAGTACTCCTTCTAAGCCAGTGCGCCTGAATGAAGAATCAGCTGTGTCAGATGCGAATACTCCATCTGACATCTTCAGCCGAGTTCTTACCTCCTAAGCCCGACCAATGTTGTTCCCCGAAGGGACTATTTCTCCTAAGCAAGGCAGAATTGCTATCTTGAACCAGTGGTACTTCTTTGTCCCAGCAGTGGCCGAGTATCCAGTCGTATTCATCTACTAGTCTGTATGTCGTGTCAGTTTTGTCAGCATAAACTTACATACATCATGCATTATTGAATTACATTCACATTCATATTGCATCACTATCACTCTAGTCGGTCTTGTTCCCAGGTGATAGAAGTCCTCTCAATCGAGTTGTCAGTTCTTTCATTGTCAGGAAATGTTGCGTCTGAACAATCTCTCCTCCGGTTTATTTCTGGATTAGAATTGGCCCTTGACCACTTTGATAACTTGAACCTCTGAAAGACCAGAAAATCTTCGACAAACGTCACTCTTCGCCATTGAAGATGATAGTTTCGCTTTCCCGGATTAAGGAAAATCCCTAGAGAAAGCCTCTTATTCAGAGATTCGACAATATAGCAGTTTTTCTCCAGAAAAATCCGCTGACAAAAAGGTCATCAGCACCTCAAAATTGGATCACATCATATGGCATTTCTCCGGGAAGATCCCGAGAAAAGTATGATGTAATACCCCAAGCAGAAGCAGTATCTCAAGAGACTCATTTTCCCCCCAATAGAGTCGGCAAATAGCATCTCCAACAGAGAAGTTTGTACACCTCTACAACTCAGACGACTGGGTTCCCCAGCAACTCTGACATCAAAATTTTTCCCATCAAATGGCATCTCCCCAGGAAAATTCGGCGAGAAGTTTGAGAAAAATCGCTACGCATAGCGTCACTTGTCAAAAAAAAGTTTATTGACAAAAGAAACTGAGACCAGTTCCTTGGTAGGAAACCAGGATCGAGGGGAAGTTTACATCACAAACTTAGACCAGTTCTTTGGTAGGAAACCAGGATCGAGGGGAAGTTTACATCAGAAACTTAGACCAATTCCTTGGTAGGAAACTAGGATCGAGGGGAGGTTTATTTCAAAAGAAAACTGAGACCAGTTCCTTGGCTGAAGACCAGGATCGAGGGGAAGTTCACCTTTTCTAAGCATCATTGCTTAGCGAAAGAAGATGGATGGGCAAGCTACCATTCATAACTGCCATCAAAATTTCGGGTATTCCGATATTTAATCCTCTTGCACCCCGAATGCCCGAATACCTTCGCCATTCACACCTTCGGGTCCAAGAAGATTAAATAGGGGCATCTGTCATACCCCAAATTTTGACCACTAAGATTTCCCATCATTGTGAAAATTATCATCACAATATGGATGAACCATCATATCTCATCAGTCTCCCCAAAGATGGGTGAGCATTCACTACAATCAAAATTAGGGTTTCAAGCCCTCTCAAAGCTCTTAGACAAAGGATCAATCAATAATTGACATGATCTTCAACTTGTCTAACCTCTCAAATATCCATAAAAGATCAAAAGGACTCCCACAACAAGAATCAAGCACAATGTTGCAGCATTCCAAGTGGATTAAGCCTTAAGATCGACAGTGTCACCAAATTAGGGTTTTGGTCGACCAGGGCCTCCAGATGGAAATTTTCCTCTGGGCATGAGCCAATGATTCAAAGCATAACCTAATATGCTCCATGGAACCTCATGAACCCAATCATCAAGTTAATTTTTCTTCAGGGGATGCACTCATAAAAAATCAGGAATTAGGGTTTCTTGACCTAATTCACCCCTAAGTTGACTTTTGGGACAAAACATGAGCCAAGATCTCAAGAGAGGATTTGAGGGTCTCTAACACACTACATTCATCCATTTGCAACAATGTATTGATCTAATAAGCTTGAGCAACAAGTTTCAAATTCATCTGAACCACAATTAGGGTTTCGCGGGAAAAGTCAACTGTGCCTTTGGCTCTTAACCCAGGCATGCTCCCAAACCCTAGGACATAATCCAATACACCCTATAACACCTATGAAATCAATCCATCAAGTTTGAATTAGGTAAAGGACTTGATTTCATAGAGGATCGCACAGTTTGGAATTCATCTGACAAAAAGTCAACTGTGCACAAAAGTCAACTTTGACTTTTTGAGATTTTTCACAAATATGGTTCTTTGACCCTAAAATGATGTTATGTGTGATTTGGATCATCATTCATCAAGAAAAATCAAGAAAAGTGGGATAACTTGTAAAAGGGGTAACCATAAAAAACTTAGAAATTTTCTAAGTTATGGAATAAAGTGGCTAGGGTACCAACTTTGGAGGATCATAACTCCTAAACCACAAGGCCATTTTTCCCCATTCAAAGCTGGATTTGTAGCCCTCATGGCCCTCTACAAAAGCTTCAACTACACCTCATTCCAATTCATCATGGATTTTGAGTTATGGAATGATCAAAATGGCTGAAAACATGAAATGTCATTTTTTCCAACACTTAGTGAAATTTTCACTAAGTCGGAATCTGCCTTCACTTTTTTCCAAATGTAGGGGCATTTTTCACTTAGATCCAAAAAGTATCAAAACCAACTATGATCAAACAGTTGTTGTATCATATAAGGGTTTTCCAAAATGGCCAAGAACTCCATCAAATTCCACTTGAGCCATGAGATATGACAATGCCAACATGCCTTGCTGAAAACTGTCATGGCAAGGCAGATTTTGGAGTTTTGCCCGATTTGCCCAAATTTTGCAAAGGGCAAGCAACTCTATCCATCTGAACACCTCAAGGGGGGACCAAGGAGGAACCAACTATGATCCCAAGCCTCCCAAGTCTTTGGAACCAAAAGTAGCATGCCAAACCTAGAAATACCTAAAAGAGGGACAAGAATCCAATTTTGGATTGGAGCATTTAATGGATGCACCAAGGTGGCATGGACTGAGCCATTCCCAACTGAATTCAGTCAAGACTTATCCAAGACCAAGGGGACCAACAGCCTGTGCCCTAACCTCTAGTCAATGGCTAGAGGAGACTTGGATTCTCATTGCTCAACATTGGCCAAACCTTTGCTGCAATTGCTATTCATTATTGCAGCAAAAAAAAACTTGCTCTACTATAAATAGAGCTCAATTGTGTTCAGTTTGAGTACATCAAAGCACTACAACACTTGCTTTCCTCAAAATCTCTTTCTCTAGGCAAAAATGCCTTCTTTAGCAAGGTAACTCTGAGTTTTTGAGTTAGAGAGCATTTCCATCACAGCTCATGATCCAAACACATCCAATACATCATATCTAAGTTGTCCAAACTCTCACAAGTGACCTGTAACACCAAAATCACAAAGTCACCTCTCAAAACCTCAAAATAGGCCTTTTGTGCATTTTTCAAGCCATGTCTTGATTCAGTCACTTTCCAAATCAGATAAAACCTCAAACACACTCCAAATATCATCCTTGAACTTTCCCAAATGGTTCCACACATCTGGAACACCATTTGAGAGAGTTGCTATTTTGGCCACTTTTGCCCCTTTTGCAAGAAAGAGCTTAAACTTGCTCCTGAGGTTTCCAGCTGATTTCAACCATCCTAAAAGCTTCTAAGAGATCATTTGAGGGTGTCCAAAGCATCAAATCATTTCTGGAACAAGTGACTTGGAAGATTGCACAAAAGCTCCAAAAAGAGGTAAGCATCACAACTTGGATACTTTGAATCATGCTTTCTTTTGATGTCCACTGATCATGCATCTCTTATACATGTTATATGTGTTGTGTTTGCACCAATTTATCATGTAATTCATGCTTGTACCAAGAGATGGTATAGAAAATGCAAATCATGGCCTATTTCAAAACCACTATCGGGTTTTTCAATAGGAGCATGATCTGAAAAAAACATCACCACCATTGGATTCCTTGTGAAATTCTAGGCAGGATAGACCTAAATTTTTTCCCAATCCATGGAGAAATGAGAAAGTTATGGCCTTCACGTTTTCAACCAAAATCTTGCTTTGCCTTGCCTTGGGCCAGGCCAAAAGCAAGGCAAGCCTTGTATATTTATGGTTGTGTTTCAATCAACGGATGTATCACCACCCCAGTGGTAAGGAGGTTCCCTATACACAAGAGGTCTGGGGTTCGAATCCCCCTCGGCCCAGATTCTCTTTTTTACCACTTTTTCATGTTTTTTCATATTTTATTGTTTTTCTTATTATTTTTAATGATTTGAAAAATTAATAACTCCCTCAATTTTAATTATTTTTTATTGGTTCTTTTTGCAAAAAATCCCAAAATTGTTGAAATATTTTATTCCACAAAAAAATTAAGTTTATATTATTTATTTAATATAATTAGTATTTTGTGAATAAATTCATTTTTAATTGTTTTTAAACATTTTATAAGTGAATATCTACTTTGAAAATCAAAAACAAATGAGTTTTAATTCGTCTTGTGATTAAAACCTCATTTTTCAAACCTTAAACAAAAATCACAAGTGGTTTATTCAAACTTATTTGGTATTTTTATCATTTTTATTTGATTTTCTTTAAATATTTACTTTTAAAAGAAAACAAATTTAGGGTTTCCTTGATTTTCACTCAAACAAACACTCATGGGCCTCTAATAGAGTGTAAGACCCAACCATTTGTAGAAACCAAAACCTTTTAGGCCTCAGTGTATTGTATAAGTCCCGATACCATCAAAAAGTTCGGCGCGATCGTCGCCTTTTTAACAAAATCAACTGGGCCTCTCCTTGAGCTGTAAGCCCCATCACTTGTACAAAAATCAATCATTGGGCCTCTAATAGAGTGTAAGACCCAATCCCCTTTTAACCAAAACAATTTTAGGCCTCAGACATTGTATAAGTCCCTCTGTGTTAAAAGAAAATCTCGGCGCTGTCGCCATTTCAAAACACAACCCTGGGCCTCTCCTTGAGCTGTAAGCCCCACCACTTGTATAAGAATAAACCTTTGGGCCTCTTGAGAGAGTGTAAGACCCATCCCTTTGTACAGAAAACCTTTTTTGGGCCTCAGTCACTTGTATAAGTCCCTCTGTACAAATTCAAAACAACAGTGCAATCACTGATAAAACTTTGGGCCTCTCCTTGAGCTGTAAGCCCCAACAATTCTTTTCAAAGCACTTTCTCCTTTGACTTATAATATAATATTGTTATCAAAGCTTTCTTTGTTAAACAACTAACCAAACAACATGGAAGCTCTACAACCGAGTAAGTGTTTACCCGCTTTCTTTATCCGCTTTCATATATATATAACTGTATTGTGGGGCTGCTCACTGTAAGTCTTCTTTCATAAACTTTTATATACCTGTCAAAAATCAACTGTGTAATACTAGTATAGTTATTTAGAGTTTTCCCCGGCAACTACGTCTAGCACTAGGTAAAGCCCTGTTGGTCACTCTTAAATACAAACAAAACTAGATCCCCATAGGATTACCAGACACAGTCTTCCCTCCTCTTGGGGTTAAACAATATGGAGACGTGAAAAGCAGCATTCTCGGTGAACCCTTTCTCAGACTGTCACCCTTAGAAATCGTCAAAGAGACTCTACTCCCTAGAGATGATCTTTTCTCTGTGAATGGCATTTCTTGAGTTTCTTCCAAATTCTCGGACTTTCCTGGCTTGATCTATTCTTTGTGAATAGCATGTCTTGAACTTCTCGGGGTTTGGGGGCCCACAGGCTTCTTAAAAGCATCCTCGCCTCCTCTTAGGCATTGTACTAGGACCCTTCGGCTTCTTAAAAGCTCTTATGCCTTCTCTTGGGCTTAGTACAAGGACCCAGAGACCTCTACAGGTATAGGAACAGAACCTAGTCATCAATTTGCTAGAGCTGTCTTTCTGAGTCAAGTGTCGAACCAGTTAATGGGTTGACCTTCATCCCTTAACGTACCCGCCTTCTCTTGGGCATTATACAAAGATTATTCACTACCTGAGAATCGATTTCTCAAAACACCCGTAGACTTGGACAGTCTCAATACCCTTTGGATTTCCCCTTTCCTTAAAGAAGAGGAAATAACCCTGATCCTCTGATCAGTACCAAAGCACAACAATACCTTTAATCGTTCCCTTCATAAGAACTTATTTTCTCTTTTATCCAACATACTGGACCTGTCACTAAACTGAAACAGTCGCCAACGGATAGCCTCCTCTTAGGCTTTGTATAATGATCCTTTCCTCAGGAAAGTTAGCCTCCTCTTAGGCTTTGTATAATGATCCTTTCCTCAGGAAAGTTAGCCTCCTCTTGGGCTTTGTACAAATGATTCCCCCCAGCGGAGCTAACCTTTCAGCCTCCATCTCGGGCTTTGTACGAGATACCAAAAACACTCTCTTGTTGAGTATAAAAGACTCCCTTGTAGAGTCAAACCCCTTTTAGCCTCCATCTCGGGCTTTGTACGAGATACCAAAAAAATATCTTGTTGAGTATAAAAGACTCTCTTGTTGAGTCAAACCGATTTTCAGCCTCCATCTCGGGCTTCGTACTAGATAAAAATTACTCTCTTGTTGAGTATAAAAGACTCTCTTGTTGAGTCAATCACCCCTTTTAGCCTCCGTCTTGGGCTTCGTACAAGACACATATAAAACACTCTCTTGTTGAGTATAAAAGACTCTCTTGTTGAGTCAATCCCTTTTATCCTCCGTCTTGGGCTTCGTACAAGACACATGCAAAAAGACTCTCTTGTTGAGTCAACCCTTTTAGCCTCTCTCTCAAGCTTTGTACGAGACACATAAAAGCACCCTCTCGTTGGGTCAATAGCCTCCTCTTAGGCTTTGTATAAAGAAGACCCCGGTTGAGTCAATCAACCTCCTAGCATCAAAGCTGTGCCTTGTTCATAGCATACAAACATCAACAACTCCTCTTTAGAGATGGCAAATTCTCTCTAAAGTCAAAACCCTTCAGCTCTATATCTTGGGCTTCGAACAAGATACAAATAGACCCTTCAGCTTCACATCTTGGGCTTTGAACAAGATACAAACCACCTTTAGCTTCACGTCTTGGGCTTTAAACAAGACACCAAAACAACTTTTCCTCCCATAGAATAGGAGGAACTACGATCGCTCTGATTTCCCTGTTTCGTCAAACGGGAATACGTAGGCATAAGATTGGAAAAATCTTAGCGAGCATCCTAATCAAAAAACCCAAACTCCCATACCTTCACACATCAATTGAAAAGCATCCAACCTAACATCCTAACAAATGGTCCAAAGATTCTATTCTTAAAAAAATAACCGAAGAGGGGCCCACATCTTAATAGCATCTGTAAACCAACAGTTTTGACTGTTTAAACTCAGTATGCAAGCAGGGTTAATTGGAGACATCTATTTCCCTTCCTTAATCGGCTTAACAGGATAAAAAATGAATCGAACTGTAGTGCCCAAGTGATAGTGATTCAAGACCACAAAAATCGCGCTACATAGGGGCGAAGGTAGTCACATATAAAGACTTAGTAATAATTGGTGGAGAAGTTGGTGGAACACTCGAATAATGTTGGTGCACCGTGTGGAATTTGAGGCACCTGTAGACTTGTTACCAAAATGTGACCTTGGCTGACATAGGAATCATGATTCGTGTGGTGTTGAGAATAAGTAAAAAAACCTACAAACAAAATGCAAGCATAGCAGTAGAATTCCATAGCAAGAAAATTATTACATGGCGGTGAAAACATCCAAATGCTAACAGCAAAACCTCTGAACCCAATTCTACACCAGAAAAACTATAACAGTTACAAACCTCTAAATTTCCCTAACCATTTTTTTTCACTAACCAACCTCTAACAGAATCAACCAACTTTCTCTAACCAATCCACAACTTCCCTAACCATTTTTCTAACAATTATCCCTAAAACTAACTTCTAACTGTCATAGCCTCTAACAGCTTCTAACGGACCAACCGATAAAAACTCTAACAGAAATTTCTAGCGGCTCTCACTCTCGATTCTTCTGCTCTTCTCCTTCATTCATCTTCCACCTTCATTCCTAATCTTGAACCTTTCTTCAATCTCCATCAATTGACTAACCTGCAGAAAACCAGAAATCTACAACTGTCATAACAGAAAAGAAAAACGGAACCTCTAACAACTCCTAACTGTAACTAGTAGAATCATCCTCTGCAATCATCTCTGAGGATCACCAAGACCCTCAATTTTTTCCAACTGCAAAGTCCAGCTTCAACCTTCAACAAGCATCATCAATCGCGAATCTCATTCTTCGCTGCTCGAAATCGTTAACCATCTTCATTCTTCTACCATCATCTCTTCATCATCTTCAATTTCCTCCAGATTCATCATTTGGCAATCGGTTCTCAAGCCTTCATCAATTCTTCAACAAGAACCTTCCTCTTCGTCAATCAACAATCTGATCTGCAATTCACTGCGCAATTCACACAAGAAACCAAGTGAGGATCACACAACAACAAATTCAGCACAAGCACGCAACGAAGAATCAGAAAACAATAACATCAATATCCAAGAGTTCACGACCAGAAAGTAGAAGAAGGAGCTGCGGAATTGAAACAGGAACAAAATAAGTTTATACCTGAATCGCGTAATCGTCGACGTCGTCGCGAAATCACGTTCTTGTTCACCGATGTTGATTCTGACGACGTGATATGGATAGCGATGAAGAGACTTTGAGAACATTGTAAGGGGGGAGGCGGCGATGTAAACGGAGGAGTGTTCCGGCGAGGGTTTGTGAGAAAAAGTTTAATAATGTTGAGGGAGAATGGTTGTGCTTTTGAAGAGTAACGCAGAAAGCTTTTCCTAGGGTTATTAGGAATTCTATGTGGATTGAGCCCACACACCATGCTATTCGCACCCTTGTTTCAGTAGTACACCTCCCTTTTGGCTGAATGAGTTCTATCATGCTAAGCTCATTCGCCTGAATTTCTCTTTACACCCCATGGTACTATCTGCACCCTCTCTCTTTCTTTTAGTTTGTATTGTATTTAGGTTATATTTTTTTTTAGTTTTGATTAAGTTTCTTGTTAGAATTTAAATTTTAAACTGAATTTTTGTTTAGAGGTTTAGATATTTAGTTTTAGAAATTAGGTTGAGAAATTAGATATTAATTCTAGGAATATTGGTTTCAAGGCTTAATTTTGGTTTTGGTTAATTGTTTTAGTTTGTAATTAATATTAGAATTAGGGTTTTAGAGTTAGATAAATTTTATAACTTTGAATTAGAAATTAACATAACCGACTTGTAACATTGACTAGTTGTCGACTAATTATAGATTACTTCCGATTAACTTTTGTCTAGGAACTAGTTTCAATTTGATTTAGCCATTAACTTTAGACTTGGTTTTTAATTTCAAATTAGAAATTGTTTTTTGGCCTAATTGCACGAATTGTTCTTGCTTATTAATCGTTGTTAGCTTAGTTGCTTGATAATTGTTTTTGTTTAATTGCATTACTCATTTTTTGCTTAATGGCATTAATTGTTTTTGCTTAATCGCACTAATTGTTTTTTTGCTTAATTGCCTCAATTGATTTTTGGCTTAATTGCTCTATCATTGTTTTTGGCTTAATTGTCCACTAATTGATTTATAGAATTAGGAACTAATTTAGAACCAATTGATCTTGACATAGCGTGATATTTTCATAATAGTTTCATTTGATAACTTTGTTAATAGTTATTAATATTTGTTACATGTTCGCTTTTGACTAAGTGTTGTTTACATTTTAGTATTGATTTCAATTACTTCTTATCGACATTTCCTTTTGATCTTAGTTGCTCACTTTAGTTATCTCCATTTGACTTTGGACTACACTTTGAGTTTGTTTTGTAGTGATTCTCACTTGTTTTGGTAAGTGGCTTAAATGTAGAAGTTGTTGTAACATACATTACTGTAATGGACAAAATGTGCTATAAAATGTTGCTAGTCTGTCTGGTTGCATACACACCTATTATGTTTTGGAAATAGTAGTTGTTATAGGCTATTTTTACCTGTTGCTGGTTTTTTACAGCTATGCAGGTGCTGGAGCGCTATTGTTGCTGCTGTTTATGGCTTATGGCCTTGTTTTATTGTTTTTTTAAGAGCATTTGGTTCCATGCCTTTCACGGATTCGTTCTGCTTGCTAACACTTTTGCTCATTTATGCTAGATTACTAGAAGTTTGCCAGTTTGCTTATACTTTGCTTACGTTGCTACGAATTGATATCCGTTCGGTATTACTTCTCTTCTCTTTTACTAATTCCGCATTTTTCCTTTTTATGCCATGAGAAGTAGGATTGGGAGTCCGTGCCACTTGGCCGACAATGCTGGAAGTCCTCAAAGGAGGCTCTGTTTGTGATTGTTTAATATTGTGCGTAAAGACCTCTAAAGAGGCATCCCATTCCCATATACCCTTGTAAGACCTCCAAGAATGCAATTGACGGAAGGTAGGGTTCGCAATCGACCTCTGCCATTTCTAGTTGAGTCATTCTTAGCTCTCATTACATGATTGATGCTTTGAACATATCTTACTCTTGTTATCAAGTCCGTCAAGTGGAAGAAGGATATAGCAATCAAACCCCCACACCTTGTCTATAGCTCGCATTGACCGATGCTCATGCTTATGTGATCTGATTCACATCTTCCCCTTTCTTACTCTGCTCTCCATGGTTCTCGATACCGTTGGGTGAGTACCCCTATTTCCCACAGCTAGCTTGTTTGCCTCGGTTGATATGACCCCTTGGCTAAAGCTCCCCATTTTCTTATTTTGATTGTTTGATGTTATTGTTGACTGACACTGTTTATTCTTTCGTTTGCTTTTAGTTCATTTTGTGATTGATTTATCCTGTGTTTACTTGTCTGATGACATGATCTCGTAGGATTCCTCGCTCCACTTAATTTTTGATTAAGTCGGAGGTAGGATAGACATTAGGATAGTAATCCATGCATGACAACATTAGGTAGACTTCCCTTCTGATCCTGACCTTAGGACCATCATTGCATGCTAACTTGTAGGACCGAGTTCCCCCTTTAGACTTCCGTGAGTCTCACCTTTCTCTCGAACCTATGCGATCGATACCGTTCCCTGTGTTCCGTAGTAGCGTTAACTACGGATGCTCTGATTCCTTATTCTTTTCAGATTGAGGATGCGTAGGCACGAGATGCGATATCTCGGCGAGCACACTAACAACTAACTTCCCCTTTTCTCTCGCACCCGTGCGATCAAGATTAATCACCTAGCACGCTAACAACTAACTTCCGTTTTCTCTTACACATTTTATTCATCTCCCTTAATCCAATTGTAAAGGATGCATCATTTCCATTCTACCGCAAACAGGTAAACGCGTAAAACTCCCATGCCGAACGGCAACACCTAAACTGCTGGAACGCGAACGTTGGCTTATTCCACTTAAAAAACATAAACAAAGCAAAGTCATCCCTAGTGAGGCGAACTACGTCGCTCTGATTCTTCATTGGTTAATGGAGATATGTAGGCAGGAGATCGTGCGAGATCTCTGCGAGCACAACCTTATCAATTAAACCTTTTCTCTTGCCCAAGTGCAATCGAGACTCTTTCACCACAAACAACCGACCCCGTAGGTCGAACTACGACTGCTCTGACTTCCTCTCTCTCGTCCGATTGAGGATACGTAGGCACGAGATGCGATGTCTTGGCGAGCAACCTGTCCCCCCACAAAACCGTAGTCCGAACTACGTTGACTCTGACTTTCCCGCACCCGAGGGAATACGTAGGCCTAGGACGGCGATGTCCTATCGAGTCACTTCTTTTCTTTTTCCCCCCGTTTCTCCATCGCACCTTTTGTTTCCAGTTTCCAGTTAGCAGTTAAGCTTCAGATAACCTACACCCTTTGATCGATAACAACAAGCATGGATCCCATCGAGTACGATGGACGCGAAGGGGATGCTAATACCTTCCACTTGGGTAACTGACTCCCGAATCCAGGCTATGGTTGCGACGACCTTTCCTTTCCCTTTGTTGAGGTTTTCTTCGATAGTTTCCTTTCCCTTGCGTCGGGATAAATAACGTTCGGTGGCGACTCTTCTGTTCTTCTCCGGCGGTTGATTTTCGCAGATGCGACAAGACCAAATGAGGTGAGATACAAGATAGGGCAGCAAACACATCATGTCATAACAAACTCAAATCAAAAGTCCAATTAAGATCGCAAAGTGTTAAGACATGCATCATATTCACCCACAAATAATTACTATTCAAAACTTGCATGCAAATCACAACTTCAAAGAAGTAAACATATGAAATGAAGATATGAATCCAAAAGGGCAGCAACGTAACATCCATAGACCACAATCAAATACAAATCATCAAAGAAGGAGTATCAAGTAACATACTCAAAGCAAATATCAAGACTAGGCATGTTTTCAACAAGATCAAGTCCAAAATGATTCACATGTTCTTATACAAGTAAGGCACCATCAAAGGAAGGTCATACATCAAGAGCCAAGGCAAATCAGAACCTTAAACATGTCCTATTAAGCCAAGAAAAATCACCAAGCACCAAAAAAATTCATGTTCATCATGTCAAATATTATCAATGGATGAATTTTGATCAAGAAATGTCAAGGGATTCATCAAAAATCAAGGATTTGGAAAAGTTTCCATTTTTAGAAAATTAGGTTTTTTAGACAAAAAAGTCAGGAGTTGACTTTTTCACTGCACAGTTGACTTTATCCCTGATTTTCCTGATTTTCAACCCTCTGATCAATTGAAACCCTTCTGAATCAAATTGATGGTCAAGCTTCCATCCATAGACACTTAGGGACATATGGAACGCCATGGAATCAAGTCTTGCCCAAAAAATCAGAAATAAACTGATTTTACCATAAACCCTAGTTTTGGCACCCATAGTCTAGGAGAAATCGACCTAAGCTCAAAACTCAAATTCATCTGACTATGATGTAGGATCTCTTAAACAAAGATGGAATGTGTATCATGATGATGATAAAGCTTCAAAAAATTTGCCCATTGGAGTGTTATACCCAAGAACTCTAAAAACCGTAACTTGAGAATTCAAGCTAGGAGGATGTGATCAGTGCTTCCATTGATTATGAGACATGCCTTGATGAGGTGAGGGCGTTGAGGCTTTGAGGGAGCCCCAAGGTTAAAATAAACTCAAGCTTGCCTTTGGAATAGATGTCCTTCTCCTTGAGAACCAAGATACCTTGATCCTATGCTCAGAACTAATGATATGCACAAATGACAATGCAAAATAAAATGAAACATAAGCCAGTTAGTACTAAAAAGAGAATGGCAAATTTTAGGGTGCTACACTAAGGAAAAATGGCATTGGTCTACACTGAGTTAAAGTTTCTTCCTTCAGGACATTTCTCTTATAAAGGAAATTATGGCATTGTTGGATTCCATACATTCCAGTTAAAGTAATTCTCCTTTATAATCACTTACCCAACAACTGTGATAAACAGGTGAGATACCTCCCTTTAGATATGACAAATTCTCTCTCAGTCAAACCCTTTAGCTTCAATCTCGGGCTTTAAACAAGACACCAAACATATTTTTTCCTCCCATAGAATAGGAGGAACTACGATTGCCCTGATTTCCCGAGTACCTTTACGGGAATACATAGGAATAAGATTGCAAAATCTTAGCGAGCACACATACCAAAAACTTTAGGTTCAGTACCTTACTGAAAACAACAGAAAACCTGAAAACAACAAAAACACTCTCTCAGCACTCCCAAAGGAGAAACTTTCACAACCCATAACAGATAAACACCAGAAAGTATTTAAACATGCCACAAAAGGTCTATGGATAACCATATATACACTGGGTGATTAACAACGTCCCTTTGTATAACCTGACCCCGAACCCCCAATCTCTTAGCATTTGTTGAAGAAAACATTTGCGTGTAAGGTTAGTTTTAGATAGCTTCCCTTTCCTTTCCAGCTTCATAGGATAAATAAGAAATCAAAAAGTAGCAACCAATTCCAACCATTGCGGTAAGGTGGTCGCGTCACCGACAAAAATCGCACGCTACAGAATCTTGAATGCCACATGCCTAAGGGATATGATTTTTGACTTGGTGGTCTTATGCTCAGATTCCTCATCATTCATGTTGATATTGGATAGAAATACAAAGATGTAAGTGTCCAAAATTGGCTCAAGAAATCGTGGGATACAAGTCATGTACCAATGGTGTCAAAAAAATAGTTTGTGTCAAGGCATATTGGTCACTCCATATCTCTTTGCTCAAATGGAGTATGATGATGTTCTTGTACTCTTTGGAAAGCTTTCATATCATACTTCAACTTTGATGTTTAACTTTGGTCATGAATCAATGTGTATCATGGAGAAAATGACCTCAAAGTTGGAAAAAAATGAAACAGATTCTGTCTCAAAATTTCACTAAGTGTCAAAGTTTAAAAGTTTTGAAACCCTAAGTGGATCATGAAGTACTGTGACACTTTTGTAGTATGTAATGAGAGATTTCATTTGAGCTTTGGATGAAAGAAAATGGCTTTGTGGTTTATGAGTTATGACCTTGCAAAGTTGGGAAAAATCATCCTTTTTTTCATAACTTAGTGAAATTTCAAGTTTTCTTAAGATTACCCCTTTTGCAAGTAACCTCACTTTTCTTGATTTTTCTTGATTTTTATTGATGGGTGATGATTAAAACCATGAGTTAACATTGTTTTTGACTTAAAGAAGCCATGTTTGTCAAGAAATCTCAAAAGTCAAACTGGGTTTTTTACCACAGTTGACTTTTATCAGATGGATTTCAAACTTTGTGATCCTCTATGAAATCAAGTCCTTGGGCTAAATCAAAATTAATGGATGGATTCCATAGGTATTTTAGAGTGTCTTGAATCATGTCCCAAGGTTTGAGATCATGTCTTAGTCAAAAGTCAAAGGTGGGGTTGACTTTTTCTCAAAAACCTAGTTTATGGTCCAGATGAATTTGAATCTTTATATTGCCCATGAATCAAGTTCTTTGTGTCAATTTGAAATTCTAATAGGATCAATATAATATATTTGAGGTCTTCAAAACATTTCTTGGGGTCTTGGCTCATGCCTTGCTCCAAAAGTCAACTTAGGGGTGAATTAGGTCAAGAAACCCTAATTCCTGATTTTTGATGAATGCATCCACCCTGGCTATTTTGAACTTATGATTAGATCCATGAGGTCCCTTTGAGCTTCTTGGATCATGTTTTGAAGTATTGGCTCATGCCCAGAAGAAAATTTCTCTCTAGAGGCCTTGGTCGACCAAAACCATAATTTGGTGACACTGATTATCTTGAGGCTTGATCCACTTGAAATGTTACACTCTTGTGCTTGATTTTTGATATGGAAGACATCTTGACCCTTTATGGATGTTTGAGAGGTTTGACAAGTTTAAGATCATGTCACTTCTTGATTGATCCTTTGCTTGACTGTTCTGAGAGGGCTTAAAAACCCTAATCCTTGATTGAGGTGAATGCTCAACAATCTTTGAGAGGATTGATGAGGTATGAAGGTACATCCATATTATGGTGATGATTTGCACAAATGATGGGAAATCTTGTGGTTAAAATTTAGGGTATGACAGAGACCTATGGCATTTTAACCGTCTCATTGAGGCGAACCCAACTTCATCCTCCATTTTCATTTATTGAAAATGAGTGAGGAGAATTTTGAAGAAATGCAGAAATGAAAACGAGCATTCAAAAAAAGTTAAATAATCAAATCAAACATTCAACAACAGATAAGTTAGGGGAAATGATCAACAAGCCAAGAGCTACATTGTGGTAACTTGCTTGAAGTGATTTGAAGCTTCTAACTACCTTGTTGAGATGGTGACTGGAGTTTGAAGAAGCTTGATCTGGTCATAGTAATTCAGAAGGTTTGGGAGCTTGAGACTTGAACCAAAAGCTTCAGAGGATTCCGATGGAGGTATTAGAACAAAGAAATTAGGTTGAAACTTGCTAGAATTCAAAACCCGATGGTGGAAATTTCTGGAATAATTTGAAGTTCAAGCAGAGGTTCAATGGCTCTCAAAAGCTTGGAAATGTAAGTAGTGAGCTCCTATATTTATAGCTGAAGATGATGTAATGCTGGGAGGGGTGAATTGAGTGGAAATTTGAGGAGTTCGTGTGCACCCTCATCATGCCAAAAGTGTGACTTGAGATCACTCAAAACTCAGCCAAAATTTGCGTTTCAAGGCTCAATTAAACTTTGGACACTTCACTAAACATGTTTAAGTGATTAACTTATGCCAAATTGACCTATAATTGGAGATTATATGAATCAAAATTTCTATCATTGAGCTTTCTTCAATTTCAAGTCACCATGTTCAACTCAATGGCGCATCCTACTCAAGAGGCTTTCTGATCCCATTCTTCTTGTAATGTGTAGTCCTCATGGCCTAGTTTACAATGTGCCAAGAAATTATTCATTTGGACATTTTAGGAGAAAGTTATGGCGTGTTAAAGTTGGCATGAAAAACTGGGCACCATACTTAGAAAAATTCTTAGTCTTTTAGGCAGAAAATGACCTATAATGTTCCAACACTTTCTAAGGCCTTCCATGCTTAATTTGATCGTAATCCTTGAAGCAAACTTGTAGAGGGAATTGTAAATGATATTATGCAAAAATAATAAGTCCCAAAGTATAAAAATTGAAGAAGTTGTGATCCATGAAAGTTGAGAAAAATTCACTTGAAAATAGGTCAAATTTCACTAAGGCCACAAATGACCTATAATGTCTTCAATCTTTTGATGATTCTCCAAGCATAATTGGCTCTTGTCATGTAAAGAGAAGTTGTAGAGGATATTGATAAGAGTTATATGAAAAAAATCACTCAAAAATATGGAGAATTGAAGGAGTTGTAGTCTTGGAACTTTAACTTGAAAATGCTGACTTTTGGTCAAACCTTCTTGAATCAACTTGTGCACTTGGGATTTCCTTGCATTTCAAGGTACATGGATGATCTTATGAACTCAAAATAAGATGTCCTTGAATTTAATTTGATTAAATTGCTCAAAGTTTGAGTTGACTTGTTGATGAAGGCATGGAAATAAACACATGAACCTTTGACTTTCTTGGGAAGTAAGCAACAAGACTTTGAAGTATCCTTGGTCTAAATGAGATTGAGATGTTTGATGACCATAAACTTTGAGATTAAAAGCCATGTATTGAGAGGAAAACTCTTGAGAATCAATGAATGTCCACACTGTGCCTTGAGAAGAACAAAAGCCCTAGCTGAGGAACCAAACTTGAGGCCCTTGATGAGATGCTCTACCTTGCATAATAAACGTAAAGAAACAAGACATATATATTTTGATTAGTGGTTAGATAAACAATGAACATATAAACACACAAAGGGGTGCTTGGTGACCTCTTCCCAGGTAAAACCAATTAGTGAAGGGGGAGAAAACCAAGCATGTGATCTTGTTTGCGTACTAAAATGCAAATGATATGTGGGATCTTAGGGTTAAAAATTAGGGTATGACACCAGCCATGTTCAAAACAGCTAATGTGAGGCTTCTAAACATAGTCTCAGAAGAGTATGAATCTTAGATTGTTCAAGATCAAGCTCTTTTCACATGGCTACTCTCAACCATTTATGAATCGGTTATACCAAGATTACTCTCTTACAAGCATGCTTATGAAGTGTGGGACAAAGTGCATAAGCATTTTCTTTCACAAATTAAAGCAAGAGTTCATCAACCGAGAGCTAAATTGAAAACCATCAAGAAAGGTAACATGTCAATCTCAAAATATGTGCTTTGTATTAGAGCTATTACTGACTAGTTACTAGACATTTGAGATCATATAACTGAAAGAGATCAGGTTGATTTTATTCTTCGGGTTCTACCAAAATAATATAATCCATTTATCATGATAATTTATGGAAAAGTCAAGTATGCAAACATCTATAAGGTAGAATCTCTACTCTATATGCAAGAAGCTCAAATAGAAAAACACAAACAAGAGTTGTCCACACCAAGTGCAACTACTAACATTGCACAAGCTCGTTCTATCAATTACTCTGGAAGGAATGCCGGTGGCTTCCAACACTAT
Source organism: Lathyrus tuberosus (assembly GCA_022829125.1). Classification (NCBI taxonomy): domain Eukaryota; kingdom Viridiplantae; phylum Streptophyta; class Magnoliopsida; order Fabales; family Fabaceae; genus Lathyrus; species Lathyrus tuberosus. The sequence goes on from JALAZF010000007.1 coordinate 30,829,424, forward strand.
AGAGGTAAACCTCGTGAATTCAATAATTCCAGAGGTAGGGTCATAGAAGAGTGAGTATCACCACTGGAAATAGGCCTACATGTCATCTTTACAACAAATATGGACATAATGTCATGGAATGCTGACACATGTTTGATGAAACTTTTGTACCTTCTCCAAGCAAGAATCAACTACAAATATCCAGTTCAACTGAAAATGGTGAAGTTAATGTGCAACAACATGGTCAAGGCACTAATGCAAGTCAATCAACTTCACTTTTAGCTCACCGTGATTTCCTCTAAGTCCAATAGGATTTAGAAGCTTAAGCATGGTTTGCAGACTCAGGTGCATCACATCATATATCTTTTTGTCTTTCAAACCTTCAAAACATTCATAAATGTGCATACCCCAATGAAATTCTGGTAGGTAATGGCATAGTGTTGCAGTTAAGTCTATAAGTTCATTAACATTTGAGTCAAAATTCTTACATAGATGTCAACTTGCTATAAGCAATCTTTTACATCTTCCTAACATCACAAGAACCTTACTATCAGTCTCTAAATTTTCAAAAGACAATAGAGTCTTTTGAATTTCATGCTAACAAATGTTTTGTCAAATTACAAGCATCTAATCTGGTTTTGCTTGAAGGATTTCTTAATGAGATTTGATTGTACCACTTTAACAATCTCATTCTTAACTCCTCACACAAGTCTGATTTAAGTAGTTGTCACAAGTTGTATTCCTTTGTCAATAACACTACTGCTAGTCCTATTTATAATAATGTGTCCACAAATGTTTGTGACCGTGTAATGTGGCACAATATATTAGGTCATGTTCATCCTAGAGAAGTGAGTCATGTTCTTAAAACGTGTAATATTCATGTCAATAATAAGAATTCTGAGAATTTTTGTCATGTTTGTCTCCTAAGAAAATCTTATAGATTGCATGCCCCTTTAACTCATACCAAATATAGTAGAGCATTTAAACTGATACACAAAAATTTATGGGTTGCCTCACTAGCTCCATCTAGATGTGGTAACTCATATTATGTTTCCTTTGTTTATTCTCATACAAGGTACACCTAGATCTACATTCTAAAGTAAAAAAGTGATGCCTGTTGCTTTCTTACGTGTTTACTTTTAGATATTGATTTAAGGCAAATGTGTCACATGCATGTATACATGTATGTTTGATTACAGCAAGTGATAGAGTAAAGAGATTGTACCCACAGGGAGTGAAATTGATTAGCTTTGAACTATAAGTATTCAACCTTTGTTTAAAATAAGTATGAGCAAGGTAACAAAATACTAATGGTAATAAGCAGCAAGAGGTTCACACAACAACTTAAAATACTAAATAAAAAGGGAATAAAATATCAGAGAGAGTGATTGATGAGCTAAGATCCATTAATATATTATTGCTGAAATGTATTCATGATGTGAAGTGTCGTGCCTCAAAAGGTCAGAACATGATCTAGTGGTGTATCTCTACAACATCAAAGCATGCATAACTAGGGAAAGGGAACAAACCTTTAAGCCTCACTTATAACCCTAAAATACGTCTGGTTTTAATTCTAAAAATCTTTATGGTATTAGCTTCTTATCTCTAAGCAAGCTAAATTAAGTGAATATCTATATCCTACTTTATTAACCACTTTTTTTATGAAATCTACTTGTTGTTGGATCTCTCTCAACAACAAGCTTGTACCTTTTTCTAAGTTGATAATTCTAAGAAGCAGGTTTATAGAATAAAAACAGATAACAAAATAAGACATTAATCAACACATCATTTCAACATAAAAACAACTTTATATTAACTACTTTGCTCAAAAAACAAGAGTTTAGCTCATAATGAGCTTAGTACAAACTATTGGAATGAAACGACTGGAAGACATACTCTTAGCAAAAATATGTAAAAGAAATGACAACCTAGTAGTTACTTGAAGATCCCTTGTGTTGGATAAACAACAACAAATCTCTTAAGTCACGACAGCTCCAAGTAGTGAATACAACATTAGATGAGAAGATGAAAACTCTCTAATTCTTTCCTAACCCTCAAAGTGAAATAAAACTAAATTGAAAATAAATATGAGTGTGTGAAAATCTCCAGCTCCAGCTCCAGCTCTAGCTCTAGCTCCATCTCTAGCTCTCTTCAATGTGCAAGGCTTGCTTTTATAGACTTGAGTGTGAGATTAGAAGTTGGTGAGTCTTGGATCATGGGCCTTTGATAGGAATAAGGTTCAACCCATATCAAATCACTAAAATATCCAGCTGTCTAATCTCCCTTTGTGAGAAAGTTATCCAGTACAGATAACAATTGGGGCAATGTGTCTTTGGCAGGCTGCTGTAGCAGGTAATGACGCAGAGCAGACGACAGGTGGCTAGGTGCAGGATGCACTTTTGCAGGCGTGGTCCCCATCGTACTACCTTTTATCTTCAAGATCCTTTGCTCTTATCTTTATGCTCTAGCTCTTTCTTTACACAAATCCTTGCCATGTGTGCCCTAATGATAAAATCCTTCCAAGCTCTTGGTGAATTGCTGATAATGAGAATCAACATCTTCTTTTCTTTAATCTTCTTTCTACTCCGGGCTCTGTCTTGAGGTGTCATGCCTCAACTTGCCTTTATCAGATTTTCTTTAAAACAAAAACACATAAAAAAACCATAAAAGAAGCACCTAGTGTGCTTAAGGTAAAAACCTACTAAAACAAGTAAATTTAAACAAATCCTAATTTAACTTTAACTAAAACCATAAGAAAAATGGATCACTATGACACATTAAAATAGTGTTATCACTCCCCCAAACTTGAACTATCACATATCCTCAGGCGGTGAGACAGTGAATGACAAAATAGAATTTCAAAACAACAGACTAGGATTGGATTAATGGAATGGCTCGGCTTTTTTTGTGATGAATGGTCTATACATAAAAATAATTGGAATAACTCAGCCTTGTATCAGCCCAAGAGATGTCACATACTGAAGTGACCAAATTCCTACTGTCACGCCACCATTGTTCAGAAGAATGAGCTAATTTTTCTTTGTGATTCCAATTTGAGTACTCTTGTGAATTAAGTTTTCTTCTTTTTGGGTTTCAAGAGGGAATTCTGTCCTGACTCTTTTATTGAATTTTGACTTCCACATTTTAGATCACACATTTCCACTTATTTATTTTCTTTTTCTTTTCTATTTTTCTCTTTTTTTGGCTCAACACTCCATCCTTTCACTCAACGGGATCTCACTTGTAATGAGTCCAATTGGATATTATGATGAAGATTCTGGTTGTTCCTCCAGTTTCGGGCACAGGAACTTTTCATTAGTGGTCTTTGCCACTTTTTGCACACTTTTATGTGTTTTATTAGTAACATATGGAGTGTGCTCTTTTTGTGAAAAGTCTAAGTCTTTATTGAAGTAAGTTCATCCTTCCCATGGTGATTCCTTAAGGTTTCTAATTTCTTCTCAATTTCAAACAAATGAGTTTCTAAAATTTTTTTTGCTAACTCAACAGACTAGTGGAGGCGGGACAAAGGTTATCAGTAACCTCTGCAGCAACACACTTGGTCACAACTTGACTTTTTTTTCCAAAAACTCATTGACAGACTCATCACCCAATTTTATTCTAAGCACACAAAATATAGTTTCCCGAGCTTTGGTTGTTCATTACTCACTTCTTTGTTATTCCATTAACTAAAAGAAAACTAAACATGCAAATGCAAAACTACGCCCTAGACTAAATCATGCAACATTAAACCAAATTAATACAAAATTAACTAAACAGGATTAAAACTATCATAAACCAGATGATTAAAAATCTAGGCATCAAACACGACCTTCAAACATGGTCTCCAAAATTCAACCAACAGTAACAAAGTAGCCCATCAAACTATCCAAGCAAAATACCAACGTAGCAAAATATCAAGAAAATAAACATCCTTCAGCAATAGATAGAAAGAAAAGAAAGAAAGATATAAGAGAGAAGGTCAAGCTTTATCCACCTACCCTAAACTTAAAGTAAGGACAATGTCTTCACTGTCAAGTGACTAGGGGAGGCAAGACTAGGTTTGCCTCTGGATGATACCACTTAGGCCTTACGCCCGAAGCTTTTGCGCGTAGGAGGAATATCCTCCCTCTTTTTCTTCTTTGCCTCCTTCTTAGCAGTGGCCTTTGGCTCTGCCTTCTCAGGTTCCTTGACTTCTTCTTTGACGACTTCAGACACGACAACTTCCGCCTGCATTTTCCCCTCCTCAACAACTTTGGCATTCTTCTTAGGGCTTTTCTTCAGCTCCTTCTTCTTAGGGCTAAGCACATGTTCTTCTGCAATTTCTTCCTCAATCACTGCTGCGGCTATTTCTTTGACTGGAGTTGTGACAGGAGTAGCCACAAGGGTGACTACCACTATCTCGCCTTTGTTTGACTCGTTGTCCACTTTCTCATTCTTAGGTTTCTCTACTTCAATTTTCTTTTCCTTCCCCTTGTTGGGACTAGGGGAGGAATCTTCGGTGGTTGAGTAGTATCTGGGCAGACTGTCATCTGCAGTTTGGTCTTCACATGTATCTTGATCTGCCTCTGTCTCTTCTTCTGGCACTTTTTCTTCTTTCTCGATTTCTTCAATGATTTCTTGGTCAATTTTCACTCCCTTGCTAACATCAGCATCCACTCCTTGGTTTTGATTCATTTCATCATCGTCTTTGCTAGCTTCCTCAATCAGATAACCGAAGACATCATCCTTTTGTTAGACGGTGTGGCTAGTGATCGAGAGGGGGGGTGAATAGATCACCTCCTTTGAAACTCAAGGTTTTAAAAAAGTTTATCAGAGTCTTTCAAGTTAGCGGAAAAATTATGATCCCGAATCGACTTCCGTCTATTCTGAACCAGCTACTAGAAAACCGGACACACGAGTTTATGCTGGATTTATTAGGATGACAAAGATATATTAACACCAGATATGAATCGACTCAAATGCACTTATCATACAAAGACTGTTTCCAATGAACAAAAACACAGCAAACAATTTTGTCAAACACTTGGCGTGTATGCATTCAACGATTAACAATAATGGTGATTTTGACAAAGATTTTCGTACCACTATTGTATCTTGAAACTTTAATACGCAACACACCAAACGAATCACAAAATTGTTGAAAGCGTAAAGAGATAAAGATAGAATACGATACGCAGAGATTTGGTAAGGAAGTTCCCCACTTCCGTCCTCGCGTGTGGGTACGTCTCCCTCTCAATTTCAAAATGAAATTGAGACCTGTTATATCAATAATGCTGAATTCGTTCTTTACAAGGTTACAATACAAATCCAGAAATCTAAACCCCAAGATCTTCCTATTGTATGAACCTTCACTTGATCTGAGCTTGATCAAGAATTTTCCTGCAAGAAATACAGACAATTCACCGGTTCCACGACCTGTTTGTGAAATCTCCAGATTTCCAAACCCTACGCTGCGGCTGAATCTGTTCTGCAATCGTGACTAACAAACCCTCAAGAACACACCCGTTCTTGAAGGACAAACCAAATGGTTTTTCCTCGAAACCCCCTTTGTATCTTCAACTCAGCTAGATCAATGATCGTACCACTGAACATTATCTCAAAGATCCCTTAATCCGAAGAACAAAAATGATTATGTGTTGATGTTCTTGAATTAACGAGATTGAGAAGATGATGAAGACAAAGTCTCTTTCAGGTTTCTAACACTGCTCTTGAAAAATCATGCACACCAAACTTGTCTTTTGCTTTGATTGCACTTTTTCACTCTAACCAGAATTCTGCCTCCAAACTGAACTGTCATAACACTTATATATGAAAACAGAAACGATTAAAAGCAACAAACAGCTCTATGTATCGATACAAGAGTCGTATGCGTCGATACATAGTGAGTATAACACATGCATGAGTCGACACATGGTTGTATGCATCGATGCATACTGTACCTGTTAATTTTCAGTATGTAAAATAAATCATGCATCGATACATGATGCACATGCGTCGATACATAGCTCAATTACAAAGGAACATGTGTCGATACAAGTATCGTATGAATCGATACATACTGAAGCAAAATTATTTCAGAATGTGAAGTAAATCATGCATCGATACATGATGCGTATGCGTCGATACATACCCTAGTTACAAAGGATTATGTATCGATACAAGTGTCGTATGAATCGATACATACTGAAGCAAAACGGTTTTCTTTGTGAGTTTATCAAAGGTATGTGTCGATACAAGCCACGTATGAATCGATGCATACATAGGGAAAAACGTTTTTATGATTACAATGATGATATGAATCAATTTGCATTGTCTTTTAAATCATAGTAGGTATGAAATCATATGTATGTACAAACTAATCATGCATACAAATCTTATATCATGCATATCACACAATTTGCAATCATACAAAAACTTAAAGGCTTGCTCACAAACTCCCCCTTTTTGATGATGGCAAATTTGCAAGATGTGATAGAGCACTCCCCCTGAGTTTATGCATGGCTATCAACATCTTGTTGTCTTTCTTCTCCCCCTTTGTCAACATCAAAAAGAAGAGATAGACAGTCTGGTGAAATTGATGTAACAATAGACAGCAATATTGATATAGAAGCTCACAATCACCAAGAATGAAGCTTAACATAACAGAATCATTCACAGAGAATGATAAGACAGGGAAAGACTAACACAAGTAAACAGAACTAAAAGAAATAAGCATTAAAATTTTAAGAAAGTACTTGGAGTTTATATAAGCAGAACCAAAACAAATGAAGTTTGAACAATGTAGCAAGGAAACTGAAACAACATGATGATGAAATGAAATGTAATGAAATGACATGATGCTAGCCTAAAGAGGGTTATGGCCTCCACAGGACTCCTCATCCTCTCTATCAGGATCTCTGAAGCTTGGTGGAGGCGGCGGAGGAGGCATCTCATCAGGATTATGGCTCATGAAATTGTATCGCCGGAACCGGTTCTGAACTTCAACACTTCTGAATCTGTCCATGATACCAGGATGTGCACGACAATCGTCCATAAAACCAGACATTTCATTGTAAAAGACTTGATGCCATTTAACCAATTCCGTGTGCCAAGCATGCTGATTATGATACATCCTTGTGTGTTCATCATGCCACTCACGATGCTCCTTATGCCACTCATTTTGCTGCACATGCCAAGCAAGCGCCTGTTCATGACGGGCTTGATTTGCAAGCTCCATTTGCTAAAACATTTGAGTCAAGTACTCAGGGGCAGTTGAAGAGGAGGCAGCGCCAGAGAACGGAGGAACACGTGGACCTGGTTCATAATTTGTTGGAGACCACCTTTGTGGCACCCAATCACCCCAGCCAGCATTAGCATCTGCTTCAGGCTGATTCTCGTCATTGGCCTCATGCATTTCTTCATCCAGTTGGTCTTCAGGCACAAACACTTGTTCAGATGGCACATCAAAATTGTACACCCTTGTTTTGGATCCTCTGTCCAGAAAATAAAAACATTGACGCTCCTTGTCCCACCGGTATCCCATATGAGATAAAGTAGCAGTGTTGAACTCTTGGGCGGAAGAGGAAGATGTAAGGGGTACTAAAGGGATGGTTACATTCCAGTATTTGATGATTCGCATAATTTGGGCAGCATATCCAAGTGTGATATTCTTCATACTGTTACGCATAAGAAACATGCGTTTCACAAAGTAGTTTGGCCAATTAAGTGGGACCTTTTTGTGAAGAAGGTACACAAGATGAATGTCTGATCGATCCAACCTAGAATGACCACCAGACTTTGGACGCAAGATGTGCGAGACAATCCAGTGAAGTATTCTAGGTATGCTTGTAATCATACCAGAAGTGATGGGTTCATCCTCTCCGAGAGGTCTATCCAATTTGGAAATAGATGCAACATAGTCCCTTATTTTAAACTCCGTATCATAACTTTGGTCATGCCATTTTTTCAGTCCAGGCACCCCAAGCGGAATTTGAAACACTTTCTCCCAATCAGTGGCTTCAAAAGTGTAAGTTTTGGTGCCAATTGAGCATCTGAACATATAGCCTCTACCAGTTTGCAGACCAGCATAAAATATACGAATAAAATCCTCATGATAGGCATCATTTATGGCCAAAAATGTACCAAGGGTTTGTGCCTTCAATAAATCAACGACATCGTTGAGATGGAGGGTAGATGCATCAGTTTTATCAAAGACTTGAGGTTTCATAACTAACCTTGTCTTGAAAGAGGTCTCAAACTCCTCAACGATGGCAGGATGAAGAAGAGTGAGAGCACTGGGAGGGATTTCTGGAGGTTGTGGAGACTGACCAGACGTCCCAATGGGTTCCTTTCCTTTTCCTCTTTGTCTAGCCGGTATAATTCTGGGAGGCATGGTGATGAATTGTAGAGGGGTTAAGATGTGAATTAGGGTTTTAGAGATGAAGATGTTTGAGAAGGTTAGGGTTAGCCGTGTGGGTATGAGAGGAGAAGAGAGGTTAGAGTGAATTATCCCTTTAAAATTAGCTGATGTGTCGATCCACAACTGATTTGAACATGCATTTATTGTAAAAGAAATAGTATGTATCGATACAAAGGGTATGGATCGATTCATATCGCGAAATTTTTGTTTTTGAAAGTGTCCTATGTGTCGACACAAAGCACGGATGCATCGACACATACTGAAACAAGTTTTAAAAAAATTGAAAATGAAAAGACATGAATCGACACATATCACGAATGTATCGATCGGAAACTCTAATGTGTCGACACATGTTCTTGTTGTATCGATACATACTTGATGCTAAAACATGTTTTAACTGATTTGTGACTACCTGTTGAGTTAGAAACCTGTGAACAGCTCTTGAGTCAATGCAGTATAGATGATGTCATGATAATGATGCTCAAGTACAATTCATGAATCAAACGTTAATGTTCAAACAACATATGCAATGAAATACATATAAACGATCTTAACGAATTTGTTCTACCATACACTAATCACAAAGTTCCAAAGAGATTTTAGAAAGGAATGATATTACCTCTGTTGATGAAACCTTATGGAGTCTGAGTGATGTCTCTATACTGTTTGACATCTACACTCTTACCGTGTTCATCTTTATCTAGATTTCCGTTGGTAGGCATAGGTGTGTCTATTGATTTTGAGTCGTTCATTCCAAAGCGCTTGAGCAGCTCTCTGCAGTATTTTGTTTGACTCACAGTTGTACCCTCATCAAGCTGCTTTATTTGGAGACCGAGGAAGAAATTTAGCTCCCCCATAAGACTCATTTCAAATTCACCCTGCATAACTTTTGAAACTCTTCGACCAAGTGTATGTTAGTTGAACCAAAAATTATATCGTCTACATAAACTTGAACTAAAAGAATGTGTTTTCCCTTGTGTTTAATGAAGAGGGTGGTATCCACTTTACCTCTTGAATATCCATGATCAAGTAGAAATTTGCTAAGTCTTTCATACCAAACCCGAGGGGCTTGCTTAAGACCGTACAAAGCTCGTTTTAATTTGTAAACATAATCTGGATATTCAGCATTCTCAAAACCAGGAGGTTGTGAGACGTATACCTCTTCATTTAGGACACCATTTAGAAACGCACTCTTTACGTCCATTTGGTAAAGCTTAAAATCTCTAGAACACGCATAAGCAAGCAAGAGACGTATAGCTTCGAGGCGAGCAACTGGAGCATAAGTTTCCTCATAGTCTATGCCCTCCTCTTGGTTATACCCTTGTGCCACTAAACGTGCCTTATTCCTAGTTATCACTCCGTTTTCATCAAGCTTATTTCTAAAAACCCATTTAGTACCTATGATATGATGATCTCGCGGACGAGGAACAAGTTCCCAAACGTCATTTCTTTTAAATTGATTAAGCTCTTCTTGCATGGCCATTAGCCAAAATTCATCAATCAAGGCCTCTTTGGCATTTTTAGGTTCTACTTGTGAAACAAAAGCGAAGTGAGAGCAGAAATTACTTATCCTAGAACGAGTCATGACTCCCTTTGAAATGTCTCCCAAGATGTTGTCAATAGGATGATCTTTTGAAGATCTCCAAGTTGGTGGAAGGACATTCACTTCAGTTTGTCCTTCTTCCTTATCTTTGACATGACTGGTATCTTCCTCCTCCTCATTGTCTTCTGTTTTGGACTGATCAGTTTCCGAAACAACTTCTTTGAGTATGTCTTCTGTAGATATACCTGTGTCATTAAAAGAAATACCTTTTCCGACATTTTTCGGATAAGACTCATCAAAAGAGACATGAACAGATTCTTCAACGGAAAGTAAACGCTTATTATACACTCTATATGCTTTACTTGATTGTGAATAACCAAGAAAAATACCTTCATCCGCTTTTGCATCAAACTTCCCAAGTTTTTCCTTACCATTATTCAAAACAAAACACTTACAACCGAATACGTGAAGATGTGATAAGTTTGGCTTTCTTCCTTTTAAAAGCTCATAAGGGGTTTTATTTAAAATAGGGCGAATTAGAATCCTGTTTAGAACATAACAGGCTGTGCTAACTGCATCAGCCCAAAAATATTTTGGCAATCCACCCTCATTTAGCATTGTTCTTGCCAGCTCTTCTAAAACGCGATTTTTGCGCTCCACAACGCCATTCTGTTGTGGAGTTCGAGGAGCTGAAAAGTTATGCTCAATACCATACTTATCACAGTACTTATCAAAGAGATAGTTTTGAAATTCTCCTCCATGATCGCTTCGAATTGTAACTATTTTAGAATTCATTTTATTTTGGGACAGTTTTGCAAAACTCTTAAAAGCGGAAAACGTTTCATCTTTGCTATGAAGGAATATAGTCCAAGTAAATCTAGAATAGTCATCAACGATTACTAAACCATAATAGTTTCCGCCTAGACTCTTTGGCCTAGAAGGTCCAAAGAGATCCATATGGAGAAGCTCAAGGGGTCGTGAAGTTGAAATTACATTTTTGGATTTAAAAGATACCCTTGTTTGCTTTCCCATTTGGCACGCGTCACATAGATGGTCTTTTGAAAATTTTATCTTTGGAAGACCGACTACTAGATCCTTAGATACAACCTTATTAAGCAAATCGAAATTAACATGCGCTAAGCGTCTGTGCCAAAGCCAAGAATCATCATTCAAGGCAACTAGACACTTAGAGCTTGTTAAAGGTACATCAAAAAGATCAAGCATATAGATATTGTTTACTCTTACACCCTTAAATACAATATTCTGTTCAGTATGTTCAATTGTGCAGCAAGTTTTTGTGAAAGAAACCTTGTAACCCTTGTCGCACAATTGACTAATACTTAACAAATTGTGTTTAAGCCCCTCAACTAGATGGACATCAGAAATAGTAGTGGTAGAGGGATTACCTACACTACCTTTGCCAAGTATAGCTCCTTTGTTATTGTCTCCATAAGTAACATATCCCTTCTTCTTTGCTTTGAAGTCTATAAAAAGCGATATGTCACCCGTCATGTGCCTTGAGCATCCGCTGTCTAGAAACCATCTTCTATCTACGGATGCAAGACACTCATCCTACAATATCAAAAGAGAGAAACAGGTACCCAATTTTCATTGGGTCCATGTGGGTAAGTTGTAACATGGTTGCCTTTAGGCCTCCATTGATAAATGCCTTTAGGAACAAGAAATCTCCTAAACTTGCATTTTTCAATGGTATGACCAGTATGACAACAATAGTGACATAAGCCACGATGATGTATTTGTTTATTTTTGATCATTAAACCCTTTGGAATAAAGGAGTATTTTGCATATGGTGGATTTAATGACTTCTTAGACAACCTAGAATCAACGGCGTAAGTCACCTTGGGTTGTAAAGCTTTTTCCAATTTGACTTTAAGAGTTTTAACCTCTTGTTGCCAAATATGACAAGCTTCACAATACCTAACTTTACTACATCCGTTAACATTAATATCTTTTGAATTTTCTGCAATACTAGCTTTCAAGCTTTCTAAATCTTTTTCAGCTTTGTATACTTTACCTTCCAAGAATGAAAAAATTTGTTTATCGGAAGATAATCTTTTGAAAGCATCTACAGCTTCGTTATGCAGTTTTTCAAAAGCGATTTTCAGTTCAGAAAAAGACATAGAGGAGACATTACTATAGTAGGCTTGTCTTACTTTCTTATCGTTGATTTTCTTCTTGTGGTAGGACTGATTTTTGGTGTGAGCCATAAGACACAGATTTGCTGTCTCATCACTATCATTTGAACTTTGTGAGCTTGATGAGTCACTATCGCTTTCCCATGCTATGTAAGCTCTTTTTTGTTTGTTTGACCTTCTTGGTTGAGCTTTTCCTTTGTCCTTTTTCTTCATAGGGCATTCTGTTTTATAATGTCCAGATTTACCACAATTAAAACACGATCCTTTTACTCTATGCTTCTTATTCTCTTCCTGTTTTGACTCTACAGATTGTCTTCGAAACTTAATGAGATTTTTGTCGGAATGCTGGATTCCATTCTTTCGAATGAATCTATTATATCTCTTAACAAAAAGTCCCATTTCTTCATCACCCGAATCTTCGTCACTACTTGAATCATTGTCGCTTTGCTCTTTTTGTGAGGACTTTGAGTTAGAGGCCACAAGAGCTATTGGCTTCTTCTCACTCTCTTTGTCTTTATTCTTTTCCTTTTTACTCTTTTTCTCAAATATTTCGAGACTTTCCAGTTCTTGCTGATGTTCTTCCAGCTTGCCGAATAAAGTTGTAATAGTAAGCGTCGTGAGGTCGTTGGCTTCCTTAATAGCTGTTACTTTAGGTTGCCATTCCCTGCTAAGACACCTCAGAATTTTATTAGTGGCTATTTCATTGGAAACAGGGTTTCCAAGTGCATTCAACCGATTTATGAGATGAACGAATCTCTTTTGCATGTCAGAGATAGATTCTCCTTGTTTCATGCGAAAGAGCTCGAACTCTTGATTAAGTGTGTTAATACGGGACTGTTTTACTTCAGTAGTACCCTCATGGGCAATTTCTAAAGCATCCCACATTTCTTTAGCTGTCGAGCAATGGGATACCCGATAATACTCATCAGCACTAAGTGCTGAAATTAGCATATTTCGAGCTCTCCAATCACTCGACCACTTTTTCTCATCTTTCTCATCGAAATCATCTTCTGGTTTAGGAACTATGGCGCCAGCCTCATTTCTCATAGTAATTTGAAAAGGACCATTTTGAATGGCAGTCCACACATTCCTATCCACAGAATTTATATGAACTCGCATGCAGTCTTTCCAGTAGCCATAATTTTCACCGTTGAAAACAGGCGCTCTATTATACGCCCCCTTTGGTTCAGAATCCATATCGTTACAAGCAGCCACAAAGCACCAGCGAACCGGCGCTCTGATACCACTTGTTAGACGGTGTGGCTAGTGATCGAGAGGGGGGGTGAATAGATCACCTCCTTTGAAACTCAAGGTTTTAAAAAAGTTTATCAGAGTCTTTCAAGTTAGCGGAAAAATTATGATCCCAAATCGACTTCCGTCTATTCTGAACCAGCTACTAGAAAACCGGACACACGAGTTTATGCTGGATTTATTAGGATGACAAAGATATATTAACACCAGATATGAATCGACTCAAATGCACTTATCATACAAAGACTGTTTCCAATGAACAAAAACACAGCAAACAATTTTGTCAAACACTTGGCGTGTATGCATTCAACGATTAACAATAATGGTGATTTTGACAAAGATTTTCGTACCACTATTGTATCTTGAAACTTTAATACGCAACACACCAAACGAATCACAAAATTGTTGAAAGCGTAAAGAGATAAAGATAGAATACGATACGCAGAGATTTGGTAAGGAAGTTCCCCACTTCCGTCCTCGCGTGTGGGTACGTCTCCCTCTCAATTTCAAAATGAAATTGAGACCTGTTATATCAATAATGCTGAATTCGTTCTTTACAAGGTTACAATACAAATCCAGAAATCTAAACCCCAAGATCTTCCTATTGTATGAACCTTCACTTGATCTGAGCTTGATCAAGAATTTTCCTGCAAGAAATACAGACAATTCACCGGTTCCACGACCTGTTTGCGAAATCTCCAGATTTCCAAACCCTACGCTGCGGCTGAATCTGTTCTGCAATCGTGACTAACAAACCCTCAAGAACACACCCGTTCTTGAAGGACAAACCAAATGGTTTTTCCTCGAAACCCCCTTTGTATCTTCAACTCAGCTAGATCAATGATCGTACCACTGAACGTTATCTCAAAGATCCCTTAATCCGAAGAACAAAAATGATTATGTGTTGATGTTCTTGAATTAACGAGATTGAGAAGATGATGAAGACAAAGTCTCTTTCAGGTTTCTAACACTGCTCTTGAAAAATCATGCACACCAAACTTGTCTTTTGCTTTGATTGCACTTTTTCACTCTAACCAGAATTCTGCCTCCAAACTGAACTGTCATAACACTTATATATGAAAACAGAAACGGTTAAAAGCAACAAACAGCTCTATGTATCGATACAAGAGTCGTATGCGTCGATACATAGTGAGTATAACACATGCATGAGTCGACACATGGTTGTATGCATCGATGCATACTGTACCTGTTAATTTTCAGTATGTAAAATAAATCATGCATCGATACATGATGCACATGCGTCGATACATAGCTCAATTACAAAGGAACATGTGTCGATACAAGTATCGTATGAATCGATACATACTGAAGCAAAATTATTTCAGAATGTGAAGTAAATCATGCATCGATACATGATGCGTATGCGTCGATACATACCCTAGTTACAAAGGATCATGTATCGATACAAGTGTCGTATGAATCGATACATACTGAAGCAAAACGGTTTTCTTTGTGAGTTTATCAAAGGTATGTGTCGATACAAGCCACGTATGAATCGATGCATACATAGGGAAAAACGTTTTTATGATTACAATGATGATATGAATCAATTTGCATTGTCTTTTAAATCATAGTAGGTATGAAATCATATGTATGTACAAACTAATCATGCATACAAATCTTATATCATGCATATCACACAATTTGCAATCATACAAAAACTTAAAGGCTTGCTCACACCTTTTTCTCTGGGCTTAACTCTGGATCAGTTTGGTTCAGATCAAAGTCCTTCACATGACTATTTGGTGGTGTCACGACTGTAGGGATCTCCTTTTTCTTCCATTCTGGTTTCAACTTTTTCTTCTTTGGAGAACTTAGAGTGCCCTTTGGGGACACCACTCTAGTCTTCTTGGGAACTTCAGTTTTCTCAACTGTTTTCTTCTTAGGTTGAACCTGGCTACTTTGAACAATCACGACTTACCTTGTCTCACCCACATCCTTCTTCTCCTTCTTTTTCTCACTCTTTTCCTTCCTCTCCTTTTTCTTCTTCTTAGCTTTTTCTTTCTTTCTCAACTTCTGTTCTTCAAATTTAGTTTCTTCTTCTTCCTTGTTGGTTTCCAAGTCACCTAAAATGTGGTTAGGGAACAAAGGAGGCTTCAACAAGTTAGAAGGGACTTGTAATGCTGCAACTTTTTCTTGCCAGATAAACTTGGCCTTTTGGAACATAAAGTAATCTCTCTGGTCCTTCTGCAGATGCAGAAGGATGTCCCATAATACTCCATCCCTTTCGTGTTCTTCATTTTCTTCTTTCGAAGTCTGGCACGCCTCTGCTGGCATTTTTCTGCCCTTTGGCTTCATTAGCGTATGGATTAACGCTTTGTCCAGTGCAGCATGGGGTTGTCCAGTCTCGTCCGTGTCGAGCTCTGGCACGCCGTGCCTCCGACACAACCTTGTGATTAAGTAGGGGAAGTATAACATTCCCTCCTTCTTCCTAGAACACGCTTGAATCTCTTGTACTATGATCTTTCCCACATTGATTTTTCTCAGCGAAGTTATACAATGGAGCAACACTAGCCTTGTTCTGC
Organism: Lathyrus tuberosus; assembly: GCA_022829125.1. NCBI lineage: Eukaryota > Viridiplantae > Streptophyta > Magnoliopsida > Fabales > Fabaceae > Lathyrus > Lathyrus tuberosus. The sequence goes on from JALAZF010000007.1 coordinate 30,845,297, forward strand.
TAACTGTCTCGTTGTGGGTAGTTGGCTTCATCGAGTGCTTCATAAACTAGTACCATACCTTCACCACTAGTAACAAATCCATCCTTCTGACTGCCTTCTCGGAACTAGACTCTACCCATTTGGTTCCTAGAGTACATAGTGACTGAATGTACACATCAAAGTCGTCTTCATCAGACTTCAGCACAAGATCTTGATATTCGTCACCAGCTTATTTTATGTTTAAAGCAATATTGATGGTGGGTTTTTTGTACAACACCTTCGTTCCTCTCACAACCACCTCAACCCTTTTATGACCTGGGTCAGTTAAATTGGAGTAGAACTCTTTGACTAAGGAAATGTTGTAAGGTCCTGGTTGACGACACAACTTTATCCATCCAAGGCTTCTGATAGTTGTTCCGATCTCTCCAGCAAGGCCTAAGTTTTCCTCTTGATTATCAAAAATAAAACCTCTCTCCGCATGGAAACTCATCTTACTGAAGTGCTCAGTAAAGCGACGGGAAGCCTCACTGTTGATGAAAGTTTCATGGTCTTCTTGCTCTTCATCAGAATATGCAACATACGGTGTAACGTTCTTTCTAGCATCCATCTTGACACGATGTCCTGGTGGTATTTCCATGGGAAGGTGTTTTGTTCTGGTGAAATAAAAATGGGGATTAGGGTTTGTAGAGAGATAGAGGAACATACAAAGAAAATGGTTGTTTTGGGAGTTAGAGAGAGAATGTGATGGTGAAATGAGGACGGTTTGGAGAGAGAAAAGGAAAATTGCTTTTGTGAAATTAGGGAAAAAAAATTGAAGGGTTTGTTTGATGTGACGGAGGGAAAAGACAAGAAATTTGAATTTCTTGCATAGAAGTGAGTTGGCGTGTTGATAGGACCCAACAGTCTGAGGTGTCAGACTGGGCCATTTTGAGTTGATTGGCACAAGGCTCTAGGCGCGTGCACTTTACTCACTCTGCTTCTCTATCCAAAATTCCAACGCTTAATTTCTTTGTCCAAGAAAATAAAAATGATGTCAGCTCAACATTTATTTAATTCCTTTGGACTTAGAAATATTTCCCTTGAATTTCACATTGCTCTTTTCACGTTGACTATTGTCCGAATGTCATGACACCCAATACCATTGTTTGCCACCAAAAATTAACTCATCTATACAAACTTTAAAAAAAACTTTGTTAAGCTGGGCTGCCTCCCAGTAGCGCTATTTTAAGGTCTTATAGCCTGACCAAAACATAAATCATTAATCAATAAAGTGAACGGTTCCCTTAGTGTTGTTTGAAGGGTCACCAAAATACGTCTTGATCCTTTGGCTATTAACCTTGAATTTTTCACCATTGCTTTCATTCAACAACTCCACAGCTCCATGGGGGTAAATTTTCACAAACTTGAAAGGTCCTGACCATCTTGACATTAGTTTTCTAGGGAATAATTTCAATCTAGAGTTAAAAAGCAAAACTCTTTGACCTTCCACTAATTCCCATTTCTGGCATTTCCTATCATGCCACCTTTTGGTCTTTAACTTATAAAGTTCAGCATTTTCATATGAGAACAGCCTATTGTCGCAACTGCGAAAAACAACCGGCAAAAATAGAGTAGAAGACTCGCCACCAAACGTTATTTATCTCGACGAAGGGAAAGGAAACGATCGAAGAAAACCTCAAAAGGGAAAGACATGGTCATCGCAACCATAGTCCAGGTTCGGGAGTCGGTTACGCGAGGGGAAGGTATTAACATCCCCACGCGTCCATCGTACTCGATGGGATCCATGCTTGTTGTCTAATCAAAGGGTGAGGTATCTAAAGCCTACTGCTAAACTGAAACGAGAAGGGAAAAACAAAAACGGACTCGCAAGGATTATCGCAATCCTATGCCTGTGGACAGACGAAGAATCAGAGTCGACGTAGTTCGACGGACTACGCACTAACGAGGGAGGTTGCTCACCAAGACATCGCCGTCTTATGCCTACGTATCCTTAATCAGACGAGAAAGAGGAAATCAAAGCGATCATAGTTTGACCTACGGGTCGGTTAAGGTCTCGATCGCACTGGGGCGAGAGAAAAGACTCAACTATCAGGTTGGTTTCGATCGCAAGGGTACGGGAGAAAAGGGAAGTTAGTTTTTAGTGTGCTCGCCAAGGATAGGGATCCTCGTGTCTACGTATCCTCATTAGGGAATGAGGAATTAGAGAATCCATAGTTCACGCTACTACGGGAAAACTGGAACGGTCTCGATCGCACGGGTGCGAGAGAAAAGATGAGACTCACGGAAGGTCTATGGGAAACTTGGTCCTACAAGTTATCATGCAACAATGGCCCTACGGTCAGGATCAGAAGGGGAGTCTACCTAATGTTGGCATGCTTGAATTGAAAGCCTAATGTCTCTCCTACCTCCAACTTAATCAGAAATTAAGTGGAGCTAGGAATCCTAAGGGATCATGTGAACAAACACAAGTAAACTCAGGACAACTCAATCACAAAACAAACAATGTCGTGATCTCAGCTAAGAAACAAAACTAAGGGACTCCTCGTTCTCAACCAAAAGGAAATGCCACAGAAACGGACGATGTCGTGATCTCAACTATGAGGAAGTTGAGTGACTCTTCGTCAACTACAAGATGAAAACAATGTCGTTATCTCAACGATAAGGAAGTTGAGTGACTCTTTGTCCATCACAAAGCAAGATAAACAACAACACAATAACATCAGAATATCAATGAATTGGCCCCAAGCAAAGTATACCACTAGGAGTGAAAACTCCTCACTCAACAACAAAATGCTAAACCCTAAGCATGCTTCATACAAGTGCGCAAGTGGTACCTAATGAAGAAGGTATGTTGCCTCTTCAAAGCGCGCAAAAAGCTCCAGACAAGGTTCCAAGGTGGAATAGAATCAAGCTATCAAGTACTTCAAGCAAGTAAGAAAGTCCAACAGTCCAGTATCGTAATGTTGACACGAACAACTACCAATCTATAACGCCACATTTCAGTACTTGTCACACCGACACAGCCGCTGAATTCTGTTATCGCATCACTGAACAATCCGACTCACAGCTTTACGAAAACAAGTTGAAACCGAGGCCGTTAATTTCTAGAAAATGGAAAACGACAACGAAAAAGTCGAAGAGAATCGTGCGAGCCATCTGTTTGAGCAATGAAGAGTTCTCACTGAAATTGAGTTGGATCCGTTGTTCAGTTATTGAGTTGCAATGCGAAGAGAACGTCGGCGAATCGTGATGCTGGAAATAAGATGAACGGCGGAGGGACTCTTTGGAGGAAAGACTTGTTGATGCGTTACTAGCTGAGAGTCGTCTTCTCTCTTTCTCTTTGAAATCAGCGCCGCCAATGGATGAAGGAGGGGATGAGCGCGATGTTGATTGAATCACGATGGAGGTCGAAGGGTGGATCGTGGGAGACCACCGACCTTTTCTTTTCTCTACTCCATTTTTCCCTATTTCCCAGACTTTGTTTCTTCTCCTTCTTTTTGGTGTAGACTTTTTCTTTTCTTACTTTTATTTTCCTCCCCTAGGTTTCTGCGCCACTCTTTTTTATAGATAGGTCAACCTTCTCTTTTTTATTACATTGTGACATGAACTTGACAAAAAGGGTGGTATGGGCTTAGCATGTGACACTTGAATCAAACAAAATGGCCATGAATTAAATTGAAAATGGATTGATTTGGAAATGAATTTAGGAATTATGAAAGTGATTTAAAAGTGGATTAAGGATATTTGAATAAGAATAGAATAAAATGGATTTCCGATAATAAAAATTGGATTTTGAATGGACAAAAGAATGGATATCTAAATTATAAAATATGCATAATGAAGGGTTAAAATGGAATTAAACGAGAAAATGGTTATTGAATAAAATTCAGAATGAACTTGAATAACCCCTCCGCCGATATTTCCTCTGACGTACACCTTGACTGAATTTAATCCAAAAAAACCAAACTTGAACTTTTTCCGACAACTTCTGACTAAAAAATGAATGAATCCACTTCTGAGCAATAACCATCTGAATTAATCAACTTCTGGACTTCTGACCAAATAAATCCTGAATGACTTTGAATTCGTCTGAAAGGATCTCTGGGAAAATAAATCCACAGAGGAGTACAATCTGAACTGACGATGACCCTGTTTTTGAATTAAACCTCTCATGAATTATTTCCTGATAACTTGATGAAGTTCCATACACAACAATTTTACCTTGGACGCACATCGGCTGAGAAATAGTCCACTGATATTGATAACTTGTACTTGAAACAGTCTCTCGATAGTCTAACCAAGATTAGGTCAAACATCCATCTGATCTTGATTATTACTGAATTTACGACATCTGACCTGAAGCCATACCATCATCCCCAACAACCCTGATCATCTATCAATGACGAGAACCAAACTCTAATCTTGAACCATTTGAATATAAGCTTGCCAACAAATTTTAACCAAAGAAAAGATGAAACCATGGGTTCTTGATGCCTTATAACTCTTGAAGGGAATAAACTTGATAACCATTGGGAAGGAATACCAACCAAAAGTTGGAATAAACGCAGGGTACCAACCAAAAGTTGGAATTCAAGATAGATACCAATTAAGAGTTGGGATGAAAACAGGAGATGCCAACCAAAAGTTGGGGTTCAACTAAGGGTACCAACCATGAGTTGGAATAAAACAAAGGGTACCAACCAAAATTTGGGATATAACAAAAGATACCAACCAAAAGTTGGGAATAAAACCGAAGACGCCAATTCGTCAAAGGGGTTTGACGGACAAAAAGCTTATCCGAAGCAATACATCATTAAAGGGATTTGACGGGAAGGAAACAGAACCCCAGGAAACACCTCGTCAAAGGGATTTGACAGAAAGAAGACATATTTGAAGAAACACATCATCAAAGGGGTTTGATGGAAAGAAAACCTGACCGAAGGAACACATCGTCAAAGGGGTTTGACGGGAAGAAAACCTGACCGAAGGAACACATCGTCAAAGGGATTTGACAGAAAGAAAGCCTGCCCGAAGGAACACATCGTCAAAGGGGTTTGACAGAAAGAAAGCCTGACTGAAGAAACACATCGTCAAAGGGGTTTGACGGAAAAAAGCCTGACCAGAGGAACACATCATCAAAGGGGTTTGACGAAAAAGAAAGCATGACTAAAGGAACACATCGTCAAAGGGGTTTGACGGAAAGAAAGCCCGGCTTTGGGATGCCGTCATCAAAGGGTTGATGGACAAGGATCGATCGAGGGTAAAATCAACGTATGATCTACGACCCTGAAGAAAGGTAAGCAGAGGTTGACTGAAATGTCTGCTGGGGAATGACTCGGCATTATCTCTGGGGATATGTCACTGTCTTGACTGAAAATTACTTTGGGCTTCTGTACAAGGTACCAATTCTGGCTTATGCTCCGCATGTATATGTTTGAATTTTCTTTCCATGGCGTAATGCTCCATACGAAATGGAAATGCTACGCGATTTGAGGATGCAATGATTAATATATACAGAATTTCGATGTATGCTCGGGCTACCGGGGAAAGAAGAATGTGCCAAATATGGTTAGACTTTTCTAGCAAGGACAGGTAAAACCTGAGGGTGATTGATTTTTCGAAGATGAAATTTTTCAGGGGTACCAATAGGGAGTGCATTTTAGAATGAGGTGCCAATATGGATTGGACTTTTGGTGATTGCCAATAGGGAATGACATTTGGATTTAGGAAGATGCCAGCAAAGTGGGCTTTGGATTTCTGTTCAGTTGTACAAGGCTTCATGCTATGATATGCTATGTAAAAGATTATGCAATGATATGATTATGCAATGATGATGACGGCATCGACCGGTGGCTTCATGGTAGGTCAGGTACGGCTGACGTTGGAAAAGTGTCTTATCTAGTTACAAGGTTTCTAGTTGAAAGGTTACGGGAATGGTTAGCACGACTTCCCGACATTCGTCTTCAACTTTAAGAGTAACAGAACTTGCCTGAATAGGTCTGAAAGTGTGGAGATGAAACATTCCTTTGTCTCCACTCTTGCCCCATCCTGTGGGATCTTTGTAAGAGTCTGCCTTGAAAGGAAACTTGGGACCTCTGTACCCTGATGGTTTGAGATGGACTGCCCCAATATTCTAACCCTTGGAGAAGTGCTTCAGATGAAACTCCGCTCTAGACCAGATTAACTTCTTGCTCTTTGGATGGCCTACCCCAGTTTTGAAATGATTTTTTCCCCTGACTGGATGATCTACGAAGGAGCACCTCTGACTAACTGACCTTCGAGAGACTTGTCAAATCTCGACCTGATTGCCCCAAATTGGCTGAATCTTGGAATGAATTGTCCATTTGATGTGGCTTGCCCCTGCTTAACGAAGTACTCAGGCATTTTGCATCTTATCTTGATTAATTCTTCCATTGCAGAAACTCCCCTGATGTCAAGTGCTTACCCACGAGTAAAACCGATCACTTTGAAAAAGATAATTTTAATGCAATGCATATGACGGTTTTGAAATCCAAGTCTGTTCACTGGAAAAATGTTGCGACATATAGTGAATGAATCACTAATCAAAATGTCACTGATGCCAACATGAATGGTAAGAAAATCCTTTTAGGAGTCAGCTTCGACGCGATCTTTACCGAAGTATGCTTTCGAAACAACCCTGCTTCAATTAGGTCTTTTGAAGGTTTTAACGTGGCCTGGTTCACGGTTTGAGAAAGAAAAGATATAAGGCTCAAAGTTTTGTTTTAACCCACCCATTCTCCATGATGTTCTCCAGTCCTACGTTCAGCTAACTTGACACTGGCGCTCACCTTTCAAAAAGGTTAATGAATGGTAGGAGGATAGAAGGAACCCCCATGTTTTTCGGAGTGACAGTCACCCCTTTTGTCTTTGGTGTCTATAGTCACACGACTTGTTCTTTGCTCGAGGATTTTTCTTTTGTCATCCTTTTCGTTTTTCATTCTTTTATCTTCCCTGATTTTTCCTGGACCGATTCTTTTGAATTTTTTGATTTTGAAGTCCAGCGCGATGCCCTAACTTTTGCCTAAATCACTTATTTTCAAGTTTTCGACTTAACTGGATGTCTTTTTCTTCTTTTGATTCTCTTTTTTTTTGAACAAATCGTGTGACACTGGTTCGTCTTGACTTGTTTGAAAGGGTTGTGACTGCCTCACTCTTCAGTTGGTGAGGGATAACCATTGATGTAATTGATCCTCGAATGTCACACTCCTTTTGAAATTTGAACGCTCGGTCAAATTAACTGACACCTACCTTGCCCCAGGTTAAGATTGAGGGTTTTTCGTTTTCATAAAGAAACTCCTACTACTAGGCTCAACAGGGTTGACAAGGGATTATCTTCCTTATATCTCCAGTGTTTAGGGATTTGAAACAATGCATGTACATCATCAGCATAGTTTTATTTCAAAAGCATACAATCATAAGTTTTGCGTCTTCAATTTCGTCATCCTCCCTCGGATCCTGTTTAAACAAGCACATGATATTGATAAAAAAGTATGAGTGAACACGAATGGATTTAATCAAAACATGCATATTTCATTATCATTATTAATCAAAAATAGACAAGTTTTACAAATGAGTTTGCACTTAACAGAAAAGAAACTATAAATGCAAAGAAATGACATGATCTAAAAGATTGCTAGCTCTGGAGAACTGGGCTTTCCAATCATGATTTTCTACTAAACTAGCCATCTTCAGAATTGCTCGTCAAAGTCAGTCTGATAACCATCTACACAATTGCTCTCGGTGCCTTCTTCCATAACATGAACTAATGAACCCACCTGACTGGATGAAGGAGAATTGTTGATTTGAATACCCTGAGGCGTGAATGATAACATATTCGAGTCAAGCAGCTTATGAACCTTACTCTTGAGCACTTTACAGTCTTCAGTTGAATGCCCCGGTGCTCCAGCATGGTAGTCACAATGGGCGTTGGCATCAAAACCTGGTGGGTATGGAGGAATCACTGGATCTATTTTCTTCGGCATTATCAGTCCACCCTTGATCAAATCTGGCAACACTTGACTGTACAACATAGACAACGGGCCGAAATGCCTATCTGGCTTCCTTGGTCTTTGTCGGGAGTGCTGACGCGGCTGGCGGCGGTATGACCGTTGATTCTGAGGAGGTCCCTGATTTGGAGAAAGATATTGTCTTTAATACGGAGACCTAGAAGATTGCTGACTCTGAACAGTTGAAACACCTGAGTATTGAGGATGAGGTGGTAGAAGATCCCAGATGGAACTATTTTCTTCCTCCCATTCCTCTTGAGAACTAACAACTGATTCACTTTCACTAGCTGGGAAGTTCGAGGCGTCCTGAATCTTTCCACTCTTGTTGCCGCTCTCAATGCGTTCTCCAATTATTACCAGGTCAAAGAAGTTCGATATCCCATTGCCAATCATCTTATCCAAATATGGGCTTTGCAAAGTACCCACGAACAAGTCCACCAATTCCTTATCCAAAAGCGGTGGTTGAACACGAGTAGCTAACTCTCTCCATCTTTGAGCATACCCCCTGAATGATTCATTGTCCGCTTGAGATAAACCCTGCAATTGCATGCGGCTGGGAGCCATGCCAAGATTATATATGTATTTCTTCACAAAGGCATTAGCTAGGTCTAACCGTGATTGAATGCAACCACTCTCTAACTGGATATACCAACTCAGTGATGCCCCACTTAGACCATCCTGGAAACAGTGAATCATGAGCTTGTCATTGCTGACATATAAGGTCATTCTTCTCCAAAACATCACCAAATGTTGCTTTGGACAGCTATCCCCTTTGTACTTCTCAAAATTCGGCATCTTGAACTTTGGAGGTAACACAAGGCCGGGTACCAAACACATGCTTGAAGCATTCAAATCAAGAGCATTACGACCTTCCAGGGCATCAAGCTTCTCCTCCAATACACAGTATCTTTTCATAAACAAAACAGTCCTTGGGTCTTTAGGTTTCATCTTTGGAACTACCCCTTGGAAATCTGGCACAGAGAAGGTAAAGCTCTGATAGTCTGTTGCATCAAGAGAAGAAGAATGTCCATCTCGAACGATGGTACGCTCCTGTATACCCTGATTCTTAACAGGGATTCACAAAGGCTGAGCTTGAGCAACATTGTTCATTAGAGGTGGAATGACATTCCCAGTTACTGAAGTCCTTTGAACATTGGCCTCTCCCCTTGTCATGGCTGTCATAGCTTCCACAAGTTGGTCGAACTGACTTTTCATCAATTCAACGTCCGCTCTCGTCACAAACTGGTTTTGGTCTCCTGAATTCATGATCTTTCTATAAGCTGATTCAAGTTCAATACAAAAGTCGGGAAATCAACTGCAGGTCGAGGACAAAGGATGGATGAGCTCTCTGCTGGTTCAGGTTGAAGGAAGATATGAAAAATGATTCAAGAATGCAATACAATGCAATAAGACATGGGATCAAAGCTTCCATATATTCTAAATAATTGCTGCACTGCTGACTGAATAAATTCACAATTATGCTCTGAAGAAAATACCGGAATACCAAAATATCCAAATAATCATAATACCAGGCTGATAAGTTCACACTGATAAGAAAACCAGAATATCGGGTAGGATGAAGGTTACGGTTTCCTGCAAAAAACTAATCCCCTCTCACAGGTAGGTTCTAGTTTTAAGGTACAACATCCTAGCAAGTCCTCAGTATCGTGGACTCTCAGGTCGAGAAATGATGATACGGTCACCATTTCTGGTTTGGCATCATCATCAATCGAGGAGGCCTCAACTGACTTCCCAATGAACGGTCTCCAGAGTCATAAGCTCTCTAAGTCAACATCCTATCGTCTACACCAATGCGCAGGATATAACATCTCCAAAGGAAACCTCGTCTGAATATGGATTTCGCGTAAACTACGTCTGGCCAGACGCCACACAAGTTACACTACTTTCCACTCTAATCCTAAGTGTGTACTCAAGCCTGGGTACTGGGCTTATCTCTCATGGAACCAACCCACCCAACAACACAATAGCAGCAGAGCAGTATGATAACAATAATAAAATGCGATAAATGCAGTAAAATACAATAATATACAACAAATAATGCACAACAGTAAACACCCAATAAAATAAATAGACAAGCGCTAGGATTGACTCACATAGGGAACTAGAGTCCCCAGCAGAGTCGCCAGCTGTCGCAAGTGCGAAAAACAACTGGCGTAAACAAAACAGAAGAGTCGCCACCGAACGTTATTTATCCCGACGCAGGGAAAGGAAACGATTGAAGAAAACCTCAAAAGTGAAAGACATGGTCATCGCAACCATAGTCCGGGTTCGGGAGTCGGTTACGCGAGGGGAAGGTATTAGCACCCCCACGCGTCCATCGTACTTGATGGGATCCACGCTTGTAGTCTAATCAAAGGGTAAGGTATCTAAAGCCTACTGCTAAACAGAAATGAGAAGGGAAAAACAAAAACGAACTCGGAAGGATTATCGCAATCCTATGCCTACGTATCTTCGTGGACGAACGAAGAATCAGAGTCGACGTAGTTCGACGGACTACGCACTAACGGGCGAGGTTGCTCGCCAAGAAATCACTGTCTTATGCCTACGTATCCTCAATCGGACGTGAAAGAGGAAATCAAAGCGGTCGTAGTTCGACCTATGGGTCGGTTAAGGTTTCGATCATACTGGGGCGAGAGAAAAGACTCATCTATCAGGTTGGTCTCGATCACAAGGGTGCTAGAGAAAAGGGAAGTTAGTTGTTAGTGTGCTCGCCAAGGATAGGGATCCTCGTGCCTACGTTTCCTCATTATGGAATGAGGAATCAGAGCATCTGTAGTTCATGCTACTACGGGAAAACTGGAACGGTCTCGATCGCACGGGTGCAGAGAAAAGATGAGACTCACGGAAGGTCTACGGGAAACTCGGTCCTACAAGTTATCATGCAACAATGGCCCTATGGTCAGGATCAGGAGGGGAGTCTACCTAATGTTGGCATGCTTGGATTGAAAGCCTAATGTCTCTCCTACCTCCAACTTAATCAGAAATTAAGTGGAGCTAGGAATCCTAAGGGATCATGTGAACAAACACAAGTAAACACAGGACAACTCAATCACTAAACAAACAATGTCGCGATCTCAGCTAAGAAATAAAACTAAGTGACTCCTCGTTCTCAACCAAAAGGAAATGCCACAGAAACGGACGATGTCGTGATCTCAACTATGAGGAAGTTGAGTGACTCTTCGTCAACTACAAGATGTACACAATGTCGTGATCTCAACTATAAGGAAGTTAAGTGACTCTTCGTCCATCACAAAGCAAGATAAACAACATCACAATAACATCAGAATATCAATGAATTGGTACCAAGCCAAGTATACCACTAGGAGTGAAAACTCCCCACTCAACAACAAAATGTTAAACCCTAAGCATGCTTCATACAAGTGCGCAAGTGGTACCTAACGGAGAAGGTTCGTTGCCTCTTCAAAGCGCGCAAAAACCTCCAGACTAGGTTCCAAGGTGGAAGAGAATCAAGCTATCAAGTACTTCAAGCAAGTAAAAAACTCTAACAGTCCAGTATCGTAATGTTGACACGAACAACTACCAATCTGTAACGCCATGCTTCAGTACTTGTCACACTGACACAGCCACTGAATTCCGTTATTGCATCACCAAACAATCCGACTCACAGCTTTACGAAAACAAGTTGAAACCGAGGCTGCTAATTTCTTGAAAATGGAAAACGAAAACGTCAAAGCCGAAGCGAATCGCGCGAGCCGTCTGCTTGAGCAATGAAGAGTTCTCACTGAAATTGAGTTGGATCCGTTGTACAGTTGTTGAGTTGCAATGTGAAGAGAACGTCGGCGAATCGTGATGCTTGAAATGAGATGAACGGCAGAGGGACTCATTGGAGGAAAGACTTATTGATGCGTTACTAGCTGAGAGCCGTCTTCTCTCTTTCTCTTTGAAATCAGTGCTGCCAATGGATGAAGGAGGGGATGAGTGCGATGTTGATTGAATCGCGATGGAGGTCGAAGGGTGGATCACGAGAGACCACCGACCTTTTCTTTTATCTACGCCATTTTTCCCTGTTTCCCAGACTTTGTTTCTTCTCCTTCTTTTTGCTGCAGACTTTTTACTTTCTTACTTTTATTTTCCTTCCCTAGGTTTCTGCGCCACTCTCTTTTATAGATAGGTCAACCTTCTCTTTTTTATTACATTATGACATGAACTTGACAAAAAGGGTGGTATGGGCTTAGCAAAAAGGGATATGGGCTTAGCATGTGACACTTGAATCAAACAAAATGGCCATGAATTAAATTGAAACTGGATTGATTTGGAAATGAATTTAGGAATTATGAAATGGATTTAAAAGTGGATTAAGGATATTTGAATAAGAATAGAATAAAATGGATTTCTGATAATAAAAGTTGGATTTTGAATGGACAAAAGAATGGATATCTAAATTATAAAATATGCATAATGAAGGGTTAAAATGGAATTAGACGAGAAAATGGTTATTGAATAAAATTCGGAATGAACTTGAATAAACCCTCCGCCGATATTTCCTCTGACGTACACCTTGACTGAATTTAATCCAAAAAACCAAACTTGAACTTTTTCCGACAACTTCTGACTAAAAAATGAATGAATCCACTTCTGAGCAACAACCATCTGAATTAACCAACTTCTGGACTTCTGACCAAATAAATCCTGAATGACTTTGAATTCGTCTGAAAGGATCTCTGGGAAAATAAATCCACAGAGGAGTACAATCTGAACTAACGATGATCCTGTTTTTGAATTAAACCTCTCATGAATTATTGCCTGATAACTTGATGAAGTTCCATACACAACAATTTTACCTTGGACGCACACCGGCTGAGAAATAGTCCACTGATACTGATAACTTGAACTTAAAACAGTTTCTCAATAGTCTGACCAAGATTAGGTCAAACATCCATCTGATCCTGATTATTACTAAATTTACGACATCTGACCTGGAGCCATACCATCACCCTCCAACAACCCTGATCCTCTATCAATGACGAGAACCAAACTCTAATCTTGAACCTTTTGAATATAAGCTTGCGAACAAATTTGAACCAAAGAAAAGATGAAACCCTGGGCTCTTGATGCCTTACAACTCTTGAAGGGAATAAACTTGATACTTGATGATCTTGGATGAAAAATTTACAACAATAAGAATTCAAACCTCTGCTAAACTTGAATAAAAGAATCTTAAGGCAAATAGGAAACCCTAACTCAGAGAAACTCCTAATCCCATGTCTTAGAAGACCAATACAATGTATGAATGCAAAAATATGACCTAATGGAGATGCAAACGAACACGAAGCAAAAGCCAGTTAAGGTTAGAAATAGAGAGGGAAAATTTTGGGGTGCTACATCTATGCTCCCTTAACTCATTGAGTTGAAGCATCCTAGCTTGGCCAGCAGTTTTTAGATTGAAATTTAATTGCTTAACGGGCCAAAAAGCTTTGTGCTCCAATTCAATAGGTAGATGACAAGCCTTCCCATAAACAAGTCTATATGGAGACATGTCTAAGGAGTCTTGTAGGCAGTTCTATATGCCCAAAGAGCCTCGTCCAAATGTTTGGACCAATCTTTCCTTGTGGGGTTAACAACTTTCTCCAAAATCCTCTTGATCTCTCTATTAGATAGCTCAACTTGGCCACTTGTTTAAGGATGGTAGGTTGTAGCAACTTTGTGTTTGATCCCATATTTTGCCATTAAATTTTCAAAAATATTATTGCAAAAATGAGACCCACCATCACTGATGATTGCTCTAGGCGTGCCATGTTTTGTCAGAATGTTTTTAAGGAAAAATGTGGCCTACAGAAGTCAATACCCCACACATAAAAAAATTTCATGAATGCGTGCCATAGTCTACAGCCACAAGAATGTAAAGATTACCAAAAGATGGAGGAAAAGGCCCCATGAAGTCAATGCCCCACACATAAAAAAATTTCAATTTCAAGTATGTTGGTGTCATACCCCAAATTTTGACCACTAAGATTTCCCATCATTATGAAAATTATCATCACAATATGGAGAAACCATCATACTTCATCAGTCTCCCCAAAGATGGGTGAGCATCCACTACAATCAAAATTAGGGTTTCAAGCCCTCTCAGAGCCTTAGACAAAGGATCAATCAAGGAATGACATGATCTTCAACTTGTCTAACCTCTCAAACATCCACAATGGATCAAAAGGACTCCCACTTCAGTACGCTTGAACGAAGGATCAACTGTATGAGATGCGGCTTTCCCATCTGATACCCTCGGCCGAGTTCTCATCTCCTAAGCCCGACCAACATAGCTCCCAACAGGGAATATCTTTCCTAAGCAAGGTGGAATTACTATCTTGAACCAGCGATACTTTTTTTCCCCGTGATGGCCGCGTATCCAGTCATGTTCATCTTTTAGTTTGTGTGTCGCGTCAGTTTTGTCAGCATATACATACATACATCATGCATTATTGATTTGCATTTACATTTCATATTGCATCACTATCACTCTAGTCGGTCTTGTCCCCTAGTGATAGAAGTTCTCTCAATCGAGTTGTCAGTTCTTGCCTCGTCAGGAAACGCTGCGTTTGAACAACCTCGCCTCCAGTTTATTTCTAGAAGGAAGTTGGCCCTTGACCACTTTGATAACTTGAACCTCTGAAAAACCAGAGGAACTTTCAGTCAGCATCACTCTTCGCCATTGAAGATGATATCCTTGCTTTCCCGGATTAAGGAAAATCCATAGAGAAAGCCTCGTAATCAGAGATTCGGCAGCATGCCAGTTTCGTTCCAAAAAGACCGCTGATGAAAAGGTCATCGGCACCTCAAAATTGGACCCCATCATATGCATTTCTCTGGGAAGATCCCGAGAAAAGTATGATGTAAGATCCCACGCAGAAGCAGCCTCTCAAGAGACTCGCTTTCCCCAGATAGAGTCGGCAAATGGCGTCTCCAACAGAGAAGTTTGTGCAACTCTACAACTCAGACGAATGGGTTCCCCAGCAAGTCTGACATCAAATTTTTTTTCGTCAAATGGCATCTCCCCGGGAAAATTCGGCGAGAAGTTTGAGGAAAACCGCTACGAATAGCGTCCCTTGTCAATAAAGTTTATTGACAAAAGAAACTTAGACCAGTTCCTTGGTAGGAAACCAGGATCGAGGGGAAGTTAACAAGAGAAACTAAGACCAGTTCCTTGGTAGGAAACCAGGATCGAGGGGAGGTTTATTTCAAAAGAAAACTGAGACCAGCTCCTTGGCTGAAGACCAGGATCGAGGGGAATTTTACCTTTTCTAAGCATCATCGCTTAGCTAAAGAAGATGAATGCGTAAGCTACCATTCATAACCACCATCAAAATTTCGGGTATTCCGATATTTAATCCTCTTGCACCCCGAATGCCCGAATACCTTCGTCATTCACACCTTCGTGTCCAAGAAGATTAAATAGGGGCATCTGTCATACCCCAAATTTTGACCACTAAGATTTCCCATCATTATGAAAATCATCATCACAATATGGAGAAACCATCATACTTCATCAGTCTCCCCAAAGATGGGTGAGCATCCACTACAATTAAAATTAGGGTTTCAAGCCCTCTCAGAGCCTTAGACAGAGGATGAATCAAGGAATGACATGATCTTCAACTTGTCTAACCTCTCAAACATCCACAATGGATCAAAAGGACTCCCACTTCAAGGATCAAGCACAAGGATGCTCCCTTCTAGGTGGATCAAGCCTCAAGATCGCCAGTGTCACCAAATTAGGGTTTTGTTCGACCACGGCCTCCAGTTAGAAATTTTCCTCTGGGCATGAGCCAAAGATCCAAAACATAACCTAATATGCTCCATGGAACCTCATGGACCCAATCATCAAGTCAATTTTGACCTCAGGGGATGCATTCATCAAAAATCTGGAATTAGGGTTTCTTGACCTAATTCACCCCTAAGTGGACTTTTAGGGAAAATCATGAGCCAAGACCTCAAGAGAGGGTTTGAGTGTCTCTAATTAACTACATTGATCCATTTGGAACAATGGATTAATCCAAGAAGCTTGAGCAACAAGTCTCAATTTCATCTGCACCACAATTAGGGTTTCGCGAGGAAAGTCAACTGTAACTTTGACTTTTGACCAGGACATGCTCCCAAGCCCTAAGACATGATTCAATATACCCTATGACACCCATGGAACATGTCCATCAAGTTTGATTTAGGTCAAGGACATGATTTCATGAAGAATTGCACAGTTTGGAATTCATCTGATAAAAAGTCTACTGTGCACAAAAGTCAACTTTGACTTTTTGAGATTTTTCACCAAAATGAATTTTTAACCCTAAAATGATGTTAATGTATGATTTGAATCATCATTCATCAAGAAAAATCAAAGAAAGTGGGATAACTTGTAAAAGGGGTAACCATAAAAACTTAGAAAAATTTCTAAGTTATGGAAAAAGTGACACTAATGTGCCAACTTTGGAGGATCATAACTCCTAAACCACAAGGCCATTGTTCCCCATTCAAAGCTTGATTTATAGATCTCATTGCCCTCTACAAAAGCTTCATACTGACCTATGTCCAAATTCCTCATGGATTTTGAGTTATGGAGTGATCAAAATCAAGAAAAGTCACTTTATTCCAACACTTAGTGAAAATTTCACTAAGTCAGATTTTACCTTACTTTTTGCCAAATGTAGGGGGATTTTTCACTTGGATTCAAAAGAGATCAAAACCAAACATGTTCAAACAGTTGTTGTATCATGTAAGGGCTTTCCAAAATGGCTAAGAACATTACCAAATTCAATTTGAGTCATGAGATATGACATTGGCAAGTTGCCTTGCTGAAATCTGCCAAGGCAAGGCAGATTTTTACACTTTTGGTCGATTTGCCAAATCAGCCAAATCCAAATGCTCATATCCACTTGCACACCTCTGAGGATTGAATCTAAAGGGGACAATCACTGAGCCAAGCCTCCAAAGTCTTTGGAACAAGAAATAGCATGTTGAACCTAGAATTGCAAAAATAGGGACAAGACTCCAATTTTGGATTGGAGCATTCAATGGAAGAATCAAGGTGGCATGGACTGAGCCATTCTCAACTGAATTCAGTGAAGACTTATCCAAGACCAAGGGGACCAGCAGCCTGTGCCCTAACCTCTAGTCAATGGCTAGAGGAGACTTGGATTTTCATTTGCCAACATTGGCCAAACCTACTCAGCAGTTGCCATTCACTATTCCTTGCAAAACAAACTTGCTCTACTATAAATAGAGCTCAATTGTGATCAGTTTGAGTACATCAAAGCCATCAAATAGATGCTTTCCTCAAAATCTCTTCTTTCACTCCAATTTTGCCTTCTAAGGCAAGTCACTATCGGGTTTTGAGTTTGAGAGCTTTTCCAATCAAACCAATCACACACACACCTCACATACATCATATAGAAGTGATCCAAACACTCACATAACATCTGGAACACAGATTTCACAAAATCACCAGCCAATTGCTCAAGTTCTTGACAGATTTGCAGTTGGGGTACCATCTCAAGTTCCAGATCATTTCAATCCATTCCAAGCATTCATACACACTCCATGGCACCTATGGAAGCTATCCAGATCATTGGAACCTAGCTGTAACACCTCCAACACAAATCACGATCACCAGCTGCAAGTGGTAAGCGTGAGCTCTTCTAACTCTATGATCCATGCAATTTTTGTTGCACAATAATTTGGCCATATGTTCGTAATCATGCATGGAATGTTTCCCCTCAATTAATTGCATTGTTTGAATCGTGTATTAAAAATCCTAGCCTTCATGCAGAAATTAGGGTTCTTGAGGATTTTTCATGATTTCTTGTTATATGTTTAATTTAAATGAAATTAAATACCATAGACATGATTGTGAGGTTGAAACGAGTTGATTGGTATGTGGATTGCATGATATGATTAAGTATTCAGTGAGATTGGAGAGAAAATGTAAATCTGGGCAAAACTGAAAAACACGCGTGTTCTTGCCTTTGTTCTTGGCGCCATTTTCCAATATTTGAATATTTGAATTTTGTGATTTTATTTAATTGACTCAAAAATTAATTTCTCTCTAAGTTTTAATGATTTTGAGTTGATTCTTTTTTTAATAATTCACAAAAATGTTAAAATATTTTATTTTCCCAAAAAAATCCCAAAAATATTATTTATTTTGTATAATTGATATTTTTGCAAAGAATTAATGTTTTAATTGTTTTTAACATTTAAAATATTTTTTCCACCTTGATTTTGCAACTTTTAATGCTTTCTAATTATTTTGTAGGTCAATACTTAATTTTTGAAGCATTAATCCAAGATCACAATTTGTTTTCCATATGTTAAACAATTTTGATCATTTTAATTGAATTTTTATTCAATTAAATACATTTTTGAAAATAAATTAGGGTTTTTGGATTAATTCAACCCTTATAAATCATTTTCAAAGCACTTTGGGCCTCTAATAGAGTGTAAGACCCAATCCTTTTTTTGACCAAATCATTTTTGGGCCTCAGTATATTGTATAAGTCCCGATACCGTCAAAAACAAATGGCACGATCGTCGCCTTTTCAAAACAAAAAAACCTTGGGCCTACCCTCGAGTAGTAAGACCCATTTCTTTTCTTAAAACTCATTTGGGCCTCTAATAGAGTGTAAGACCCAACCCTTTGTAAATACAACCTATTTTGGGCCCCACTTATGGTATAAGTCCTGTTGTATTTCAAAAAGTTCGACGCGATCATCATCCATTGAAAAATAAACCATCTGGGCCTCTCCTTGAGCTATAAGACCCATTCAAAAATTTTGGGCCTCTAATAGAGTGTAAGACCCAATCCCCTTTTAACCAAAACCTTTTGGGCCTCACTTATGGTATAAGTCCCTTCGCGTTAAAAGAAAATCTCGGCGCGATCGCCATTTTAAACGAAAAATCATCTGGGCCTACCCTCGTGTTATAAGCCCCACTCTTTTTCTTTAAAACTTTTTGGGCCTCTTGAGAGAGTGTAAGACCCAAATCCCTTTGTACAGAAAACAATTTTTGGGCCACAGTCACTTGTATAAGTCCCTCTGTACAAATTCAAACAGTGCGCTCACTGATAAAACCCTGGGCCTCTCCTTGAGCTGTAAGCCCCAAATCTTTCTTTTTCAAAGCACTTTCTCCTTTGATTTTGAAATATACTATTGTTTTCAATCTTTCTTTGTTGAACAACTAACCAAACAGCATGGAAGCTCTACAACCGAGTAAGTGTTTATACGCTATCATTTACCGCTTTCATATACATATAACTGTATTGTGGGGCTGTTTCGCTGTAAGTCTTCTTTCATAAACTCATATCAACTGTGTAATAATAGTATAGATATTTAGAGTTTCCCCGGCAACTACGTCTAGCATTAAGCCTATTGATCACTCTTAAATAGTCAAAACTAGATCCCCATAGGATTACCAGACACAGTCTTCCCTCCTCTTGGGGTTAAACAATATGGAGATATGAAATGCAGCATTCTCTGTGAACCCTTTCATAGACTGTTACTCGTAGAAGTTGTCAAAGAAACTCTACTCCCCAGAGATGATCTTTTCTCCGTGAATGGCATCTCTTGAGTTTCTTCCAAATTCTCGGACTTTCCAGGCTTGATCTATTCTCGGTGAATGGCATGTCTTGAATTTCTCGGGGTTTGGGACCCACAGGCTTCTTAAAAGCACTTGTCAAGAAACTCTATTCCCCAGAGATGATCTTTTCTCCGTGAATGGCATCTCTTGAGTTTCTTCCAAATTCTCAAACTTTCCTGGCTTGATCTATTCCTCGTGAATAGCCTGTCTTGAAATTCTCCAGGTTTGGGGACCCATCGGCTTCTTAAAAGCATCGGCCTCCTCTTGGGCATTGTTCAAGGACCCGCAGGCTTCCTAAAAGCATCCCCGCCTCCTCTTGGGCGTAGTACAAGGACCCATCAGCTTCTTAGAAGTATTCACAGCCTCCTCTTAGGCTTCGTATAATGATCTCTTCCTCCGGGAATGATAACATCCTCTTGGGCTTCGTACAAGGACCCGTCGGCTTCTTAAAAGCTTCCAGCCTCCTCTTGGGCTTCGTACAAATTGTCCCGACGACCTCCTAGAGGTATAGGAACAGAACTTAGTCATCTTCATAGAACAGTCCTTTCAAAGAGTCTACTACTGTTTCTCAAAGCATAGTACAAAAGATAAAACTCTAGACACAGACAATCTAATATCCTTGAGTCTCAAAGACATTCTCAAGTGACCCCTTCGTTAAATAGGAAGAAAACCCGTAGACTCGGACAGTTTCAATACCCTTCGGATTTCCCACTTCCTTAAAGAACAGGAATAACCCGAATCCTCGAATCAAATCCCTGAGTGCCAACATTGCTCATATAAGAACTGATTTTCTCTTTCAAAATCAGTATACTGGACCTGTCACTCAACTGAAATAGTTACAATAGCCTCCTCTTGGGCTTTGTACAATGATTCTCCCCAGCGGAGTCAAACAACGTTTAGCCTCTCTCTCGGGCTTTGTACGAGACACATAAGAGACTCCCTCATTGAGTCAATCACCCCTTTCGCCTCCATCTCGGGCTTTATACGAGATACAAAAAGGTTCTTATTGAGCCAAACAAATTTTAGCCTCCATCTCGGGCTTTGTACGAGATACAAAAACTCTCTTGTTGAGTCAAATAACCTCCATCTCGGCTTTATACGAGATACCAAAAGACTCTATCGTCGAGTCAAAAACCTTTTAGCCTCTCTCTCGGGCTTTGTACGAGACACATATTAGCCTCCTCTTAGGCTTTGTATAAGAAAACCACTGGTTGATCCAATCAACCTTTTAGCATCAAAGTTGTGCCTCGTTCACAGTACACAAACATCAACAACTCCTTCCCCTTCATCTAATTGCTGTAAGCGGCAAGCCTCTGGATCATCTACATCCATGCCACTGTCCCTCTTTTAGCATGAGAAATTCCTAAGGAAAGATAGCATTGCTCTACACTGAGTTAAAGTCTTCTCCTTTAGGTTGGAAATCCCCTATAAAGGAAATTATGGCATTGTCGGATTCACATATCCCGGTTAAAGTAATTCTCCTTTATAAACGGTTGTGATAAACAAACCCCTCTTTAGAGATGACAAATTCTCTCTAAAGTTGAGACCTTTCAGCTTCACATCTTGGGCTTTGAACAAGATACAAATAGACTTTTCAGCTTCACATCTTAGGCTTTGAACAAGATACAAACCACCTTTAGCTTCACGTCTTGGGCTTTGAACAAGACACCAAATCCCATTTCCTCCCATAGAATAGGAGGAACTACGAACGCTCTGATTTCCCTGTTTCGGTAAACGGGAATACGTAGGCATAAGATCGAAAGAAAAGATCTTAGCGAGCACACTAAACAAAAACCCAAAATCCCATACTTTCATATATCCATCCTAACCTCCCACCAATTGACCGAACACCACTTTCAAAAAAATACACCCAATAGAGACCCCGAATATTTGTAGCATCTGTAACCTAACAGACCACTGTTTAACCTCAGTTTGCAAGCAGGGTTAATTTGAGACATCTATTTCCCTTCCTTCATCAGCTTTAATAGGATAAAAAATGAATCGAGCTGTAGACACCAAAGAGCGATAGCGCTTCGCAACCGTGTCCAAAACCGCTCGCTACAGAAAAATGGCGACTTCATTGGGGACAAATGGAGACTCTGCTGGGGAGCTGTCATTAGGATCTGTCTCACCTTTCTAGCGAGATCTTGTTCTCTTCCCATCTATTAGGTGGAAACTTTAAAAAGTGGTGCCCACCGTGGGGCTTCTCTAACCTTTTTTCTCTTCACTTGTGTGAATACCACGATTGGGGCTTCCGCCGGGGAACCCATTTTCTGTCAGGAACTTAGGATTCATAGCTTTAAAGGTGTAGGATGTTTAGGACAAATATATATACTGCTTTTCCAAATTGCTACACCTGTTTATTTTTCTGCTAATGGGAATGCGTGTGATGCCGCATGTGGAAAGATTGAGTATACACTTAAGATAAGTGATGGTGACGAGGTCGACCATCAACCTCAGTGGAGGCTGAACAATGCAACCCATTCCCTCTCTTAGGAAATGGGCCGATTGTGATGTCTGAGAAGCTGAGGAGCCAAACCCTTTTGTAGTGCGGAAACTATCGGAAATAGTTGTCACGCGATACTACCCTCATTTGAGGCTGGTGATCTATTCTCGGTGAATGGCACTTACTCTAAGATTGCTCTACAACTCGCTGGCGATCCTCTTGTTGTTTTACTTTCCTGGGAGGAGCTGATGATAATGAGTACAGGTACAAAAATCACCTTAGTATAAACCTTTAGGGATGGGTAGAGCCTTGACTTCATGACAACGATCCTTTGACCCCATGTTTTTTCTATGTTTTTGTGTGCTGCATTCATGCATTCATTTAAAAAACATTAAAACATTCAAAAAAGATTTTCTCTTCTAGTCTCTCTGTTTTTCAAATTAAACTAAGATTGTGATTGCAAATATCAGAGAAAAGGATTACGCTAATGGATTTCGGTAGAAGGAGAACCCATTGGTACACCTTCAAGGTTCCAAAACTAGAGGATTTGAGAGGTTTGGCGAGAATGATCACAAACCAAGAGGCTTTTAGAGCTAAGTACGGAGGTTTGCTATCGCTGTTAAGGGTCCATGTGATTGAGGGAATCATGGATGCGCTCATTCAGTTCTACGATCCGGTCTATCACTGTTTCACATTCCCGGATTACCAGCTCGCACCAACGCTGGAGGAGGATTCTCATCTGATTGATCTACACATTACAGATCAAGCTCTGTTTTCTGGATTGGAAGAAATTCCAAAGAATCAGACCATTGCAAGAGCAATTCATTTGGACGAGTTTGAGGTCAGGACTCACATAATCACTAAGGGTGGCATCCAAGGTTTACCAGCCCAGTTCTTGACAAAGAAAGCCCTGTATTTTGCCAGTATAGGAAACGTAACTGCTTTTGAAAGCATCTTTGTCTTGCTCACCTACGGGTTATTTTTGTTTCCCAACATCAATAACTTCGTCGACATTAACTCCATTAAGGTTTTTCTCATTGGAAACCCTGTGC
This sequence comes from Lathyrus tuberosus, assembly GCA_022829125.1. Lineage (NCBI taxonomy): Eukaryota > Viridiplantae > Streptophyta > Magnoliopsida > Fabales > Fabaceae > Lathyrus > Lathyrus tuberosus. The sequence goes on from JALAZF010000007.1 coordinate 30,868,399, forward strand.
CAACTTTGCTCGCAGATGCGTATCATTCTGTACACTTAGGAAATTTGTACAGTGGAGGGGAGATCACGTGTTGTGTACCTCTGCTTTATAAATGGTTTATCTCCCATTTACCTAAGTCTGCTGCTTTCTGGGATCATAAGAGTGCCTTGCGCTGGTTGCAGAAGATCATGTCTCTCACCAACTCTGATATAGATTGGTGTAATAGGATTTATGACGGAATCAGGATCATTGACTGTTGTGGAAATTTCCCCAACGTACCCCTTATAGGAACTAAGGGAGGAATCAATTACCATCCAGTTCTCGTTCGTCGTCAATTTGGATACCCGATGAGGCATATTCTGCTGAATGTTCATATGGAAGGTCTTTTCTTCAAAGAAGGAGAAAACGACAGAGCACTAAAGATGGAAATAGTGCACGCTTGGAAACACGTTCATAAGAAAGAACGGGAGTCTCTAGGAAAACCGAACTATGTCTCGGTGGAGCCTTATCTCCATTGGGTACAAACTAGAGCTCTCAAGCTAAAGATGCCTTATCCTCGTCATAGAATTCTTCTGCCAAGGGAATCTGTCATGTATTTCATGACGAAAACAGAAAAACTTCAGGTTACTCTCAACAAAGTTCAAAAGGAGAGAAGGTCTTGGAAGAACAAGTATCGCACCCTCAACATAGAGTGCATCAAAATACAGCAATTACTGAAAGATAAGGATGCTCTGATTGAAATTTTGGAGCAACATGCTGTAGAGAATCAAGATGACCAAAGGAATTTGCTCGCTCTTTTCACCTGGCAAAGGAATGACAACCCGACAACGGCCCAAGAGCCCCGGTCAAAGAAAAGGAAGATACCAGAGTCAGCACCCGATTTCTCTTCAGAGAGGACTCGGGACCCATTAGCTTAGGTTTCTGTTTCTGCACTTTGTAATCTACTGTATTTTCGTTTCTGCAATCCTTTGAATTTCAATAAAAAGGGGTTTCCCCACCGTTTGATATTTGCAATCTAATTGTCAAAGTTTATTTTGATTAAACCAAAAAATAATTAATATAATCATTGCATTCATCATTCTCACATCACATATTCTTCTTCCCTATGAATCTCACGTTTGTGTCTCGATTCTAGAGTCAAACTGTCTCTTTCGTACAATACTCGGGCCAATCGTCAGAAAAAGATGGATGATCTTGAGGAAGAAAACAGAGAGTTGAAGGAGGAGATCGACGCTCTGAGAGAGGATATGAGAAAGCTTCGTAACGACATGCAAGCCATGGCAGAAGCTCAGCTACAAAGGACTATGATCTCAGAGATCACCTCAATGTCCATAGTAGAGAAGTATGATCCTAGGTATCAAATGCCGAAAGATCGTCCTTGGGGCATGCCTGTTAACTATATCCCGGAAGGATATGTTCCGCCGATCACTGAAGATTAGGGAATCACAACAGAAGCCGCTGGGCCTGAAGGTTACAAACTTCGGGAAAGCAAAGATGCCAGGGGCATACTGAAGACTCCTGAAGGTTACAAACTTCGGGAAACGCCAAGATTCACTGCCGTAGTCACGGTACCACCCCCTGTGGTGCACACTGTCCCGGAAGGACGGATTCCACAGATACCTTCTGGTAAAAAGGAAACTATGTTCGATAGAATGGATGAATTCCAGGAACAGTTCCTGGAAATGCAGAAAGAACTGCAAGCCATCCGCGGTCAGGATCTATTTGGAAAGGACGTCGCAGACCTCTGCTTGGTCACCAATGTGAAAGTTTTGCACAAATTTCAAGTGCCCAACTTTGAAAACTACAAGGGTAACTCTTGCCCTCAGAGCCATCTGGTGATGTACGCTCGGCGAATGTCAGCTCAGACGGAGAATCAGGACCTACTGATTCACTACTTTCAGGATAGTTTAACCGGTGCCGCACTCAAATGGTACATGGGTTTAAAACGTGCCACAATCAGCACATTCAGAGATCTTGACACTGCCTTCGTCCAACAATACAAATATAATTTGGACATGGCACCCGACAGAGATCAACTCAGATCGATGTCGTAAAAGGACAAGGAAACCTTTAAGGAGTATGCACAAAGGTGGCGTGAAATTGCCGCTCAAATTTGTCCACCTCTTGAGGAAAAAGAGATGACAAAGATCTTCTTAAAAACCTTAAGCTCATTTTACTATGACCGAATGGTTGCCAGTGCGCCCAGTGATTTCACCGAGATGGTGGGCATGGGCGTACGTCTTGAGGAAGCCGTCCGAGAAGGTCGTTTGGTAAAAGACATTGGATCGACGAGCGGTACTAAAAAATACGGTAGTGCTCTCCCTAAGAAAAAGGAGAAAGATATTGGGAATATCTCTCTCGGAAAGCAAAGGCGACGTTATCAACCGGTAGCAGCTGTGACTCCTGCTATCAGCCCTGCGCCTATTCCTACGTATCAACCTCAGGTTGCGCAGAGCCAACCTAATCAGCAAAGGACACAACAGCCTCTTCAGTAGGCTCGTCCTCCATATAACAACAACCGTACAACATGACCATCAGGGTTTGATCCCATACCCATGTTGTACGCAGAATTATTTCCATTACTACTGGCTAAGGGGCACATTCAGACTAAATTTCCTCTTACAATACCGGAAAATCTGCCTTTTTGGTTTAAGGTGGATTAAACTTGCCCTTACCACCAAGGAGGACCAGGGCATAACATAGAGAACAGTCTCAATTTCAAGTCCGACGTGCAAAACCTTGTTAGGAGCGGACTCTTATCTTTCAAAGATACGAATCCCAATGTTCTCACAAACCCGCTGCCTCAACATGAGAAAGCTGCAGTCAATCTGATAGAGGGAGAGTCTAACAATGTCTATCAAATTCACGATGTACTCTTGTTGAAGACTAATCTGGTCAAGATGCATTGTAGACAGAGTGGATATGGCCATGTGCCACCTCATAACTATCATCAGTGTGATATCTGCTCTAAAGATAATCAAGGATGTTCTGTGGTGCAAGCAGCTCTACAGGAACAGATGGATCTCGGATGGATCCAAGAGCACCGAGTTCGTGGGGTTAACATGGTCTACACGAATTCTAATGTCATTCAGAACCACGACATCTGTGCAATGAATGTCAACTTGGTGGCAATGCACTCAAGGCAAAGCCAGTATCATAATCTACCACGACACAATTACAGTTCCTATCTGACTTGCTCGGTAAACAAACAGGGATGCTCTTTCATACAAGAGGCCTTCCAGCGTCAGATGGATCTTGGATGGATCCAGGACTACCATGATAGGAACCCTTATCAGATCAACATGGTTAAGATCTTCGATATTTGCATGATGAATACCAACCTGGTAGAGTTACATGCTGAGCAGGTCCGACTCGGATTCTTAATACCACATGACTATCAAAGTTGTAGAGCAGGTTGCGAAAACGATCGAGGTTGTTCCCTTGTCCATGAGACACTTCAGCACTTGTTAAATCACTGGTGGATGCCAATCTATATGGATGAAGATACTCAGCAGATTAGTATCAATAACAGGAATCTCATGCGGCGTCAAAGTCAGGATGTCCGATATGTGGAAGCTAACCTAGTGAGGTTACATTGTATTCAAAGTGGGCGTGGCCAGGTGCCACCACACAACTATGACCATTGTAGTGTCTGTTCGGAAAGTAACCAATGGTGTTACCTTGTGAGAGCAGCTCTTCAGGGTCAGGTGGATCGTGGAGAGATTCGTCCATATCCGGGTTCTGGACCCATCAACTGGGCGCCAGACTACCTTGCCGATCAAGTTGAGGATGTTGTCACAATCTCTGGTCATCATAGGACCAGGGATGTTTTTTCCATCATCCCTCTACTTGACGAATCTAAAGTTCCCAACCGGGAACAGATCGAGATTACTTACGATGGTCAGAAAAATCAGAAGGTTCCCATAGTCATCTATCTACCGGGACCACTACCGTATGAATCAACTAACGCTATCCCTTATAAATACGGTGCAATGACAGTTGAAAATGGAAAGGAAATTCCATTACCCTCCGTCGAGAATATTGTAGACGTCAGTCGTGTAACACGGAGCGGTCGAATCTTCAACCGAGGAGTTGGAGAATCCAACAAGGAAAAGGAACTTCAGACAGAAGCTCCTGATCCATCAGTCGGTCAATCCAGTAACCTCGACCTTTCAAAAAATAATGATGAGATGATGAAGCTCATCCAAATTAGTGAATATAACATTGTGGATCAGCTATTACAGACTCCTTCAAAGATCTCGGTATCATCACTGCTACTCAGTTCAGAAGCGCACAGGGAGGCTCTACAGAAAGTCTTGGAGCAAGCCTTTGTGGAACAGGATGTAACAATCAGACAGTTCGATAGTATTATCTCTAACATCACTTCCTGCAATAATTTGGGATTTAGTGATGAGGAATTACCCGAAGAGGGTCGCCGTCATAACATGGCGCTCAACATTACAGTTAACTGCCAGGACGATGCTTTAGCCAGTGTACTGGTAGACACAGGGTCAGCCCTAAATGTTATGCCGAAGTCCACTTTGATGCAATTATCATTCAAGGGCCCTCCGATGAGAATCAGCGAGGTCATCGTCAAAGCATTCGACGGATCCAGAAAAACAGTTATCGGTGAAGTTGATCTTCCCATAACTATCGGTCCTCATACTTTCCAAGTCACTTTCCAGGTCATGGACATCCGGGCAACGTACAGTTATTTATTAGGAAGACCTTGGATACATCAGGCTGGAGCGGTTACTGCAACCCTCCACCAAAAGCTAAAGTTCGTCAAGAACGATCAACTTGTCATAGTTTGTGGGGAACAAGCCTTGCTTGTGAGTAACTTGTCATCATCTGCTAGTGTAGAGCCCAAGGAGGTTATTGGAACGCAGTTCCAAGCACTGTCGGTAAGCAAGAATAATCAGTTCAAAGAAGGAACTTCCATTTCTTCATACAACGATGCTATCAAAGCGGTCGAGAGTACCGATACAACAGGATAGGGACAACTTGTCATTCCTCTTGACAATAAAATAAAGAAGGGTCTTGGTTTTTCTGCAACCTGTACCTGGACAGCTGCTAACGATGAAAGTCTTCATCCCATTCAGGATTTCTTCCACAGTGGAGGTTTTCTTCACCCAGTCCCTCAACCAGTCCATGCTATCAATGAGGAAGATCCCTCTGACACAGAGGAAGAGTGGAAGTCTTATCTTAACAAGGACGGTTATATGTCTCAAGACGAAATGCAAACTCCTTTTTACTTTCCTACACAGAGTCCGAGATTTATACCCAGATCAGACGTCGAAATGATCTATGGAGATTGTGATCCAGAAGGATGTCGTGCTCCACCAAACTCATTAGAGGAGGACACTCTGATGAAAGACAACTTTGACCACAATTACTATGGCCAAATGGATGGTCTACCAATGTGGCAGCCTTACCCAGGAAACTTGGGGCAAGATAGTCAGCCGAACAATGAAAATCAGCTGACCGTCATTAAACAGAATACCTGTGTCCCCACCATGTCATGGGATTAACACTCAGGTCATTCAGAAGCTACTCAACATGAAGATGAATTCGCAACGTTTGCAGGACTTAAATTCATCAACTATGCTTTTCCCGAGGTCAACGTCATCGAGAGAGATGACTCATCCAGTTCGAAAGAAGTGTGGGACACCCTGGGACAACCAAGTGGAAAGTACGACTTCATGGTTAAGTACACCGCTCCCGAAAGCTTTCGTATCAGGCTCGAAGACATCCAGCCAACTGGATGGGGAGATACAGCTGAGAGCACAAATGCTATGCAAAATGTAACAGAGGAATTCTCCTACGACAACTCTGCCGGGGAGACAGATTCCAATGATCCTGCTCCACCAGAAATCAGCGTCATTTCTGAAGACAAATCAAGGAAGGTACCAGACTTTGTGATTCACTGAGGAGTTCGCCGCCAATGGGTTGTCGTCGATGTTCCGAAGATCGTTCGTCAGTCAAAGTAATTGCCATCTTTAACCTTTCACCCTGCCCAGGTGAAATGGATGTTTTGATAGGGCTCGCTTTCTGTAAATTTCCCTCTTCGCTTCGCCCAAAGCGACAGAGTTTTGTTTTATAGGACTGTAGTTTCAAGGATCGACTTGTTTATTAATAAAATAACGTCGTTCTATAATTTCAGCATTAATTGTTGTTTTCTCTTTTCGTTTTTTAGAAAATGGTAATCATAAAAAACAATTCAATAATAAAAACAAGCAGTAATAAAAAAATTATACACTGCACACACTCGCATTTTCTCTATCTCTACTAAACATGAATCATTACGTCATGCAGATTGCTTGTTTTAAACCCCGTTGAAACATACGATCCGATGCCTTCTCCCAACTTTGAGTTCCCGGTATTTGGGGCTGAAGAAGAAGTTGACAACGAAATTCCAGAAGAGATCTCTCGATTACTCAGACAAGAGGAAAGGTCCATTGAACCTCAAAAAGAACCGTTGGAAACGGTAAACTTGGGTTCAGAAAAAGAGAGAAAAGAAATCAGGATTGGGACACTGCTCAGTCCAACAGCCAAAGAGAGTTTGATAAAGCTTCTCAAAGAATTCCCCGATGTATTCGCTTGGTCCTATCAGGATATGCCAGGGTTGGATACCAGCATCGTGGAACATCACTTACCGTTAAGATCGAAATGTCCGCCAGTAAAGCAAAGGTTGAGACGGATTCACCCGGACATGGCCATCAAAATCAAAGAGGAGGTACAGAAACAGATCGACGCGGGTTTCCTCACTACATCAGAATATCCTCAATGGTTAGCCAACATCGTACCCTTTCCCAAAAAGGATGGAAAGGTCAGAAGGTGTGTCAATTACAGGGATCTGAACAAGGCTAGTCCAAAGGACGACTTTCCTTTACCAGAAATTGACATGCTGATAGACATTACAGCAAAGTTCAAAGTCTTCTCCTTCATGGATGGATTCTCGGGCTATAATCAGATCAAAATGGCGCCGAAAGACATGAAGAAAACTTCGTTCATCACCCCATGGGGCACCTTTTGTTACAAGGTAATGCCGTTCGGTTTGAAGAACGCCGGGGCAACCTATCAAAGGGCCATGACTACTCTATTTCATGACATGATACACAAAGAAATAGAGGTATATGTTGATGATATGATTGCAAAATCAAAAACAGAGAATGAGCACGTTGAACATCTGTCAAAATTGTTCGAACGTTTAAGAAAATTCAAGCTCCGCTTGAATCCTAACAAGTGCACCTTCGGTGTCCGTTCAGGGAAACGCTTAGGGTTCATCGTTAGCCAGAAAGGGATTGAGGTCGATCCTGACAAGGTCAAGGCCATTCGAGAAATGCCTTCTCCGAAAACTGAAAAACAAGTCAGAGGATTCCTGGGACGTTTGAACTACATCTCCAAATTTATATTCCTCATGACCGCGACCTGTGCGCCGATTTTTAAATTACTCAAAAAGAACCAGGATTGCATTTGGTCAGAAGATTTCCAAACCGCCTTCGACAGTATCAAGGAATATCTGTTGAATCCTCTGATTCTATCACCTCCAGTGGAAGGAAGACCACTGATCATTTACCTTACAGTTCTAGAGGACTCAATGGGATGTATACTTGGCCAACAAGACGAAACTGAATGGAAAGAGTCTGCCATTTACTATCTGAGCAAGAAGTTCACCGACTGCGAGACTCGGTACACGATGCTTGAGAAAACTTGTTGCGCTTTGGCTTGGGTAGGCAAACGTCTACGCCAGTACATGATTCGTCGTACTACTTGGTTGGTCTCCGAAATGGATCCAATCAAGTATGTATTTGAAAAACCTGCTCTCACGGGAAGGATTGCCCGTTGGCAGATGCTATTATCAGAATATGACATAGAGTACCACGCTCAGAAAGCCGTTAAAGGAAGTATTTTAGCCGACCATTTGGCTCATCAACCGATTGACGATCAAGAATCAACCGGGTTTGACTTCCTAGACGAAGATGTCATGTATCTAAAGATGAAAAACTGCAATGAACCGCTACCCAATGAAGGGCCAGAACCAGGTTCCCAATGGGGACTTATCTTTGACGGAGCAGTTAATCATTATGGAAACGGAATTGCGGTAATCATTGTTACCCCTCAGGGTACCCACATTCCTTTCACCGCTCGACTTGCGTTCAAATGTACAAACAATGAGGCCGAATACGAAGCTTGTATCATGGGTCTCGAAGAAGCGATTGATTTAAGGATCAAAAACTTGGACGTATACGGCGACTCAACCTTGGTTATCAATCAGATAAAAGGAGATTGGAACACATACCAATCAGGACTGATTCCTTACAAAGACTATGCAAGAAGGTTGTTACCCTTCTTTAACAGAGTCGAGTTTCATCACGTCCCTCGTAATGATAATCACATGGCTGACGCTTTAGCCACCCTCTCTTCCATGATTAGTGTAGGTCAATGGAACGACTTACCTAAGATCGACATAATGCGCCTTGAACGGCCCGCCTACGTCTTCACGATCGAAGCAGTCATAGACGACAAACCTTGGTATCACGATGTCAAATGCTTCCTTCAGAGATAAGAGTACCCATCTGGGGCATCCAGGAAAGATAAAAAAACCCTCAGAAGATTGGCTGGAAACTTCTTCCTGAGTAGTGACACTCTTTATAAGAGAAATTTGACTTGGTCTTGCTCCGATGCGTAGACAGACCAGAAGCAGACATGCTTATGAAAGAAATTCACGAAGGGTCCTTTGGCACTCATGCCAACGGACACACAATGGCGAGAAAAATTCTGAGAGCAGGGTACTATTGGTTAACAATGGAATCCGATTGCTACAAGTACATGAGGAGGTGTCACAAATGTCAGATATACTCCGACAAAATTCATGTATCGCCATCACATCTCAAAGTTCTCTCTTCCCCATGGCCATTCTCGATATGGGGAATCGACATGATTGGCATGATTGAGCCCAAGGCTTCAAACGGACATCGGTTCATCCTAGTAGCCATTGACTACTTCACCAAGTGGGTCGAAGCAGCGTCATTCGCCAATGTAACCCGACAAGTGGTGGTCCGATTTATCAAAAACAATATCATTTGTCGTTATGGTGTTCCAAGAGAGATCATTACTGATAATGGATCTAACTTGAACAACAAGATGATGAAAGAGTTGTGTGCAGAGTTCAAGATCGAACATCATAACTCATCTCCTTACCGACCAAAGATGAACGGAGCGGTAGAAGCAGCTAACAAGAATATCAAGAGGATTGTTCAGAAGATGGTTGTAACCTATAAAGATTGGCACGACATGTTACCCTTTGCTCTTCACGGTTATCGAACATCTGTCCGCACTTCAACAGGGGCAACCCCTTTCTCTCTAGTATATGGCATGGAAGCAGTGCTCCCCATAGAAGTAGAGATCCCGTCAATCCGAGTATTGATGGAAGCTAAGCTCACCGAAGCTTAATGGTGTCAAAGCCAACATGACGAACTGAATCTGATCGAAGAAAAGAGAATAACGGCACTATGCCATGGTCAATTGTATCAACAGAGAATGAAGAGGGCGTTTGACAAAAAGGTTTGACCTCGTGTCTTCAGAAAAGGAGACCTCGTGCTCAAAAAGATACAATCATTTCTCACTGATTCGTGAGGTAAATGGACTCCGAATTATGATGGCCCCTATGTGGTCACGAAAGCTTTCTCAGGCGGCGCCTGGAGACTTGCAACCATGGACGGAGAGAAATTTTCCTACCCCACAAATGTTGATGTAGTCAAGAAATACTTTGCCTAAACTAAAAATAAAAAAAAAAACGTCTCGGTGGATTGAAAACCCGAAACGGCGGTCCAGGCAAAAGTTAGAGACAGAAAAAAAAATCATCCCGGTGGATTGGAAACATCACAGTACAATCCAGGCAAAAGTTAGGGATAATGGCAAGTAACTATGTTCAACAGAGGCAAGTCCCTCAGCAGCAGTTACATCATCCGTCAGAAAACTCCAGTCAAGGTCATCTTCGACAGAAGCTCAGGATGCCCCGAATTCAAAGTTGGTAGAAGGATAGTGGTCGTTATGTTTCAACGTAGCCCTTTTCCCTGTAAATTACCATTTTCTAACTTTGTAAATACTCTTTGGAATCACGCGTTTGGTTGATCTCCATTTTATCAATAAAATTTGAGCCTTTGTGCTTTTGTTTATAATTCTTATTTGTTTTAGCTTTACAGAACGATGTTGTTAACATGATTAACGATTCTTGAAATAAAACAAAAATGAATTTACTTGTTAAAACTTTTTCTGCTTTTTAATAAAGTCGGCAATTTCTTTTGACTGTTGAACATCAAAGGAACATCAACCGCTTCTCCAGAAGTAAGCGAACTTCAAAGTGCAGAATCAAAGTACTCCTTCTAGGCCAGTACGCCTGAACGAAGGATCAACTGTATGAGATGCGGCGTTCCCATCTGATACCCTCGGCCGAGTTCTCATCTCCTAAGCCCGACCAACATAGCTCCCAACAGGGACTATCTTTCTTAAGCAAGGTGGAATTGCTATCTTGAACCAGTGATACTTTTTCGCCCCGTGATGGCATCGTATCCAGTCATGTTCATCTTTTAGTTTGTGTGTCGCGTCAGTTTTTTCAGCATATACATACATACATCATGCATTATTGATTTGCATTTACATTTCATATTGCATCACTATCACTCTAGTCGGTCTTGTCCCCTAGTGATAGAAGTTCTCTCAATCGAGTTGTCAGTTCTTCCCTCGTCAGGAAACGCTGCGTTTGAACAACCTCGCCTCTAGTTTATTTCTTGAAGGAAGTTGGCCCTTGACCATTTTGATAACTTGAACCTCTGAAAAACCAGAGGAACTTTTAGTCAGCATCACTCTTCGCCATTGAAGATGATATCCTTGCTTTCCCGGATTAAGGAAAATCCACAGAGAAAGCCTCGTAATCAGAGATTCGGCAGCATGCCAGTTTTGCTCCAAAAAGACCGCTGATGAAAAGGTCATCGGCACCTCAAATTGGACCCCATCATATGGCATTTCTCCGGGAAGATCCCGAGAAAAGTATGATGTAAGATCCCACGCAGAAGCAGCCTCTTAAGAGACTCGCTTTCCTCAGATAGAGTCGGCAAATGGCGTCTCCAATAGAAAAGTTTGTGCAACTCTACAAATCAGACGAATGGGTTCCCCAGCAAGTCTGACATCAATTTTTTTTTCGTCAAATGGCATCTCCCCAGGAAAATTCGGCGAGAAGTTTGAGGAAAACCGCTACGAATAGCGTCCTTTGTCAATAAAGTTTATTGACAAAAGAAACTTAGACCAGTTCCTTGGTAGGAAACCAGGATCGAGGGGAAGTTAACAAGAGAAACTAAGACCAGTTCCTTGGTAGGAAACCAGGATCGAGGGGAGGTTTATTTCAAAAGAAAACTGAGACCAGCTCCTTGGCTGAAGACCAGGAATGAGGGGAAGTTTACCTTTTCTAAACATCATCACTTAGCTAAAGAAGATGAATGTGTAAGCTACCATTCATAACCACCATCAAAATTTCGGGTATTCCGATATTTAATCCTCTTGCACCCCGAATGCTCGAATACCTTCGTCATTCACACCTTCGTGTCCAAGAAGATTAAATAGGGGCATCTGTCATACCCCAAATTTTGACCACTAAGATTTCCCATCATTGTGAAAATCATCATCACAATATGGACAAACCATCATACTTCATCAGTCTCCCCAAAGATGGGTGAGCATCCACTACAATCAAAATTAGGGTTTCAAGCCCTCTCAGAGCCTTAGACAAAGGATCAATCAAGGAATGACATGATCTTCAACTTGTCTAACCTCTCAAACATCCACAATGGATCAAAAGGACTCCCACTTCAAGGATCAAGCACAAGGATGCTCCCTTCTAGGTGGATCAAGCCTCAAGATTGCCAGTGTCACCAAATTAGGGTTTTGGTCGACCAGGGCCTCCAGTTGGAAATTTTCCTCTGGGCATGAGCCAAAGATCCAAAACATAACCTAATATGCTCCATGGAACCTCATGGACCCAATCATCAAGTCAATTTTGACCTCAGGGGATGCATTCATCAAAAATCAGGAATTAGGGTTTCTTGACCTAATTCACCCCTAAGTGGACTTTTAGGGCAAATCATGAGCCAAGACCTCAAGAGAGGGTTTGAGGGTCTCTAATTAACTACATTGATCCATTTGGAATAATGGATTAATCCAAGAAGCTTGAGCAACAAGTCTCAATTTCATCTGCACCACAATTAGGGTTTCGCGAGGAAAATCAACTGTAACTTTGACTTTTGACCAGGACATGCTCCCAAGCCTAAGACATGATTCAATATACCCTATGACACCCATGGAACATGTCCATCAAGTTTTATTTAGGTCAAGGACATGATTTCATGAAGAATTGCACAGTTTGGAATTCATCTGATAAAAAGTCTACTGTGCACAAAAGTCAACTTTGACTTTTTGAGATTTTTCACCAAAATGGATTTTTAACCCTAAAATGATGTTAATGTATGATTTGAATCATCATTCATCAAGAAAAATCAAAGAAAGTGGGATAACTTGTAAAAGGGGTAACCATAAAAACTTAGAAAAATTTCTAAGTTATGGAAAAAGTGACACTAATGTGCCAACTTTGGAGGATCATAACTCCTAAACCACAAGGCCATTGTTCCCCATTTAAAGCTTGATTTGTAGATCTCATTGCCCTCTACAAAAGCTTCATACTGACCTATGTCCAAATTCCTCATGGATTTTGAGTTATGGAGTGATCAAAATCAAGAAAAGTCACTTTGTTCCAACACTTAGTGAAAATTTCACTAAGTCAGATTTTACCTTACTTTTTGCCAAATGTAGGGGGATTTTTCACTTGGATTCAAAATAGATCAAAACCAAACATGTTCAAACAGTTGTTGTATCATGTAAGGGCTTTCCAAAATGGCCAAGAACATTACCAAATTCAATTTGAGTCATGAGATATGACATTGGCAAGTTTCCTTGCTGAAATCTGCCAAGGCAAGGCAGATTTTTACACTTTTGGTCGATTTGCCAAAATCAGCCAAATCCAAATGCTCCTATCCACTTGTACACCTCTGAGGATTGAATCTAAAGGGGATAATCACTGAGCCAAGCCTCCAAAGTCTTTGGAACAAGAAATAGCATGTTGAACCTAGAATTGCCAAAATAGGGACAAGACTCCAATTTTGGATTGGAGCATTCAATGGAAGCATCAAGGTGGCATGGACTGAGCCATTCTCAACTGAATTCAGTGAAGACTTATCCAAGACCAAGGGGACCAGTAGCCTGTGCCCTAACCTCTAGTCAATGGCTAGAGGAGACTTGGATTTTCATTTGCCAACATTGGCCAAACCTACTTAGCAGTTGCCATTCACTATTCCTTGCAAAACAAACTTGCTCTACTATAAATAGAGATCAATTGTGATCCGTTTGAGTACACCAAAGCCATCAAACAGATGCTTTCCTCAAAATCTCTTCTTTCACTCCAATTTTGCCTTCTAAGGCAAGTCACTATCGGGTTTTGAGTTTGAGAGCTTTTCCAATCAAACCAATCACACACACACCTCACATACATCATATAGAAGTGATCCAAACACTCACATAACATCTGGAACACAGATTTCACAAAATCACCAGCCAATTGCTCAAGTTCTTGACAGATTTGCAGTTGGGGTACCATCTCAAGTTCCAGATCATTTCAATCCATTCCAAGCATTCATACACACTCCATGGCACCTAGGGAAGCTATCCAGATCATTGGAACCTAGCTGTAACACCTCCAACACAAATCACGATCACCGGCTGCAAGTGGTAAGCGTGAGCTCTTCTAACTCTATGATCCATGCAATTTTTGTTGCACAATAATTTGGCCATATGTTCGTAATCATGCATGGAATGTTTCCCCTCAATTAATTGCATTGTTTGAATCGTGTATTAAAAATCCTAGCCTTCATGCAGAAATTAGGGTTCTTGAGGATTTTTCATGATTTCTTGTTATATGTTTAATTTAAATGAAATTAAATACCATAGACATGATTGTGAGGTTGAAACGAGTTGATTGGTATGTGGATTGCATGATATGATTAAGTATTCAGTGAGATTGGAGAGAAAATGCAAATCTGGGCAAAACTGAAAAACACGCGTGTTCTTGCCTTTGCTCTTGGCGCCATTTTCCAATATTTGAATATTTGAATTTTGTGATTTTATTTAATTGACTCAAAAATTAATTTCTCTCTAAGTTTTAATGATTTTGAGTTGATTCTTTTTTTAATAATTCACAAAAATGTTAAAATATTTTATTTTCCCAAAAAAATCCCAAAAATATTATTTATTTTGTATAATTGATATTTTTGCAAAGAATTAATGTTTTAATTGTTTTTAACATTTAAAATATTTTTTCCACCTTGATTTTGCAACTTTTAATGCTTTCTAATTATTTTGTAGGTCAATACTTAATTTTTGAAGCATTAATCCAAGATCACAATTTGTTTTCCATATGTTAAACAATTTTGATCATTTTAATTGAATTTTTATTCAATTAAATACATTTTTGAAAATAAATTAGGGTTTTTGGATTAATTCAACCCTCATAAATCATTTTCAAAGCACTTTGGGCCTCTAATAGAGTGTAAGACCCAATCCTTTTTTTGACCAAATCATTTTTGGGCCTCAGTATATTGTATAAGTCCCGATACCGTCAAAAACAAACAGCACGATCGTCGCCTTTTCAAAACAAAAAAACCTTGGGCCTACCCTCGAGTAGTAAGGCCCATTTCTTTTCTTAAAACTCATTTGGGCCTCTAATAGAGTGTAAGACCCAACCCTTTGTAAATACAACCTATTTTGGGCCCCACTTATGGTATAAGTCCCGTTGTATTTCAAAAAGTTCGACGCGATCATCATCCGTTGAAAAATAAACCACCTGGGCCTCTCCTTGAGCTATAAGACCCATTCAAAAATTTTGGGCCTCTAATAGAGTGTAAGACCCAATCCCCTTTTAACCAAAACCTTTTGGGCCTCACTTATGGTATAAGTCCTTTCGCGTTAAAAGAAAATCTCGGCGCGATCGCAATTTTAAACGAAAAATCATCTGGGCCTACCCTCATGTTATAAGCCCCACTCTTTTTCTTTAAAACTTTTTGGGCCTCTTGAGAGAGTGTAAGACCCAAATCCCTTTGTACAGAAAATAATTTTTGGGCCACAGTCACTTGTATAAGTCCCCCTGTACAAATTCAAACAGTGCGCTCACTGATAAAACCCTGGGCCTCTCCTTGAGCTGTAAGCCCCAAATCTTTCTTTTTCAAAGCACTTTCTCCTTTGATTTTGAAATGTACTGTTGTTTTCAATCTTTCTTTGTTGAACAACTAACCAAACAGCATGGAAGCTCTACAACTGAGTAAGTGTTTATACGCTTTCATTTACCGCTTTCATATACATATAATTGTATTGTGAGGCTGTTTCGCTGTAAGTCTTCTTTCATAAACACATATCAACTATGTAATAATAGTATAGATATTTAGAGTTTCCCCAGCAGCTACGTCTAGCATTAAGCCCATTGATCACTCTTAAATAGTCAAAACTAGATCCCCATAGGATTACCAGACACAGTCTTCCCTCCTCTTGGGGTTAAACAATATGGAGATATGAAAGGCAACATTCTCTGTGAACCCTTTCATAGACTGTCACTCGTAGAAGTTGTCAAAGAAACTCTACTCCCTAGAGATGATCTTTTCTCTGTGAATGGCATCTCTTGAGTTTCTTCCAAATTCTCGGACTTTCTTGGCTTGATCTATTCTCGGTGAATGGCATGTCTTGAATTTCTCGGGGTTTGGGACCCACAGGCTTCTTAAAATCACTTGTCAAGAAACTCGATTCCCCAGAGATGATCTTTTCTCCGTGAATGGCATCTCTTGAGTTTCTTCCAAATTCTCGAACTTTCCTGGCTTGATCTATTCCTCGTGAATAGCCTGTCTTGAAATTCTCGGGGTTTGGGGACCCATCGGCTTCTTAAAAGCATCGGACTCCTCTTGGGCATTGTTCAAGGACCCGCAGGCTTCCTAAAAGCATCCCCGCCTCCTCTTGGGCATAGTACAAGGACCCATCGGTTTCTTAGAAGTATTCACAGCCTCCTCTTAGGCTTCTTATAATGATCTCTTCCTCCGGGAATGATAGCCTCCTCTTGGGCTTCGTACAAGGACCCGTCGGCTTCTTAAAAGCTTCCAGCCTCCTCTTGGGCTTCGTACAAATTGTCCCGACGACCTCCTAGAGGTATAGGAATAGAACTTAGTCATCTGCATAGAACAATCCTTTCAAAGAGTCTACTACTGTTTCTCAAAGCATAGTACAAAAGATAAAACTCTAGACACGGACAGTCTAATATCCTTGAGTCTCAAAGACATTCTTAAGTGACCCCTTCGTTAAATAGGAAGAAAACCCGTAGACTCAGACAGTCTCAATACCCTTCGGATTTCCCACTTCCTTAAAGAACAGGAATAACCCGGATCCTCGAATCAAATCCCTGAGTGCAAACATTGCTCATATAAGAACTGATTTTCTCTTTCAAAATCAGTATACTGGACCTGTCACTCAACTGAAACAGTTACAATAGCCTCCTCATGGGCTTTGTACAATGATTCTCCCCAGCGGAGTCAAACAACGTTTAGCCTCTCTCTCGGGCTTTGTACGAGACACATAAGAGACTCCCTCGTTGGGTCAATCACCCCTTTTGGCTCCATCTCGGGCTTTATACGAGATACAAAAAGGTTCTTATTGAGCCAAACAAATTTTAGCCTCCATCTCGGGCTTTGTACGAGATACAAAAACTCTCTTGTTGAGTCAAATAGCCTCCATCTCGGGCTTTATACGAGATACCAAAAGACTCTATCGTCGAGTCAAAAACCTTTTAGCCTCTCTCTCGGGCTTTGTACGAGACACATATTAGCCTCCTCTTAGGCTTTGTATAAGAAAACCACTGGTTGATCCAATCAACCTTTTAGCATCAAAGTTGTGCCTTGTTCATAGTACATAAACATAAATAACTCCTTCCCCTTCATCTAATTGCTGTAAGCGGCAAGCCTCTGGATCATCTACATCCATGCCACTGTCCCTCTTTTAGCATGAGAAATTCCTAAGGAAAGATAGCATTGCTCTACACTGAGTTAAAGTCTTCTCCTTTAGGTTGGAAATCCCCTATAAAGGAAATTATGGCATTTTCGGATTCACATATCCCGGTTAAAGTAATTCTCCTTTATAAACGGTTGTGACAAACAAACCCCTCTTTAGAGATGACAAATTCTCTCTAAAGTTGAGACCTTTCAGCTTCACATCTTGGGCTTTGAACAAGATACAAATAGACTTTTCAGCTTCACATCTTGGGCTTTGAACAAGATATAAACCACCTTTAGCTTCACGTCTTGGGCTTTGAACAAGACACCAAATCCCATTTCCTCCCATAGAATAGGAGGAACTACGAACGCTCTGATTTCCCTGTTTTGGTAAACGGGAATACGTAGGCATAAGATAGAAAGAAAAGATCTTAGCAAGCACACTAAACAAAAACCCAAAATCCCATACTTTCAAATATCCGTCCTAACCTCCCACCAATCGACCGAACACCACTGTTAAAAAAATACACCCAATAGAGACCCCGAATCTTTATAGCATATGTAACCTAAAAAACCGCTGTTTAACCTCAGTTTGCAAGCAGGGTTAATTTGAGACATCTATTTCCCTTCCTTCATCAGCTTTAATAGGATAAAAAATGAATCGAGCTGTAGACACCAAAGAGCGATAGCGCTTCGCAACTGCGTCCAAAACCGCTCGCTACAGTTGGTAAGTGGCATCTCTTGCCTCATGGAGATATTTCCTACTTTCTGGCATCTATCACATCTCTTAACTAATTCATGAGCATCTTTAAAAAGAGAGGGCCAGAAATAACCTGATTGCAACACTTTTGCAGCAATTCTGGTTCCTCCAAAATATCCTTCATAGGGAGCTTCATGACAGGCAGACAAGATTTGTCGTGCCTCTGGATGATCTACACATCTTCTTAGCAATTGGTCTGCACACTTTTTGTAGAGGAAAGGTTCATCCCAGAAATAACTCTTTACCGTATGAAAGAAAAATTTCCTTTGCTTAAAGTTGAAATCAGGGGGCACATATCTGCTGACCGGGTAATTCACAATATTAGCGTACCATGGTGTCACGCCAGTGCTTATCAGAAGTAACTTCTCGTCAGGAAAAGTTTCTTGAATTTCTCCACTGTTGTTGTTTTGAACTTCTTCTAGTAATCTGGAGAGATGATCAACAACAGAATTTTATATCCCTTTCTTGTCTCTAATCTCCATATCAAACTCTTGGAACAAGAGGACCTATCTTATGCGCCTCGGTTTAGCATCTTTTATAACAATCAAGTACTTGATGGCTGCCAACCAGGTAGGGTCTAAACTTGTCAAATGCAAACACTACAGCCAACAGCTCTTTCTTAGTTGTGGCGTAGTTGATTTGTACTTCAATCAAGGTCTTACTAGCGTAGTAGATGGTATGGAAAACTTTGTTGTACCTTTAACCTAACAAAACTCCAATAGCAAAATCACTTGCATCACACATCAACTCAAAGGGTTTTGACCAATCAGGAATCTCCACAATGGGCAAAGAGAAGAGAGCCTCCTTCAACAGATTACAGGAATCCAAACACTCCTGGCTGAAGACGTATGGCACGTCATGCTGCAACAACTGGCACAAAGGTTTAGTAATTTTTGAAAAATCTTTGATGAACCTTCTGTAGAAGCCAACATGCCCTAGAAAACTTATGATTCCCTTGATGTTAACAGGTGGTGGTAATTTCTCTATTACCTCCACTTTTGCTTGATCTACTTCTAGACCTTTCTTTGAGATTTTATGCCCAAGAACAATTCCTTCTTTTACCATAAAATGGCACTTTTCTCAATTAAGGACCAGATTATTCTCTTTACATCTAGCCAATACCAGATCCAAATTTTCCAAGCAATTCTTGAATAATTCTCCAAAAACAGAGAAGTCATCCATAAAAACTTCCATGGAATTCTCAATGATGTCTGAAAAATATGGCCATCATACAGTGTTGGAAGGTGGCTGGAGCATTGTACAATCCAAAAGGCATTCTTCTGAAAGAAAAAGTGCCATAAGGACAGGTGAATGTTGTCTTTTCTTGGTCTTTCGGGGCTATGGAAATTTGATTATACCCCAAGTATCCATCTAGGAAACAATAATATTCTTTTCCAACCAATCTATCCAACATTTTATCAATAAAAGGTAGAGGGAAATTATCCTTCCTTGTTACTTTATTCATCTTTTTGTAATCCATACAAATTCTCCAACCAGAAACCGTTCTTGTGGGGAATAGTTCATTCTTCTCTTTGACAATCACAATCATGCCTCCCTTCTTAGGAACACATTGAATGGGACTCACCCACACACTATCAGAGATAGGGTAGATAATTCTAGCATCCAACCACTTGAAAATTTCCTTCTTAACAACTTCCTTTATAATTGGATTCAATCTTCTTTGACTTTCAACGATATTCTTATCATTTCCTTCAACAAAGTTCTATGCATGCAAATTGTAGGATTGATCCCTTTAATGTTAGAGATCTGCCAAGCAATTGCCTTTTTGTGCTTCTTAAATAGTGCTATTAACTGATCCTTCTGATCTTCTTTCAAATCTGTAGCAATGATGACTGGAAACTTCTTGCCTGCCTCCAGATAAGCATATTGTAGGTTCTCGGGTAGTTGTTTTAGTTCCAGCTCAGGAGGTTCTTCTATGGAAGGTAGATGCTGGTTGTGAGAAACAATTGTTGATTCTATCACTTCCACAGATTCTTCCTCATGCTTCTTCATTGGACCATAGATGATTCCTTCTTGTGGCCCTTCTTCTCCTTCTAATCTCCCTAGTTCCCGTTCCAACATATCACTTATTTTGAGAAGGTTTTTGTGAATTATTCCTTCCCAACTAGATATCATGGAACTATCAGCTACATCTTCTTCAGGAT
The DNA here is from genome assembly GCA_022829125.1 of Lathyrus tuberosus. Classification (NCBI taxonomy): domain Eukaryota; kingdom Viridiplantae; phylum Streptophyta; class Magnoliopsida; order Fabales; family Fabaceae; genus Lathyrus; species Lathyrus tuberosus. The sequence continues at coordinate 30,888,432 of JALAZF010000007.1, forward strand.
ATTGTAGAGCATTGAGGACATTGAATACTACTTGCTGTCCATTGACTCTCATCGTGAGTTCTCCTCTTTCCACATCAATTAAGGTTCTACCCGTTGCTAGGAATGGTCTTCCCAACAATATAGGTGTCTCCTCATCAGCATCAAAATCCATGATAATGAAATCAGTAGGGAAGACAAATTTTTCAACCCTAACTAGCACATCTTTTATCTTTCCTTGAGGGTAACAAATACTCATATCTGCCAATTATAAGGTGATGGTTGTAGTCCTGTCAGTTCATATCCCTAGCTTCTTAAAGATGGACAAGGGCATAAGATTAATGGTGGCCCCTAGATCACATAGATCAATTCCACAAAAGGTATCTCCAATGGTGCATGGAATAGTGAAACTCTCTGGATTTTTTAATTTAGGTGGAAGCTTGCCTTGTACCAATTGATTACACTCTTGAGTGAGTGCAACTATGGCAAATTCTCCTACCCTTTTCCTCTTGGTGAGCACATCTTTCACGAACTTTGAGTAATTTGGCCTTTGTTGAATAGCTTCAATCAAGGGTATGTTGATGTGAAGCTGCTTCAAGATCTCCATAAACTTTCCAAATTGTTGTTCTTCTTTGGACTTCCTAATCCTTTATGGAAAAGGTGGTGGAGGCATTTCTTGAACACATTTTGACTTCTTGTTGATGTCATTCATGACCTCTCGTGTCTCTTGAGAAGTCAAGTCTGCATTAGTGACGCTTTCATTCTACTTCTGGTGCCCAGATGAAGACGGTTCTTCATCAGTCTGTTTTCTTGTTCAAGAACTGTCTAGTTCAGGCAATTATGTACTTGCCTCCTTGTTCTTTGAAACGGACTCTTCAACTTCTTTCCCAATTCTGAGCTTGATAACTTGACATGTCTCAACATTCTTTACTCCAGAGGGTGCAGTTGGAGTTTCAGTAGAACTTGGGAGAGTTCCTATGTTCCTTGAGCTTAAGGCATTGGCTATTTTCCCTACTTGATTTTCCAAGTTTTTGATACTTACTCCTTGTGCTTAAAATTGATTTTTGGCTTCTTGAATAAAAGACTTCAAAACATTCTCCAGCTGATTGTTTCCTTAATTTCCCCCAGCATAACTGGGAGGAGAAAAACCAGGAGGAACTTGTGGTGTTGGTGTTGCTTAAGACTTTGGTTGATTTTGATTATTATTCCAAGAAAAATTAGGATGGTTGCACCACCCTAGATTGTATGAGTTGTTGTAATGATTGTTGTATCTGTTGTTGTTATTGTTGTTGTTGTTGCTGCTGCCAACATAGTTGACTAAAACAGGATTTGAAGAACATTCTTCAAACATATGGGGTCCTCCACAGTAGACACGGGCAACTTCAGTCGTGTCAGTAACCACCTTAACTGGTTCAAGCTTTATCACTTCAGGGTCATCATATTTTTCATTATCTGGTGGATTTGAGCCACCTGAGCAGCAAGAACTGTTGTCTCAGTGATTTCATGAACTCTGGCAGGTTTCTTGTGAGTTGAGTTTGTAGTAGCCCTAGTGACAGACCATCGATAAGTTTTCGTCGTAATACTCTCAATAAGCTTGTAGCCTTCTTCATAGGATTTAGACAAAAGAGTTTCACCACTGGATGCATCTAGCATGTTCCTTGAGGATGGAATTAATCCAATATAGAAAGTCTCAAGTTGAATGCAGTTGGGAATCCCATGATGAGGACATTGTCTTAGCAGCTCCTTAAATCTTTCTCATGCATCAAACAACGATTCATCATCTCCTTGCCTAAATGAGGTAATCTCATTTCTCATCTTTGCATTCTTCGAAGGAGGAAAGTATTTGGCCAAAAATTTATCTGCCAAAATGTTCCATGTAGAAATGGAATTTGGTTCCAAGGAATTTAGCCAGCTCTTGGCTCTATCCCTTAGATAATACGAAAACTGTCTTAACCTAAAGCCATCATCAGTCACGCCAGGAATCTTGAAATTATCAGCAACATCTAGAAATTGTCTCAAGTGCAAGTGAGGTTCTTCATGATGAGAGCCTGAGTATTGACCAGTGGTTTACAACATTTGGAACATCATAGGTTTAAATTCAAATTGTGGTGTCATGATCTCTGGTCTAACAATACCATTGCTCATGGCCGTAGGATCAAAGACAACATAGTCCCTAATGTTGTGCTCCATGTCATTGGCAATGCCAATGATGTCTTGCTCAGCCATGATAGCTTCGTGCTGTGACTCATCTAATGTTGATGACGAAGTTTCTTTGTCTGTATCTCCCACGTGCACTTCAACCTCTGGTTCAGCCACAACTGGTGTTGAAGGATTTCCAGATAGTTGCTGAGAATGCAAAAATCTCCTTCGTGCTCTTAGAATTCTTTCAGGTTCAGGATAACCACCGTAAAATGGTTGTAAGGACCTGCGCATGCAATAGCTTAAGCCTGTCGTGACACCAAATCACAGCAAAAAAAAAACGTTAAAGGCTCAAATACAATTTTTAAACAAAAGAAACAAATACAATAGTTCATAGTAGATTTTGACACTCCCTGGCAACGGCGCCACAAACTTGTTACTTTCTTACGTGTTTACTTTTTTATATTGATTTAAAGCAAAGGTGTCACATGCAAGTATGCATGCATGTTTGATTGCAGCAAGTGATAAAGTAAAGAGATCGTATCCACGGGGAGTGAAATTGATTTAGCTTTGAACTATAAGTATTTAACCTTTGTTTAAAATAAGTATGAGCAAGGTAACAAAATAATAATGGTAATAAGCAACAAGAGGTTCACACAACAAATTAAAATACTAAATAAAAAGGGAATAAAATATTAGAGAGAGTGATTGATGACCTAAGATTCATTAATATATTATTGCAAAATGTATTCATGATGTGAAGTGTCGTGACTCAAAAGGTCAGAACGTGATCTAGTGGTGTATCTCTATAACATCAAAGCATGTATAACTAGGGCAAGGGAACAAATCTATAAGCCTCACTTATAACCCTAAAATACGTCTGGTTTTAATTCTGAAAATCTTTATGGCCTTAGCTTCTTATCTCTAAGCAAGCTAAATTAAGTGAATATCTATATCCTACTTTATTAACCATTTTCATTATGAAATCAACTTGTTGTTGGATCTCTCTCAACAACAACCTCGTACCTTTTTCTAAGTAGATCATTCTAAGAAGCAAGTGTATAAAATAAAAACACATAACAAAATAAGACACTAATCAACACATCATTTCAACATAAAAATAACTTTATATTAACTTCACTTTGCTCATCAAACAAGAGTTTAGCTCATAATGAGCTGAGTACAAACTACTGGAATGAAACTACAGGAAGACGTACTCTTAGCAAAAATATGTAAAAGAAATGACAACCTAGTAGTAACTTGAAGATCCCTTGTGTTGGATAAACAACAACAGATCTTTTCAGTCACGATAGCTCCAAGTAGTGAGTACAGGATTAGATGAGAAGAAGAAAATTCTCTAATTCTTTCCTAACCCTCAAAGTGAAATAAAACTAAACTAAAAATAAATATGAGTGTGTGAAAATCTCCAGCTCTAGCTCCAGCTCCAGCTCCAGCTCTCGCTCTCTTCAATGCGCAAGGCTTGCTTTTATAGACTTAAGTGTGAGAGTAGAAATTGGTGAGTCTTGGATCATGGGCCTTTGATAGGAATAAGGTTCAACCCATATCAAATCACTAAAATATCCAGTTGTCCAATCTCCCTTTGTGAGCAAGTTAACCAGTACAGACAACAATGAGGGACAAGGTGTCTTTGGCAGGCTGCTATAGCAGGTAATGGCGTAGAGCAGATGGCGGGTGGCTGGGTACAGGATGCGATTTTGCAGGCATGGTCCCCACCGTACTACCTTTTGTCTTTAAGCTCCTTTGCTCTTATCTTTATGCTCTAGCTTTTTCTTTACACAAATCCTTGCCACGTGTGCCCTAATGATAAAATCCTTCCAAGCTCTTGGTGAATTGCTGATAACGAGAATCAACGTCTTCTTTTCTTTAATCTTCTTTCTACTCCAGACTCTGTCTTGAGGTGTCATGCATCAGCTTGCCTTTATCAGATTTCCTTTAAAACAAAAACACATAAAAGAACCACCTAGTGTGCTTAAGGTAAAGACATACTAAAACAAGTAAATTTAAACAAATCCTAATTAAACTTAAACAAAAACCATAAGAAAAATGGATCATTATGACACACTAAAATAGTGTTATCAATGCCCTCCATGGCTTTAAGATTTTTCAAAGTTATGTCACAACACAATTCAATGCTCAAATAAAGGCCATCCAGTCAAATTTTAGAGGTAAATTCAGAACACTTATAGAGTTTCTAAATGAATTAGGCATAAATATTTGACTTACATGCCCTCATACCTCTCATCAGAATGGCACACTGAGAGGAATCACATACATACTGTAGAAATGAGACTAAATTTACTGGCACATGTAACTCTACAACTTGACTTGTGGGATCACATTTTCACAACAATTGTGTGTCTTATCAACATACTACCAACTTCTGTATTAGCAAGTTATGTCTCACCTTTCTATGCTTTACATCACAAACATCCCGAATACAGGACACTCAAAGTGTTTGGATGCTCATGTTATCCTCATTTGAGACCTTACAATCAACATAAGCTTGATTTCAGAAGCACAAAGTATGTGTATCTTAGTGTTTCTCTAACACACAAGGTTCATAAGTGCATGGATACAAATGGCAAGATTTATGTCTCAAAAGATGTGGTTTTTAATGAAGCACAATTTTCATATTCCTCATCACCAAATGTGATAGTTATCGGTGCTTCTACTGATAAACAACTCCCTAAACCCCTATTTGTATCTAGGATAGGCACAACTTACATCTAGACAAATGAAGTTGCTCAAAAAGAAACTTCCAAAATAAGGTCACTCAACCATTCAACTTCTTGAGGATCATAAGTAAGAGTCACGAACTCTAATTCCATGGTCAAGAGAGTGGTACACGTTTATTTCTTCCTCTTACAAGAAATTGAACCCCCGGATAGTGTAAATATCCACCCAGATATAGATTTATGATCTTAAACACTTAATATCCACCCATTTTTACATAACCATGACATGTGTTACAAGTTAGTCGGTCATCCCATTGCATTTCTCCTTATGCCGGAAGAGAAGGAAATCATTTTGAACATAACAATGAATATGGCACAGCCTAAAAACATACTTGCAACTTTGAAATGTAAAAGACGTTAATGGGAGATAGAGCCGAAATGAAACAACTGTTGAAACTTCTCGATGATATCAAGTTTGTATCTAGGTACCTAACATGTGAGGACAGAGTAACCGTTCGAAATATATTTTGGACTCATACTGATTCCATAAAGTGGTTCAACATGTTTCCTATTATACTCATCATTGGTTCAATGTATAAGACCAACAAGTACAATCTTACACCATTGGAAATTCTAGGTGTTAACTCTACCGTGAAGGTGAGAAAGACACAAAAAAGGGGGTTGAATTGTGTTGGCCTTTTCTCCTCTAAGCTTTTTCTCCTTCTATTTTTGATTGATCTCATTCAGTTTCTAAACATTTAAATCAAAGTCTGAATCATATTTACTTGGATTTCTTCTGAAAGTCCTTATAAAAATTCTGAACCAGAATCTGACTCATAATTGCAAGGATGATAGAAGCAGAATAATCATATCCAAAACAAGGAAAGTAAAAGCAAAGACACACAACAGTTATCATGAGTCCTCTCACAACTTGATATTAGTATAGTCCCCTTTTATTTCCAAGGGGTTTTCACTATAACCAATCGGATTACAAATGATCAAGCACCAAGCAAGATACTTCCACTGCTCAAACCCTCAAGTAAGAGACTTTTATGCTCAAGTACACAAGCAAGAGACTTCCAATGCTCAAACCCTCAAGTTAGAGACTTCTATGCTCAAGCACACAAGCAAGAGACTTCAAATGCCCCCATCCAAGATCTAAATCAATAAACTACTATTATTTCTTTTGTATTTGGTGTTCCTATCACCATCACCCCCACATCTATTACTAATGCAATAAACTGTGAGGAGGAAGGTTTGGTTCTGGATATACCCTTTTGAGATTCTTATTTATCTCCTCAACTTATCTTTGAAGATCTCTTCGACCTATCTGAAGTCTCAAGTCTCAATTCTAAGGCACTAGTGTGGTATCACATGCTGATCTCAAACTTCCTGCCAAATAACAAGGATCTAACTTCTTTTAATATTGATTAAAAAGATTTTTTGTTACTTCTCAACTCAGATCTGAAGATTAACCTCCCTCAAGTTATGTTTGATTATCTTAAAATGACTCTAATTTCCTTTAAAGAGGGAAAGTCATGTTTCTTTCCTTATAGAAGGGTTCACTCTGAACTCTTCATTCAAAAAGGAGTTAAGATAACTATGACAGAAATCAAATCACAATTCTTGGGAGATAAGTTGAAGCTTACAAAAGCTTCGAAAGTTGTTGACCTTTATAAGGTCAAGGTGGTCTCTGTGGATGGATCTTGTTCTTCTGCTTAGTTATTTTGTTTGTTTTGTTTGTTATGTGTTTTATCTTTGTAGCTTTTATGTTCTTTTTAATAAAAAGTTATTTATTTGCTTTCCTTATTTTATCTTTCTTGTGTGCCTCTCTTTCTGACTAATTAATAAGCATAATCATACTTGAAGGATCTAAAAGGCAGTTTGTGACTACTGGAAAAAGAAATGCAAACTTTATTCATAAAGACATTACAATATCAGTTTCTAAACACTATTACATATGTCTTCAGTCCTGATCTTCTTGGTCTTTTGTTCCCTTGTAAGTCTCCAGAAAAGCTTTCCAGTCTGTATTTCACTCATCATCTGCCTCTGGAATGTTTCTCTCCTCACTAACTCCAGCAGATGTTCCTTCATCAGTTGCTTTTGTGGACATCTAGGTGTTTGCCTTTTCTTCAGCCTTCTTCGTCTTTTTCTCTTCTCTGGCCTCTTTTCTCATAGTCTTTGGCAAAATCTCGCTTATCTACTTTGAATGTTCTCTTCTTGCCCATTCTTGTGAATATTTTAAGTTATGTGTTTTGTTATTGAGCTCTACATCTGTTTTTATAGGGGTCTGGTTAGAATCTCCTATTTCTTAAATACCGTTTTCTTTGAGTCTTGTGCCTATGAACTTACTGTTTCTTGAAATCTATGCAGTCAGAGTCTACCTTTGACCATCTTGAAAACCGTGGTTCTAATGTTTATCAGTCATTAGTATCTGTATTTATTATATTTTTGTTGATGACAAAAGGGGGAGAAAATTCATGGGGATATTTAAGAAGGTTAAAAGTATTTTTTAATGCTTTTAATTTAGCTAAACCCTAATTATTCATTATTTTGATAATGATTTCTTCTCAACATTTTTTTAATATCAAAATAAGTTTAAATTAACTTGGATAGAACTTAGGGGGAGCTTACAAAACTCAACCTATGGACAATTAGACTCAGGGGGAGCTTACAAACCTCAGACTCTGATGTTGTGAAGTTAGTTAAAACTGTCCAACCATTGTTCTTAAATACATCTGTTTGTCATCATCAAAAGGGGGGAAATTATTGGAACAAGATTGTTCATATCCCTTGGGTTTTGATGATAACAAAGTCTTTAGAGAAAAAATGGGTATACTAACATATGTTCAAGTGTGCAGGATCACAAGTTGAGAATTCACCACGAATTAATCCTGTTGAAAGCATAAGTGGAGAAGTAATGTTACTCAACTTCTGGATGATGAAAATATGGTGACTCTAATTGTGTTCATTAGCATCTAAAGTTTTAGACTCTGGTACACTGTTTCAGCCTCTGGTGATAGCTCATACCTAGAAGGCAAAAGGTGCCTCTGATCCGTACTATGTACCAAAAGCAGACCAGTCTTGTCAAACGCCATATTTTTGGGAAGAGTCAACTAGGGTTTTGTTTTGCAAGGCTCAAGGGATGGTGATGTGACCTCTTTAGTATGTTCAACATTTTAGTAGATACCTAGTACTTCGAAAGGTGTTGTGTACATTGCCATTATTCAATGGACAATACTTATAACTAGATGCTAGTTTCCAACGTCTCTCTTGGCATGCCTCTTCACTTGGTTTGCTGTTGTTCAAACCCTCTAAAAAATCTTTCTCCACCTCTATAAAAGGAAACTGAAGACTTGAAGGAAGGTTACAACATCACAATGCATTATAAGATTTTTGGCATAACTCTGAGCTGTTATTTTTGTAACTTGAAATTCTGGCACGCAGATACCGAATGTCGAGACAGATGTCACAACACTGGGATCAAGACAGTTTGATCACACAAGTAAATATGTAGAAACTTAAATGACATAAGAATAAAATAACACCAGTAGTTGTTAACCCAGTTCGGTGCAACTAACCTACATCTCGGGGCTACCAAGCCAGGAAGGAAATTCACTATGATAGTATTAGTTCAAAGCTAAACTCCCCCATTCACAACTTCTCGCCTAATCACTACCTTGTACAACTTCTACCTATACACCCTCTAGACATGAGATCCCCCTCTCACTTCCTATTAGTCACAAACACGAGACAATTCAACAATAACCCAAAGTAGAAGTACCAACCCTTCCAAGTACAATACTTATTTTTGCTTAAAAGCTTCAACTAAGAACAATACACTCTTGCTTAAAAGCTTATGAGTGGACAATTAACAATTAACAATTAATTAACTCAATGCATCAAACCTGATACAAGAGTGAGATACAAAGAAAACGCACTAAGCACTAAAAAGACTCCAAGACACGACTAATCCTAATTTCTTCGAAGTCCACCTATGTTCAAGTTTAGGTATTCTCTTTAAATAGCCTTCAGTCCTCGTGGGCTTGGGCTTCAAAATGAAACATAAATCACCAGGTATCAGCTTTCAATCATTAGCATACTTTCCTGCACAATAATAGGAACAAAATGCAAAGTTTCTTAAAAAGGCTCAAAGATCCTTTTTACGAAAATCAACACAATCTATCAAAATAGAAGTTCCCATAATATCCCTCCTTGGATAACGCAAACGTGTGAATTAAAACACACTCAAAACTCACACTAAAAATTCCAAAACAGTCATGCCCTAATTTTCTGGTATAACATGTCACTACATCATGCTGAACATGATGTCTAACTCTCATAGAAGAACATTTGGCTTAACATCTTGCTGACAACATGTTTTACCAAAATGTTGTCAATCCAAAAACCACAGAACTTACACAATTGTTATTGCATAAGATCTTAATATTTCTTATCTTAGTATATCTTAGAAATCTTTAGAGGTCGAAAACCTTTGTGATTATTGCACAACTTTATACTTCTGATTGTATATCAAAGTATAATAGTTACCTTTTCTACTAAACTCATTGTTTAAAGTAGAGGAAGTCTCTTGCCTGCGTGCTTGAGCATTGAAGTCTCTTATATGTGTACTTGAGTAGTGAAGTCTCTTTCTAGGTTGATTGAGCAGAAGCCTATTGCAAGGTTTCTTGACCAGAAGTATCTTTCTAGGTTGATTGAGCATTGAAGTCTCTTGCAAGTATGCCTTAGTAAATTGTATTTTGTTTGGTTATAGTAAAAAGCTCTTGTTGAGGCAACTGGACTACTCTCAGTTGAGGATAGTAACCAGTAAAATCTTTGTGTGTTGCTTTCTGATCATTATATTTTCGCTGCTGTTACTTGTTCTGATATCAGACTCTGAACATAGTTCAGATTATGAAGTTTCATATTCATAAGTGAAATGGTTATTGGCATACATAATTCAACCCCCCTTCTTGTGTATTTTTCTCACCTTCATAGTGAATTTTAAAAAATACACAATCTTACACTGACTGATGTCCAAGGAGATTATCAAAACATAATTTTTTTCTTACCAGACATAATAATCCAACATTGATATAGCTCAAGTTAGAGCAAATAAGCAAGAACTAAAATATTAACAAATAGAAGACCAAGTCAAAAGTTTTTCTTAAATATTTGTGACACATAAGTGGACAACTTACAAAAAAGATGATTTTAACAAAAAAGCCATTTATATGCTATCAGAAACAATTAACCAAATTCTGAGCATCAGAGGCTGAGATACATCAGAGGTTACTACATATCAGAAGTTGTTCAGAGCTTCTGATCATAATGGCTTCTGATCATCATTAGACTCTGATCCTACAGTTAGACACAAGCACTAATCTTTCACAAAATGCATGTTCAGATTCTTTTTAATGAAATCAAATCTTTCTATTATAAGAGGCTTGGTAAATATATCAGCCCATTCATGATCTGTATCAATGAAATGTATATCTATTACACCTTTCTGAACATAATCTCTAATAAAAATGATGTTTTATTTCTATGTGCTTGGTTCTAGAATGTTGAATGGGTTTTTTATTAAATAGACGACAGCTGTATTATGACAGAAGATAGGAATACTGCTTCCACAAATATGAAAGTCTTCCTATTGATATTTCATTCTGAGGAGTTACATGCAACATTTAGTACCTGAGATGTATTTTTCTGCTTCTGCTGTGTACAAAGAAATATGTTGTTGTCTTTTACTAGCCCAGAATATTAGGTTTTCACCTATGAATTGACTGTTTCCACTAGTGGATTTCCTTTGAATTCTATCCCCAACATAGTCAGCATCACATAATCCAACTAGCTTGTAATATAGGGATTTTTTTATAAAGAAACTTTAGATTAGTTGTCCCCTTCAGATACTTAAAGATCCTCTTAACTGCAGTTAAGTGAGTCTCCCTAGGATCTGATTGGAATCTTGCACACATACACACACTGGACAAAATACCTGGCCTAAAAGATATTAAGTAGAGTAAGAACCAATCATACCTCTATACTGCTTCTGAAAAACTTTGGAGCTTTCTTTTTCTTTGTTCAGATTGCCTGTTGGATGCATATGAATGTTCATGACTTTGAAGTCTTCAAGCTTGAACTTCTTAAGAAGCTTTGTTGTATATTTTGATTGATGAACATAAACTCCATCTTTGCCTTGGTTGATTTGAATTCCTAGTAATAACTTCAATCCCCCCATCATGCTCATTTCAAATTCAGCCTGCATTGTCTTAGAAAACTCTTTGCAAAGGGTAGCATTAGTATAACCAAAAATAATATCATCTACATACACCTGAACAATTAAGATATCATTTTTCAATGTTTTTTCTCTGAAGAATGTAGTATCAACTTTCCCTTTTTAGAAATCATTTTCTAAAAGGAAGTTACTCAATCTCTCATACCAGGCTCTAGGAGCCTGTTTGAGTCCATGGCGTGACTTCTTAAGTTTGAAAACATGTTCTGGATGGATTGAATCCTCAAATCCAGGTGACTATTTTATATATACCTCTTCAAAAATGACACCATTTAAAAATGAACTTTTAACATCCATTTGATATAGAACGATGTTATAATTAATAGCATATGAGAGAAGTAATCTGATTGCCTATAACCTTGTGTCACACCCCAATTTTGACCCTGAATCACTGAATCGATACATATATCGTAGCATTCAAATCATACGCATAACATAACATGCATTTCATGTCGCACAATGCCTAAAATGTTAACCAGATAAATTTTTTCGTATCTATAGACATACCAGTCAAATTGATTCTCAAATGTATGTGAAATTAGCAGACGAGAAAATTCTACATCGAGCTTGCAGACGTCAATTTTATTAATCTACGATTCACGTAGTTTAACCTGGCATGATCGTTTTTTTTCTACTACTTTTTTGGTCGCATTTTGATCATCCAGGGCCTTTTATTTCAAAATTTAATCAAAACCTATATGGTTCCGAGAAGTTTATTTCGTGCCCAAGTTTTACTCGTTTTAACCTTATTTTTTCTTCTTTTTTAGCCTAAATAATCATGAGATTCATTTAGAATTATTTTAATATTTAAATTAAATTTATATTGTTTTATGTAATTACTAATTTTTTATAAATAAAATAAAAGGGAAATACAAAACAATTGTAAAGGAGGTTGTTGACGTTCACAAGATTGGCTAAAAATTAGATAAGTTTTTATCTCCATATCCACCAATCAAATCCTCTCTCAATCTTCAAATTAGGGATAATAAAAAGAATAAAAGTGAGGAAAGGTGTATTGGTCACGCTTTCCATTTTGAAATGAGCAAGGGATAAAAAAAGCATGACCTGAACAGCTAAGGAGCCACGTGGATCTCATTGTGTGGAGACCTTTCTCACTCAAATTTCGGTCCTAACCAATTAAATACTCTCTTAGCTAGTGGGAAAAAGGGAATAAGAAGATGAGGAAATGAGAAGAAAAAGACACAAGGGGGTGAGAGCTGGCATTACAAAAAATGGTTTTAATACAGAAGGATATGACACACGGTACATGCTAAGAAAAGGGGGATCCGTTTGTTGAAACTGATAAAGAAAAAAAGCATGACACGCTTTTTGGCTCATCACTTTTGAGAGAAAGTGATCTCTCTCAAAACTTTCCTCTGCCATCATTAAACCACCTAACATAACCTCACCCTCACTCTCATGTAATATCCTAACATCTTCACTTGTTGTCGCCGTAAACCCCACAACCCTTCCAACCTCCATACGCGGCCAACGCAACAACCAAATCACTACCCTTCCACCTCCGAAATCTCTTTAATACTCCTTTTCATCCACTACTCAAGCGCACTCTTCACGCCACATCTTCCGCCCAAACATCTGACCTTCTAACCTTGGCCATCATCACCACCGTAACATACAACTCCCTCTGTTAACAATCATTAAACATACCAAATAACCATGGTTCCTCACATCTTCACCACCCTTAAAATCCACCCTACAATCTCAACACCGCCACCCTTAACATTTATCTCCGCTACAACCCACAACGAAATATTCATAACCTACTACCCTTCAACCACACGCAACACCTAAAACTCCCTCTGTCACATTCCATTTCAACACCCATAACTCATACAACTGATCCTCCTCTCCGGTGAACTCGAGTTTCTTTCGTCGAAACTTAAACTGCAACACCTCCATTTTTAACTTCTTTTGCCGACGAAAAAACTCAACATCTTCAAATCACCTCACCATTTCACCATTAAGATTTGAGAATCAGTTCATCACTATTTCAGATTTAATCTCCCGCTTAGAGCCAAGATGAGCATTTGAATTTGTGGCCATGATCAAGGATTCAGATGGGTTGAGCAGTCTGTTTTAAAGCTGAGAAATCAAAGAAAAAAAGTTGCATAAAAGAGCAACAACAAAACTGTTTCGCCATTGATTTCACTCATTACTTCCTTCATCGCCGTAACATTGTTTCGACGCTTCACTATCCACCGAGAAACAACAAAACTTCAACAACAATGTTGACAATGCGATGTCGGTAATTTTCAAATCGTTTCTCTTCGAATCCATTTAATTTATGTGTGTTGCTCCAATTTATGATTTCGGTTTGGATTTAACTATATTGATTTGCTTGTTGTATTGCATTCATTGTGTTTCTATGATTTAATCATGTTGCATCATTACCTTCATTTACTTTGTTCATTTTGTTTTCTATTGAACTTGCTTAGTAAGGATAATGTCAGGTTGCTGAACTTGCTTAGTAAGGATAATGTCAGATTATTGAACTTGCTTAGCAAGGATAATGTCAAGTTGTTGAACTTGCTTAGAAAGGATAATGTCATGTTGCATTGTTTTCTATTGAACTTTCTTAGCAAGGATAATGTCAAGTTATTTTTTTAGCTAGGATAATGTTATGTTGCATTGTTTTCTATTAAATTTGCTTAGCATGGGTAATGTCATGTTGCATTAATTTTTATTGAATTTGCTTAGCAAGGTTAATATCATTTTGCATTGTTTTCTATTGAATTTGGTTAGCAAGGTTAATATCATGTTGTATCATTACTTTTAGTTACTTTGTTCTAATATTGTTAGTTGCTTGTTAAACATTGTAGCATAACGTAAATATTATGAATATATTGGATAATGCTGCTAGCTGCTATTCTATTTCATTGCATTGTGTTGTGTGAATTGGATTTCTAATCTGTGGATTCGAAAATTTTATGTCGTCATACCGCTGAAATTTAGATACATTGATATGGTATTTTTGCTATATTATGATCATTGCGTATGACATTCTACTTGTGTTGGCATTACGCACAAATCGGCTTTGAGAATATTTTTATATTATGTCGAATATATTTCTATTCTCTTTCATTTCAAAATCAATAAGTCATTTTCTAATCAAAATCATTTTATAAAATTAGTTATTTAATTTTTTAATTAACTTTGTAATTAGGTAATATGATGACTTAAAATGAACATTTTCAATAAGCAAAACCTTTGGTCCGACGCCATGTGGACCCTTTTTTTTTCACTTCAAACCATTGACCATTCATTCAATTTCAAACGTTTCTTTCCACATCATTTCCACTTTCCTAACTACAGCCATTTTCAAACCATTCAAATAATTTTCAAACTTTCACACCAACTTTCTTTGCAAACGATCATCAAATGCTTGATCCAACGTCTAGTCCATTTCCCAAATCAAAAATAAAAACACTTAATAATTATTAAACATTTTTCAATAAATAGGATGAAAAGGAATGAGTAGTAATCAACGAGCTCTTGAGAGTTAGGATTCGAGATGTAGTTCATGTAAATCCAAACACTCATCATCCTCTAATCAATTCCACAACGCGTAATAAACCTCGACTAGCCTCGAGTGCATTTTCTCAATCAAACTTCAAAACACCTAAAAAAATATCGAAACTCTTTTCAAATTAGATGAAAAAGGAATGTAGTGTAGTCCACGAGCTCCCGAGAGTTAGGAAATAAGATATAGTTCTTTCCCTTCCGAAATCTCTCATCATTCAAAATACATTAAACCAATTAAACTTCTTTCTCGCCGCCGTGCAATCTTTCAAAACCTTTTCATAAACGTAAGATATTTTGTCTTGGGACGACGCAAAACATTGCTTCGTCCACAAATATTCGAGCTGAGATAATTGACGTTTTTCCCGTGAATGTCGATATGTAGAAATCCGTTCAATGTGATGCAAACTTCCGCTCCACACCCGTTTAGGTAAAACAATGTTTTTCTGCCGAATGCAACTAAATATCTTTCGCTAAAATCATCTAACAAACAAACATTTTCTACCCAAAACTACGTAGCCTAGAATTCTCTATTGGTCCCAGAGATACGTAGGAGTAGGATTGTGAAATCTTGTTAGACACCCTAATAAAAAATAAAACCTTTTTATCCTATTTCTAATGACAATGCTATTTGTCATTGTTTTTCTAAAAAAAAATACATATTTACTTACATGTGGCATAAGTACATTATATAATATTTAGTATTAATTATTGTTTTAATAATAAATGATAATAATAATTTAGTTTTTAATTTATTTTAAAATATTAAATTCAAAATTTCAATATGTTTCCTATATATATATATATATATATATATATATATATATATATATATATATATATATATATATATATATATATATATATATATATATATGTATATATATATACATTTAAAAAATATTTTAATTTATATGTTAAAAAAATTGATTTATAAAAAAAATAGTTACTAATATTTAAAATTGAAAAATAAAAAAAAAATGTTTGGGGAACTAGGCCTAGATTAAATGAAAATATGAAAATGACATCTACAAATATATATTCATAATATACAAGAACTTTAACTATAAATTGGAAATTATGTAACAGGCCAAGAAAATGATAATTTTTTTTGTAAATTTAATTTGTTTTTCCTATACAAGGATGAATCGCTTTTTTTGCATAACTTTCAAACAAGGGTTATAATTGGCACAAATGTACTTTGATAATGCATATTTAATGTTGCAAAACTAGTTTATATGGGTTCTAAAATTAGGTCATGTAAGTATAAAAAAAAGGTAATGTGTTAATGCACGTGGTGCAAGGTCATTATTAATGAAAATATAACATTAAAAAGTTCATGGTCGGATACTTACAACAAATTTATTACAATGAAAATATTACAACGATCATGACACTAGTGACAACTTTATCTAATTGGAAAATTTATAAATAAAAATATTTGTATTCATATGTGTCAAAGAACTCTAAAAAGAATACAATCATAGATTTTCCCTGTAACATTTAAAATTGCTTTTGAAAAACAACAATTATCATCTTAGAAGTTGGCATACACATACAAATCTAGTATAAATTTGTTTTCCTCTTCCTCCTTAATATATTTAATTTATTATCAAATTCCAAAAAATATCTTTGGATGCAGAAAATATACATTATGTCACCTTTGAGAATTTCCAAAATTGTTCTTGCAATCTTGTCGTTTGTTTGGATTTCCAACATTTTCACCCAAGCACAAGTTCTATTTTCCTTGAAGAAAACATTTGAACTTCGTCAATCACTTTCTTCACATACTGTAGAAAGAGATACAACTAATACATATGACTCTATATTAAAATTCATAAATTCACCAAGTTTTCCAAGTCGAGGATCATTTCCAAATGGCTTTTTGTTTGGTGTTGGATCTTCTGCCCTTCAGATTGAAGGAGCGGGATATGAAGGAGGAAGAGGACTTGGTATATGGGATGATATAATTGAACATAAAAAAGGTGTGTATTTAGATGTCGATAAGTTTTCCAAAAAGATTGAACATTATAAGCACTATAAAGAAGATGTGCAACTTATAAAGAAGCTAGGAGTAAACTCTTATAGAATGTCCGTATCCTGGAATAGAATAATGCCAAATGGAACCTTGAAAGGAGGTATAAATCAAGAAGGTGTTAACTTCTATAACGATTTGATCAACGAGTTGCTAAAAAATGGTATTGAACCCTTTGTGACTATCATGCACTTTGACTTTCCATTAGCTCTTCAACAAACACTTGGTGGATTCTCAAATCGTTCCATTGTGACACATTTCAAGGATTTTAGTGAATTCTTATTCAAAACATATGGAGATCGTGTGAAACATTGGACTACAATCAACGAGGGAGAGGTCACAGCTATATTTCAATACATGCACAATATTGATAATATGTCCGTTGAGGCATGCCCAACTACAGGTAGAATATGTAAAGAAGCATACATTGTACTTCATAACTTCCTCATTGCCCATGCTACAGCCTCAAGTTTATACAAAACAAAATTTCAAGCAATTCAAGGGGGTGAAATTGGAATTTCCATTTCATCAGGAAGTTATTATCCTTACAGCTCTAAACCAGAGGATGTGGCTGCTGCTAAAAGACTAATGGATTTTTATCGGGGATGGGTTTTAGAGCCAATTTTCCATGGAGATTATCCACAAATAATGAGAAAACTAGTGAGGAACAGGCTACCTACATTTACAAAAGAGGATAAAAAAATGTTAAATGGGAGCACAGACTTTATTGGGATCAATTATTATAATTCTAACTTTGCTAGACATGAATCAAATAGAACCAAGGTTTTTGGTGATAATTTTGATGCCTTAGCTATGTCAGAAGTTTCTAACATCCAAGGAAAAACTCTTGGCTACATGGATCAATACGGTTTAAACTTTGTCTATCCCGAAGGATTATATGACTTCTTACTTTATATTAAGAAAATTTACCAAAATCCAAAAATCTACATCACTGAAAATGGTATTGCTTCTTTCAAGACTCCAAATCCATTGAAGGACGAACATCGAGTTGCTTACATTGCTTCACATATTAACGCGACCAAAGCAGCCATTGATTCTGGGGTAAATGTTCGTGGTTACTTTTCTTGGGCAGCTTTTGATACATTTGAATTTCAAGCAGGCTATTCTAGAAATTGGGGGCTTTATCATGTCGATTTTAATGATAGTCTCAAGCGTATACCAACTGAAACAGCTAATTGGTATAGAAAGTATTTGACAAATGATTTTAATGGACTAAACTAAAAAATATATATAAATACAAATGGATAACATGGAAAACAATCCCACTTGAAAAATTGTTATTTCCAACATGAAGATTATTTAATTTGTTTGTTTGGAAATTATTTTAAATATTCATATCTGTAATTTATATTAGTGTAGATACTAGTACGATGCACGTGTATATGTTCACTCATGTAAAAATTCAAAGAATGTGGTAGAAATTTTGCTCTAAAACATATTGTAAACTCATTATTTACCAAAGTTAAAAAAATTGATTTATTTTAAGTGATTTCATGTACTTAAATAATTTATTACTCATTCCATTTAGCTATTAGAGTGAATGGTAAAATACTTCAAAACCATAAGTTTAGCTTTCTAGCAAAAGTTTTATATCCATTAGACAACTTTATAGCTCCTGACAATAAAAACAACCATACATACATTTGTTCATATAAGTTATTTTTAAATGAAATATTATGAAGCCACCGTGGAAAATGACAATTCATGACATTAATCTCTTTCATATTTTGTCGTATTTCTCTTCTAAATATTATATTCGTCCGAACTATCTAAATTGAGTTTTTAATCATATGAAAATTCTATAGCTATTGAACTTCCAAAATTAGAACTCACGTCATTTTTTTTTATGATTAATAGTATATTTAAGCGGACTTTGTTTTGAATTAATTTGACATTATTAGTACTTATATCCAACTTTTTTAATGTACAACAAAGAATTTTCCTACTAATTACTACGTATTTATTATTCATTTTATTTATTTTTTATTGACACATTTGTAGATAATTTTATATCTAATTAATTTTATTTTTAAAATTGAAAATAATATTTACTGATGTTCTCTCAAAGAGATGTCAAAGACTAAGAAGAAATATAAATGCAAAATTATATCTCTATAATACTCTTTCTTTAAATTCCATTGAGGAAGTGTCTTAGTAAAATCTTCAAACAACAAAAATCAGTAGGACAAAAATCCAAGTGAACATAAAAAAGTACAACATCATTTTATAGGAAATATACATTGTTAAAAAATCTTACAAAGAAATAAAGATGGTACAAAACCATTGTGAAGAAAAAATGGTGCGTAATTCATTTATATCTCTCCTTCACACACACTATAATTTCTCATACGTTGAGATTAATCTTCTTGAAATTTTTTTGATTATGCGGTGACTTTGTAAAACTAATATTACATATCCTTTAATATATTCTTTTTCAGATTAGAAACACAATCAATGTCATACTTATAGAATTGTTGAAAAACATTTATGTAGAAGGAAGTTCATCAGTCTCGTATAAGTATCAAATCATAGACCTCAACCAAAATACATTCACGACTTATTTTATATTGTGCTAAAATATCTACATAATCATGATAACAACCTATATGCTAAACTGGGCTAATATAGTTTTGAAAAAAAACTAATGTGGCTATGGTAGGGTTTCCTTTTTCACCATGGACAACCATCTGTTCTAGAGTGAATGGAAGTTCATGACACCTCCAGATCCACCTGTTCCGATCACTCACATTGTTGGAAGCATAATTGTGGTTACACAATTGTTGAAGCCTACTTTTAAAGGAGACAAAATAAGTATAAAGATTTCACAGGAGGAGTGTAACAGGGGTTTGGAAGGCTGCAAAAATCATCTACCTGGTTGTTTGATTATAGGGAAAGGAGAGAAGCCATGGACAATAAGAGACGTTGTGAAGAAATTGAATGAGACATGGCTAGACCCGTCGACTTGGAAATTTGTCCCTTTGAGTAAAGGTTTCTTCGAATTTCAATTCATCTATGCAAAGGATAATAGGAAGGCTTGGGCCTTCGGTTCGTACAATCTAAGACTGAGTTTACTTCTCCTTTCAAAGTAGGAGTCTTAGCTCAATCAAAATACTCAACGTCAAATGCATGTGCAAGCTCTGGTAGGAATTAATGATCTTCCTCAAGAATAATTGAGGCCACATATTCTGTTTGAAATTGCTTGAGGAGTTGGAACATGATTAATGCTCGATAAAGTGATGAACTAGGGATCTTTTGGACACTATGCAAGAGTACTGGTGGACATTGATATATAAATGATTATATGATGGAATTATGGTTGAAAGAGATGGTTATGCATTCTATGTGGCAATAGCGCATGAGAATTTATCGAAATATTGTGCACATTGTATAACAAATTTCCACTCAGTCAATGCTTGAAAAAAACTAAAAATGAAAGCGCTTGTGGAGGAGGATCATGCAACCATAGTTGTTGTTCCAAGACAACATAAAAAAAATATGTGGTAAAGGATAATACTTCAGAGCACCAAAATATAATGATCATGGTGAAAAATATTGTGGGGCAAGATGATATTGTAACATCCCATATATACTTAAGTGCTCTAAATATTATCAGTTAGGAAAAATAGAGTAATCAGTGGACTCTAAAGAGATCAATCCTCATTAAAAGAGACTTACCATTATTAATAAGTACAAGAGGGGATATTTTTGGTAACATTAATAATTGGTCAATTGGTACTAGAAGACAAAATATCAATTGATATGTGTGTGTGTGTGTGTGTGTGTGTGTGTGTGTGGATAAGATAAAGAAAAGCGGGGAAAGAAAAGAAGAGAAGAGAAAAAGAAAAGAAAGGGAAAGAAGGAGAAAGCATGGAAAATCGTCATCATCCCCATCAAATCATCTCAATTTCTTCATTATCTTCATAAATCTAATGTGAGTTCTTAGATAGTTTAGCTTTGGGAGGAGGGATGGGGAACATGAAAAGATTGGGTTAGGGTTTGTGTGTTGAACCATGAATTGTTGTTGTTGTTGTAATACCCCTTATTATCAAAATGCTCAATTGGATATTAGATGGGATCAGATGAGTGTCTATGTACTCTATCTATGATCAATTGGAATAATGGAATTCTCTAAGTGTTTAAGTATGGTCAATTGGGATCAATAGAGCAACTGGTGAACTCTGAAGAGATAAATATTGATGAAAGAGACAGATAGATTATTTTAACTCGAGAAAGGATTTTAAGGTAACTCTAATAATTGATCAATTGGTTTGAAATGACAAAATATCAATTGAAGGTATTTTACTCTATTGGATTATATTATATAATAAGTATTATATATATATATATATATATATGTGTGTGTGTGTGTGTGTGTGTGTGTGTGTGTGTGTGTGTGTGTGTGTGTGTATGTTAAGAGAAAGAAAAAAGTTAGTAAAAGGAAAAGAGGAGAAGAGAAAGGAAGAGAAGAAAAAGAGGAGAAGAGAAAGGAAGAGAAGAAGAAGAGAGAAAGAAAGGGAAAGAGGAGAAGAACTTGGGAGAGACTTGGATCATCTTCAATATTCATCATCTTCTTCAACCTCTTCTTCGATTATCAGGTGGGTTCTAGTTAGAAACTCCAAGTTCTAGAATTAAGGATTTTGAACTTAGGTTAGAGTTTGAGAGAAAATGATAAAATCGATGTTTCTAGCAGATGGAATGTGGAAATAGTCGGGCAATATAGTCGGGTTAGGTGTATATTGAACCTATTATGCTTGCCTTGAATGATTGAATGAATTTGGATGATTTTGAAAACATGAAAAACCAGAAAATTCTGTTCTGCAGCTAAGTAACCGATTACCCAATTAGAGTAACCAATTACTCTGTGGAAAAAGTAAGAATCTGCGCAAGTTTTGACTGAGTAATCGATTACCCATTTTGGGTAACCGATTACGAAATGCGTCTCTAACTCTCAAATAGCCTCTGTATGAACAGTGCAGCTTGAGTAACCGGTTACTCATTTAGGGTAACCGATTACCACTGTAAGTTATTGAAAAATACTTTTTTTTTGAAAATTCATAACTTTTGAACCGTGATTCCGATCGAAGCGTTCTTGGTATGTAAATCTAATTACCATTGTAAGATGAATGAAAATAATATTTATACGATATGTTGAAAATCCATATCTTTTGGATCGTAAATCCGATCGAGGCATAGTTATAGCCGATGTAAAGCTGTGAAAATATCCTACGGGATAAGGGTGAGAAATATTGTTTTCATTGCCCGATTAAATAAATCGGAGGAAACCTAAGGGTTATATAACTTGTGATTGATCATTATATGTGATTCTATTATACAATTGTAATATGCTTTGTATAACTTATGATTGAATTATTATATGTAATTCTAAACTGTGCAATTGTAATATGCTTTGCCTAAAATTGATGATTAAGCCTGATTGAGAGTAAATGCATGTTAAAAATATGGAATAGGTAGAGTGAGGAAACCTTACCATGAACTTATGTTAGAACCTAGTAATAAGCTAGGAGATTGATGAATAACTCAATGACGACGCTCGTGCAGAAGAGGCCGAGGCGTGTGTCTAGTACCGAATGGTATGGAAAGAATAAGACACTAGTATGGAACACGTGTAATTTTATGTTTAATTGATAAAGGCAAAAGAGGCCTAAAGGCTAATGTGGCCTAGAACTATTGAATACAATTATGGTTGTATGTGAAATCACGAAATCGTAACCATTTCCCCATTGTGTGTCGTTTCATGAGTAACGAGCTCCTCTGGAATGAATGCACGATTGCTTGGTAGGTTTGATTCCCAATGTTATAGTACGAATGGAGCCTACGGGTAAAGAGACTTGTAACGGTGAACGGACCGTGTAAAGTGACGAATTAAGGTGATAATGTGTCCCTTAGCTCCGAATCTATCTCGTATACCAAGTAATCTACGAGGATCCATGACTCGTTCCGACTTCTAGACGTAGAAGAGGACGGGAAGAAGGGATGCCTTGATAGGGTTGACGATAGTGATAACTTTTGAGTTAACGGACTCAATAACGTGTTTCCATATAGTGTGAGATTGTGTACTCAAGGTCACTTCCCTTCCCTTTTGACTTGAGTTAGGATTTGGCTAGAACCCTATAAAGCCGAGAGAATCCATAAGATAGGGAACTCACTGAGATTTAATATCTCACCCCATTATTGTTGATTATTTTCAGGAAGCAATTGCAGGTATGATTTACAAGTGGAGCTATGCTTGGATGTTTCAAGAGAAGCTTAGCTTTAGTATTCCGCTGTGTAACTTGTTGTATACAATTGAGGATATTGTATATTGATCTTAGTTTTTATTGTTTTGGCTAGTTTCCATATCTTGTACCATAGATTGTATTTGTGTTTAGTAATGGTCAAGTATGTGAATTATGCTAATAGGCACTTGTGATGGTGTCAGTACCAAATAAAATGCTTGTATAGTATTATTCTAGTTATATATTATACAGGGCGTTACAGTTGTTATTGTTGTTGCTTTTGTATGTTGTGGTGTAATTTATGGTACTTAGTGTTGTTGTATGCAAGATGATGCTATGTGTTGCTATTGATGCTTCATTTCCACTTCTTGATTAAATTCTGCAGTGGCTAAACTCTGCTATCCTCGCTAATCGAGTATGAGCTCGCTAAGCGAACCCTCTTGCTACCTGAGAAAACTATTTCCTATCATGGTCGCTAAGCAAAAGATGTCTCACTAAGTGAGAGTTCGCTTGGAGCTCGCTCTGTCTTCGCTAAGTGAGAGTTCCTCACTATGACTTCTCTAAGAAAAATAGGGGAAATCTGGTACTAACTTGGCTTGCTAGGAGTTCGCTAGAGCTCGCTAAGCGGACATGACAGCATTGAGAAAAATGTTTGATTCTTGTTTTCACCATAACTCGAGAATCGTGTATCCAAATGATGCAAGACTTGAAGAGTTGGAAAGCCCTTTCAATGCTCTATTTGATAGTGAAGTAGAAACATGGTTTCATTACAGTGATTAATAGGATAGTCATGTATGGTATGATGAGGTGAAGTGAGTTAAATACTATGTTCCCTGTTTCCACCATAAAACAGGAATAATAGCTCCGATTGTTGTGAGAGCGGGTGTGTTGGGATGCTAACGTAGAGTACTATAATGTAGAGAGAAGTCTCTATAAGTTATTCCACTATAAATTTCCCTTGAGTCTGATAAACCCCACCATAGGATGATCGGGCAGATGTTATATGAGACTTGGAAGTGGAATAAGTTAGATTGAGGTGGGTTATGCGATAACCTTGTTGATGGGCTTGAACGCGTTATGTGAACATAAGGACTTTATGTATTCTATGAACCATATTATGATACATGCTATATATTGTTGGGTGTGATGTTTGTGTATGTATGCATGACATGATTAAAAGCCTATGATAATTAGTGAGGAAACCTTAGGAGAAAAACCCAATTAATAACTTTGAAAGATAATCTATGTTATGGAAATGAGTATGTGGTGATACTTGGATGCAAAGGTACATCGGTGTGTATCGCGAACAAGTATTTTCTTGATTAACGAAATAATATGCATTGTATAGAACATGTGGAATAATTTGTTGATGGGTGGATATGATCACATAGTGTTTGATGAATACCATGAGGATTGGTTGAATTTTGATGAGGAACCTTTATTCCCAAATTACCATTTTGGTGAGGAGCTTTGCTCCGAGAGTCTTAATGTTGTTGATACCTAATTACTTATTCGAATGTGAATTATGCATATACCACTTCAAAGGCTTATGTAAAGCGGTAAGTGGGGATGTGGCACCAATGATTCGTGCCTCAATTGGGTTTAAGTCCCAACCATGGCGGACATGGGGGGAAGGTGGACACCTAACTAGGTTTGAGCCCCACATGGTGAAAGATACTCTAAGTGGGGTCGATCCCCATACGAGTGACAGTTGCTTGAACTGGGTTTGAGTCTCATAGAGGGCCTGATATCTGTCATACCCTAAATTTTAACCCTAAGACTTCACATCATTGTGCAAATTATCACCACAATATGGATTTACCTTTATGCATCACCGATCCTCTCCAAGATTGTTGAGTGTTCACTCTAGGCCAAAATTAGGCTTTTGAGCCTCTCAAAGGATTCAGGCAAATGATCAATCAAGAATTCACATGATCTTTAACTTATCAAGCCTCTCAATCATCCATAGAGGTCAAGAGATCCTCAACATCAAGAATCAAACACAGGATTACATCATTTCAAGTTGATCAAGCCTCAAGATCATCAATGTCACCAAATTAGGGTTTTGGTCGACCAAGGCTTCCAGAGGAATATTTCATATGAGCGTGATCCAAGACCTCAATATATGTTTCAAGGACCTCAAATACATTATATTAGTCCATTCATATGATTGGATTGATTCAACGAACTTGATTCACAAACAATGCAAGAATTCAAATCCATCTGAGCCACAAACTAGGGTTTTCATGAAAAGTCAACCATACCTTTGACTTTTGACCAAGACATGATCTCAAACCTTGGGATGTGATTCAAGACACTCAAATATACCCTTGAAATCCATTCATAAGTTTAAAATCACCTCAGAGGATTCATTTATCAAAAATCAGGAATTAGGGTTTCTTTGCACAAAATTCATCTGAAACCCAAAGTCAAAGTTTGACATTTTGGCCAAAAATGTTCATCATGAGCCATTATACAAGAAAAAATGATCCATTGTTGCATTTGAACAAGATTTGATCAAGAAATCAAGGTTACTTGTAAAAAGGGCAATGTTGAAGAATTGAAAATTTCACTAAGATATGAAAAAATATGGTTTTTTCCTGACTTTGCAAGGCCATAACTTGTGATCCAAGCAACCATTTTTTCCCTCCAAAGCTCAAATGATAGATCTTCCTCCATACAACAAAATTGTTGGGCTGAACCATCCCCAAAAAATGCATAGATTTTGAGTTATAAGGCCATGAAGTTAGGGTTTCATGATGTTTTGAATTTTGACACTTAAAATTTTTTAGGCAGAATCTGTTTCATGTTTTGGCCAACATTGAAGACATTTTTCACCATGATCCAAAAAGATTCAAGACCAAATGCAAACATCAATGTTGTAGTACATCATATCAGCTTTCCAAAGAGTACAAGAACATTCATTAATTCAATTTGAGCAAGAAGTTATGAACCTCATAACTCACCTTGCTGCAACTGTTTTTCAAAGACAGATTTTGGAACTTTCTTGCACCACACGATTTTTCACAACAAGTTTGTCAACTTGCAAGCTTTGTCATCATCCAAGATCAGAAGGAATCTTGATAAATCCCTTAATATTTTCAACATTGGACCAAGGAGTCAAGAATCTAGCTTAGCATGTGTAAATTCATCATTACAAGAGCCTTGAAATTCAAGTTGGTTAAGTTGCATTAATGTGATACTTAGAGCTGGCATGGATTGTGCACAAACCAGTCAAGACATATCCAAGAACTAGAAGACTTCAAACCTGCAAAATTAATGGGAGTCAATGCATAGCTATGCTAGGAGGAGACTTTGGCCACATGACAAAATCCATTGGACAATAGAGTGATCCTTCATCCATACTGTTGTGAAAAACGATGTCTTTAATCAAAGTATAAATGGTTTCTTGATGATCAAGAACCAAAAACAAGGGTTAGGGTTTAACGAAAAAGAAAACAAGAAGAAGAAGAACAACAACAACAAGGATTGGGCAAATATAATTCTGTTTACTATTCACTTTCTCATTAACGTTTACAAATGATTACAAGTGAATATCACAATTTGCCACACTCAACAAACTGAGTGTACTAGCCTATTTATAGACTAACTAGGTAACTTGCAGCCCAAGAAACCTAAACAATTGGATCCTTAACACAAGGCCCAATTCGACAGAATACATATAAGAACAGACTTCGACTACTATATGTAACTAACAGGCATCAGCATGTGAACAAGCTTCGACTGCATGCTTGCCTCCTGTCGAAATACATGAAAGCTCTCCTTCGACACAGATGAGTTCGACCCAAATCTCATAAATCTCCACCTTGGATCTAACTCAGCAACAAAGGGAAACAACTATCTTTCATCATGCAGCTTTATCAACTGCATACAGTGGAAGAACTTGCAACTTGGCAATGTCTTGGTGATCATATCAACAGCATTGTCTTCAGTCGAAACCTTCAGCACCTGGACTTCACCATGCTTGATTATCTCTCTGACGAAGTGCAGCCTCACATCGATGTGCTTAGTTCGCTCATGATAGGCTGAATTCTTTGACAGGTGTATAGCACTTTGACTATCACATTTAACAGTGATACTTCGACCTTGAAGTTTCAGCTCCTTTGTAAAACCTTCAAGCCACAATGCTTCCTTCACAGCTTCAGTGAGGGCAATATATTCAGCTTCAATGGTTGATAAGGCAACAACCTTCTGAAGCGTCGCTTTCCAACTGATTGTTATGCCAAACATTGTGAAAACATATCCAGAAATAGACTTTCTGGAATCCATACAGCCTGCATAATCAGAGTCAACAAATCCTTCGATTTCGACTATGCTATCACCATCATAGGCTCCACCATAAATCAAGACTCTTTTCAGAGACCCATTTATGTACCTGAGAATCCACTTTATAGCTTGCCAGTGCGCCTTTCCAGGATTGGCCATATACCTGCTCACAAGGCTCACTCCATATGCTATGTCTGGCCTCGTACAGACCATAGCATACATCAAAGAACCCACTACACTAGCATATGGAATGCTATTCATATAGATTCTTTCAGCTTCAGTACTCGAACTTTGAGTAGTACTAAGCTTAAACTGAGGATTTGTAGGTGTCACAACAGGCTTCAAATTCGACATACCAAACTTGTCTAGAAGCTTCCGTAGGTATGTCTCCTGAGATAAGCACAACTTCGACTGCTTTCTATCTCTCCGGATGTCAATCCCAAGAATCCTGACTGCAGCTCCCAGATCCTTCATTTCGAACTCCTTACTGAGTTCAGCCTTCACCTTCGTTACATCCTCAACACTGTTGCTAGCTATGAGGATATCATCCACATACAACAACAACATAACAAGTGAGTTTCCAGGTCGAAATCTAAAGTAAACACAGTGATCGAACTGACTTCTTGTGAAACCAATGTGTGCCATGAACTTGTCGAATCTCCTATTCCACTGTCGAGGAGATTGTTTCAGGCCATACAAAGACCTATTCAGCTTGCACACATAATCTTCTTTACCCTTTTCTGCATACCCTTCAGGTTGACGCATCAGGATCGTTTCATCTAGATCACCATACAGAAATGTTGTCTTCACATCCATTTGCTCAAGTTCCAAATTGAACTTTGCCACCATGGCCAACAGCATTCGAATGGATCTATGCTTTACAACAGGTGAGAACACATCATTGAAGTCGACTCCTTCTTTCTGAGTGAACCCCCTAGCAACCAGCCTCGCCTTAAAGCACTTCGACATCACTCCTTAGATTCCTTCCTTGACCTTGAAAATCCACTTACAACTAACTAACCTTGCTCCTGCGGGTTTCTCAATCAGCTCCCAAGTGTTATTATCATGAAGAGATTTCATCTCGTCATCCATGGATTTTCGCCATTCAGTCTTGTTTCGACTCCTTATAGCTTCCTTGTAATCTCTAGGTTCTTCGTCAAGTACCTCACTTGCAGAGATTAAGGCAAAAGCTATAAGATCTGCATAACTAAGTCTCTGAGGTGGCTTGATGACTCTTCTCGACCTATCTCTTGCCAGTAGGTAGTCATCGACAGTTTCCTCAGCCTCTTCAGCATCTTGCTCTTCGACTTCATCAGGGCTATGCACTTCAGCATCACTATGCTCCACCTCAACAGGCATCTCTACCTGTTCCAGCTCCTCTTCAGAGATTTCTGCACTTCGACCAGCATCACTAGTTTTCTTGAAAGCCATTTCGACCTCATTGAAAACTACAACATGACTTGTGATACATCTTCTGTGACCTGGTTCTAGGCACCACAGCCTATAACCCTTGAATCCCTCAGGATATCCAAGGAACATGCATCTCAGAGCTCTAGGTTCGACCTTGTCTTGCCTAATGTGAGCATAGGCTAAACAGCCAAATACTCTCAGTTTGTCGAGATCTGGTGGATGACCCGACCAAACTTCTTTAGGTGTCTTCATTCCCAGCGCAGTCGAGGAACATCTATTTATCAGATAAGCTGCTGTCGAAACAGCCTCCACCCAAAACACCTTCTTCAATCCAGCACTAACCAACATGCATCTAACCCTTTCAAGGATTGTTCAATTGAATCTCCCAGCTAAGCCATTTTGTTGAGGAGTACCTGCTATAGCCTTATGCCTTGCAATCCCAGACTCAACACAGTAACTGTCGAATGCTTAGTTGCAGAATTCAAGGCCATTGTCGGTTCTTAACCTCTTAACCTTTCTGTCAGTTTGAGTTTCGACTAGAACCTTCCAACTTTTGAAATTCTCAAAAGTTTCATCCTTCGTCTTCTGAATGAATACCCATAGCTTTTTGGAATAGTCATCAACGATGGATAAAAAATACCTTGCACCTGAGTGTGAAGGATTCCTTGCAGGTCCCCAAAGATCAGCATGAATGTAATCAAGGGATCCATGTGTTCTTTGCTTGCCTTTGTTAAACTTCGCCCTATAGGATTTACCAAATACACAAGATTCACAAAACTCTAGCTTTTTGACTTTGTCACCTCCTAGCAGGTTCTGCTTCCCCAATTCGACCAGGCCTCTTTCGCTGACATATCCCAATCTCGTGTGCCATAATTCTGTCTTCGACACAGGTTTCGTGGATACAACATTTGTCGAACCACTTACAACCTCAACCTCAAGGGTATATAAGCCTTGGTTTTCACGCCTCTCAAGACTTCCTTCGACCCTTTCATGACTTTCAGGATACCTTGCTCTCCTTTTAAAACATATCCCTTTCTGTCGAATTCACCAAGAGAAATTAAATTCCTCTTAAGATCAGGTACATACCTAACCCCAGTCAATAGCTTTATTGACTCATCATGGAGCTTGAATCTAACAGATCCAATACCTGCAATCTTGCAAGCTTTATTATTCCCCAGCAGCACTGATCCACCATCTTGATCACACAATTCTTCAAACACATTCTTGTTTGGAGTCATATGCCAAGTACATCCAGAATCCATAATCCACTCTTCGCAAGAGTTGCTGCTCGACACCACAAGGACATCAAATGATTCATAACCATCTTGCACAATAGCTGTATTCCCATTGTCCTTACCTCCATGATTATTCAGGCGCTCAGGGCACACCTTTCTTGTATGACCCTCCTTCTTACAGTGATAACATTTGATACCAGACATATCACCACCATAAGACTTCTGCTGAACCTTTCCTTTCTTCTTGTCAAACCTACCATCTTTCTTTGACGATCTTCCTTTTACGGACAACCCTTCGCCAACTGATGAAGGTTTCTGCTCCTTTCTTTCATTCAAGTCCTTGAATACAAGGCTGCTTGAACTTCTTCAAAGGTCAGTGACTCTCTTCCATACAAGAGAGTTTCTTTGAAGTGAGCATGTGATCTGGGCAAAGCACACAACAGCAACAATGCTTGATCTTCATCATCAATCTTCACATCAATGTTTTCAAGATCAAGAATCAGCTTGTTGAAAGAATCCAACTGCTCAGCCAAAGCTTTGTCTTCATTCATCTTGAACGAATACAAGGCTTGCTTCAGGTAAAGACGATTCACCAACGACTTGGTCATGTACAAGCTTTCAAGCTTCACCCATAATCCCGATGCCGTCGTCTCCTTTGACACCTTCCAGAGAAACTTATCACCAAGGCTCAACAATATTGCGCTGTGTGCTTTCTCGATCATTGTCGTCTTTTCTCTTTCCGTCAATGCAGCATCCATGGCTGCCATTCCCTTCAACGCTTCCAAACATCCCTGCTGAACCAGTAGGGCTTTCATCTTCAAGCGTCACAGACCGAAATCTTTCACTCCGGTGAACTTTTCAATCTCATACTTTGTTGAAGCCATCTTCTCCACGCTCACCGCACGAATTTGTTGTGAAAAACAATGTCTTTAGTCAAAGTATAAATGGTTTCTTGATGATCAAGAACCAAAAACAAGGGTTAGGGTTTAACGGAAAAGAAAACAAGAAGAAGAAGAACAACAACAACAAGGATTGGGCAAATATAATTCTGTTTACTATTCACTTTCTCATTAACGTTTACAAATGATTACAAGTGAATATCACAATTTGCCACACTCAACAAACTGAGTGTACTAGCCTATTTATAGACTAACTAGGTAACTTACAGCCCAAGAAACCTAAACAATTGGATCCTTAACACAAGGCCCAATTCGACAGAATACATATAAGAACAGACTTCGACTACTATATGTAACTAACAGGCATCAGCATGTGAACAAGCTTCGACTGCATGCTTGCCTCCTGTCGAAATACATGAAAGCTCTCCTTCGACACAGATGAGTTCGACCCAAATCTCACACATACATTATTCCTCCCAAAACAAACTTGTTCTCCTATAAATAGGAGTTGTTTCTAATCATTTCAAACACACCAAAACAAAATCACGCTTGTTTTCTCTCATTTCCCTCTTTCATTCCAAAGTTCTAAGTTTCAAAGAGTGAAAATTGAATTTCTCAAACCAGAGCAATTCCATCTAAACCAATGATCCAAACACCTCATATACATCATGTATGAGTGATCCAAACCCTTAAACATCATCTGTAACATCAAATTCATCAAGATCATAGTTCATCTAAAGAAAGCTATAGTTGGATTCGAGCCCATCAATCCAGAAGGTTTCAATCCATTACAAGCGCATCAATACACTCCCTGAGGTCCAAGGAAGCTATCCAGATCATCAAAACACTTATGTAATACCTCTACAACAGAATTTGATTCCTTCTTGCAGAGGTAAGCCTTGAACATTCAAACTTCATAATTCATGCACCATTTTTGATATTTCAAGTTACCAACATGTTTCTGCATTTATATAGAATGTTTTCCCTAAATCAATTGCTATGTATCAATCGTGTATAGGATTTCACATTGTTCTTGCAAAAAATTAGGGTTCATATGTTAATCACATTATATCTTGCTCTACACTTAAAATAAATGCAATTAAATACCACCATCGTGTTCCTTGTTGAAAAACACACAATTTTCATGTTTGCATCTTTTAAAATCATTGCGTATTGAGAGAGATAAGAGAGGTTTTGCAAATCTGATGATGGTGGTGTGCGCGAGGAAGAAGAAGATGTTCTTCGCGCCATAATTCAAATTTTTGAATTTTTATATTTTTCTTATTTTAAAAAATTAATTTCTATATTCAATTTTAATTATTTTCAAATGAGTTTTTGAACAAATATCATTCACATATTTAAATATTTTATTCACAAAAAATAAAAAAAATATTTTGTATTTGATATATTTTTAATATATTTAATATATTATTTTTAATAGTTTTAAATATTTTAAAATAATTTCAAATTTTGATTTCTCCTACCAAATTGATTATTTTTAATCCCAATTTTCACACATATCATTTAAATGCCCAATTATTTTAACCCACAAAAAATACAAAAATAATATTTTATTTTGATATATTTTTATTAGGTTAAAAAATATTATTTTTTAAAAATTGTTTTAATACCTTTAAAATAATTTATTTTCTTGATTTTTCTTAAACCTAATTGATTTCAAATATTCATTTGAATAAAACATCTTTTTATAAACCTTAATCATTGTTCATAACATGATTAATGGATTCATTTGATAAAAATTATACCATTTTTAATTGATTTTCTTTTAAAAATATCTTAAAAGTGAAATTAGGGTTTTCACCCTAATTCAAACTTTGTTTCAACAATCTTTGGGCCTCTATTAGAGTGTAAGACCCAACTCTTTCTGTAAATAAACCAATCTCTAGGCCTCTGCTATACTATAAGTCCCATTGCGCTTTTCAAAATCACGGTGCAATCACCGTTTTCATAACAATCTTTGGGCCTCTGTTAAGAGTGTAAGTCTCATCCCTCTGCACATAAACAAAAATACAAATAATCTTGGGCCTCTGATAGAGTGTAAGACCCAACACCCCCTTTGTAAGTAGAAAATCTTTTAGCCTCATTCATCCTGGGCTTTATACAGGATACAAACAATCTCGGGCCTCTATCCAGTGTGTAAGACCCAACACCTCTTCTCTCTCCCTCATTTTTCAAAATCAAAGTCATATTCAAATTCAAATTCAAATTTAAATCATCTTCTCCTATCAAAACTTTCTTCAATTTCTCAAAACCCTAATTCATTCAATCAATCACAATACATCTGGGCCTCTGTCAAGAGTGTAAGACCCACCATCTTTCTAAATTCAATTCATACCTGTTAATATACTTGTTTATATCTTGATAAGTTTCTCTTAGCATTTAAGTCATCCTCAGATTAGACATAGGTCAAACAATAGGATCCCTTCACTCATTACAACTTAGTTCAAACAACTAGTTCCTTCTTGTACATAGAAAATCTCTTCCAGTATAGTTAGCCTCCTCTTGGGCTTTATCCAAGCATCATAGCCTCCTCTTGGGATTTATCCAAGCATAATTACCTACTCTTGGGCATCAAACAAAGAATCTCCCAGCAAGATAGCCTCCTCTTGGGCTTCATACAAGGAGACTTGGGAAGTCTCATTCAATCCACCACCCTCCTCTTAGGCTTTATCCAAGCATCATAGCTTTCTCTTGGGCTTCATACAAGGACCCCCAGGCTTCTTAAAAGCATCAATAAATCTTTTAGCCTCACCATCCTGGGCTTTGTATAGGATACAATAAATCTTTTAGCCTCACCATCCTGGGCTTTGTACATGATACAAATAAGATCTTTTAGCCTCACCATCCTGGGCTTTGTACATGATACAAATAAACTCTTGTAGCCTTATTCATCCTGGCCTTTATAGAGGATACAAATAAAATCCCTAAAAGAGTCAACCAAATCATCATTATTGAGACAATCACTTCAAACTTCCTCAATAGTTATTATTCTTCTCTCAAGCTATACCAATAATTTCTCAAATCAGTCAACCTCAATCTTGGGCTTTGTACAAGGCAGATAAAAACTCCCCAGTTGAGTCAGTTTTCAACTTTTTTAGCTTCAATTTTGGGCTTTGATCAAGGCACTAAATTCAACTTCCCCACAGATGAGACTCTGAGTCCTCTCTATAGGAGAATATCCCTTCTATACATCACATTTTAAATCAAATCAAATTCCCAATCAAACTGTTTTACATAAAGGAGGATGTGGCATTGCTCTGGATATTTTAAAATCCAAGTTAAAAGCTTATTCCCTTATGATAAAACTAATGAAGAAAGATGTGGTATTGCTCTGGATATTTCAAAATCCAAGTTTAAAGCTTCTTCCTTCATGAACTTTCACTTCTCCCATAAAGAAAGATGTGGCATTTCTTAGGATGACAAAGATCCAAGTTTAAAGCTTCTTCCTTTATGATTTTACTCTTCAGTATTTGTGATGAATAGATGAGATATCTCCCTTTAGAGATGACAAATTCTCTCAGTCAAACTTTTAACTTCAATCTTGGGCTTTGATCAAGACACTAATACTCTTTTAGCTTCAATCTTGGGCTTTGAACAAGACACCAAACAACTTCCTCCTCCCATAGAATAGGAGGAACTACGAACATTCTGATTTCCCCAATTCTCTTTATGGGAATACATAGGCATAAAATTGCGGAATCTTAGCAAGCGCACTAATAAAAAACCATAGGTCAAGTACCTTTGCAAAAACAATAGAAAACCATAAAAAAACAACAAAAACATTTCCTCAACTTTCATAAAGGAGAAACTTTCCCAATTTAGCAATAAATAAACTTAAGCAACCAAGTAATTCAACAGTAGAAATATATGCAAATAAAGGTTCCTATAGATTACTATAGATACTCAGGGTGTTAGTAGCCTCCCTCAGTATAACCAACCCCCGATTCCAGATCTCTTAGCATTTGTAAGGAAAACATTTGCGAGCAGGGTTAGTTTACGATATCTTCCACTTCCTTTTAAGCATCATAGGATAAATATTAGAAATCATAAAGTAGCACTAAATGCGGTAGTGGTCGCGTCGCAAAACCGGAGCTACAGAAAAATGGTGACTTCACCGGGGACTTCTTATCTGTTTCTAGGAGGGTTATGCCTTGCATTGCATATGTTTTACTGTTTCATCTGTTTATTTGCTTTCTCATTTGATATCACTTACTATTTTCCATCATACTATCTGTTTATTTACTGTTATTTGGGAATGTGATTAATACACATGTGGTGAGTCAAAAAGTCCTCAGTGGGCTTGAGAGCATATTTTAAGATAGGAGGTGGCAGACTCAAGAAGGCTTATAGGGAGTGAATCCCGACCAAGCTAACTTGAAAGTCCACCAAATCAGTAGAGGTACCTTTTTGGAATTACTGATGTTAAGCGATCGAGTCGTGAAAACATTACTTTTTCCTCTGGGCACCCGTGAAACTGAGGTTTTAGTAAACATTTAATCATTCGGGCATTTTAGGATGTAGTACGGTGACTATTGGGAATAGTTGATACGCGATACTACACTCGAATGAGATCTGTCTCAGGGATATTACAACTCTCATGAGTCAGTCGGTTTGCTGGTAATATTCTTGAAAGGTGTTCTGGACTGGGCAGGCGTTGTGCCCCCAGAAGGGCAAGGCCCAATCCAATCCAGCCATTGGCCATGCCCAATAGCCAAGAAACTAGACGTTGGGCAGAAACTAGTTGTTGGACAGAAACTTGCCGTTGAGCATGTCCCCCTCACTCGCTTAACAGTTCACGCGACCAAGTGTCTCCCCGGATCTCACGGAGACAGTTGGACTAGGTCAAAGGGCCACGTGCCTTGCCCTCCACCTGGCAGTCTCTCAATGGTCGACCAGGTGCTTTGGCCACATGAGAGACCTTGGCCCCGCGCTGGGGGTTCTTCTATAAATACCCTCTCATTCGAGAGGGTCAGGTATTCAATATCCATTACTTGAAATCTTGCGTATTTGCTTTCTCTCTAGCCCAAACTTACTTTGGCATCGGAGTACCTTGCAGGTACACCCCCTCCTCTCCTACAAGCATCATCACTTGTCCTACGCGAAGGTCACGACGATCCAGTCTGATCACCTCCGATCAGTGGCGTCGTCTGTGGGAATCTAGCTTCCCCATCTTTTGATTCAAGATCCCTTCTTTTTTCACCTCAAAGACTAGAGCTCTCCAAACTCCTTTCGATCATCATGGCCTCCACCAAGAATGATGTGGTTTGCCAAGAAGCTGCTGTCACCGTTATAGCTGGTAACGCCGACCAAATCTTCGTCGGATCTGTTTTTCCGGAAACTGACCAACGGAACTAGAAGACTGCGTCCCCGACCCCCGATGAAACAAAACCTCGGGCACAAGCTGCTAACCGTGTTTTCAAGCTTATTCTGGTTCCGCAAAATGCTGACTCCAGCACGGCTGCTCTCATAGCCTCCCTCAACAGATCAAACCTCTTGATCTTCCAGCAAGGTGAAAAGATCAACACTCTCGAGCACGTGCTCCAGGAGCACCTGACCTCGGAGAATCCCCGCAGCCCATCTCCACGTCATCGGTCTCCCTCTCAGAAACGGAGGCGTGACAGGTCCAGAAGCCTCTCCCTAGAGAAAAGACGGTCAAGATCAGAAGAGCCCGTGTCTAATCATGCACGAAGACGACGTCGGTCCTCTGCGCAGAAGTCAAGATATTCCCCTGCGTCAAAGAAATCCAGACCCTCAGAAAAGTACGAGCATTGCGTTCGCGCAGGAATTCTATGCGACGAAGCAGGATCCGTGGTCATACCCGGTCCTTCTCCCGCTCCCCGAGCACCAGCAGTGACGACGACGTCCATGGTCCCCTCTCACAGGAGATCATGGACACCAGAATTCCTTGCGGGTTGGAAAAGCCCCCCGCTTTAGCGTCTTATGACGGGACCTTCGACCCCGGTGAACACATAGAAAACATAGAGGCAATGCTCCACTACCACAACGTGGGTGGGGCCATAAAGTGCAGATTGTTCCCAATCGCCCTCAAGAAGGGGGCTATGGCTTGGTTCAAGCGCCTTCCCCGAGGGTCGGTCACATCGTGGAGAGATTTGAAGAGCCGGTTTGCCCTGCATTTTACGGCTTCCCGACGACATCCCAAGTCGGAGGCCACCTTGGAAGCTATCATACAGGGCAGGGACGAGTCCCTGCGGGTATATATTGAACGGTTTAACAAAGAAGCCATGGAGGTCCATACTACGGACCATATGAAAAAGTATCTTCTCGATAAGTGCTTGAGACCAAAGAGCAAGTTTCGCAAGGCCGACGGAATCGAGACTCCTCGAACATTAACGGAACTTCACCGGAAAGCTGAAGCGTACATACAGTACGAAGAGAAGGAGGTCGTATACCATGCCCGGGACGCCAGAGATCGTGAGAACACCCTGGCACCAAAAAAAGATGAGCCGGAGACATCCCGACAAGGAAAAGAGAGGCGACGAGACGATCGCCCCCAGGAAGGTAAAGGGCCTGCTGGCCGATTCACGGAGTATACCCTGCTCACCGCTCCTCGCGAGTGCATTCTCTCCGAATGTATCAATATGGAGTTCAAGCAGGGAGGCGTCAGGTTCCCCAAACCGACGACATCTAAAGGCAACGTGGATAAAAGTAAATATTATTGTTTCCAACGCAGCCATAGCCACACGACCGAGGACTACGTGCACCTTAAAGATGCTATTGAGATCCTCATCAAGGAGGGTCATTTGAAGCAGTGCATCAAGAAAGGTGAATCTTCGCGACGAGAGGCTTCCGACCCGAAGAAGGAAGCAGAATCATCCCCATCCAATCCTCCCCCGCAGGTCGCTATGTCCATCACGCGACCAGAGAACTTTGTCGTTCCAGATTATTTCGAGGAGCCATCCCAGATGTTTGCGCTTAGCACTTGGGAGGCATTCCCTGCAGCCATGGTTATCTCATGCGGGGGGTACAATGAGCTGACAGTGGGATCTATGAAGCGAAAGTTCAAGCAACTTATTAATTGCAGCCCTGACCGGCTATCCACGCCTGAGAAGATCAAGGGGTGTTCCCAGCCAATCACCTTTTACCGTGAAGACCTGGCCCAGAGGCTCTCCCAACTCACACATACCCTTGCTCGTCAGGGCAAGACTGGAAATTACCGACGTCAGGAGAATCCTGGTCGACCAGGGTAGTTCGGTGGACATAATGTACATCGACCTATTTCGGGCTCTCAAGCTGGACCAGAAGAACCTCTCACCATACGTGGGATCCAATTTGTAGGGGTTCAACGGAGCCACGACCAGACCCTGGGGGTACGTGGAACTCCAAGTCACATTCAGGGAAGAAGAGGCATCCAGGTCAATCTAGACCCAATTCCTGGTGATCAATTGCCCGTCACTGTATCAGTGCATCTTGGGGAGACCAGCCCTCGCAGAGTTAGTTGCTGTCCCTTCAACTGTCCACCTCAAGCTGAAGTATTACATGGAGAAGGGTCACGTTACGACATTGTACGGGGACATAGAGGTTGCCCGCAGATGTTTCAAAGAAGCAACCCGGGGACAAAACCAGATTGGTGCAGCACCCAAAGCAGCTAAGCGGGCACGGGAGGAAGATCATCCATCTCGAGACGACCAACCGGACAAGAAACCTGCACTCCCTGTACACACTATCGACATTCACAGCCGAATTTCAAAAGAAGGCGAGGAAGATAGCAATGAAGGTACGTCAACAGGGACGACCAACTCCTCTACATCAGCCCTCATGCGACCAGTTCCTGACGGGGAGTTCGAAGTCATCGCCTTCAACAATAACCCTAACAGAGGGGTGAAGATTGGTGCAGGACTGCCCGACGAGGTCAAGCAACAGCTAAAGAAGTACCTGGACGACAACACTGACCTGTTTTCTTGGAGTGCCGCAGACATGCCTGGCTTAGACCCTGAGACTGCCTGCCACCATTTGACCATCGACCCAACTGCCCGTGCCATTGTGCAGCTCAGGCGGAAATAATCCGACGAAAAGGCATAGGCTGCCGAAAAACTTGTACAAGACCTCTTAGAGGCGAAATCATTTCGGAGGCCATGTATACAACCTGGCTGTCCAATATTGTACTCGTTAAAAAGCATAGTGGAAAATGGCGCATGTGCATTGACTATACTGATCTCAACCGGGCCTGCCCGAAAGATGCTTATCCCTTACCGAGCATCGACAAGCTTGTAGATAATTCTGCAGGTTTCAAACTTTTGTCCTTCATGGACGCCTACTCGGGGTACAATCAAATCCCTATGACCGAAAAGGACAAGGGGTACACCGCATTCATGACCTCTTCGAGGAACTATTACTACAATATAATGCCCTTAGGCCTGAAAAATGTTGGGGCCACATACCAGCGCATGATGAACAAGGTCTTCCGAGTAGAAATCGGAGACATGCTCGAAGTTTACACGGACGATATGATCGTAAAATCCCAAGAGGAATCCGACCATACGGCCCACTTGCAAAAGGTCTTCGACCAGGCCAGGAAGTGTAAAATGCGCTTTAATCCAGAAAAATGCACCTTCGGCATACGGGCAGGGAAGTTCCTCGGATTCTACCTCACCGAGATGGGAATAGAGGCGAACCCAGACAAGTGCTGGGAATTCGCGGAATTCCCTACGCCCAGGTCGAAAAAATCTATACAATCCCTTAACGGAATGCTTGCTTCACTTTCTCGTTTCGTGGCCAAGTCCACTCAGCACGCCATGCCCTTCTTTAAACTCCTCAGAAATGAGGCCACGTTTGAATGGACAGACGAGTGCGAGCAAGCCCTGGCCCATCTCAAGCAAGCCCTATCTGAGCCTCCCGTACTATCTCGACCAGAGTGCGGGGAAACCTTGTATCTCTATCTCTTTGTTACTTGCGAAGCCATCAGCGCCGCACTCATTCGCGAAATGACGGACGGGCATAAGCCCATCTATTTCACCAGCAAGGCCCTGTAAGGGCCAGAAATTAGGTATGCACAGATAGAGAAAGTCTCCCTTGCCCTCGTTATCGCCGCGAGAAGCCTCAGGCACTACTTCCTGGGCCACGCCATAGTAGTACGCATGGACCAACCCATCAGGAAGTTGCTTTGCCGACCAGATATGGCCGGAAGAATGCTCAAATGGTCCCTGGAGTTGTTGGAATTCGACATTCATTACGAGGGCAGGAAGGCCCTTAAAGTACAAGTCCTGGCCGACTTCGAGGCAGAGATGACGCCTCCAACTTACTCACCAAGCAGAACGCAGAGATGGACCATCTACGTGGACGGGGCATCCAGCCCCTCGGGTAGTGGCGCAAGTATTATCCTCGAAAAAGAGGAAGGAATACTGATCGAAGTATATCTAGTCCTGTCTTTCCCTACGTCCAACAACCAAGTCGAATACGAGCCCTTCCTCGCGGGATTACGGCTGGCAAAGGACGTGGGCGCCAAAGAGGTAAATATTTACAGCGATTCCCAGCTCGTAGCGTCTTAGGTACGGGGAGAATTTCAAGCAAAGAACGACCAGCTAGTCGAATATCTGACGCTGGTAATGGAGAAAATCGCCAAGTTCGACGCATGGGAAGTCCAGCACATCCCCCGCGAATGAAACACGCGGGCAGACGTCTTGTCCAAACTGGCTAGCACCAGAAAGAAGGGCGACAATAAATCCGTTGTGCAAGAAGTACTTGCCTGACCCAGCATAGAGAAACCATCAGAGTTGCTCGACGTCAATGCCATCAGAGAGAGCCACTGCTGGATTACCCCTGATACAACTACCTCACCAAAGGGGAGCTACCCAAGGATAGCAAGGAGGCCAGCGTGACTAAATGACGGGCTTGCTCATATATGCTGATTGAGGACAAACTTTATCGACAAGGATTCTCTATCCTCCTCTTGAAATGTGTCGTGGAGAGCAAAGTCCCTGAAATCCTCCAAGAGATCCATGAGGGCATCAATGCATAACACTTGGGAGGGAGATCACTGGCACGAAAAGCCCTGCGAGCAGGATATTACTGGCCGACCATGCAGCACGATGCCAAGGAGCATGTCCAAAAATGTGTCCGGTGCCAGCGCCACGGGGACATGCACTTAGCACCCCCAACGAATTGAAGACTCTATCCTCACCTTGGCCCTTCGCCTGGTGGGGGATGGACATACTCGGCCCCTTCACAATGGGGTCTTATCAAAACAAATTTCTGATCATGGCCGTCGACTACTTCACTAAGTGGATTGAAGCCGAAGCCCTCGCCAAGATCACAGCCTTCAATATACTCCGCTTCTACAAAAGGAATGTCCTCGCACGATTCGAAGTACCCCAAGCCCTCGTGACCGACAATGGAACACAATTCATGGAAAGGAAGTTCCAGGACTTTGTCACCAAGTTAGGCACAAAGCAACACTTCACTTCGGTGGAGCATCCCCAGACCAATGGGCAAGCAGAGGCCGCGAACAGGGTAATCCTTTGCGGTATAAAACGAAGGTTGGGCAACGCTAAGAAGAGATGGGTCGAAGAGCTACATAGCGTGCTCTGGGCCTACAGGACAACACCACACTCCACCATCGGGGAAACCCCTTTCCGACTAGCTTACGGAACCGAGGCGGTGATATCGGTGGAGATCAGGGAACCTTCCAGACAAACAGAAGCTCCCCTCGACGATGAGATGAACAATGAAGCCTTAAGAGAAGAGCTCGATCTGCTCGAAGAAATACGGTCAGGAGCAGCTCTCCGCGAAGCTTCGCTAAAACAACAAATAACCTTACGCCACGACGCCAGGGTCATAAAGCGCGACTTCCCCATTGGCAGTTTAGTCTTGCGCAGAAACTAGAAAGATTCGTGCGAAGGAAAGCTAGCCGCGAACTGGGAAGAACTTTACAGGGTCAAGTCCAAAACGGGCACGGGAGCCTACTATTTAGAAACTCTGGACGGAGAACCATTTACTCGACCATGAAACGCTGAAAAGCTCAAAAAATACTACAGTTAGAACCAACTACGAGGTCGTACTAACTACCGACGAGATCCCCCCTAAACGGGGAGACGACTCGGTCACGGGATCGTGCCCCGATGTAAGCACGATCCATTTTACAACGCCGACCAGTTTCTGCTTATGGGACAAGCAGATTCTGCGCACAACGGGGATACCTAAATCGAGCTCCGCCGTTGCCACACTAATTAGGCAGGACACCCGGCTCACGATGGGAATAGTCCAAGCCTATGGGATTAGTACCTCAACCGAGATCCAAGTCCCATCACTGGCGAAACCACTTCGCCCTCCTCGACAGGTTTCCCAGACTGTCGGGCACAACAAGAGCAAGTCGAGCAAACATCCATTCAAACAAGCATACATAAATAAATGCGATAGTAAAAATCCCAAACGAATAATGTTAATAACATCGGCTACAAGACCGGAATAAGTCAGGTGTACATTGGAAGGGCGGTGCCCGACAAACATTACATCAAAAAGGCACGCAGGCCCACAAAAATATGTACATTCAAAAAGACAAACTAAACGACCTCACTAACACCCTCCGGGGGGACCACCTCACCATTGACGACCACATTGAGTAGACCCATTCCCTCGGTTTGCAGCTGGACGTCAGAGTTGAGGGCCTTTAGCTGCTCCAAAGCAGCATTAAAGCCAAACTCAGCTGCCCCCAGGTTATCTTCCCCGAGGATACAGATCCTCTCGATCAGGTCCCTCCTCGTCTTCAAGGCCTTCTCGTCGTCAGTCTCGTCCTCACCCGCTACCGACGACCCCTCTAGCTCTTATCCTCGCCTTCAAGTGGGCATTTTCATCATTGACTCTCGTCACCTCCTCCTTCATTTGGGTCACTTCCTTTTGGAGCAGTATTTTGGCCTCCTAGTGACCTTGCAGCTTCTTCAGTTCATTATATATCTCAACGTTCTCACACTCTAAGTCATTGATCCTAGTCTTGGTCTCCTTGAGGTCGGAGCAATGAGCTACCTCTGCATCTCCAAGGGTCAGCACCGCTTCTAATACCCTGGTCATACCGGCCGCATCCTGGCAGAGAAGCTTCCTCCGCGCCTGAGGATCTGCAGACAAAATTGCGGAGGCATCAAGTTCTGGGATGACGACGGAGGTCCCTTCATCAAACATCGTCCCCTGTAGGTAGCATGAGGGCAGCACGAACTTCCCTCCAGAGAGACCACCCGAGCAGCCTGCCGGAGAGGCTCTAATATTATCACGCTTCCTCTTATGAGATGTGTCCAGAGTTGGCGGTGTGGAGGTCGTCCCCGAAAAAGGACCAATGTCGGACACAAACTTCTCCAGCGTTGCCTACTGCTTGGTCTCCCCGACTTTGGGAACTGAGGGCACCTTCTTCTAGACTTTAGCGGCCTGGGACCTCATCAAGCATTCCCTCATGTCGGCCATTTTCTCTGCGAACACAAAAAGACAAGTCAGTAATTAGAAGAAACTTAAGAAAAACGGGCACAAGAGCAGGTGGTACCGAGGAGCTGAAATGCCACGTCGTCATTTTC
Source organism: Lathyrus tuberosus (assembly GCA_022829125.1). NCBI lineage: Eukaryota > Viridiplantae > Streptophyta > Magnoliopsida > Fabales > Fabaceae > Lathyrus > Lathyrus tuberosus. The sequence continues at coordinate 30,931,734 of JALAZF010000007.1, forward strand.
ACACTCAAGGAGAGCCTTAGTGTTGATATAGGGACCGGCTCGTACAGGCTCCTCATCGTCCCCGAGCAGCTCTTTACCATCTCTGTCCACCACAAAGGTCGGACTAAAGCTCTCCACATAGGAGTGGAGCACACGGTAGGACTCCTTGTCCCCCTCACTGAGTTGCTCGTGCTTTACCAGGAACTGGTCAGTCCTATATCTGAAGTGGGCGTGCACCTACTCCTAAGGGAACTTGGATACGGGTTTCTCAACTTTCCGACCATCAATGGTCACAGTCTCGAGCGTAGAAATAGACCTTTTGCCCGCTTCAGAGACCTGCTTCACAACCAGGAACCTGTCCTTGAAGTGCTGAACAGACTCTGAGTACGGCCAGAAGAGCATGCTCTGCTGTTTAAAGGTCACCCAACTTTGTGATCTAAGGTCGCCCCGACATGTGAGAAGCGACACACTAGCTCGAAAGCAAGTATGAACTTCATTTCATTTGGATGGAGGTGAGCGGGGCACAACTCCAAGTGACGAAAGAGGGCCTCCTGGAAGTCAGTGAAAGGCAGCCGAAACTTAGCCTCCACAAAGGCAAACTCATACATGGGGAACCGCATCCCCGGGTAGATCGAGCAGATCCTGTCATTTTTCAGTCGGACACATGGCCCTCCATTGCACTGGCACATCCTCGGCCCGATCTTCCAGGTAGGAGAACTCCCGAACCTCCTCTTCAGTAAACGTCAACTTCGTCGACAGCAGTTCATCGGCAATCCATTTAAGGTCCCCACTCGTGACCTGGACATTAGGATATTCGACGGCCTGCGTCGCCTCCTCTTGCCCGGCCTGGGTGTCGGGCACGACTTCTTCACGAGGATCAGCCATTTTCACCTGAAAAGCAGAGGAAGAAAAAGTGAATTCGACGACCAAGTTCAAATCCACACTTCCACCACTAGTCAAGTGAAAGGGCGAGGAAGAAGTCGAGGACAACCTCGAGCCCACTTTGACCGCAACTTAACACGATGACGGCACTGTCCCCCTACGACGGGGACGAGTCTCCGCGACTTAACGAAAGGACTTGAGCTCTCAACAAAGCGAGCTCGTCGCGCATATCCAGAGCTTCGTGTTGTAGCGCGGTTTTTGTGGTTTCGAATCACTATCGCTTTCGTACTACAGTTTGATTCATTTTTTATCCTGTGAAGTTGATTAAGGAAGGGAAATAGATGTTTCCAATTAACCCTGCTTGCAAACTGAGGTTAAACAGTTAAAACTGTTGGTTTACAGATGCTATCAAAATAGGGGGGTCTGTCTTTAGTTATTTTGCTTTAAAAAAACGGAGTGTCTTGACTGTACAGGAGGTTTTTGGTTAGGATACTAGACTTGGTTTTCTTTGATTGATGTATAGAGGTACTGGACTTTGGGTTTTTGATTAGTATGCTCGCTAAGATATCACAATCTTATGCCTACGTATTCCCATTTTACAAAATAGGGAAATCAGAGCGATCGTAGTTCCTCCTATTCTATGGGAGGAAAAAGGTGTTTTGGTGTCTTGTTCAAAGCCCAAGATTGAAGCTAAAGATGATAGGTATCTTGTTCAAAGCCCAAGATATGAAACTGAAGGGTTTTTTTTATGTCTTGTTTAAAGCCCAAGATTGAAGCTAAAGGTTTGACTGGGAGGGAATTTGTCATCTCCGAAGAGGAATTGTTGATGTTTGTATGCTGTGAGCAAAGCACAAATTTGATGCTAAAAGGTTGATTGACTCAACCGAGGATTTCTTTATACAAATCCTAAGAGGAGGCTAAAAGTTTGACTTTTCCGAGGAAAATGTTCTTTCTGTCTTGTACAAAGCCCAATATTGAGGCTAAAAGGGATTTTTGACACCGTTGGGGAGAATGTATCTTGTATAAAGCCCAAGATGGAGGCTGAAATGAGTTTGACTCAACAAGAGAGTGCTTTTGTATGTCTTGTACGAAGCCCAAGACGGAGGCTAAAAGGGTTGACTCAACAAGAAAGTACTTGAACAGGCGATTGACTCAACAAGAGAGTCTGAAGGTTAATTGACTCAACAAGAGAGTCTTTTATACTCAACAAGAGAGTGATTTGATGTCTCGTACGAAGCCCGAGATCTGAGGCTAAAAGGAGATTGACCCAACAAGAGAGTCTTTTATACTCAACAAGAGAGTGTTTTTATATGTCTTGTACAAAGCCCAAGACGGAGGCTAAAAGTGGTTGACTCAACAAGAGAGTCTGAAAAGGTTAGCTCCACTGGGGAGAATCATTTGTACAAAGCCCAGGAGGAGGCTGACTTACTGCCGCGGATTATTGAGATCCTGAAGCGGGTCAAAGTGTGGGGAACTCTCATGAGGGAGACCGGGTTTCTGATGGAAATTGATCCAGAGTGATCGGTGTTTTTTCCTATGTTTTAAGGGAACTTGAGAATGTCTTTGAGACTCAAGAGGCTTAGACTATCCAAGTCTAGAGTTTTATCTTTTGTACTATGCCCAAGATGAGGCACGGGCATTAAGGGATGAGGATCAACCCTAAAGTGGTCGGAGTTTCGACACTGGAAGGACTGCTCTAGGGAAGGATGACTAAGTTCTGTCTTATACCTTTAAGAGGTCGTCAGGGTCCTTGTATGAAACCCAAGAGCAGGCATAAGGACTTCTAAGAAGCCGAAGGGTCCTTGTACAACGCCCAAGAGGAGGCGGGGATGCTTTTAGGAAGCCTGTGGGTCCCCAAACCAAGAGAAGTTCAAGAAATGCAATTCACAGAGAAGAGATCATTCCAGGAAAGTTCGAGAATTTGGAAGAAACTCAAGAGATGTCATTCACGGAGAAACGATCGTCTCTGGGGAGTTAGAGTTTCTTTGACAATTTCTAAGGGTAACAGTCTAAGAAAAGGTTCACCGAGAATACTGTCTTTCTCTTTGTTCCATATTGTTTAACCCCAAGAGGAGGGAAGACCGTATCTGGAATCCTACGGGGGATCTAGTTTTGTTTGTATTTAAGAGTGACCAACAGGCTTTACCTAGTTCTAGACGTAGTTGCCGGGGAAAACTCTAAATATCTATACTAGTATTACACAGTGGATATGTGACAAGTATATAAAAGGATGTGAAAGAAGACTTACAGTGAAACAACCCCATAATACACTTATATACATATGAAAGCGGTAAATGAAAGCGGATAAACACTTACCCGTTGTAGAGCTTCCATGCTGTTTTATTAGTTGTTCAACACAGAAATTAAAGAAAGTTTTGATAACAACATATATTTGAATTCAAAATCAAAGGAGAAAGTGCTTTGAAAAGATTGTTGGGGCTTACAGCTCGAGGAGAGGCCCATACTTTAATGATGATTGCACCGTTGTCTTTAAAGATCGTATCGGGACTTATACAACGACTGAGGCCCAAAAAGTTTTTATGTACAAGGGGATGGGTGTAATACCCTAATTTTTACCCCTAAGATCCCACATATCATTTGCATTTTTGCATACCACAAGCAAGATCACAATAAGTGTTTCTCTTGAGCACCTGTGTGATTCTCACTTGCTTTATGTTTGTTTATGTTTACTATCCTCTAACCAAAATACCAAAAATATTTTGCAATTTTTGTTTGTTTCTTCTTATCTTTGTGTTTAAGGTGTTGCAGGGAGATTGATGACAAAGGTATGACTGGGAATCAAGTGTGGCTATTCAGTTGTGTTTGAGGATCGGAGTTCATCAGTCTAAGTTCAACTGTGTTCAAAGCTGTGGATTTATTTTCCCAGATAATTGATCCAGGCAAATTTTGAAGTGTTCAGAACTTATTCAGAGGTTGATTTATCCAGATGTCCATGGCTTCAATTGCGAATTGTTCAGTAGTGGTTGTGCGCACTTTATCAGGGGCTTGTGAAAAAAGGGAATCAAGATTGATCTTGGGCTAAATAAAGATTTACCATCCATGATCCATTTCCATATTCATTTTGATTAGCCATTCACTAAACCATTTTTTATCCACTTTTATCCATTTCTCCTTTTAAACCATTTCTATATCCATTTTCCAACCATTTTTTTTAACCCTTTAGTCCATACAATTCCATTTTTATCCACTATCCATTTTTCTAAACCATACCCTTTCCATTCAAATATTAATTTTTAATTCAATTACCCAATTCATAAACCAATATCCATTCAAAAATCCAAATAACCATTTCCATTTCTAAATTAGTTTCAATAGCCATTACCATTTATTCCATTAATATTCAATCCAAATATCCAATTCAAAAAAAATCCATTTCTCATAATCCATTTTTTTCCAAAATCCAATTTAAAGTCCATATCCATTATCCAAATTTTCAAGGAATCCATTTTCTTCCTTAAATCAATATCCATTTCTATTTTTCAAAATCCATCTATATCCATATGCCAATTTCCTTCTCACATCCAATTATCTATCATGACCATTTTCTTTATATCATAATCCATTTACAAATTTTATCATAAGCCCATTATCTTTTTTTTCTGTTACTACCATTTACAAAAATAAAAAAAAAAATCCTCAAAGCCCATGCTTATTTACAACTCGGCCCATCACCATAATTTACAAGCAAAAGAAAAAGCCACCTACATCAGCTAAAGTTCCACGCCATTCACAGCTGCTACAAAACTCAGCACCAGCCAAGCCAAACTTCCAGCCAACTTTCAGCCGTGTACAAACATCAAATACAAGCCAACGAAGCCGTGTAAATAAGCAGCCTCACAACATCAAAACGCAAGCAGGGCCACACACAAAACGGCAGCGAACGATTTGAAGTAAAACGCAGCAGTCCAAACAATTTGAAAAAATCAAACGCTGCAGCCAATTGATTAAAACGACACACGCTGCAAAAAAGAGAATGAAAACGCAATGAAAAAGCGAAACGCAGCTATCCAAAAGCGAAACGGCAGCAGCTTGTAACAAATTCTCAGATTCAAAATCAACAATTCACTCCAAATTCTTCTATAAATAACAACCTTTCATACCTTCTAATTCAAGCTTTTTCAAGCCAAGAAATCCCTGCTGAAATTCCCTTCTAACTTCATTGTCCAAAACCTTCCATTACAAAAGCTTCAACCAATTTGCTTTCTATTAGCTCCAAATCCTCATCACTTTTCATCTCCAGCTTCAATTTACTTTCAAGTCACCTTAAACACACAACTCGTAAAAATTTCACAACAACCAAATTCCAGCTCAGAAGAATAGAAGAGAGCATTTGAATTCAAACTCACCATTTTCGAAGGTAGTAGAGTTTTTCCGATGAATCTTCAAATCCAAAATTTGAATTGCATAGTTACTTCCAGTCGAAATTACTTGCAAATTTGAGTTCCACTTGTGATTCTGATCGAGTCGGTGTCACAACGGAGCTCCGCCGCTCTGTTTCGGTGGAGCTCCGATTTGAAGCTCCCATGGTGAATAATAACCCGCCGCGATGAAGAAACAAGAAAACGGTGAAACTCTCTTCGTGACCAGCACCGTCGCGACGCGGTTTAAGAGAAAGCACGGCGAGATCCTTCCGTATACAGTGCCACGACTACGAATTTGAGAGAGAGAGATATGAGTAGTGCAGCCGCGAGACTCCAAGAGGAAGAAGATGATGAAACTTTTGTTTCAGATTCTTATTTCTTTTTTTTGTTTTATATTTTTTTATGTTGTTTTTTGTTTCATTTCGTTTGGGCCTAGCCCATTACTTCATCATCACTTCCATGTTTTCTTCCATAAACCTCCCTCTCTTTATTTTTCTTATCATAAAATCTATCTTTAATTTTCTTTTATCTTTTTATATAATTTTCATCTTAGTTTCTTTTCTTATTATTTTTAAACCTTTACTATTTTTTTTAGAATTTTGTTTTAAAACATCTTGAAAAAAGTCATAAAAAATAAATCATGTGAATATCTTTTATCTAGGTCCTATTTTCTTTTTCTATTTTATTTCTCATTGTTGGTTATTGGTGGATCATAAATTTTAGATCCACTTTTCTTCATCTCTTTTTCTTTTTGATCGATGAAAGTCTAAGATCTTGGAATTCTGTTGGTAAATTTCGAGCAAGACGAGATCGTTACCATTTTTCTTTTCGTGCGGTATCGCTTTCGGATGACGATCTATATATCGTTCATCTAGCGTACATTAGCACAAAGAGTTATTGACCGGCCTCATTGTAGGGTAATTACTCCGTAAATTACTCGGCGATTGCTTAACATAGCGCGATATTTGTCCCGCATCGGAAAACTATCAAGAATAGTTGATTATTTGTCTTTTGGTTCAAAACTTATGAAGCTTGTTGTTGTAGAGGCTTTGATTTTATCAATCTTCTAACAAGTCTTCATTAAACTTGACCTAAGTACATTATTCAATCATTATTGATCACTTACTCTAACAACTAATCACTAACTTACTAACAATATTATTATATTAATTTTGTTTATGTTTCCTTCTCACTCCCTATCTCTTTTATTTTTTATGCTCCATTATTATCATTTCATATCATGTTTATGTTTCCGCAATTTTTCCTTTGTCCGTTGGACACATGTTTATGTTTCCGCAATTTTTCCTTTGTCCGTTGGACACATGTTTATGCTTATGCTTTTTTTTTTTCTTTGTCCATTTGGACCAAAACATTAATAAAGGCTTAAACCATAAAAAACTTAATTCTCCTTATCTTGGACTATTGATTACTATCCTATGCTTTGGAGTGATCTCTTTATGGACCTCTTTTGAAGTAATATTGGACTTATGGACCTAGAATTAGGACTTCTTATCCCTTTGCTTGGAGTATGGATTGAAGACTTGCCTTTATTTGGGCAATTTGCTTAAGGATGGAATTCTTTCAATATTGCTTTGAAGTGGCTCCATTTTGGTTAGATCCTTCTTTTCCCTAGCTTTTATTTTATGCACTAGGATAGTCACTTCTTCTCCTCCCCATTCTTAAATTTTCAAAATCCTCTCCCTTTTTCAAAACCTTCTTGTTTTCAAACTTAAAACCGCTTTCATAATAAAACCTTCACTTTGGTCAAGTGATTTTTTTAAACTTTGTTTTCCTTAATAAATGTCAATCTATCTTAATCATATTTTGACCATTTCAAAAAGACATAAAAAATACAAAACTCATCCAAATTTTTTGTGCTTTGTGCACCTTTTTCTTTTAAACTTTTCAAAAGGAATTATACATGAGTCTTTTTTTTTATGAGATGTAAAACTCTTAACCATGATATTTTGTTGAAAGTATGGTCGTTTTCCACTTAGATGTTGAAGTGATTAGTCTTGTTGATGTTAATCCAAGCAAATCCTCCATCTTAATGTGATGCAAATGCCTCTTTCCCATACCTTTGGGTAATTAGTTGAGTATTCTCTCTTGAGAATGACGGGTTGTCTTTTTCAAGATAAAATAAACCATAACCAATAATTTTCATTCTTTGTACCACGAACTACGAGGTTTTGATCCTACATTGCACATCGTGGGTACGTAGGCATGAGGCGATAAGTCTCTCCAAACACAAAAATCTTAAAAAATATTTCTCCTCTCATCTCCTCAATCTCTATACAAGCAAACCATTTTCAGACCAAAAAGCATGAATACATCAAAGGGCTCCTATAGAGTACTATATATGTATTGGGTGCGTAAAACCTTCCCTTTACATAACCAACCCCCTTACCCTTTATCTCTTTGTTCTTTTGGAACTCTTTAAGTTTTGTTCGCTCTTTTCCCTTTCCTTTTTTGGATAAAAATAAAAGTGCGGTGGCGACTCTTGTTTATTTTTGAGTTAAGTTAATCAATAGCTTACACTCACAAATTTCCCCGCTACAATGGGCCGTACACTCTATTAGAGGCCCAAAGATTTATTTTTGTACAAGAGATGAGACTTACAACTCAAGGAGAAGCCCAGGGTTATTTGTTTGAAAACAACGATCGCGCCGAGGTTTTTGAAAACACAGTGGGTCTTATACAACATCGGAGGCCCAAAATGGTTTTGGTTAAAAGGGGATTGGGTCTTACACTCTATTAGAGGCCCGAAGATTATTTTTGTACATATGATGGGGCTTACAGCTCAAGGAGAGGCCCAAAGATTTTTGTTAAAAAGGCGACGATCGTGCCGAACTTTTTGACGGTATCGGGACTTATACAATACACTGAGGCCCAAAATAGTTTTCATTTATGAAAGGATGGGACTTGCACTCTCTCAAAAGGCCCAAGAGTGTTTGAAAATGATTGATGAGGGTTGAATTAATCAAAACCCTAATTTTGTTTAAAAAGGAATTAATTTTGTTAAAAAATTAATAAAAAGTATTGAAAATATGTGAAAAATGAGTGGTGATCTTGGATCAATGTTTCAAAAATCATGTTTATATCCACAAAATGATTGGAAACCAATTAAATTTGGAAAATCAAGGAGGAAAAAATATTTTAAATGTAAAAAAACAAATAAAAGATTAATTCTTTGCAAAAATATCAAGTATATGAAATAAATAATATTTTTGGGAATTTTTGGAAAAATAAAATATTTTAACATTTTTGTGAATTATTAAAAAAATAATCAACTCAAAATCATTAAAACTCAGAGAGAAATTAATTTTTGAATCAATTAAATAAAATCACAAAATTCAAATATTCAAATATTCAAAAAATGGCGCCAAGAACACACCAAGAACACGTGCCACCCCTCTGTTTCTGCAGATTTGCATTTTCTCACAAATCTCACTGAATACTTGATGAAATCACACAATCCACATATCAATCTACTCGTTTTCACCTCACAATCATGTCTATGGTCTTTAATTTCATTTATTTTAAGCATGGAAATAAGAAATCAAGACAAAACCTCAAGAACCCTAAAATTTGCATGAAGGCTGAGAATTTTGATACACGATTCAAACAAAGCAATTAATTGAGGGGAAACATTCTATGCATGATTATGAACATTTGGCAAAAGTATTGTGCGAGGAAATATAGATTAAGAGATGACCAAGTTTAAGCTTACTTGAAAGTCGTGACAACAAGAGCAATGTGATTTTTGAGTTGGAGGTGTTACATATGAGTTGTGATGATCTGAACAGCTTCCCTACACCATATGAAGTGTGTTTGAATGCTTGGACTTGATTGGAAATGGTTGGATCACTTCATGGCATCTCAACTGCAACTTGGTTGAAAACATGAGCAACTGGCTGGTGATTCTGAGAAATCAGTGTTACAGTTATGTGTTTAGTGTTTGATCAGCTCACATATGATGTTTATGAGGTGTTAGAGCAATTGGTTTGAGTGGAATTGCTCTCTACTAAATAATTCGATAGTGACTTGCTAAGAAAGGCATTTTTGAGAGTGAGAAGATGATTTTGAGAAAGGCAAGTGTTGTAGGCCTTTGGTGTACTTAAACTGAGCACAAATGAGCTCTATTTATAGTAGAGCAACTTTTTTGTGCAAGCAATAGTGAATGGCAACTGGTACAGGTCTGTGGCCAATTGGATCATTTTGGAATCTCAAGTCTCCTCTAGCCATTGACTAGAGGTTAGAGCACAGGCCTTTGGTTCCCTAGTTCAGAGATTATCCTTGACTCATTCAGTTGGAAAAGGTTCGGTTCATACCACCATGGTGAATCCATTGAATGCTCCAAAACAAAATTGGAGTCTTGTCCCCCTTTTAGGCATTTTCAGGTTTGGCATGCTACTTTTAGTTCCAAGGACTTGGGAGGCTTATGGATCAGTGTTTGTCCCTCCTTGGTCTCCCCCTGAGGTGTTCAGATGGATAAACTTGTTTTTCATTTGCACAATTTGATCAAATCGAGCAAAATGCACAAATCTACCTTGCCATGACAGTTGCAGCAAGGCGTATTGCCACTGTCATAACTCTTAGCTCAGATGGGATTTGATGGAGTTCTTGGTCATTTTGGAAAGTTCTCATATGATACAACATATGGGTGATCATAGTTTGTCTTGATACTTTTTGGATCCAAGTGAAAAATGCCCTTACATTTTGAAAAAAGTGAAACAGATTCTGACTTAGTGAAAATTTCACTAAGTGTTGGAAAAAGTGACATTTCATGTTTTCAGCCATTTTGATCCAACCATAACCCAAAATCCATGATGAATTGGAATGAGGTGTAGTTGACACTTTTAAAGTATGTCATGAGAGCTACAAATCCATCTTTGGATCAGCCCAAATGGTTGCTTGGATCTCAAGTTATGATCCTTGGAAGTTGGTACCCTAACCACTTTTTTCCATAACTTAGAAAAATTCTAAGTTTCTATGGTTACCCCTTTTACAATTAATCCCACTTTCTTTGATTCTTCTTGATGAATGTTGATTAAAATCACACATTAACATCATTTTAGGGTCAAGGAACCATAATTATGAAAAATCTCAAAAAGTCAAAGTTGACTTTTGTACACAGTTGACTTTTTATTAGATGAATTCTAAACTGTGTGATCCTCCATGAAATCAAGTCCTTGACCTAAATAAAACTTGATGGACATGTTCCATGGGTGTTATAGGGTGTATTGAATCATGTCCCCAGGTTTGGGAGCATGCCTGAGTCAAAAGTCAAAGGTTCAGTTGACTTTTTCCTCAAAACCTTAATTGTGATCCTGATGAAATTGAAACTTGTAGATCAAGCTTCTTGGATCCATCCATTGTTGCAAATGGGTCAATGTGGTTTATTAGAGACCCTCAAATCATGTCTTGAGGTCTTGGCTCATGTTTTGTCCCAAAAGTCAACTTAGGGGTGAATTAGGTCAAGAAACCCTAATTCTTGATTTTTGGGTAAATGCATCCCCTGAGGCTAAATTGACTTGATGATTGGGTCCATGAGGTCCCTTGGAGTATCTTAGGTTGTACTTTGAAGCATTGGCTCATGCCCAGAGGAAAAATTCCCTCTGGAGGCCCTAGTCGACCAAAACCCTAATTTGGTGATACTGGCGATCTTGAGGCTTGATCCACTCAGAATGCTGCAACCTTGTGCTTGATTCTTGATGTGGGAGTCCTCTTGATACTTTGTAGGTGTTTGAGAGGTTAGACAAGTTGAAGATCATGTCATTTCTTGATTGATCCTTTGCCTAAATGCCCTAAGAGAGCTCAAAAACCCTAATTCTTGATTGTAGTGAATGCTCACCCATCTTTGGGGAGACTAATGAGGTATAAATGTGCATCCATATTGTGATGATGATTTGCACAATGATGGGAAATCTTAGTGGTTAAAATTTGGGGTATGACAGATGCCCCTTTTTAATCTTCTTGGACCCGAAGGTGTGAATGGCGAAGGTATTCGGGCATTCGGGGTGCAAGATGATTAAATATCGGAATACCCAAAATTTTGATGGTGGTTATGAATGACAGCTTGCGCATCCATCTTCTTTTGCTAAGCGTTGATACTTAGAAAAGGTAAAACTTCCCCTCGATCCTGGTTTCCTACCAAGGAACTGGTCTCAGTTTCTGAAATAAACTTCCCCTCGATCCTGGTTTCCTACCAAGGAACTGGTCTCAGTTTCTGAAATAAACTTCCCCTCGATCCTGGTTTCCTACCAAGGAACTGGTCTCAGTTTCTTAAATAAACTTCCCCTCGATCCTGGTTTCCTACCAAGGAACTGGTCTCAGTTTCTTTTGTCAATAAACTTTATTTGACAAGGGACGCTATTTGTAACGTTTTTCCTCAAACTTCTCGCCGAATTTTCCTGGGGAAATGCCATTTGACAAAAAAAATCTTGATGTCAGACTTGCTGGGTAACCCATTTGTCTGGGCTGTAGAGGTGCACAAACTTCTCTGTGGGAGATGCCATTTGTTGACTCTACTAGGGAAAACGAGTCTCTTGAGAGACTGTTTCCTGCTTGGGGATATTACATCATACTTTTCCTCGAGATCTTCTTGAAGAAATGCCATACAATGTACCCCAACTTTGAGGTGCTGATGACTTCAGTGACATTGATTTTCTGGAGAGAATAACCACTGTGTTGCTGAGAGTCTTTAGTTGCGAGGCTCTCCCTGGGATTTTCTTTAATCTGGGAAAGCAAAGATGTCATCTTCAATGGAGAAGAGTGACGTTCATCGAGAATTCTCTTTGTCTTTCAGAGGTCCAAGTTATCAAAGTGGTCAAGGACTGGCTTCCATCCAGTAGTAAACTGGAGGAGAGATTGTTCAGACGCACCACCTCCTGACGAGGACAGAACTGACAACTCGATTGAGAGGACTCTTATCACTTGGGGACAAGACTGGCCAGAGTGATAGTGATGCAATATGAATATGAGTATGAATAAATAATGCAGGATGTATGTATGTTTATGCTGACAAAACTGACGTGACATACAAACTAGTAGGTGAACACGAATGGATACTCGGCCACTATGGGGGATGAAAAGTATCACTGGTCCAAGATAGCAATTCTGCCTAGCTTAGGAGAGAGATGGTCCCTGCGGGGAACAACGTTGGTCGGGCTTAGGAGATAAGAACTCTGTCGGGGGTGTCAGAGGAAACACGGTCTCACACAGCTGATCCTTTATTCAGGTGTACTGGTTTAGAAAGAGTACTTTGATTCTACACTTTGAAGTTCGATTACTTCTGTAGAAGCGAACAATGTTCTTTCGATGTTCAATAGTCAAAAGAAATTGCCATCTTTATTTTAAAAGCAGAAAAAGTTGACAAGTAAATTCGTTTTGTTTTATTTCAAGAATCGTTAATCATGCTAAAATGTCGTTATGTAAAGGTAAAACAAATAAGAATTACAAACAAAAGCACTAAGGCTCAAATTTTATTGATAGGATGGAAATCAGCCAAGCGCGTGATTCCATGGAGTATTTACAAAGTTAGAAAATGGTAATTTAAGGAAAAAGGGCTACATTAAAACATAACGACCACTATCCTTCTACCAACTTTGAATTCTAGACATCCTGAGCTTCCGTCGAAGATGACCTTGACTGGGATTTTTCTCGGATGAAGTAACTGCTGCTGAGGGACTTGCCCCTTTGTTGGACATAGTTACTTGCCATTATCCCTAAATTTTGCCTGGATTGTACTTTGAGATTTCCAATCCACCGAGATGATTTTTGCTTGTGTCTCTAATTTTTGCCTGGACCGCCCTTTCGGGTTTTCAATCCACCAAGACGTTTTTTTTTTCTTTTTATTTTTTTTTTATTTAGGAGAAGTATTTCTTGACTACGTCAACATTCGTGGAGTAGGCAAATTCCTCTCCGTCCATGGTTGCGAGTCTCAAGGCACCGCCGGAGATGGCTTTCTTGACCACATATGGGCCGTCATAGGTTGGGGTCAATTTGCCCCAGGAATCAGTGAGAAATGATTGTATCTTCTTGAGTACAAGGTCTCATTTCCTGAAGACACGAGGTCAAACCTTTTTGTCAAACGCCTTCTTCATCCTTTGTTGATACAACTGACTGTGGCATAGAACCGTTATTCGCTTTTCTTCGATCAGATTTAGTTCATCGTGTCGACTTTGACACCATTCAGCCTCTGTTAGCTTAGCTTCCATCAATACCCGGATTGATGGGATCTCTACCTCTATGGGAAGCACTGCTTCCATGCCATATACTAGAGGGAAAGGGGTTTCCCCTGTTGAAGTGCAGACGGATGTGCGATAACCATGGAGAGCAAAGGGTAGCATTTCGTGCCAATCTTTGTAGGTTACAACCATCTTTTGAATGGTCTTCTTGATGTTCTTGTTAGCCGCTTCTACCGCTCCGTTCATCTTGGGTCGGTAGGGAGATGAGTTATGGTGTTCAATCTTGAACTCAGCACACAACTCTTTCATCATCTTATTGGTATGTGTTCCAATCTCCTTTGATCTGATTGATAACCAGGGATGAGTCGCCATATACATCCAAGTTCTTGATCCTTAAGTCGATTGCTTCTTCGAGACCCATGATACAAGCCTCGTATTCGGCCTCGTTGTTTGTGCACTTGAATGTAAGTCGGGCGGTGAAAGAAATGTGGGTACCCTGAGGGGTTATGATAATTGCCCAAATTCCGTTTCCACAATGGTTGACAGCTCCGTCAAAGATAAGTCCCCATTGGGAACCTGGTTCTGGCCCTTCACTGGGTAGCGGTTCATCGCAATCTTTCATTTTTAGATACATGACATCTTCGTCTGGGAAGTCAAATCCGACTGATTCCTGATCGTCAATCGGTTGATGAGCCAAATGATTGGCTAAAATACTTCCCTTAACGGCTTTCTGAGCGTGGTACTCGATGTCGTATTTTGATAACAACATCTACCAACGGGCAATCCTTCCCGTAAGAGCAGGTTTTTCGAAGACGTACTTGATTGGATCCATTTCGGAGATTAACCATGTAGTGTGACGAATCATGTACTGGCGAAGACGTTTGGCTGCCCAAGCCAAAGCGCAACAAGTTTTCTCAAGCATAGTGTAGCGAGTCTCGCAGTCGGTGAACTTCTTGTTCAAATAGTAAATGGCAGACTCTTTCCTTTTTGTTTCGTCTTGTTGGCCAAGTACACAACCCATTGAGTCCTCCAAGACTGTTAAGTAAATGATCAGTGGTCTTCCTTTCACTGGAGGTGATAGAATCGGTGGGTTCAACAGGTATTCCTTGACACTGTTGAAGGAGGTTTGACAGTCTTCTGTCCAAACGCAATCCTGATTCTTTTTGAGTAATTTGAAGATTGGCGCGCATATCGCAGTCATGAGGAATATAAATCTGGAAATGTAATTCAAACGTCCCAGGAATCCCCTGACTTATTTTTCAGTCTTTGGAGAAGGCATTTCTTGAATGGCCTTGACTTTGTCAAGATCAACCTCAATTCCTCTCTGGCTGACGATGAACCCTAAGAGTTTCCCTGAACAGACACCGAATATGCATTTGTTGGGATTCAAGCGGAGTCTATATTTTCTCAACCGCTCGAATAGTTTTGACAGGTGGGTCACATGCTCCTCTTCTGTTTTAGATTTGGAAATCGTATCATCGACATATACCTCGATTTCTTTGTGTATCATGTCATGAAACAGAGTAGTTATGGCCCTTTGATAGGTTGCCCCGGCATTCTTTAAACCGAACGGCATTACCTTGTAACAAAAATTACCCCATGGGGTGATGAACGACGTTTTCTCCATGTATTTCGGTGCCATTTTTATCTGATTATAGCCCGAGAATCCATCCATGAAGGAGAATACTTTGAATTTTGTTGTACTATCAACCAGCATGTCAATGTGTGGTAAGGGAAAGTCATCCTTCGGACTGGCTTTGTTCAAATCCCTGTAGTCTACACACATTCTGACCTTTCCGTCCTTTTTCGGAACAGGTACTATGTTGACTAGCCATTGAGGATATTTTGATGTGGCGAGAAAACCCGCGTCAATCTGTTTCTGTACTTCCTCCTTGATTTTGATGGCCATGTCTGGGTGAGTCCGTCTCAGTCTTTGTTTTACTGGCGGATATTCTGATTTCAACGGTAAATGATGTTCCATGATGCTGGTATCCAACTCTGGCATGTCCTGATAGGACCAAGCAAATACATCGGGAAATCTTTGAGAAGTTCTATCAAGTTTTCTTTGAAAGTCGGACTGAGCGGTGCCTGAATCTTGACTTCTTTCCTCTCTTCTTTTGTACCCAAGTTGACCGTTTCCAACGGCTCTTTGTGAGGTTCAATGGACATTTCCTCTTGTTTGAGTAATCGGGAGATCTCTTCTGGAATTTCGTTGTCATCTTCTTCTTCAGCCCCAAATACCGGGAATTCAAAGTTGGGAGAAGGCATCGGATCGTATGTTTCAACGGGGTTTAAAATAAGAAATCTGCATGACGTGATGATTTGTTTTTAGAAGAGATAGAGAAATGCAAGAGTGTGTGCAATGCAATTTTTGAACAATGCTTATTTTTATTATTTGTTGTTTTTTAGGATTACCATTTTCTGAAAAAGCAAAAAGCGAAAACAACAATTAATGCGGAAATTACATAACGACGTTATTTTATTTACGAGTTTGTCGATTCTTGAAACTACAGCCCTATTAAACAAAACTCAGTCGCTTTGGGCAAAGCGAAGAGGTATATTTACAAAAAAGTGAGCCCTATCAAAACATCTGTTTCACCTGGGCAAGGTGAAAGGTTAAGATAAAGACGGCAATTACTTCGACTTATGAACGATCTTTGGGACATCGACTGCAACCCATTGGCGGCGAACTCCTCGGTGAATCACAAAGTCTGGTACCTTCTTTCTCGGATTATCCTCAGAAATGACGCTGATTTCTGGTGGAGCAGGATCATTGGAATCTGTCTCCCAGGCAGAGTTGATGTAGGAGGATTCCTCAGTTGTATTTTGCATAGTATTTGTGCTCTCAGGTAAATCTCCCCATCCAGTTGACTGGATGTCTTCAAGCTTGATACGAGAGCTTTCAGGAGCGGTGTACTTGACCATGAAGTCGTATTTGCCACTCGGTTGTCCTAAGGTGTCCCACACTTCTTTGGAACTGGAGGAGTCATCCCTTTCGATGACGTTGACCTCGGGAAAAGCATAGTTAATGAATTCTAGTCCTGTAAACTTTGCGAATTCATCGTCGTTCTGGATATTTTCGGAATGCCCTGAGTGTTGATCCCATGACATGGTGGGGACACAGGTATTCTTTTCGATGATGCTGAGCTGGTAAGCATCGTTGGGATGATTCTCTTGCCCCGAGTCTCTTGGGTACGACTGCCAGATAGGCAGGTCATCCATTGTGCCATAATAATCGTAGTCAAAGTTGTATTTCATCGAAGTGTCTTCCTCCAATGAATTTGGTGGAGCACAGCATCCTTTCGAATCACAATCTCCGTATATCATTTCAACATCTGACCTTGGTATAAATCTCGGACTTTGTACGGGATAGCAAAATGGCATATGCGTTTCTTCCTGAGACATATAACCGTCCTCGTTGAGATAGGACTTCCACTCTTCATCTGTATCGGAGGAGTCACCCTCATTGATGGTGTGTACTTCTTGGGACACTGGGTGAAGGAAACCTCCACTGTGGAAGAAATTCTGAATGGGATGAAGACTTTCATTGCTAGCAGCAGTCTGGGTACAGGTCGAGGAAAAACCAAGACCCTTCTTTGTTTTATTGTCATTAGGAATGACAAACTGTCCCCATCCCTTTGCATTGTTACTTTTGATTACCTCGAGAGCATCTCTATACGAGGAAATCGACGTTCCTCTTTCTGATTGATTGTCGTTGTTTACCGAAAGTGCCTAGAACTGAGTTCCAACAACCTCCTCGGGTTCTACACAAGTGGTCAATGAAAGGTTACTTACGATCAAGGCTTGTTCTCCACAGACCGTGACG
Organism: Lathyrus tuberosus; assembly: GCA_022829125.1. NCBI lineage: Eukaryota > Viridiplantae > Streptophyta > Magnoliopsida > Fabales > Fabaceae > Lathyrus > Lathyrus tuberosus. The sequence continues at coordinate 30,948,992 of JALAZF010000007.1, forward strand.
AGTTGGTCATTCTTGACAAACTTCAGCTTCTGGTGAAGTGTCAAAGTGATTGCCCCAGCCTGGTGTATCCAAGGTCTTCCCAACAAACAACTGTATGTTGCTCGGATGTCCATGACCTGGAAAGTGACTTAGAAAGTGTGAGGACCGATAGTTATGGGAAGGTCGACTTCGCCGATAACTGTTTTTCGGGACCCATCAAAGGCTTTGACGACGACCTCACTGCCTCTCATCAGAGATCCTTTGAATGATAGTCGCATTAGAGTAGATTTTGGCATCACGTTGAGAGCTGATCCGGTATCTACCAGTACGCTGGATAAGGCATCGCCCTGGCAGTTAACTGTGATATTAAGCGTCATGTTGTGACTTTTTCCTTCTTCTGGCAATTCCTCATCACTAAAACCCAAATTGTTGCAGGAAGTGATGTTATAGACGATGCCGTCGAACTGCTTGATCGACACATCCTGTTCCACAAAGGCCTGCTCTAAGACTTTCTGTAGAACTTCCCTGTGAGCTTCGGAACTAAGCAAAAGAGATAACACTGAGATTTTTGAAGGAGTTTGCAACAGCTGATCAACAATGTTGTATTCACTCTTCTGGATTAGCTTTAGCATCTCATCGATGTTCTTTGAAAGGTCGGGATCACTGGATTGACCGACTGTTTGATCAGGAACTTCTATTTGAGGTTCCTTTTCTGTGTTGGGTTCTCCAACTCCTCGGTTGAAGATTCGACCGCTCCGTGTTACTCGACTGATGTCTGCAATATTCACGACGGAGAGTAATGGAATTTCCTTTCCATTCTCAATTATTGTCTCACCGTATTTGTAAGGGATAACCTTAGTTAATTCATACGGTAGAGGTCCCGACAGATAGATAACTACAGGAGCCTTCTGATTTTTCTGACCATTGTAAGTAATTTCAATCAGTTCCTGGTTGGGAACTTTCGATTCATCAAGTAAAGGGATGATGGTACAAACATCTTTGGTCCTCGAATAATCAGAGATTACAACAACATCCTTGATTTGATCAGCGAAATAGTCTGGCGTCAAGTTGATTGACCCAGAGCTTAGACATGGTCGAATCTCTTTTTGGTCCAATTGACCTTGAAGGGCTGCTCGCACGAGGTAACATCCTTGATTACCTTCCTAGCAAACTATACATCGTTCATAGTGTAGCGAGCGATTTTGGACGTGGTTCTTAAGCACTGCCGCTCTGGGGTACTACAGGTCGATTCATTTTTTATCCTATTGAGCTGATGAAGGAAGGGAAATAGATGTTTCCAATTAACCCTGCTTGCATACTGAGGTTAAACAGTCAAAACTGTTGGTAAACAAATGCGGTTTAGATTGTGGGCCTCTCTCTGCTTATTTTACTAAGAACACAGTATGACGGGATTATGCTATTGGTAGGATGTTAGGACTGATGCTTTTCGATTGATGTGTGAAGGTATGGGATTTTGGGTTTTTTGATTAGTGTGCTCGCTAAGATTTTTCAATCTTATGCCTACGTATTCCCATTTGACAAAACAGGGAAATCAGAGCGATCGTAGTTCCTCCTATTCTATGGGAGGAAAAAGGTTGTTTTTGGTGTCTTGTTCAAAGCCCAAGACGTGAAGCTAAAAGTGGTTTGTATCTTGTTTAAAGCCCAAGATGTGAAGCTGAAGGGTCTATTTGTATCTTGTTCGAAGCCCAAGATGTGAAGCTAAAGGGTTTTGACTTTAGAGAGAATTTGTCATCTCTAAAGGGGAGTTGTTGATGTTTGTATGCTATGAACAAGGCACGACTTTGATGCTAAAAGGTTGATTGACTCCACCGGGGTTTTCTTTATATAAAACCTAAGAGGAGGCTATTGACCCAACAAGAGGGTGCTTTTATGTGTCTCGTACGAAGCCCGAGAGAGAGGCTAAAAGGGATTGACTCAACAAGAGAGTTTTTTTGCATGTGTCTTGTACGAAGCCCAAGACGGAGGCTAAAGGGGATTGACTCAACAAGAGAGTCTTTTATACTCAACAAGAGAGTGATTTAGTATCTCGTATGAAGCCCGAGATGGAGGCTAAAAGTATTTGACTCAACAAGTGAGTCTTTTATACTCAACAAGAGAGTATTTTGCATCTCGTACGAAGCCCGAGATGGAGGCTAAAAGGGAAGTGACCCAACAAGAGAGTCTGAAAAGGTTAGCTCCCTTGGGGAGAATCATTGTACAAAGCCCAAGAGGAGGCTAAAGTGCTGGTGACTGTTTCAGTTTAGTGACAGGTCCAGTATGTTAGATAAAAGAGAAAATCAGTTCTTATATGGGTAATGTTGTACCTTGGGATTGATCAGAGGATCAGGGATATTTCCTGTTCTTTAAGGAAATGGGAAATCCAAAGGGTATTGAGACTGTTCAAGTCTACGGGTGTTTTGAGAAATCGATTCTCAGGTAGTGAATAATCTTTGTATAATGCCCAAGAGAAGGCTGGTATGTTAAGGGATGAAGGTCAACCCATTAACAGGTCTGATACTTGACTCAGAAAGACAGCTCTAGCAAATTGATGACTAGGTTCTGTTCCTATACCTGTAGAGGTCTCTGGGTCCTTGTACTAAGCCCAAGAGAAGGTATGAGAGCTTTTAAGAAGCCGAAGGGTCCTTGTACAACGCCCAAGAAGAGGCGGGGATGCTTTTAGGAAGCCTGTGGGTCCCCAAACCTCGAGAAGTTCAAGACATGCTATTCACAGAGAATAGATAAAGCCAGGAAAGTTCGAGAATTTGGAAGAAACTTAAGAGATGCCATTCACGGAGAAAAGATCATCTCTGGGGAGTAGAGTTTCTTTGACAATTTCTAAGGGTGACAGTCTGAGAAAGGGTTCACTGAGAATGCTGCCTTTCACGTCTCCATATTGTTTAACCCCAAGAGGAGGGAAGACTGTGTTGGTAATCCTATGGGGATCTAGTTTTGTTTGTATTTAAGAGTGACCAACGGGGCTTTACCTAGTGCTAGACGTAGTTGCCGGGGAAAACTCTAAATAACTATACTAGTATTACACAGTGGATATTTGACAGGTATATAAAAGTTTGTGAAAGAAGACTTACAGTGAGCAGCCCCACAATACAGTTATATATATGAAAGTGGATAAAAAAAGCGGGTAAACACTTACTCGGTTGTAGAGCTTCCATGCTGTTTGGTTAGTTGTTCAACAAAGAAAGCTTTGATAACAATATTATATTCAAAATCAAAGGAGAAAGTGCTTTGAAAAGATTGTTGGGGCTTACAGCTCAAGGAGAGGCCCAAAGTTTTATCAGTGATTGCACTGTTGTTTTGAATTTGTACATGGACTTATACAAGTGACTGAGGCCCAAAAATGTTTTCTGTATAAAGGGATGGGTCTTACACTCTCTCAAGAGGCCCAAAGGTTTATTTTTATACAAGTGGTGGGGCTTACAGCTCAAGGAGAGGCCCAGGGTTTTGTTTTGAAATGGCAACAGCGTCGAGATTTTCTTTTAACGCAGAGGGACTTATACAATGTCTGAGGCCCAAAATTGTTTTGGTTAAAAAGGGATTAGGTCTTACACTCTATTAGAGGCCCAAAAAGTTTTAAGGAATGAGTCTTATAGCTCAAGGAGAGGCCCAATGATTATTTGTTTTGAAAAATGTCGATCGCGCCGAGGTTTGAAAACACAGTGGGTCTTATACGATGACCGAGGCCCAAATTATTTTGGCTTTCAAAAGGGGTTGGGTCTTACACTCTATTAGAGGCCCAAAAAGTTTTAAGGAATGGGTCTTATAGCTCAAGGAGAGGCCCATATGATTTTTGTTTGAAAACGGCAATCGTGCCGAGATTTTTGAAAATACAGTAGGTCTTATACAATGACTGAGGCCCAAAGTGGTGTATTTACAAAGGGGATGGGTCTTACACTCTAATAGAGGCCCAAAAGTGTTTGAAAATGATTTGTGAGGGTGAAAATCAAAGAAACCCTAATTTTGTTTTCCTTTAAAAGTAAATATTTAAAGAAAATCAAATAAAATGATAAAAATACCAAATAAGTTTGAATAAACCACTTGTGATTTTTGTTTAAGGTTTGAAAAATGAGGTTTTAATCACAAGATGAATTAAAATTCATTTGGTTTTGATTTTCAAAGTAAATATTCACTTTTAAAATGTTTAAAAACAATTAAAAAGGAATTTATTCACAAAAATACTAATTATATTAAATAAATAATATAAACTTAATTTTTTTGTGGAATAAAATATTTCAACATTTTTGTGATTTTTTTCTAAAAGAACCAATAAAAAATAATTAAAATTGAGGGAGTTATTAATTTTTCAAATCATTAAAAAATAATAAGAAAAACAATAAAAAGTGGAAAAAAATAGCAAAAAGAGGATCTGGGGCGAGGGGGATTCGAACCCCAGACCTCTTGTGTATAGGGCGCGCGCCTTACCACTGGGGTGGTGATACATCCGTTGATTGAAACACAACCATAAATATGCAAGGCTTGCCTTGCTTTTGGCCTGGCCCAAGGCAAGGCAAGGCAAGATTTTGGTTGAAAACGTGAAGGCCATAACTTTCTCATTTCTCCATGGATTGGGACAAAATTTAGGTCTATCCTGCCTAGAATTTCACAAGGAATCCAATGGTGGTGGTGTTTTTTTTCAGATCATGCTCCTATTGAAAAACCCGATTGTGGTTTTGAAATAGGCCATGATTTGCATTTTCTGTACCATATCTTGGTACAAGCATGAATTACATGATAAATTGATGCAAACACAACACATATAACATGTATAAGAGATGCATGATCAGTGGACATCAAAAGAAAGCATGATTCAAAGAATCCAAGTTGTGATGCTTACCTCTTTTTGGAGCTTTTGTGCAATCTGCCAAGCCACTTGTTCCAGAAATGATTTGATGCTTTAGACACCCTCAAATGATCTCTTAGAAGCTTTTAGGATGGTTGGAATCAGTTGGAAACCTCAGGAACCAGTTTGAGCTCTTTCTTGCAAAAGGGGCAAAAGTGGCCAAAATAACAACTCTCTCAAATGGTGTTCCAGATGTGTGGAACCATTTGGGACAGTTCAAGGATGATATTTGGAGTGTGTTTGAGGTTTTATCTGGTTTGGAAAGTGACTGAATCAAGACATGGCTTGAAAAATGCACAAAAGGCCTATTTTGAGGTTTTGAGAGGTGACTTTGTGATTTTGGTGTTACAGGTCACTTGTGAGAGTTTGGACAGCTTAGATATGACATATTAGATGTGTTTGGATCACGAGTTATGGTGGAATTGCTCTCTAACTCAAAAACTTAGAGTTACCTTGCTAAAGAAGGTATTTTTGCCTAGAGAAAGAGATTTTGAGGAAAGCAAGTGTTGTAGTGCTTTGGTGTACTCAAACTGAACACAATTGAGCTCTATTTATAGTAGAGCAAGTTTATTTTGGCTGCAACAGTGAATGGCAACTGCAACAGAGGTTTGGCCAATGTTGAGCAATGAGAATCCAAGTCTCCTCTAGCCATTGACTAGAGGTTAGGGCACAGGCTACTGGTTCCCTTGGTCTTGGATAAGTCTTAACTGAACTCAGTTGGGAATGGATCAGTCTATGCCACCTTGGTGTATGCATTGAATGCTCCAATCCAAAATTGGAGTCTTGTCCCTCTTTTAGGCATTTCTAGGTTTGGTATACTATTTTTGGTTCCAAAGACTTGGGAGGCTTGGGATCAGAGTTGGTTCCTCCTTGGCCCCCCTTGAGGTGTTCAGATGGATAGAGTTGCTTGCCCTTTGCAAAATTTGGGCAAATCGAGCAAAACTCCAAAATCTGCCTTGCCATGACAGTTTGCAGCAAGGCATATTGGCATTGTCATATCTCATGGCTCAAGTGGAATTTGATGGAGTTCTTGGCCATTTTGGAAAGCCCTTATATGATACAACAACTGTTTGATCATAATTGGTTTTGATACTTTTGGGATCCAAGTGAAAAATGCCCCTACATTTGGAAAAAAGTGAAGGCAGATTCTGACTTAGTGAAAATTTCACTAAGTGTTGGAAAAAATGACATTTCGTGTTTTCAGCCATTTTGATCATTCCATAACTCAAAATCCATTATGAATTGGAATGAGGTGTAGTTGAAGCTTTTGTAGAGGGCCATGAGAGCTACAAATCCAGCTTTAAATGGGGAAAAATGACCTTGTGGTTTAGGAGTTATGATCCTCCAAAGTTGGTACCCTAGCCACTTTATTCCATAACTTAGAAAAATTTCTAAGTTTTTTATGGTTACCCCTTTTACAAGTTATCCCACTTTTCTTGATTTTTCTTGATGAATGTTGATTCAAATCACACATTAACATCATTTTAGGGTCAAAGAACCATATTTGTGAAAAATCTCAAAAAGTCAAAGTTGACTTTTGTGCATAGTTGACCTTTTGTCAAATGAATTCCAAACTGTGCGATCCTCTATGAAATCAAGTCCTTGACCTAAATCAACCTTTATGGATTGATTTAATAGGTGTTATAAGGTGTATTGAATCATGTCCTAGGGTTTGGGAGCATGTCCTGGTTAAAAGTCAAAGCTACAGTTGACTTTTCCCGCGAAACCCTAATTGTGGTTCAGATGAAATTGAAACTTGTTGCTCAATCTTCTTGGATTAATCCATTGTTGCAAATGGATCAATTTAGTATGTTAGAGACCCTCAAACCATCTCTTGAGGTCTTGGCTCATGATTTGTCCCAAAAGTCAACTTGGGGGTGAATTAGGTCAAGAAACCCTAATTCCTGATTTTTGATGAATGCATCCCCTGAGGCTAAATTGACTTTATGATTGGGTTTATGATGTCCCATGGAGCATCTTAGGTTATGCTTTGAAGAATTGGCTCATGCCCAGAGGAAAATTTCCATCTGGAGGCCCTGGTCGGCCAAAACCCTAATTTGGTGACACTGTCGATCTTAAGGCTTAATCCACCTGGAATGCTGCAACATTGTGCTTGATTCTTGCTGTGGGAGTCCCCTTGATCCATTGTGGATGTTTGAGAGGTTTAGACAAGTTGAAGATCATGTCATTCCTTGATTGATCCTTTGTCTAAGAACTCTGAGAGGGCTTGAAACCCTAATTATTGTTTGTAGTAAATGCTCATCCATCTTTGGGGAGACTGATGAGGTATGATGGTTCATCCATATTGTGATGATGATTTTCACAATGATGGGAAATATTAGTGGTTAAAATTTGGGGTATGACACATAGTTGTGTGGTGGCATCTGGCCACGTCCGCTTTGAATGCAGTGTAACCTCACTAGATCTGTTTCCATTGATCGAACATCCTGACTTTGATGCCGAGTAGGGTTCCTATTAACCACACTGACTTGTTGTGTGTCTTCATCCATATAGATCGAAAGCCACCAGTGGTTCAACAAGTGTTGCAAAGTCCTTTGCACGAGAGCACATCCTTGGTCACTCTCACAACACACTTTACAGTTCTGATAATTATGCGGAGTCAAAAAACCGAGTTGGACTTGCTTGGCATGTAACTCCACCAAGCTGGTATTCATCAAACGAATATCGAATATTTGAATCATATTTACTTGATACTGATTTTTATCGCGGTAATCCTGAATCCATCCAAGATCCATCTGACGCTGGAGGGCCTCTTGTACAAAAGAGCATCCCTGTTTGTTTACAGAGCAGATAGGACAGGAATCGTAATCGTGACGTGGCAGATTATGATGTTGGCCTTGCCTTGAGTGCATTGCCACCAAGTTGACATTCATTCCACGGATGTCGTAGTTCTGGATGATGTGGGAATTCGTATAAATCATGTTGACCCCACGAATTCGGTGTTCTTGGATCCATCCAAGATCCAATTGATCCTGTAGAGCCGATTGCACCACAGAACATCCTTGATTATCTTTAGAGCAGATATCACACTGGTGATAGTTATGAGGTGGTATATGGCCATGCCCACTCTGTCTGCGATACATCTTGACCAAGTTGGCCCTCAATAAGAGTACATCATGAATTTGATAGCTGTTGTTGGACTCTCCTTCTATCAAATTTACTGCAGCTTTCTCGTGTTGAGGCAACAGGTTCATGGGAACATTCGAATTCGTATCTTTGAAGGATAAAACCCCGCTCCTAACAAGCTTTTGCACATCAGATTTGAAACTGAGACAGTTTTCTATGTTATGCCCTGGTCCTCCTTGATGATAAGGGCAAGTCTGATCTGCTTTGAATTAAAAAGGCAGATTCTCCGGTATTGTAAGAGGAGCCCTGATTTGGACATGCCCCTTGACTAGTAGTAATGGAAACAGTTCTGCGTACAACATTGGTATAGGATCAAACCCTGGAGGTCGTGTTGTACGGTTGTTGTTATATGGAGGACGAGCCTGCTGAAGAGGTTGTTGTGTCCTTTGCTGAAATTGTTGTTGATTAGGTTGGCTCTGAGCAACCTGAGGTTGATACGTAGGAACAGGCGCAGGGTTGATAGCAGGAGTTACAGCTGCTACTGGTTGGTACCATCGCCTTTGCTTTCCGAGAGAGATATTCCCAATATCCTGCTCCTTTTTCTTAGGGAGAGCACTACCGTATCGTTTTGTACTACTTGATGATCCAGCGTCTTTAACTAAACGTCCTTATCGGACTACTTCCTCAAGACGAACTCCCATGCCGACCATTTCAGTGAAGTCAGTGGGCGCACTGGCGACCATTCTGTCGTAGTAAAATGAGCTCAAGGTTTTCAAGAAGATCTTTGTCATCTCTTTTTCCTCAAGAGGTGGACAAATCTGAGCGGCAACTTCGCGCCATCTCTGAGCATACTCCTTAAAGGTTTCCTTGTCCTTCTGTGACATCGATCTGAGTTGATCTCTGTCCGGTGCCATGTCCAGATTATACTTATATTGTTGCACGAAAGCAGCGCCAAGATCTCTAAAAGTGCCGATCTTAGTGCGGTTTAAACCCTTGTACCATTTTAATGCGGCACCGGTTAAACTATCTTGGAAATAGTGGATTAGTAGCTCTTGGTTCTTTGTATGAGTTGACATTCATCGAGCGTACATCACCAAATGACTCTGAGGGCATGAGTTACCCTTGTACTTTTCAAATTCGGGCACCTTGAATTTGTGCGGAACTTTCACATTGAGGACCAAAAAAAAGTCTGCGGCATCCTTTCCAAATAAATCCTGACCACGAAGGGCTTGCAGTTCTTTCTGCATCTCCAGGAATTGTTCTTAGAAGTCATTCATTCTGTTGAACATACTTTCGTTTCCAGCATAAGGTATCTGTGGAATCTGTCCTTCCGGGACAGTTTGTACCACGGGTGGTGCTACCGTCATTATGGCTGAGACTCTTGGTGCTTCCCGAAGTTTGTAACCTTCAGGAGTTGCTGTCATGCCCCTGGCATCTTCGCTTTCCTGAAGTTTGTAACCTTCAGGCCCAGTGGCTCCTGCTGCAGTTTCTAGATCTTCCGTGATCGGCGGAACATATCCTTCCGGGATATAGTTAAGTGGCATGCCCTAGGGACGATCTTTCAGCATTTTATACCTAGGATCATACTTCTCCACTATGGGCGTTGATGTGATCTCTGAGATCACAGTCCTTTGTTGTTGCATCTGAGCTTCTGCCAGAGCTTGCATGTCGTTATGAAGCTTTCTCAGATCCTCTTTCAGAGCGTCGATCTCTTCCCTTAACTCTCTATTCTCTTCCTCGAGATCATCCATCTTTTTCTGTCGATTGGCCTGAGTATTTATGAATGAGACAGTTTGACTCTAGAATCGAGACACAAACGTGAGATTCGTAGGTAAGAAGAATGCGTTAAGTGAGAATGATGGATGATATGCAATGATTATATTAATTGTATTTTTTTGTTTATTCAAAGTAAACTTCGACAATTGGATTGCAAATATCAAACAGTGGGGAAGACCCCGTTTTATTGAATTCAAAGATTGCAGAAATGGAAATACAGTAATTTACAAAGTGCTATAAAAGGAAAAGTCTAAACTTATGGATCCTGAGTCCCCTCTGAGGGGAGCTCAGGTGCTGGTGCTTTCCTTTTCTTTGTCTGGGGCTCTTGAGCCGTTGTCGGGTTGTCATTCGTTTGCCAGGTGAAAGGAGCGAGCAAATTCCTTTGGTCATCTTGATTTTCTACAGCATGTTGCTTTGAAATCTCAATCAGAGCATCTTTTTCTTTTAACAGTTGATGTATTTTCTTACATTCCACATTGAGAATACAATACTTGTTCCTCCAAGACCTTCTCTCCTGTTGAATTTTGTTGAGAGTAACCTGAAGTTTTTCCGTATCGGTCATAAAGTAAAGGACAGGGTCCCTTAACGGAAGAACTTCCTGATGAGGGTAAAGCATCCTCAGCTTGAGAGCTCTAGTTTGTACCCAGTAGAGATAAGGCTCTACCGAGACACAATAGGGTTTTCCTAGAGACTCTCTTCTTTTCCTATGAACATGTTTCCAGGTATGCACTATTTTTGTCTTTAGTGCCCTGTCATTTTCTCCTTCCTTGAAGAAAAGACCTTCCAGATGAGCATTTCGCGGGACATGCCTCATCGGGTATCCGAGTTGACGACGAACTAAAACTGGATGATAGTTAATTCCTCCTTTAGTTCCTATAAGGGGTACATTAGGGAAGTTTCCACAACGGTCAATGATTCTGATCCCGTCATAGATTCAATTGTACCAATCGATGTCAGAGTTGGTAAGAGACATGATTCTCTGCGACCAACTTAAAGAACTCTTTTGATCCCAAAATGCAGCAGACTTAGGTAAATGGGAAGTGAACCATTTGTACATCAGGGGTACACAGCATGTGATCATTCCTCCGCTGTACAAATTCCTTAGGTGTACAGAATGATAAGCATCTGCGAGCAAGGTCGGCACAGGGTTTCCAATCAGAAAAACCTTAATGGCGTTGATATCAACGAAGTTATAAATGTTGGGAAACAGAAATAACCCGTAGGTAAGCAGAACAAATACGCTCTCGAAAGCAGCCACGTTCCCTATACTAGCGAAGTACAGAGCTTTCTTTACCAGGAACTTGGATGGTAAACCTTGGATTCCACCCTTAGTGGTCATGTGAGTCCTGACTTCTGACTCGACCAAATAGATTGCTCTTGCGATGGTTTGATCTTTTGGAATTTCTTCCAGTCCAGAAAAGGGAGCTTGATCAGTAATGGGTAAATCAGTCAGGTGAGAGTACTCCTCCAGTGTTGGTGCTAGTTGATAATCCGGGAATGTGAAACAGTGATAGACCGGATCGTAGAACTGAATGAGCGTGGACAGAATTCCTTCAATTACATGGACCCTTAACAGAGACAGCAGTCCTCCATACTTGGCTCTGAAAGCCTCAGGGTTGGTGATCATCCTCGCCAAACCTCTCAAATCCTCTAATTTTGGAACCTTGAAGGTGTACTTGTGAGTTTTCCTTCTACCGAAATCCATTAGCGCAATCTTTTTCTCTGACATTTGCAATCATTGTCTTAGTTTAATTTGAAAAAGAGAGACTAGGAGAGAAATTTTTCTTTGTTTAAATATTTTTTAAATGAATGTATGAATGCAGCACACAAAAACATAGAAAAAACATGGGGTCAAAGGGTCGGTGTCATGAAGTCAAGGCTCTACCCATCCCCAAAGGTTTATACTGGTGATTTTTTGTACCTGTCCTTAAAATCATTGACCCCTCTTGGGATAACGACAGCAAGCGGATCGCCAGCGAGCAGCAGTATCTTAGAGTAGTCTCAAATAAGGGTAGTATCGCGTGACAACTATTTCCGATAGCTTCCGCACTACAAAATGGTTTTAGTCTACTAAAATCCTCAGCTTCTTAGATAACCCCATGGAACAATCTGCTTTCAACAACCGAAGTCGTATAGGCATTGAATCCGCAAAGGGCATCTCCACTAATTCGATGGTCGACCGGGACCTCTTATCTGGGTTTCACTCCCCATAAGATTACCCGTCTAGTGCCATCACTTATCTTAGGTGTATACTCAATCTTTCCACATGCGGCATCACACGCATTCCCATTAGTAGAAAAGTAAACACAGATATCAATTAGGAAAAGCAGTATATATATTTGTCCTAATATCTTAGACCTCTATGATCCAATGATCCTAACAGACAATGACTCCCCAGCATAATCGCCATTTCTGTGACACTTCGTAAATTTAAGGCCTTCTACTTAAGACTGTAAGAAAGAATGGCTCCCACTGTGGTCGCCATTTTTCTGTAGCGCGATTTTTTTGGTTTCAAATCACTATCGCTTTGGTACTACAGTTCGATTCATTTTTTATCATGTAAAGCTGATTAAGGAAGGGAAATAGATGTCTCCAATTAATCCTGCTTGCAAACTGAGGTTAAACAGTCAAAACTGTTGGTTTACATATGCTATCAAAATAGGGGGGTATGTCTTTAGTTATTTTGCTTAAAAAAACGGAGTGTCTTGACTCTACAAGAGGTTTTTGGTTAGGATACTAGACTTAATTTTCTTTGATTGATGTATAGAGGTACTGGACTTTGGGTTTTTGATTAGTATGCTCGCTAAGATATCGCAATATTATGCCTACGTATTCCCGTTTAACAAAACAGGGAAATCAGAGCGATCGTAGTTCCTCCTATTTTATGGGAGGAAAAAGGTGTTTTGGTGTCTTGTTCAAAGCCCAAGATTGAAGCTAAAGATGATAGGTATCTTGTTCAAAGCCCAAGATATGAAGCTGAAGGGTTTTTTTATGTCTTGTTTAAAGCCCAAGATTGAAGCTAAAGGTTTGACTAAGAGGGAATTTGTCATCTCCGAAGAGGAATTGTTGATGTTTGTATGCTGTGAGCAAAGCACAAATTTGATGCTAAAAGGTTGATTGACTCAACCGGGGATTTCTTTATACAAAGCCTAAGAGGAGGCTAGAAGTTTGACTTTTCTGGGGAAAATGTTCTTTCTGTCTTGTACAAAGCCCAAGATTGAGGCTAAAAGGGATTTTTGACTCCGTTGGGGAGAATGTATCTTGTATAAAGCCCAATATGGAGGCTGAAATGAGTTTGACTCAACAAGAGAGTTCTTTTGTGTGTCTTGTACGAAGCCCATGACAGAGGCTAAAAGGGTTGACTCAACAAGAGAGTACTTGAACAGGCGATTGACTCAACAAGAGAGTCTGAAGGTTAATTGACTTAACAAGAGAGTCTTTTATACTCAACAAGGAGTGATTTGCTGTCTCGTACGAAGCCCGAGATCTGAGGCTAAAAGGAGATTGACCCAACAAGAGAGTCTTTTATACTCAACAAGAGAGTGTTTTTATATGTCTTGTACAAAGCCCAAGACAGAGACTAAAAGTGGTTGACTCAACAAGAGAGTCTGAAAAGGTTAGCTCCGCTGGGGAGAATCATTTGTACAAAGCCCAAGAGGAGGCTAACTTACTGCCGCGGATTATTGAGATCCTGAAGCGGGTCAAAGTGTGGGGAACTCTCATGAGGGAGACCGGGTTTCTGATGGAAATTGATCCAGAGTGATCGGTGTTTTTTCCTATGTTTTAAGGGAACTTGAGAATGTCTTTGAGACTCAAGATTAGACAGTCCAAGTCTAGAGTTTTATCTTTTGTATTATGCCCAAGATGTGGCACAGGCATTAAGGGATGAGGATCAACCCTAAAGTGGTCGGAGTTTTGACACTGGAATGACTGCTCTAGCGAAGGATGACTAAGTTCTGTCTTATTCCTTTAAGAGGTCATCAGGGTCCTTGTATGAAGCCCAAGAGCAGGCATAAGGACTTCTAAGAAGCCGAAGGGTCCTTGTACAATGCCCAAGAGGAGGCGGGGATGCTTTTAGGAAGCGTGTGGGTCCCCAAACCAAGAGAAGTTCAAGAAATACAATTCACAGAGAAGAGATCATTCCAGGAAAGTTCGAGAATTTGGAAGAAACTCAAGAGATGCCATTCACGGAGAAAAGATCATCTCTGGGGAGTTAGAGTTTCTTTGACAATTTCTAAGGGTAACAGTCTGAGAAAAGGTTCATCGAGAATACTGCCTTTCTCTTTGTTCCATATTGTTTAACCCCAAAAGGAGGGAAGACTGTATCTGGAATCCTACGGGGGATCTAGTTTTGTTTGTATTTAAGTGACCAACAAGCTTTACCTAGTTCTAGACGTAGTTGCCAGGGAAAACTCTAAATAACTATACTAGTATTACATAGTGGATATGTGACAAGTATATAAAAGGATATGAAAGAAGACTTACAGTGAAACAGCCCCACAATACAGTTATATACATATGAAAGCGGTAAATGAAAGCGGATAAACACTTACCCGTTATAGAGCTTCCATGCTGTTTTATTAGTTGTTCAACACAAAAATTAAAGAAAGTTTTGATAACAACATATATTTGAATTCAAAATCAAAGGAGAAAGTGCTTTGAAAAGATTGTTGGGGCTTACAGCTCGAGGAGAGGCCCATACTTTAACGATGATTGAACTGTTGTCTTTAAAGATCGTATCGAGACTTATACAACGATTGAGGCCCAAAAAGTTTTTAGGTACAAGGGGATGGGTCTTACACTCTATTAGAGGCCCAAAGATTTATTTTTGTACAAGATATGGGACTTACAACTCAAGGAGAGGCCCCGGGTTACTTGTTTGAAAAGGGCGATCGCGCCGAGGTTTTTGAAAACACAGTGGGTCTTATACAACATCGGAGGCCCAAAATGGTTTTGGTTAAAAGGGGATTGGGTCTTACACTCTATTAGAGGCCCGAAGATTATTTTTGTACAGATGATGGGGCTTATAGCTCAAGGAGAGGCCCAAATATTTTTGTTAAAAAGGCGACGATCGTGCCAAACTTTTTTACAGTATCGGGACTTATACAATACACTGAGGCCTAAAATAGTTTTCATTTATGAAAGGATGGGACTTACACTCTCTCAAGAGGCCCAAGAGTGTTTGAAAATGATTGATGAGGGTTGAATTAATCAAAACCCTAATTTTGTTTAAAAAGGAATTAATTTTGTTAAAAAATTAATAAAAAGTATTGAAAATATGTGAAAAATGAGTGGTGGTCTTGGATCAATGTTTCAAAAATCATGTTTATATCCACAAAATGATTGGAAACCAATTAAATTTGGAAAATAAAGGAGGAAAAAATATATTAAATGTAAAAAAACAAATAAAAGATTAATTCTTTGCAAAAATATCAAGTATATGAAATAAATAATATTTTTGGGAATTTTTGGCAAAATAAAATATTTTAACATTTTTGTGAATTATTAAAAAAAGAATCAACTCAAAATCATTAAAACTCAGAGAGAAGTTAATTTTTGAATCAATTAAATAAAATCACAAAATTCAAATATTCAAATATTCAAAAAATGGCGCCAAGAACACACCAAGAACACGCGCCACCCCTCTGTTTCTGCAGATTTGCATTTTCTCACCAATCTCACTGAATACTTGATGAAATCACACAATCCACATATCAATCTACTCGTTTTCACCTCACGATTATGTCAATGGTCTTTAATTTCATTTATTTTAAGCATGGAAATAAGAAATCAAGATAAAACCTCAAGAACCCTAAAATTTGCATGAAGGCTGAGAATTTTGATACACGATTCAAACAAAGCAATTAATTGAGGGGAAACATTCTATGCATGATTATGAACATTTGGCAAAAGTATTGTACGAGGAAATATGCATAGATTAAGAGATGACCAAGTTTAGGCTTACTTGAAAGTCGTGACAGCAAGAGCAATGTGATTTTTGAGTTGGAGGTGTTACAGATAAGTTGTGATGATCTGAACAGCTTCCCTACACTATATGGAGTGTGTTTGAATGCTTGGACTTGATTGGAAATCGTTGGATCACTTCATGGCATCTCAACTGCAACTTGGTTGAAAACATGAGCAACTGGCTGGTGATTTTGAGAAATCAGTGTTACAGTTGTGTGTTTAGTGTTTGATCAACTCACATATAATGTTTATGAGGTGTTAGAGCAATTGGTTTGAGTGGAATTGCTCTCTACTGAAAAATTCGATAGTGACTTACTAAGAAAGGCATTTTTGAGAGTGAGAAGATGATTTTGAGAAAGGCAAGTGTTGTAGGCCTTTGGTGTACTTAAAAATGAGCACAAATGAGCTCTATTTATAGTAGATCAAGTTTGTTTTGCAAGCAATAGTGAATGGCAACTGGTACAGGTCTGTGGCCAATTGGATCATTTTGGAATCTCAAGTTTCCTCTAGCCATTGACTAGAGATTAGAGCACATGCCTTTGGTTCCCTAGTTCAGAGATCATCCTTGACTCATTCAGTTGGAAAAGGCTCGGTTCATGCCACCTTGGTGCATCCATTGAATGCTCCAAAACAAAATTGGAGTCTTGTCCCCCATTTAGGCATTTTTAGGTTTGGCATGCTACTTTTAGTTCCAAGGACTTGGGAGGCTTATGGATCAGTGTTTGTCCCTCCTTGGTCTCCCCCTGAGGTGTTCAGATGGATAAACTTGTTTGTCATTTGCAAAATTTGATCAAATCGAGCAAAATGCACAAATCCGCCTTGCTATGACAGTTGCAGCAAGGCATATTGCCATTGTCATAACTCTTAGCTCAGATGGGATTTGATGGAGTTCTTGGTCATTTTGGAAAGCTCTCATATGATACAACATATGGGTGATCATAGTTTGTCTTGATACTTTGGGATCCAAGTGAAAAATTCCCTTACATTTTGAAAAAAGTGAAACAGATTCTAACTTAGTGAAAATTTCACTAAGTGTTGGAAAAAGTGACATTTCATGTTTTCAGCCATTTTGATCCAACCATAACTCAAAATCCATGATGAATTGGAATAAGGTGTAGTTGACACTTTTAAAGTATGCCATGAGAGCTACAAATCCATCTTTGGATCATCCCAAAGGGTTGCTTGGATCTCAAGTTATGATCCTTGGAAGTTGGTACCCTAACCACTTTGTTCCATAACTTAGAAAAATTCTAAGTTTTTATGGTTACCCCTTTTACAAGTTATCCCACTTTCTTTGATTCTTCTTGATGAATGTTGATTCAAATCACACATTAACATCATTTTAGGGTCAAGGAACCATAATTATGAAAAATCTCAAAAAGTCAAAGTTGACTTTTGTGCACGGTTGACTTTTTACCAGATGAATTCTAAACTGTGTGATCCTCCAAGAAATCAAGTCCTTGACCTAAATCAAACTTGATGGACATGTTCCATGGGTGTTTTAGGGTGTATTGAATCATTTCCCCAGGTTTGGGAGCATGCCTGAGTCAAAAGTCAAAGGTTCAGTTGACTTTTTCCTCAAAACCCTAATTGTGATCCTGATGAAAGTGAAACTTGTAGATCAAGCTTCTTGGATCAATCCATTGTTGAAAATGGGTCAATGTGGTTTATTAGAGACCCTCAAATCATGTCTTGAGGTCTTGGCTCATGTTTTGTCCCAAAAGTCAACTTAGGGGTGAATTAGGTCAAGAAACCCTAATTCCTGATTTTTGGGTAAATGTATCCCCTGAGGCTAAATTGACTTGATGATTGGGTCCATGAGGTCCCTTGGAGTATCTTAGGTTATGTTTTGAAGCATTGGCTCATGCCCAGAGGAAAAATTCCCTCTGGAGGCCCTGGTCGACCAAAACCCTTATTTGGTGACACTGGCGATCTTGAGGCTTGATCACTCAGAATGCTGCAACCTTGTGCTTGATTCTTGATGTGGGAGTCCTCTTGATACTTTGTAGGTGTTTGAGAGGTTAGACAAGTTGAAGATCATGTCATTTCTTGATTGATCCTTTGCCTAAATGCTCTGAGAGGGCTCAAAAACCCTAATTCTTGATTGTAGTGAATGCTCACCCATCTTTGGGGAGACTAATGAGGTATAAGTGTACATCCATTTGTGATGATGATTTGCACAATGATGGGAAATCTTAGTGGTCAAATTTTGGGGTATGACACGTGTCGAACAGGCCTAGTGCCCGACTACAAACCTAAAACTAATCCTAACCAGAATCTAGGAGAATCTACACCAAAGAAATCCAACGTTCAATCCATGTTCTCCATTTTCTTCATGTTCTTCCTAAATTTCCAGAAATTCATGTGTTCGTCGAAGAACACATGAATCTTCGACCGGAAAACTCATAAGTCACCGGAAAATTCATGAGGAACACCCAGAAAATGAAGAACACCATTAGAAATGCAGAAAAGATGAACAACTTACTTGGGAATGAAGGATTGGAGATGAAGGTATGGACGAAGATGATGAAGATCAACGGCGGTGAAGAGGAACTCCGGAGAGTGGACGAATTACAGAGAAAAAAAGGTGAGAGAATAAATTTGTGTGAAGTGTACAAATGAACTACTTCTCCCTCATTTTATAAGCATTTTCTCGTTGGGAAGCACAAAGGCCATCATAGCCTAGGCGGCTCTAGTTCTGACAGGGGCTGCATTACGACCACGTGTCAAAAAGAATCGTCGTTTGGCATTCCCAAGAGTAAACGTTACATGCTCCAAGTCTCTTGCTATCCCGCGGGCACATCTCTTCGCCGACACACGCACCTCACGTCTTCGTCTCAGATCCCCGACATAAAAAATGACCTTTTCACAAATATGCTCCCCGAGCATCAACGGCTGGTCGGGCAGATCAAAGCATCGGCGCCGACCACCCCGGTATTGGCGAAGGAGAAGGGCTTGTCCCCGAACGCTATCCAAAGATAACTGTTCACATGGCTACCTTAAGTCCTCACTCTTCACCAGAGCAAGAACTTGGGGGCTCCTATTCTGGACTGGGCAGGCGTTGTGCCCCCAGAAGGGCAAGGCCTAATCTAATCCAGCCATTGGCCAGACCCAATAGCCAAGAAACTAGCTGTTGGGCAGAAACTAGCCGTTAGGCAGAAACTAGCCGTTGGGCATGTCCCCCTCACTCGCTTAATAGTTCACACGACTAACTGTCTCCCCGGATCTCATGGAGACAGTTGGACCAGGTCAAAGGGCCACGCGCCGTGCCCTCCACCTGGCAGTCTCTCATTGGTCGACCAGGTGCTTTGGCCACATGAGAGACCTTGGCCCCGCGCTGAGGGTTCTTCTATAAATACCCTCTCATTCGAGAGGGTCAGGTATTCAATATCCATTACTTGAAATCTTGCGTACTTGCTTTCTCTCTAGCCCAAACTTCCTTTGGCATCGGAGTACCTTGCAGGTACCCCCCTCCTCTCCTACAAGCATCATCACTTGTCCTACGGGAAGGCCACGACGATCCAGTCTGATCACCTCCGATCAAAAGGGGTCAATGATTTTGGGAACCTTGTTAGAACCCGTTCTACAGGTACGAAAAGAACCCCTAGTACATACCTTTAGGATGGGTAGATCCATGGCTCTATGTTCGTGACAATAAAACCCTAAACCTATATTTTTGCATTCATGCATTCATTAAAAAAATTTCAAATTTTTTTCAAAACAAAAAGAACTAAAAAAAGCAGGGTGTTACAAATATCAGGAACCGTGTTATGGATTTTGGTAGAAGAAAAACTCAGAAGTACACCTTTAGAAGTCCAAGACTTGAAGACTTGAGAAAATTGGGAAGGTTGATTACTAATCCTGAAGCTTTCAGAGCTAAGTATGGGGGACTCTTATCCCTTTTAAAGGTCAACATGGTGGAAGGAGTCCTATCTACATTAGTTAAGTTCTATGATCCAGTGTACCACTGCTTCACATTTCCAGATTATCAGCTCACACCAACATTGGAAGAGTACTTTCATATGATTGATTTACGTATTACCGATCAAGATCCATTCTCTGGACTGGAAGAAATTCCCAAAGATCAAACCATTGCAAGAGTCACCTCTTTGGAAATATCAGATATCAAAACCCACATGACCACCTGTCACACCCTAATTTTTTACCCTAAAATTTGATATTTTTCCATGTTGTATATTTCGTACTGATCTATTTTAGTGTATTCGATTTATTTTTTCGATCACTCGGGCGTCCGATTTTTTTGTTTATTTAGAGTCCGTTTATTTTACTTTTTTTAATTAATATTATTTAGAATAATTAGTACTTTATTTTAATTTCATTTTAAATATTTATTTTTTATTAACTAATAACGTTTAGAATAAATAGGAATTTCTATTTTAATTTTATTTTAAATATTTATTTTATCTTATATTTAACTAAATGTTAAGAATAATAATTATAGTAATTAGCATTTTATTTTAATTTTTAGATTTAACTAATATTGTTTTTCATAAATAAATAGGATTTTTAGTTTCTATTTTAAATTTATTTTAATTGAATTGTTTAAATTTCATTTAGTTTAAATTTTTATTTAATTTTAATATTATTTTGGGCCTCAAATTGGATATTAGGGACAATATTGACGATTTAAAATTAACCCTAATTTGGTCCTATATATACACACGTTATCACTGCTGTAGGGAGGGAAAAAAACCGAAAAATACAAAAAGCGGACCACCGGTAATATTCCAATTAACCTGCTGTTGCCATTCTTCTATACGTGAGGATTTCGATTAAGTATTAATATATGCAAGTTTTCATATACTGTTACTGTGCGGAGAAATTCTGGTGAGTACATTACTATTCATGAGTGTGTGAGATTTTTCTTGCAATTTGTTACTATCGGCACTATTCATTAACATATATATTTTTTTTCAACGGCATTACTGAATGAGAGATATTGATGGCAATTTGTTACTAACATATACTTAATTAATATTATAATATATACAATATAACTTTTTTTTAATTTATATATGTTTTGTTAATTCTATTTTTTTCTATTATTATATTGTTCAGATCATATTATGTCGATACGTTATTTGCACATTTGAGTGCATGAGGCGTGACATTTGTGTTGGTTAGATCTGGTTGCGATGATCGCATTTTCGCGTTAGCAACATTGTTGGGTTTTATCAAATTTTAAAAATTTCCTTTTGCTTGGTTTTTCTTTTTATTATATATAAATCTGTACAATTTGGATCTGGTTGCGATGACCGCTTATGCGGTAGCAATTTGCCCTTTTTTTGTTTTAATTCTTTTTTTTTATTAGATTGTTCGGATCGAATTACGTCGATACGCTGTCTGCATATATGTGCATGATGCGTGGCATTTATATTTAGTTCGATCCGACTGCGATGATCGCATTTTGCGTAGCAACATTATTGTTTTAAAACTTTTTATTTTTTCATGCATTCTCTATCTCTAAAAAAATTTTAGATCCTTACGATTTAGATCCGGTTGCGATGACCGCGTTTTCGCGATAGCAATATTGTTGAGGTTTTACCAAAGTTAAATTTCTCTTTTTTTTAGTTGCTTTTTTGTTATATTTAGATCCGTACAATTCGGATCTGATTGCGATGACCGCGTTTTCGCGATAGCAATATTGTTGAGATTTTTTTAATTTTCTTTTCTTTGTAATAATATTACAATTTTAAAACACTTTAAAATTTCTTTTTTTATTTTTTTGTTTCCTTTTTATAAATTTAGATCCGCATAATTTGAATCCGCTGCGATGACCACGTTGAGTGTAGCAAACTATTTGTCGATTTTCATAAGTTTTTATGCTGATTTATATTTGTTTAGCGTTGCATTTTGATTTCGGAGTTAATATCTAATTTAACCTTCGAGAACCGCTTGAGTGCATATAGTCATTTGCTTGACTTCTCATAGAGTGATTCTTACATGAATCCACTCTTAGTTAGCTTCAAAGCTAAATTCAGTTGCCATTCGATTTCGGTTGGTTTTGGACCCTTATTGTTGGGCCTGGACCCTCTTTTTTTTTTTCTAAATGCACCCCACTTATTTGTTATTTCTCTTAAGCCCATTCCTTTTCTTTATTAATTTTTTATGTTTAATTTAATTTCTTTTAATTTTATATTTTATTAAATAAAAGAAAAACTCAAAAAAATAATTATTAAGTAACTTTTGATTAATTTTATTAAATTCTTTTATTTAATACTAATTAATCCATTAAAGGATTAATTTTATTAAATATTTGACTTTAATTCAATTAATTATTTTAAATTAATTTTTTCTTAATCCTAAAAATTTCAAAAATACTGCTTATTTAGTTCTCAGTTTTAAATTTTCTTTTTTAGATATTACCTATTTTAATTTTAATTTTTAAATAACTTCTTCTCCTTATTTCAAGCGATAAATAACCTAAATAATAACAAGAGGTTCCTGTAGAGTACTACAGACGTTTAGGATGCTAACACCTTCCCTAATCGTAACCAACCCCCGAACCTAGATTCTCTTATTAGGATTTTCGATCTTTAATCCTTTCCTTTGGATAAAATAAAGACCGGTGGTGAACATTAAGATTTGTGATCCTAGTTAACATAATAGCTATGGTATCTGATTCTCACCGCGACAGAAATGGCGACTCTGCTGGGGAATTTCGAGGGTTTCCCCTAACTTGTTTATATCTATGTTATTTATTTGCTTACTTGCCTATATATCTTTATATCTGTATATATACTTGTTTTGCTTGGTTTTTCTGTGTGCAGGGTACTATTTGTGTGGTGAGACAAAGTCCTACACCCGGACTAGAGTGAAATTAAGATAGGAAAACGGTGAGACTTCAATGATACTTTGAGGGAGTCGATTCCTGAAAAAGTAAATTGAGACTTCACCACTCAGTCTAGGCCCTCTCGAATAAAATATTTGTCCAACGAGTTCATTCGTGAAGACGATATGGTTTCGATCTAAAGGCCCTCGGGACTGGGGACCGTAGTTACCTTTAACCCAACTTGGCTTATTAGGATGTAGTGCGGGGACTATGTGGGAGTCTATTTCTGCAATAGTCGCTACGCGATACTACACTCAGACGAGATTCTCTTGAGAATATTATTGACTACCAAGTGATTTGGAAAATTGATAATATCCGAAAGATGGATTGTAGATTCTGGGAACTTTGTAGAACCCGTTCGGAAGGTACAAATAAACCTCTAGTACATACCTTGGGAAGGGTAGTCCATGGCTCCATGCTCGTGATCTTCAAGCCTAGGCCTTTGTTTGCCTGTATATGTGTATACATGTGCTTATGCATCCATTCATGCATTCATGCCTAACCATTCGGTTTCAAGAAACTCAATTGTTCTTTCATTTGCAAAATCAATAAAAAATCCTGGATTATAAAATGAAACTTTTTTCAGCCTTTCCGAAATGTTTGTAACCTACTCTTGAGTTCCTTGAAACCATTACATTGCATTGCATATCATTTGCATGATTCGTTGCATACATCCGTTTGTCCAGCAACTCATTTCCAGCTATCTTTATCTTCAGTGTCACCTGTGAGTCGTCAAGCTGATTCCTCGACATCGATACCAGACTAGAGCTAACTACAGATGCATAATGGCAGAGCAAGAAGTACACAATGATGAGATGCCAATGGAGATCGACGACCTTAAGTCAAGCATGGAAAAGCTCACTGAAATGCTCCAAGTTTTGATTGCTAGAGGAGAACCACCTCAAAGGACTGTCATTCAGGAAGTTTCAAATGTAGATCCTCATCCTGCTCGGGTGCAACCTTCAACTTGGCCAGAGTTTGGTTTACCTTCCAACTACTCACCACCTCTTGCATCTACTGGTATGATTGGTCAGACTGCTGGACCAGTTTTTCAAGCTCCTATTTTTGCCGAGCCTCAACCTACAGTTCAGACTACTCGGGCTCCTTTTGAGAACCCTCTCTATGAGTACAATGCTTCCAGTGCTCAGGGTGAAGACCGTGAAGACTTTGTTGAACATGAGGTTTTCCGTGAACAGTTTCAGACTATAGACAAGAGACTTAAAGCTGTAGAGGGTACTGATTTCTTCAACATTGATGCAGAAAACATGCACTTGGTTTCTGACCTTGTTATGCCTGCTAAATTCAAGACTCTTACTTTTGAGAAGTACAAAGGTGATTCTTGCCCAAGAGCTCATTTGGTCATGTATACCCGAAAGATGGCTGCTCATGCTAAGAATCAGAAGTTGCTTATCCACTGTTTTCAAGATAGTCTGAGTGGAGCTTATCTCAAATGGTATATGAATCTTGAACAGAACAACATTCACTGTTTCCAGGATCTTATTAATGCCTTCATGAAGCAATATAAATATAACCTTGACATGGCTCCTGATCGCCGTCAGCTTCAAAACATGTCTCAGAATGATAAAGAGTCCTTCAAGGAATATGGTCAGCGTTGGAGAGAACTCGCTTCTCAAGTTGAACCTCCTTTGGCAGAGAAAGAATTAACTGGATTGTTTATGGACACATTGTCTCCATTCTACTGGGAGAAGATGATTGGTAGTGTTTCCTCTAATTTCACTGATTTGGTTACTATTGGCCAAAGACTCGAGGAAGGTCTTAAGAAAGGTAAAGTGTCAAAGACTGCTGAATCTTCTAATGGTGCGAAGAAATCCTATGGGAACTTCCAGAAGAAGAAAGAAGATCAGACTAATGCTGTCATATTTGAAACCAGAAGGCCTCCTCCCCAGCCTCATCACCCTGTTGTTGCTGCTGTTACTCCTGTGATTACTGCTCCACGACCGGCTCAAGCTGCTCAACGTCCGGCTATTAGACAGAATCAGTACTGTGATAGGAGTCATTTTGATCCTATTCCAATGACGTACACCAAATTATATCCTGGTATGGTTCAGAAAGGTTTGATTACTACTAAGGCTTTGCCTCCTCCTCCAGATCCACTTCCACCTGGATTCAGATCTGATCTCCACTGTACATTCCATGAAGGTGCCGCCAGCCATGACTTGGAACATTGCTATGCACTAAAGGCTAGAGTGCGTGACTTGATTAAGGTCGGAATCATCAACTTTTGTGACACCAATCCTAATGTCCAGACGAATCCTCTGCCAGAGCATGCCAAGTGAAGCTTCTGTCGACTTCAGCAGACTCCAGTGTTTCAGACATGACAGCTCACTCTTTGTTTCTGATTAGTCACTAGGCCATGTTTCTTGTTGTTTGCATTTTCCTTATTTTGTGTTAGTTGTTTGCTTTCAAATTATGTTTGTACTTTCGTAATTAATAAAATGAGCAGTGCAACTTTTGATTCAATTCATTTTGTCCATTATTTACATCTTTATGCTTTCTTAAAAAAACAAAAAAACAGAAAAACAAAAACAAAAAAAAAACAAAAAATCATCTCTTTTCCACTTTCCTTCTGATTATGCTAAGATTGGGGGGAGGACGATGAAAACGTTATACTCATAATTGTTGTTGGTATGCTTTCAAATCAAAACTTTGCTAAGGATGTAAGGCATTATTTCAATTCCCAAACACTGGAGAAATAAGGAAGATAACCCCTCGTCAACCCCTTTGAGCCTTGAAGTAGGAGTTTCTTTTCTTTACAAATAAAAAACCCGCAATCTTAACCCGGGGCAGGGTAGTTCTCAGTTAACTGGATTGTGCATTCAAATACAAGAGTTTCATGCAAGACATCTTTCAACAAAAAGGTTGCATTCTCAATTTTTCCTTCGCACGCAACAGGCAAGTGTCGAAGATGTCTTTCAAGTCAAAAGTCGATGATGGTTCGTCGTAATCATTAAGCCAAGCAGTCACATTCTTTCAAAAAAAAAAGATAAAAAAATAAAAAAAGGAAAAAGCCCGCTAAGTCGAAACCTGTGAAGGAGACTTAGGCAGACAAAAAACTGGGGCATCCCGCTGACTGTAAGATTCACAAAAAATAGTTCAGGCAAAAGTTAGGGTTAATAAAAATGAGACCATGAAAGTCCTCAATGAAAAAAAAACAACCAAGAGTTATAAGGAAGTAGTGACTGTCACCTCAAAAGTCCCTTAACTTCTGAACCATCATCACTATCATCAATGCAATCCCTAACCTATGGGAACCTGAGTGCAAAGTCTGAGTTAACTGAGTGTAGGACTGGAGATCATCACGAAGATTGGGCAGGTACAAATAAACTTTGAGCCTTTATCCTTTGTTTCTTAAACCGTGAACCAGGCCACGTTATAACCCTCAAAAGACCTAATTGAAGCAAGGTTATTTTGAAAGCATACTACAACGAGGTTGCGTAAACTGACTCCTAAAGATCTTTGCAGATCATTTTTTTTGGCATCACGCCCTTTTTGCTTTATATTTCACTTTTAAACGTCTTGAACCACCGTGTTCTGACCAGTGACCCTATTGTTTTACCTCTTTCCAAAAATGATTTTGATTTCAAAAGTTGCATGAACTTTGCATTTACTATGTTTGTATGAACACTTTTGTTTGCAATCTGGCTTCCTCTTAAGGAATTTTCAAACATTTGAGAAACTTGGTCGGTGATCCAATCAGGGGCAAGTTCTTTCCAGATCAGGTTGAAAATCAGTTCAAGATTTGTTACAGTGCAAGTCTTTCTCAGAATTGGTTTATTCATAATATCTTCCGAGACTCAGACTGGGGGCAAGCTTTCCAAGTGCACAGTTAATCAATCATTTACAGAATCAATCCAGCTGAAGCAATTATCAGTTCATCTAAAACAGACAGCTAATCAGGGGCAGTTTACTTGAAGAATCCCCATGCAGCTTTCCATCCCTCCTATAAGGATCACCCGTTTGATACAGTTTACCAGTATGGAATAATTGTGCTCGGTAGTAACATCTCTAGTACTTAAGCAGAATGACAGTGATCTCCGTGTTGAGGAATCAGTCTTCCAGTCTTGTCTTCTCCATAAAAGAGTCAAGTCGTGTCTTCGACGTCTGCATTACATCTACATTTGCATTTGATCATATTCATATACACATGCATAGCAAGAGTGTCAACCTCATTTGCACTCATTTGCATTATCCATTGGTCGTGTTGTTATCCACGTCTTACCTTTACAGTCAAACTCCAACTCACTTGGAACCTACCAAACAGATATCTTCGCGTCTATCCAATGCTTTCTTGGGCACCTCCTTGTTCATATTCGTCCAATGCTTTCTTGGGTATATCTTTGTTCACATTCATCTAAAACCATTATTAGATATTGTGATTGTACCTTTCATTCAAGGCCATTATTGGATGTCTGGTTTCTTTTCCATCTGGTGTTTTTCCGGATGGGTCCCTCTATCCGATGTTCTTCTGGATATGTACTTTTGTTCTGATGTTTCTCCCAGAACATTCTTTGTGTCTATCTGACGTTCTTCCAGATATGACGTTGTGTCTGACGTTTTTCCAGATGTGTCCTTTATTCTGATGTTCTTCCAGAACTTATCTGATGTTCTTCCAGATATTACCTTTGATTCTGATGCTTTTCTAGAATTGCTCCGATGTTCTTCCGGATATGTACTCTTATTCTGATGTTCTTCCGGAACCTGTCTGATGTTTTTCCAGACATTCATATCGATTCTGATGCTTTTCCAGAATCTATCCGATGTTTTTTCGGATATGTCTCTATTTCTGATGTTCTTCCAGATTGATTCTTTGTTATCTAATGTTCTTCCAGATATATCACCTTGTTTATTCTGATGCTTTTCTAGAATGACCTTGCTTTTACCATCTGATGTTTTCCCAGATGTGTCTGCTCCTGATGTTTTTCCAGAGCCCCTTTATGTCTATCTGACGTTCTTCCGGACATGACCTTGTTTATCTGATGTTTTTTCCAAATATGATGTTCTTTATCTGACGTTCTCCCAGACATGTCTTCAAATCTTCACCCGTACATTTAATGCTTTTCTAAATGTTTCAGATGTAACTTTTGGATCTCTGTCTTTCATTCCATATCATATCATAAGGTATCTTAGGGCCAAAACTTGTGCATGTTTGTACTTAAGTCTCTCCAATCACGTCGAGACGAAGATTTCAATCTCCATATCTCCGGATAGAAGAAACTTAAATAGGGGCATCTGTCACACCCTAATTTTTTACCCTAAAATTTGATATTTTTCCATGTCGTATATTTCGTACTAATCTATTTTAGTGTATTCGATTTATTTTTTCGATCACTCGGGCGTCCGATTTTTTTGTTTATTTAGAGTCCGTTTATTTTACTTTTTTTAATTAATATTATTTAGAATAAATAATTAGAATAATTAGTACTTTATTTTAATTTCATTTTAAATATTTATTTTTTATTAACTAATAACGTTTAGAATAAATAGGAATTTCTATTTTAATTTTATTTTAAATATTTATTTTATCTTATATTTAACTAAATGTTAAGAATAATAATTATAGTAATTAGCATTTTATTTTAATTTTTAGATTTAACTAATATTGTTTTTCATAAATAAATAGGATTTTTAGTTTCTATTTTAAATTTATTTTAATTGAATTGTTTAAATTTCATTTAGTTTAAATTTTTATTTAATTTTAATATTATTTTGGGCCTCAAATTGGATATTAGGGACAATATTGACGATTTAAAATTAACCCTAATTTGGTCCTATATATACACACACGTTATCACTGCTGTAGGGAGGAAAAAAAAAACCGGAAAATACAAAAAGCGGACCACCGGTAATATTCCAATTAACCTGCTGCTGCCATTCTTCTATACGTGAGGATTTTGATTAAGTATTAATATATGCAAGTTTTCATATACTGTGACTGTGCGGAGAAATTCTGGTGAGTACATTACTATTCATGAGTGTGTGAGATTTTTCTTGCAATTTGTTACTATCGGCACTATTCATTAACATATATATTTTTTTTCAACGGCATTACTAAATGAGAGATATTGATGGCAATTTGTTACTAACATATACTTAACTAATATTATAATATATACAATATAACTTTTTTTTAATTTATATATGTTTTGTTAATTCTATTTTTTTCTATTATTATATTGTTCAGATCATATTATGTCGATACGTTATTTGCACATTTGAGTGCATGAGGCGTGACATTTGTGTTGGTTAGATCTGGTTGCGATGATCGCATTTTCGCGTTAGCAACATTGTTGGGTTTTATCAAATTTTAAAAATTTCCTTTTGCTTGGTTTTTCTTTTTATTATATTTAGATCTGTACAATTCGGATCTGGTTGCGATGACCGCTTATGCGGTAGCAATTTGCCCTTTTTTTGTTTTAATTCTTTTTTTTTATTAGATTGTTTGGATCGAATTACGTCGATACGCTGTCTGCATATATGTGCATGATGCGTGGCATTTATATTTAGTTCGATCCGACTGCGATGATCGCATTTTGCGTAGCAACATTATTGTTTTAAAACTTTTTATTTTTAAATTTATTTTTTCATGCATTCTCTATCTCTAAAAAAATTTTAGATCCTTACGATTTAGATCCGGTTGCGATGACCGCGTTTTCGTGATAGCAATATTGTTGAGGTTTTACCAAAGTTAAATTTCTCGTTTTTTTTAGTTGCTTTTTTGTTATATTTAGATCCGTACAATTCGGATCTGATTGCGATGACCGCGTTTTCGCGATAGCAATATTGTTGAGGTTTTTTTAATTTTCTTTTCTTTGTAATAATATTACAATTTTAAAACACTTTAAAATTTCTTTTTTTATTTTTTTGTTTCCTTTTTATAAATTTAGATCCGCATAATTTGAATCTGTTGCGATGACCACGTTGAGTGTAGCAAACTATTTGTCGATTTTCATCGGTTTTTATGCTGATTTATATTTGTTTAGCGTTGCATTTTGATTTCGGAGTTAATATCTAATTTAACCTTCGAGAACCGCTTGAGTGCATATAGTCATTTGCTTGGCTTCTCATAGAGTGATTCTTACATGAATCCACTCTTGGTTAGCTTCAAAGCTAAATTCAGTTGCCATTCGATTTCGGTTGGTTTTGGACCCTTATTGTTGGGCCTGGACCCTCTTTTTTTTTTTTTAAATGCACCCCACTTATTTGTTATTTCTCTTAAGCCCATTCCTTTTCTTTATTAATTTTTTATGTTTAATTTAATTTCTTTTAATTTTATATTTTATTAAATAAAAGAAAAACTCAAAAAAATAATTATTAAGTAACTTTTGATTAATTTTATTAAATCCTTTTATTTAATACTAATTAATCCATTAAAGGATTAATTTTATTAAATATTTGACTTTAATTCAATTAATTATTTTAAATTAATTTTTTCTTAATCCTAAAAATTTCAAAAATACTGCTTATTTAGTTCTCAGTTTTAAATTTTCTTTTTTAGATATTACCTATTTTAATTTTAATTTTTAAATAACTTCTTCTCCTTATTTCAAGCGATAAATAACATAAATAATAACAAGAGGTTCCTGTAGAGTACTACAGACGTTTAGGATGCTAACACCTTCCCTAATCGTAACCAACCCCCGAACCTAGATTCTCTTATTAGGATTTTTGATCTTTAACCATTTCCTTTGGATAAAATAAAGACCGGTGGTGAACATTAAGATTTGTGATCCTAGTTAACATAATAGCTATGGTATCCGATTCTCACCGCGACACCACCAAGGGAGGAATTCAAGCTCTACCAGCTAGGTTTCTATTGGAAAAAGCCTTATACTTTGCCAGCATAGGAAAGATAATTTCTTTTGAGGATATCTTTGTTCTACTCATCTATGGGTTATTCCTTTTTCCCAACATTGACAATTTCATTGACATCAACTCTATCAAGATATTCTTAATCGGGAACCCAGTCCCAACTTTGATTGCAGATGCTTACAACTCAGTAAATTTAAGGAATTTATACAATGGAGGAATGATTACATGTTGTGTACCATTACTCTACAAATGGTTTATTTCCCACTTACCCAAATCTGCTGCTTTTTGGGATCTCAAAAGTGGTATGCGTTGGTCACAAAAGATTGTGTCTCTCACCCACTATGACATAGATTGGTACAATCGGGTCTATGACGGAATAAAGATCATTGACAAATGTGGAAGTTTCCCCAATGTACCCCATATTGGTACTAAAGGAGGGATCAATTACCATCCAGTTTTAGCTCGTCGTCAGCTCAGATACCCGATGAGAGATATACCTTACAACATTCATCTGGAAGGTCTTTTCTTTTCTTTAAGGAAGGAGAAAATGACAGAGCACTCAAGGAAGAAATTATGCATGCCTGGCATCATGTTCATAGGAAGGGAAGAGAGACTCTAGGAAAATCAAACTGCGTCTCTGCGGAACCTTATCTCCAATGGGTACAAGTCAGAGCCATCAAGTTAAAGAGGCTTTACCCTCGTCAAGAGGTATTTCACTTAAAGGAATCTATCCTCTACTTCATGAAAGACACAGATAAACTTCAGGTCGCTTTTAACAAAACTCAGCGTGAAAAGAACTCTTCGAGAAATAAGTATCAGATTGTTAGCTTGGAGTGCGCAAAGATTCAAGAGTTACTAAAGGAGAAAGATGTACTGATTGAGATACTAGAGCAACATGCTGTAGAAAGTCAAGAGGAACAGAAAATTGTACTCTCTCCTTTCACCTGGAAAAGGGTCATCGACCCGCCAATAGTTGAGGAAACCCGATCAACGAAGCAAAAAAGGAGCCAACAAAACCATCATCTAGACCTTCATCAGGGATTCCTTAAGACCCACAGGCCTAGTTTTCCTTCATGCACTTTGTAAAATAATGTACTTTTCCCTGTGAGATATTGTAATCCTTTGAATTCAATAAAAAGTTTCCATCGTTGTATGATATTTGCAACATAACTGTTAAGAGTTCTTTTAAAAAACAAAAAAAAAAAGCATTTGCATTTTGCACATCATGCATCATTCTAGCATTTCACACATTTTTTATAAAAAAACTTACACACTTATCACACTTTAGAGTCAAACTGTCTCATTCGTACAATACTCGGGCCAATCGTCAGAAGAAAATGGAGGATCTTAAGGAGAAAAAGAGAGAACTAAGAAAGGAAGTTAACACTCTGAAGGAAAGTCTGGAAAGACTCAACGTCATGATTGAATCACTGGCAGCAGCTCAGGATCAACCACCTCAAAGGATTGTGATCTCAGAAATTGTGTCTGCACCAACATTTGAGATACATGTCAGTCTTCCTCAGTACAACATGCCTAAAGGTTTTCCCTGGGGTATGCCTTTCAATTTTATACCTGAAGGATATGTACCTTCGGTCACTAAAGACCTGGGAGCCACAGCCGGAACCTCCGGACCTGAAGGTTACAAACTTCAGGTAAACGAAGATGCAAGGGTTACGACAGAGACTCCTCTACCTGAAGGTTACAAACTTCAGGTCACTGAAGCGCCTAGAGTTACTGCAGTGATGTTTATACCACAACCTGTGATACATACTATCCCAGAGGAGTAGATCCTTTATGCCACCCCTGGCAAGGACGAAGAAGTATACAAGAGAATGAACGAAATCCAAGAACGGTTCTTGGAAATGCAGAAGGAACTGCATGCCATTTGCAAACAGGACTTGTTTGGCAAAGATGCCGCTGACCTCTGTTTAGTCCCAAACGTCAAAATACCGCACAAGTTTAAAGTGTCCGACTTTGAAAAATACAAAGGCAAATCTTGCCCACAAAGTCATTTGGTAATGTACGCTCGAAAGATGTCTACCCAAACGAAGAATCAGCAGTTGTTAATCCATTACTTTCAAGACAGCTTAACTGGTGCCGCGCTCAAATGGTACATGGGTTTAAACCGTACCAAGATCACTACTTTCAGAGATCTTGGGGAAACTTTTGTTCAGTAGTACAAGTATAATTTGGACATGGCACCCGACAGAGATCAACTCAGAGCCATGTCCCAAATGGATAAAGAAACCTTCAAGAAGTACGCTCAAAGATGGCGTGAAATCACTGCCCAGATTACACCTCCTCTTGAGGAGAAAGAAATGACGAAAATCTATTTGAAGACGTTAAGTTCATTTTATTATGACCGGATGGTCGCCAGTGCACCCAATGATTTTACCGAAATGGTAAACATGGGGGTAGGCCTTGAGGAAGCAGTCCCAGAAGGCCGATTGGTTAAGGACTCAGAACCATCTAGCAGTACTAAGAGATATGGGAGTGCATTCCAAAAGAAAAAATAACAGGACATCAGTAATATCTCGCAGGGTAAAGAAAGGAGAAGGTATCAACCTCGACAGGTAGCAATAGTATCTCCTGTTGTCAATCCCGCGCCTATTCCAGCATATGAACAATCGTATCAGTAAAGGCAGTAATAGCCTCTTCAACAGGCTCGCCCGCAATACAGTAACAATAATCGTATCACACGATCACCAGGGTTTGACTCCATACCAATGTTGTATGCAGAATTATTCCCACTTTTAATAACCAAGGGGCACGTTCAGACCAGAACTCCTCTCACAGTGCCGGGCAATCTGTCTTATTGGTTCAAGGCTGACCAGTCTTACCCTTATCATCTAGGAGGACTGGGGCATAACATTGAGAATTGCCTTAGCTTCAAATCTGACGTACAAAAGCTCATTCGAAACGGATTTCTATCTTTCAAAGATACGAATTCGATTATTCAAATGAACCCGTTGCCGCAACATGAAAAAGCTTTAGTAAACTTGATAAAAGAAGAACCTAGCGGCAGTTATCAAATTCATGATATACGCCTAATGGGAACAAATCTGGTAAAAATGCATTGCAAGCAAAGAGGGTATAGCCATATACTATACAACAACTAGGCTGGACCCAAGAGCATATGGATCTAGGCTGGACCCAATATCACAGAGTTCACGAAATAAATATGGCTTATCAACATCCAGACATTGTTCAGAATCATGATATCCATGCAATGAATACCAATCTAGTAGTAATGCATTCAAGACAAAGTCAGTATCATAATTTGCTGCTGCATGACTACAACGCCTACCCAATTTGCTCAAAAGACAATTAGGGATGTGCTTTTGTACAAGAGGCACTTCAGCGTCAAATGGATCTAGGATGGATCCAAGACTACCATGGAGGTAGTAATCACCAAGTCAATATGGTTTAGATCTTCGACATTCGCTTAATGAATACCAGCTTGGTAGAATTGCATACCAAGCAAGTTAGACTCGGATATCTATCACCGCATAATTATCCAGACTGCAAAGATTGCTCCGCAAATGATCAAGGTTGTGCGCTCGTTCAGAGAACCCTTCAACGTTTATTGGACCATTGGTGGCTTCCAATATATCAGAATGAGAACACGCATCAAATTAGCGTAACCAATGGAAATCCGGGTAGACACTAAAGTTGTGATGTCCTCTTGATAGAAACAGATTTGGTAAAACTGCACTGCATATAGAGTGGATACGGCCGGGTGCCACCTCACAATTATGAACATTGCCGAATATGTTCAGAGAACAGTTAAGGATGCTACGTAGTGGGAGCAACTCTCCAAAATTAAGTGGACCACGGAGAAACCCAACTATGTATAAATTCTCTATCAATCAATATGGTACAAGGGTGTCCATGGCAACATACAGTTTATAACGTTAAGAACATTGAAACGTCATTGGTCAAATTTCACAAATGCCTGTGCGGATTTGACTATTTTGGTCCAAATCACCACGATTATTCGGCTTGCAGCAAATGTTGCAAGAGCCGATATGGTTGTCTCCTTGTTCAAAATGAGATTCAAGGGTTGTTGGACAAAAAGACCATCACAGTCTTCAATGAAATAGAACCTATTAATCAGGGAATTAACGAGGATGTCTTCACTATTATCCTGATACTCAATGAGCCAAAGTACTCGGGGATCCCTTTCAACAGTGGAAAATTTTCCAACAATCCCGAGCTGGAACCAATTAAGGCTATTTTCGACAGTTGAAAGACCCAAATAACCCATGTGGTCATCTACCTGCCAAGCCCGGTGCCATCTGAATCAAAGAAAGCTATTATGTATAAGTATGGTGCGACCATAATAGAAGATGGAAAAGAAATTCCACTACCATCCGTTGTCAACATTGCTGATATCAGTCGAGTCACCCGATGTGGCCGAATCTTCAACAGAGGAGTTGGAGAACCTACAAAAGAAATGGAACCTCAAGTCAAAGTTCCTAATCAACAAATTGGTCAACCCAGTAGCACAGAACCTGTGAAAAATAACGATGAAATATTGAAACTCATCCAAAGAAGTGAATACAACATTGTAGATCAGTTATTACAAACTCCTTCTCAAATATCCGTTTCATCTCTCCACCTCAGTTCAGAAGCTCTACAGAAAGTCTTGGAATAGACCTTTGTAGAACAAGATAAAATAGTGGGTCAGTTTGACAGCATTATTTCCAACATCACTTCCTGCAACAATTTGGGGTTCAGTGATGAAGAACTTCCAGAGGAAGGAAAGAATCATAACATGGCACTCAATATCACAGTCAATTGCCAGGACGATGCTTTAGCTAGCGTACTGGTAGACACAGGTTCATCATTGAACGTCATGCTAAGGTCAACTCTAGTACGGTTATCTTTTCAAGGTACTCCAATGAGAGGCAGTGAGATCATAGTCAAAGCTTTTGACGGATCAAGGAAAACAGTCATCGGCGAACTTGATTTTCCTATAACCATTGGTCCCCACACTTTTCGACTCACCTTCCAGGTCATGGACATCCGAGCAGCACACAACTGTTTATTAGGAAGACCTTGGATACATGAAGCATGGGCAGTCACTTCGACACTTCACCAGAAACTAAAGATTGTCAAGAACGACAAGTTGGTCACAATATGCGGAGAACAAGCTTTAATTGTGAGCAACCTATCATCATTCTCGTATTTAGAACCAGAGGAGGCTGTTGGAACTTAATTTCAAGCACTGTCTATGAGCAATGAGAATCATCAAGAAAAAGGAACGTTGATTTCCTCATACAAAGATGCTCTCCAAGTAATGGAAAGCAGTAACATAAAAGGATGGGGACAGGTTGTAATTCCTGTTGATAATAAGACAAGAAAAAGTTTCGGTTTTTCTCCAGTAGTTACCAAGACTAAAAAAAAGGATGAAAGTTTTCGTCCCATTCAAGATTTCTTCCACAGTGGAGGCTTCCTCCACCTGATTTCTCAGGAAGTCCATACCATCGAGGAGAATAACTCTTCTGATATAGATAAAGAGTGGAAATCCTATTTCAACAATGAAGGATACATATCTCAGGAAGAAACATACCTGCCATTTTGCTATCCAAAGTAAAGTCCCAGATATATACCACGATCAGATGTTAGAATGATCTACGGAGATTATGATCCTGAAGGATGTCGTGCTTCACCCAATTCATTAAAGGAAGACACGCCGATGAGAGACAACTTTGATTACGAATCATATGATCCTATGGATGAGTTACCCATTTGGAAACCTTACATGGAAAACTCAGGGCAAAAGAGTCAGCCGGATAATGCATATCCACTGAGTGACTTTGAGAAAAATCCACCTATTATCCCAGAGTCATGGAATCCTTACCCAGAACATTCTGAGGATGTCAAACGCCACGTTGATGAATTTGTAAAGATCGCATGACGAAAATTTATCAACTTTGTAGTTCCTGAGGTCAATGTCATTGAAGAAGATGACTCATCTATACCCTCAGAAACTTGGGATACCTTGGGGCAGCCAAGCGGCAAGTACGACTTTCTAGTAAACTACACCGCTCCCGAAAGCTCTCGTATCAAATACGAAGACATCAAGCCAACAGGGTGGGGAGACCGTCATGAAAACAAAAATACTATTGAAATAGAAGAGTCCTCTTATGATAACGCTGCATAGGAAGAAGATTCCACTAATCATACTCCGCCAGAAATCAGTGTCATTATTGAAGATGATCCTGGAAGAAAAATACCGGACTTTGTGATTCACAGAGGAGTTCGTCGCCATTGGGTCGCAGTCGATGTCCCGAATGTCGTTCATAAATCAAAGTAATTGTCTCATCTTTGTTTTGACCTTTCACTCTGCCCGGGTGAAAAGGATGTTTTATAGGGCTTACTTTTCTGTAAAGGTCCCTCTTCGCTTCGCCCAGAGCGAAAGAGTTTTGTTTCAAGAATCGACAAATCATGAATAAATAATGTCAATATGAATTCCTGCATTTACTGCTATTTTCACTTTTCGCTTTTTCAGAAAATGGTAATCCTAAAAACAAAATGAAATAAAAACAAGCTGAAAGCTCAAATGGTTTGACTAAATTTTGGTAAAACATAATGGTGGAAAAGATGCTCCAACATGAAGATTTATGCCCCAGACCAAAGATGTCGAATAAAATGTCACACCATGAAGATTCGACATCATGACTATCACAGCAGGTTTGTTTCAAATCTGTTCCAAGATTCAAGGCGCGATTGGCAGTGGATCAAGGATCAAAGATATGAAGCCCAACAAAGCAAAAGACTATAAAAGAAGACCAAGACCTAGGCAGAAAAGAAGATAGAGGGGATGACATAGACTTAGGAATCCTATTTTGTAAAGTAGGATTTAGGTTTTAAGAGTCGTAGGTTTCTCTTGTAAGTCTCCCTCTGTATCGATTTGATGCAGTGTGGTAGACATAAATACTTATACAGATTCAGAAGCCCGTAGGCAATGAATCATGTAGTGTTCTTGGATGAAGCTTTGAAACAAATCCAAGTTATCTTGTTAGTCAAGGTTGTTTAACTGAAATTTGTATTGGAAGGGGTGTCTTTCAATAGGGATGATACAGTTATGATGCAGTAACTGTTAGATAATCACAGGTTGTGATTTAGGGAGTGAGATGGGGTTCTCTTATCAATTATATGTGACTTCTAATGATAAATACATCATTGGGTAGTGATAGGTTCGCGTGGGTGCTTTCTGTAAACCTGAGGTTGTTTACATAAAACTATACTACTGATAGTGATTTCTTCTTCCTGGATTGGTATCCCCCAGATGTAGGTGAGTTGCACCGAACTGGGTCATCATATTCTGTGTTGTTTATCATTCTTCTATTTTCAGTTCAGTCTTGATTAACATGTTGGATCAGATGTCGTAACATCTCTGTTGTTGCAGTTTTGATATTTAATGTATCAGTCTACTGTTGTTCCTTTACGTTTAAATGTTTATGCAGAACAATATCTTGACATGTGTTAGGACATCTGTTGTCTGCATTTCCAGAATTTCAATTAGTATCAGAGCGGGCATCCTGTTTGTTTCTGGATGAGATCTTTGGGAGATAATTTCTGGCGTTTAAACAAGGAGGAGTTTTGGAGATCAGATCAATCAACTTAGACATACTCAAGGGTATTAATGAATGGGATGGATGTTCTGGATCGAAGGTAACAACCCAGAGGTTGTTCATGTTGTTGAGGAGGTTCTACAACAACTGCAGGAGAAGTGGCTAGTTCTCTTGTTGGGGTGTCTTATAAGATGTTTTGACATCTTATTAGGGCAAGTTGAATTTGTTCCTTGGTGGTTCCGCTACATGTGTTTCTGATGGAAGAGCTCTAGGATTATGGGATTCTGGAGTTGTTACTGAAGACAGATGGTGGAAGAACTCAATCGTCGGCCTTTATATGTGAAGATATTTGCATTCTTTTATTCCAAATTTTGGAGCAATGGAATGAAGGGAGTTGTTGGAAGATGTATGTTATGGTGACTTGGTACTTGGAAGCTTGGTTCCATGGTACAGTTTGGAGTCAGTTGAAGAGGAGAGGAGTTGAGTTTAGGTTTATCAAGTTCTTGCTCTGGGAGTTTGATAAATTATTGATCGGCTA
This sequence comes from Lathyrus tuberosus, assembly GCA_022829125.1. Taxonomy (NCBI): domain Eukaryota; kingdom Viridiplantae; phylum Streptophyta; class Magnoliopsida; order Fabales; family Fabaceae; genus Lathyrus; species Lathyrus tuberosus. The sequence continues at coordinate 30,987,460 of JALAZF010000007.1, forward strand.
GGTTGTCAAAGATTCTTGAGAATTCTCTCAAGTCCACTCATAAAGGCGTCTCAGTCGTGCATCTGGAGTCTTCTAGTTATTCTTCTGACTAGAAGGTGTTTCTATGAAACATAATGTGAAGAAAGTGGAGGTGATTTATTTTCACTCTCCAAAACAGCAAGGAATTGGATTCATCTCTCTTAAACCTAAGAGTGGATCCAATCTGATTGGAGTTCTCAGAATCGTTGAGGTAAATAGGATTTGTTCAGAGAAAATCCTAGTTACTTGAGTCAAGGGTGGCAGCCTTGGTATCTCAACTATTTGTGTCAAAGAAGATACTTGCTAAAGATTGAATGCTTGATAAGTGTTCATTAAGTGATCTGGTGGAGCTTAGCTACAACAGTGAAGAAGGGTTATTGGACAAGGATTTAAGATCAATTGCTATTTGTGAAATTCACAAGTATTTAATTGATTATCCTTGAAAGTCAAGATTGCTGATGTTCAACAAGATGTTGAAACATCTCATCATCAGAGTTTATGCAGAATCATGGGAGGGGTACTGCATACACTTTCGCATCTGTTTTAGTCTTGGGAATTGACCTAAGAATGGGCTTCAGTCTGGTGCGACAGAAGCATGTTATCTCTGGAGAGTTTCCTGGCAAGAAACTGGTCTGGACTTTGATGCTGTTGAAGATGAAGATGAAGACATCATAATCTCGATGGTAAGTTTTTGGATCAGTTTATTTCTGATCTAAGAGTATTGGAGTGCAGTAGGTGTGTTCAAGTGGTTACTAGAAGCATTTGGTGGTGGAACAGCTTAGATCAGTTTACCTCTGATCTAGGTACTTGGGAGCATGGGATCTTGCTCAGTTTGAAGGTTAAAGTTAAGTGACAGTTATCTCTGACTTTCTACAGACTGCTCTACTAAGGAAAATGGTATTCTTTGGTATGGCTATGGTGTAGTCTAGGACTACTTTATCTTCTGAAGATTCAGACGTGGCAGGTGTGAAGTCTTTGGAGTTTCAAAGCAGGATGGAGGTTGTCTACTCAAACTTGGTTGTTGAATCAAGTCTATGAGAGCATGGAACTCTTGTTCTGTAATAGGGAGGAGGTTCTTCTAAGTGGCAGAAGGAGGATCTGAATTCAACAGCTGGATGTCGTATCAGAATGTTCTGACATCTAGCTTAACATCAGGATCTCAGCTGGTGATGTGGCACATCAGCTTAAGATAAGGTGATCTATAGGAGAATGGAAGTTATGGATGCTTCAAAAAGGTCTATCTCATACAGTTTGTGGGAGCTGTGGTTTGAGAAGATGTTACATGTCTAGAGGCTTGGTGAATCCAAGATGTCTTGCTATGGATCAAGTAGTTCATGTGACTTAAATATCAGATTTCATTAGTGGATCAGGGTATCTCGTGGGAGTTCTGAAGAAGAGATAGATCAATCAAAAGGTGGCATTTGGTTGGTTTCATAGTGTGCATTCAAGCAGGATGCTTGAAACTGATTGCTCTTGTGCAGAAGGGTAGTTAGTTGAAAACATAAGGAGGTTCTAGTTCTCTTGGAGCTTGTGGTAAAAGTTCTAGGTTGAGGATGGAAGTATGCCTTCTTTTGGTGGATGAGAGTTTATTTCTCTCTGGGTTTCTGAAGTTCTCTTTGTTCAAGCTGGTGGCGCAGTATTGTGTGAAGATCTTCAGATGGATTACTATGCAGATGGTAAGTCCAGTGGTGGAGCATATCAAGAAACATGGTGTGTGGTGTCTGTGATGTGTGAAGGATGTCCTAACTGATGTTAGAAAATTTTCTGGGTTGGTTATCCTTGGAGTAGGATACTAAGTTCTGAGTGTAGAACTTGACACGCACATCTTGTCTAAGAAGTATTTATCTTATCATACGGGAGAATGATGGGTAAAGGATTGTCTTGGAAGTCTGATGTGAATGGGACATGCTAGAAGTAAATCAATTGGTGCTTGTGGAGCAAATGGGCTGAAGATTTCTAGAGCATGTGTTTGACGTTCTTCAAGTGCGAAGAATATCTGGGTGAGCAAGCAAACTAAGGGGTCTTGTGCGTCTCTTTGAGGAATGTGAAGCATTCTGATTCAATTGGGTTGTATCTCAGGTAACAAGGAGATTCATACATGGGAATTCAGGAGGAGTTCGTGTGGTGTATGGATGGTTTCTAGATGAGAGGGATCCATGGAGCTTTGATCTCAATCCAAGAGTTTGTTGGTTATGGTACACGGATGTGTTATGGGTATTCACACACTATATGATCATGAAGTTGTCATGGGATATCATGTAATGGTTTTGGGTGGTTCTTGATGAAGAAGCATCTGTTGAGAAAGATAGGGGGAGAACTTCTATCTGAGTTTTGTACTGGTGTGGTACATGGTTTGCTTGAGGTCCAAGCAGTAGATGAATGTGTTCAGCACGTGTGTTGAACTGAGGGTGCGCTTTTGAAGACATGAAGATGAGTCTTATATTTTCCATTCATTTAGGGTGTTCTTCTGGCAAAGGAGCACTGGTTGTCTACGACAGGGGGAGTTAGATCTCTGTTTCAGATATATAGCTGCAATGGTGCAGACTGGCTATCAAGATTGTTTGTGATTTCAAGTAGTTTGTGATAGATTGCCTCAGGTGAGGGTGATATGTCAGACAAGATGTCGTGACATTGCTCTAGTGTTACGAGTATCTTGGGAACTTCTGCTGATGGAAAAGTCTATGAAAGAATTCTGTAGTAAACGAGTTTGCTAATTCTGGATTAAGGAAGTGATTCAGAATAAACAGAAGATGGGTGTAATTATAGTCCTGCCTGTGGGGACCATAAATATGAAAATATCAGGTTAGGTATCAGGACACTGTTCAGAAGCGGTTTCAAGGACAAGTCAGAAAAGATGGAATCTTTTGAAACTAACAGCACTATTTGACTAGTCTTTTGTTTGGATCTGCTCTACCTGCATAACCGCTTAATATTTAAGGAAGATTGAGCTGAAACATCTTTCTTAGGTTGAAATCAAATGAGTTTTGTTCGGGTGTGGGTAAGCATTATTTGGGTTTGGGTCTGCATGGGTCACTTTTGCCATCTTTTGGCTAAAAAGGGGGGGGGGGGAGAATGACTATGTTGTTGCTCTAGACTGGATGTGTGCATTTGAGTTGCTGATCTGCATAATTGCCATAAAGGATGTTCTAACGTTTGTTCTAACATCCTGAAATTGTGTTTTGTGATTAGAGTTAAGAAGCAAGTGTGTACTTTGTGTCACCATGGAATGAACAAGTTATTTCCTCCCTCCTTCCACTGCCTGCACCATCAAGTTGAAGGACGTTTTAGACAAAATTTGTCAAAAGGGGGAGATTGAAAGCTCAAATGGTTTGACTAAATTTTGGTAAAACATAATGGTGGAAAAGATGCTCCAACATGAAGATTTATGCCCCAGACTAAAGATGTCCAATAGAATGTCACAACATGAAGATTCGACATCATGACTATCACAGCAGGTTTGTTTCAAATCTGTTCCAAGATTCAAGGCGTGATTGGCAGTGGATCAAGGATCAAAGATATGAAGCCCAACAAAGCAGAAGACTATAAAAGAAGACCAAGACCAAGGCAGAAAAGAGGAGAGAGAGGACGACATAGACTTAGGAATCCTATTTTGTAAAGTAGGGTTTAGGTTTTGAGAGTCGTAGGCTTCTCTTGTAAGTCTCCCTCTGTATCGATTTGATGCAGTGTGGTAGACATAAATACTTGTACAGATTCAGAAGCCCGTAGGCAATGAATCATGTAGTGTTCTTGGATGAAGCTATGAAGCAAATCCAAGTTATCTTGTTAGTCAAGGTTGTTTGACTGAACTTTGTATTGAAAGGGGTGTCTTTCAATAGGGATGATACAGTTATAATGTAGTAACTGTTAGATAATCACAAGTTGTGATTTAGGGAGTGAGATGGGTTTCTCTTATCAATTAGATGTGACTTCTAACGATAAAGACTTCATTGGGTAGTGATAGGTTAGCGTGGGTGATTTTTGTAAACCTGAGGTTGTTTACATAAAACTATACTACTGATAGTGATTTCTTCTTCCTGGATTGGTATCCCCTAGATGTAGGTGAGTTACACCGAACTGGGTCATCATATTCTGTGTTGTTTATCATTCTGCTATTTTTAGTTCAGTCTTAATTAACATGTTGGATCAGATGTCATAACATCTGTGTTGTTGCAGTTCTGATATTTAATGTATCAGTCTGCTGTTGTTCCTCTGCGCTTAAATGTTTATGCAGAACAATGTCTTGACATGTGTTACGACATCTGCTGTCCGCATTTCCAGAATTTCACAAGTGTTTTTCAAAAAAAAAACACTGCACACACTTTTGCATTCTCTCTGTCTTTTCTAAAAAGAATTATCACGTCGTACAGATTATTTGTTTTAAACCCCACTGAAACATACGATCCAAAGTCTTCTCCCAACTTTGAGTTCCAAGTATTTGAAGTTGAAGAAGAAGATGATGAGGAAATTCCATATGAGATCTCTCGATTACTCAAGAATTAGGAGAAACTCATTCTCCCTTACAAAGAACTGTTGTAAACGGTCAATTTAGGTTCAGAAAAAAGAGAGAAAAGAAGTTAAAATCGGAGCACTACTTAGTTCAACTATCAAAGAATGCTTGATTGAGTTACTTAAAGAGTTTCCAGATGTATTTGTTTGGTCCTACCAAGACATGCCAGGGTTGGATACCAACATCATGAAACATCACTTACCACTGAAACCAGAATGTCCTCCGGTTAAACAAAAATTAAGAAGGACTCATCCTGATATGGCCATCAAAATTAAGGAAGAAATGCAGAAACAGATCGACACGGGTTTCCTTGCCACATCTGAGTACCCTCAAAGGCTAGCAAACATAGTGCCAGTCCCCAAAAAGGACGGAAAAGTCAGAATGTGTGTAGACTACATGCATTTAAATAAAGCAAATCCAAAGGATGATTTTGCCTACCACACATTGACATACTAGTTGACAGCACAACAAAATTCAAAGTATTCTCCTTCATGAATGGATTCTCGGGCTATAATCAAATCAGAATGGCACTAGAAGACATGGAGAAAACTTCATTCATCACCCCATGGGGCACCTTTTGATATAAAGTAATGTCGTTCGGACTGAAGAATGCAGGAGAAACTTATCAAAGGGCTATGACAACTCTATTTCATGACATGATGCACAAAGAAATTGAAGTGTATGTCGAAGACATGATTACCAAATCTAAAATAGAAGAAAAACACGTAGAACACTTATCAAAATTATTTCAGCGTCTGAGAAAATGTAAACTCCGCTTGAATCCCAATAAATGCACAATCGGTGTTTGCTCAGGAAAGCTCTTGGGATTCATCATCAGCCAAAAGGGAATTGAGGTTGATCCCGACAAAGTCAAGGCCATTCAAGAAATGCCTGCTCCAAAAACTGAAAAACAAGTAAGAGGATTTTTGGGACGTCTGAATTACATCTCAAGATTCATATTCCTCATGACCGCGACATGCACGCTAATTTTCAAACTACTCAGAAAGAACCAAAGCTGTACATGGACAGAAGATTGCCAAAAGGCTTTCGACATCATTAAAGAATATCTGCTGAATCCACCTATTATGTCTCCTCCAGTGGAAGGAAGACCACCGATCATCTACTTAACACTCTTAGAAGACTCCATTGGCTGTGTGCTTGGCCAACAAGACGAAACAAAAAAAAGAGTCTGCCATTTATTACTTAAGCAAGAAGTTCACAGACTGTGAAACTCGATACACTATGCTCGAGAAAATTTGATGTGCTCTAGCTTGGGCAGCTAAACGTCTTCTCCAGTACATGATTTGTCACACTACTTGGTTAATCTCCGAAATGGATCCGATCAAGTACGTCTTTGAAAAGCCTGCCTTAACAGGAAGGATTTCCCGTTGGCAGATGTTGTTGTCAAAATACGACATCGAATACCATGCTCAGAAAGCCGTCAAAGGAAGTATTCTAGCCGATCATTTGGCTCATCAACCGATCGACAATTAGGAAATGATCATATTTGACTTCCCGGACGAGGATGTCATGTACCTAAAAATGAAAGACTACGATGAACCGCTACCAAGCGAGGGGCCAGAGCTAGAATCCCAATGGGGATTAATATTCGACGGAGCTGTCAACGCTTATGGAAATGGAATTGGAGCAATCATTGTTACACCTCAGGGTACCTATATTCCTTTCACCGCCAGATTGGCATTCAAGTGTACGAACAACGAGGCTGAATATGATGCTTGCATCATGGGTCTCGGAGAAGCTATTGACTTAGGGATAAAGAACTTAGATGTGTATGGAGACTCAACCTTGGTTATAAATCAGATCAAAGGAGAGTGGAACACATATCAACCGGGATTTATTCCTTACAAAGTTAATTTTCATCACATTCCTTATGAAGAAAGCCACTTGGATGATGTACTAGCTACTCTATCCTCCATGATCAGTGTGAGTAGATGGAATGACATACCCAAGATTGACATAATGCGCCTTGATAGGCATGCTTACATATTTGCAGTGGAAGCCGTCATCGATGACAAACCATGGTATCATGATATCAAATGCTTCCTTCAAAGACAAGAATACCCACCTGGGGCATCAAGAAAAGATAGGAAGACTCTCAGAAGATTAGCTGGCAACTTCTTCTTAAACAATGATGTACTCTACAAAAGAAACTTCGACATGGTTTTTCTCAGATGCGTTGATAGACACAAAGCAAACTTGTTAATGAAAGAAATTCATGAAGGCTCCTTTGACACTCATGCCAATAGACACATAATGGCAAGAAAAATTCTGAGAGCAGGATATTATTGGTTGACAATGGAATCTGATTGCTACAAGTACACGAGGAAGTGTCACAAGTGTCAGATATACGTCGACAAAATTCATGTACCGCCAACGCATCTCAAAGTTCTTTCTTCTCCATGGCCTTTTTCTATATGGGTAATCTATACGATTGGCATGATCGAACCCAAAGCTTCAAAGAGACATCGATTCATCCTGGTAGCCATTGATTACTTCACCAAATGGGTCGAAGAAGTATCATATGCCAATGTGACCAGGAAATTAGTGGTCCGATACATCAAGAACTATCTCATCTGCCGTTATGGCATTCCAAGCCAGATCATTACTGATAATGGATTGAACCTAAACAACAAGATGATGAAAGAATTATGCGTTAAATTCAAAATTGAACACCATAACTCATCTCCCTACCGGCCTAAAATAAATGGAGTAGTAGAAGCAGCTAACAAAAATATCAAGAAGATCATTCAGAAGATGGTTGTAACCTACAAGGATTTCCATGAGATGTTACCATATGATCTTCACGGTTATCGCACATCCGTCCGCACTTCAATAGGGGCAACTCCTTTCTCTCTGGTATATGGCATGGAAGCAGTGCTCCCCATAGAAGTAGAGATACCATCAATAAGAATCTTGATGGAAGACAAGCTAACGGAAGCTGAATGGTGTCAAAGCCGATACAATGAACTGAACCTAATCGAAGAAAAGAGAATGATGGCTTTATGCCATGGTCAGTTATATCAATAAAGGATGAAGAAAGTGTTCGACAAAAAGGTTCGACCTCGTGTCTTCAGAGAAAGAGACCTTGTACTCAAGAAGATACAATTGTTTCTCGCTGATCCTATGGGCAAATGGACTCCGAATTACGATGGCCCCTATGTTGTAAAGAAAGCCTTCTCGGGCGGTGCCTTGAGACTCGCAACCATGGACGGAGAAGAGTTTACTTACCCCACAAATGTTGATGTAGTCAAGAAATACTTTGCCTAAATAAAATAAAAAATAAAAAAAAATAACAACAAAACGTCTCGGTGGACTGAAAACCCAAAAGGGCGGTCCAGGCAAAAATTAAAGACATAAACCATAATCATCCCGATAGATTGAAAATCTGAAAAGGCGATCTAGGCAAAAGTTAGGGATTCATGGCAAGTAACTGCATCCGACAAGATTGACTCCCCAGCGGCAACGTCATCTATCAGGAAAACCTCAATCAGAAGTCACATTCAGCAAAAGCTCAAGATACTCGGAATTCAAAGTTGGTAGAAGGATAGTTGTTGTTATGTTTCAATGTAGTCTTTTTCCCTTTAAATTACCATTTTCTAACTTTGTAATGCCCTTGTGCCCTTTATTTGCAATTCTCATTTATTTCTGCTTCACAAAATAAAATTTTAACATGACTAACATTCTTGAAACACAAAAATGAATTTACTTTTGGTTTCAAATTTACTCCTGTTTTCAAAATAAAGATGGCAATCACCATTTGATTAATGAACACAAGAGGAACATCGACAGTTGCTCCAAGAGCATTCCAACTTCAAAATACAGAATCAAAATACTCCTTGAGATCAGTACACCCTGAATGAAGGATCGATTACTTCAGATGGAATGTCCCATCTATCATCCCGGGTAGAATTTACTTATGAGAACCAATGTTTGGTTTTTCTCCCCAGTAGAGTCTACCCTTTGAAAAACAAGAACAAGTTCCTATCCCTAGTGGATTTGTACCTCCGAAAACCGGAACAAACACAAGAATCCCTGTTCTTAGGCAAAGGTACTACCTTCAATATCTCCAGTGATACCCCCATCTCCCAGAGTGGATGAGTATCTATTTGTATTCATCATCAGTTCGTATGTCGTGTCTGTTTTGTCAGCATAAGCATTTCATACATACATCATGCATAATTGATTCATATTCATATTCATATTGCATATCATATTTTGATCTCTTTGGTCACGTTTATCCCCCAAGTGATAAATGTCCTCTCTCAGTTAGAGTTATCAGTTTTTCTTTCCACATTTGGGTAGGATAAAATCCTAGTTTGAGTTTTTCCTCATCAGGAAAATGTACCGTCTAAACAAGCTCTTTCCAGTGTGTTCCTGGATTGAGATCGGTCCTCGACCACTTTGATAACTTGAACCTTTGAAAGGCAAGAAGGCATTTAGTTATACACCTTTGGAACTTCACTCTTCGCTGTTGAAGATGATATTTTTCTTTCCCGGATTAAAGAAAATCCCCCGCGGAAGCTTTTCAACAAAAGACTCTTGGCAACATGGACATCGCATCCTCCAAGAAATCTCTACCGATCGACAAGACAGAGAAATCTATTTGTGACCCATAAATCCCCGATGAGTCGACAAATGGCGATCTCTCCTCGAAAGGGCTGACCTACATCAAGGAAGTCATCAGCACCTCAAAATTGAATTACATCACACGTCGTCTCTCCAAAAAAGTTTCGAAGGGAAGTATGATATAATTTTTCCAGCAAATGGCATCTCCAATGGAGAAGTTTGCACACCTCTACAGTTCAGACAAATGGGTTTAAGTAAATCCTCAGAAAGTCTGACATTAAATCTTTTTCTATCAAATGGCATCTCCCTAGTAAATCTTGACCAGGATCGAGGGGAGGTTCATTTCAAAAGAAACTGAGACCAGTTCCTTGTCTAAAGACTAGGATCAAGGGGAGGTTTATTTCAAAAGAAACTGAGACCAATTCCATGGCTGAAGACCAGGAACGAGGGGAGGTTTATTTCAAAAGAAACTGAGACCAGTTCCATGGCTGAAGACCATGATCGAGAGGAGGTTTATTTCAAAAGAAACTGAGACCAGTTCCATGTCTGAAGACCAGGATCGAGGGGAGGTTTATTTCAAAAGAAACTGAGACCAGTTCCGTGGCTGAAGACCAGGATTGAGGGGAGGTTTATTTCAAAAGAAACTGAACCAGTTCCATGGTTGAAGACCAGGATCGAGGGGGGGTTTATTTCAAAAGAAACTGAGACCAGTTCCATGGCTGAAAACTAGGATCGAGGGGAAGTTATACCTTTTTCTAAGTGACATTACTTAGTAAAAAAAGATGGATGAGCAACAACAGCTACCAGCCATTCACAGTCAAAATTTCGTGTATTCTGATATTTAATCCTCTTTTACCATGAACGTCCGAATATCTTCGCCATTCGCACCTTCAGGTCCAAGAAGATTAAATAGGGATATCTGTCATACCCTAAATTTTAACCACAAGACTTTACATCATTGTGCAAATCATCATCACAATATGGATATACCTTCATGCCTCATCAATCCTCCCAAAGATTGTTGAGTATTCACCTTAACCAAGGATTAGGGTTTTTGAGTCCTCTCAGAGCATTCAGGCAAATGATCAATCAAGAATTGACATGATCTTCAACTTGCCAAGCTTCTCAAACATCTATAAAGGATCAAGAGGCTTCCCACATCAAGAATTAAGCACAAGATTGCAAAATTCCAAGTTGATAAAGCCTCAAGACCATCAATGTCACCAAATTAGGGTTTTGGTCAACCAAGGCCTCCAGAGAGAAAATTTCATCTGGGCATGAGCCAATACTTCAACGTATGATTCAAGGGGCACAAAAGAACATTATGAGTCCATTCATAAGTTCAAAATAGCCCCAGGGGATGAATTCATCAAAAATCAGGAATTAGGGTTTTGACCTAATTCAATCCCCAAGTTGACTTTTGGATCAAAACATGAGCCAAGACCTCAAGACATGCTTTAAGGACCTCAAATACATCATATTGATCCATTCACAAGATTGAATTGATTCAAAGAACTTGGTTCACAAGCAATGCAAGGATTCAAATTCATCTGGACCACAAATTAGGGTTCTTGAGGAAAAATCAACCATACCTTTGACTTTTGACCATGACATGATCTCAAACCTAGGGAAATGATTCAAGACACTCTAAAACACCTATGGAATCCATCCATTAGGTTCAATTTAGCCTGAGGGCTTGATTGCATAAAGAATCACAAGATTCAAAATTCATCTGACACAAAAAGTCAACTGTGATCAAAACCAAGTTTGACTTTTGGAATTTTTTGACAAATATGGCTTCTTTAAGCCAAGAACAATGTCAACTTATGATTTGGATCATCATCCATCAAGAAAAATCAAGAAAAGTGAGGTTACTTGCAAAAGAGGCAACCTTAAGAAACTTAAAATTTCACTAAGTTATGGAAAAAAAATGATTTTTACCCAACTTTGCAAGACCATAACTTGTGATCCAAGTAACCATTTTCTCTCATCCAAAGCTCTAATGAAAGCTCTCACTACATACTACAAGATTATCAACTACACCACATTCCAAATATTCATGGATTTTTAGCTATGGATTGATCAAATCACAAAAATTAAGAAATGAGCTTTTTCTTGACACTTAGAAAAATTTTAGACAGAATATGTCACATGTTTTGCCCAACTTTGGAGGGATTTTTCATTATGATCCAAGATGAATCAAGACCAGATGCAAACATCAAAGTTGAAGTATGATATGTGGGCTTTTTAAAAAGTAAAAGAGCCTCCCATGATTCAATTTGAGCAAGAAGTTATAAGCCTTACAATATGGCAATTTTCATCCTGGTTTTCCAAGGCAGATTTAGCAACAACACTTGATTTTGTCATTTTTATGACTTGGCAAGCCTTGTCACCATGCAAGACAAGTTTCTAAGATGCAATGCACCTGTTATCTGCAGAGCTATAATTTCATAGTGCCATGCAAGTCAAGACATTATCCCTTTGGCATGTGGCATTTAAGTTTCAAAACCAAAAAACTTCAATTTTGTCATGAAGCATTGAAAGGATGCATAGAGGTGGCATGTATCAGTCCATGACAGTCCAATTGAGTCAATATTGGTTCAAAAAAATCATAAGACCTAAAGCTACAAAGATCAGCTCAAGTCAATGGCTAGAGGAGACTTGGTACCTTAGCATTCAAGGCATGATACATGGGCATATCTATTGGATAATAGAGTGATCCCTCATCCACACACTATTCCTTACAAAACAAACTTCCTCTACTATAAATAGAGGTCATTTGTGACTGATTTCAACACACCAAAACAATACCAAAGCCTTATTTTCTCATTTCCTTTCTCTTGCTCCAAATTTCAAGTTTCAAGGATCAAACTTGAAATTCTCAAAACCAGAGCTTGAACCACTTAAGAAACCATCCAAACACTTCACAAATCATCCCTTGGAGGTGTTCAAACCTTCATCTTCAACTCACAACATCAAAATCAGAAAGTCAACCATCAAAACCTCAAAATTTGACTTTTCTACATTTTTCAAGCCATGTCTTGATCCAACCACTTTCAAAGCCAAATAAAACCTCAAACACTCTCCAAATATCACACCTAAGTTGTTCAAACAAGTGTCCCTCAACTGTAACACCAATTGAGGGAGTTACCATTTTGGTCACTTTTGCTACTTTAGCAAGAAAGAGCCAATTTCTGTTCCAGAGCTTTCCAGTTGATCTTGATCATCCTAAAAGCTTCTAAGGGGTCTATTAAGAGTGTCCAAAGCATTGGATTACTTTTGGCACAAGCATCTTGAAAGATAGCAAGTGGAGCTTCAAGTGGTAAGTACATAACAACTTAAACTTTGTGAAATATGCATTGCTTTGATGTTCATTAATCATGAACTATATGTCATACATATCATATGTGTTGTGTTTGAACCAATTTACCATGCTATTATTGCTTGTATGAAGTGTAGCATAGAACTTGCAAATTTTGACCTATTTTGAAACCACTATCGGGTTTTAAAATGTAGGCATCTTTAGAAAATTCCAAGACCACCATTGGATTCCTCATGAAATTCTAGGTAGGATCCATCTTTATTTCATCCATTTTCATGGAGAAATGAAGAAGTTATGGCCTTCTTGCAAGAGGTCAAAAATCTGGCCAACCTTGGGCAAGGGCCAGACCAAGGTGCCTTGGCCAGGCCAAAAAAGCATGTTACCCTGATGTATTCATGGGGTGGTTTTGATACACGGATGTATCACCACCCCAGTGGTAGCAGCGTGTGTTTTCAAAGTGTGTTTGGCTAGAGGGCGTGGGTTCAACACCCACCCATGCCATTTTTCACTTTTTTGTCATATTTCATATTTTTTGACATTTTTTATATTTATTTTAAATAATTATTTTTGTTAATCATTTTTATTTATTTGAAAATTATTTTTTGCACAAAAATCACTCACACATTAAAATATTTTATTCACCCAAAAAATCACAAAAAAATATTTTATTTGACATATTTTTAAATATTTTTAAGAATTTTCTTTTAATTTGTTTTTAAATATTTTAAATAAATTCTTTCTCTTGATTTTTCAAAACCAATTTGATTTTAAATCATTATGTGAATAAAACCTTATATTTCGAACCTTGAACATAATTCACAACATGTTTATTGGATTTATTTGATATTTTTTTCATCATTTTTAATTGATTTTTCTTTTAAAAATACAAAAAAAAAGAGGAATTAGGGTTTCCTTTAAAATTCAATCTTTCAAACTTCATCTTAACAACATTTTGGGCCTCTAATAGAGTGTAAGACCCAACCCTTTTGTATATAAATAATATTGGGCCTCTGTCATAGTATAAGTCCCAGTACGATTTTCAAAAATAACGGTGTGTCCATGTTGAGTGCAGAATAGGGCAAGCAAGCAAAAATATTTATTTTTGGAAGAATTCCCTCCGGGATTTATGTCGTGTCCACAGAGATCGGTTCGAGGGAAAGAATGTCGTTCGACAGTCTCTCGCGTTTATGAGTTTGGATTAAAATGGTTTACAAGTAAAAACAAACAGAAAAGTAAATATTAAAACAAAAAGAAATCATTCTTCAGAGAGAAAAACTCGTCCGGCAATGCATATAAATCACTCCTCACAAACTTAAACTTACCGACCAGTTATACTCCACCTACAATACTCATCAATATCACCCAGCATCGCTCACAACACAGGTTATGTCTAACGCAAAGTTGAGAGAACAACTGTGTTACCATTGCCGATACTTTCGTACGCTAGCTCAAGGCACGGAGGCATTAAGATTCGACGCCTATTGAAGATTGTTAGCCCTAAATCTATCTCTAGAATCCAGAAACTAACAGACAATCATCCCTAATCGAAGTTCGCGAAGGTTATGTCTAACGCAACTCAAACCCCGCGCATAAAGCAAAAATCAGAGACAATTACCAATAAAGATTTGTAAAGCAAGTTTTATACAACGCCATGGGCGACAAATATACATGAGTTCATAGCAAATACATATACACAACCCAACAAAGAAGAAAGACATGAAGAAAATCAGAAATGAACTAAACATCTCGCGGTTTGTCGGCGCCGATCGATGAGAAATCCACCCCGGATCATCCACATGCAAGCTTCCATGATGTTTTCTAAGCTAATCTACTGAAAAAAATGAAGTTTGATGAAGTTGGGAGAAAGTTCCCCCAAAAACATCCCTAACAAAATGACTGAAAATCTAATATATACAATCTGAATTTTGCAGGTTCGCTAGGCGAACCTTTTACTCGCTAGGCGAGCCTAAAAAAATGGCACATACGTGCCTCTGAAATGTTAAACCGCCCTTGCTTTCCTTCGTGGGTTCGCTAAGCGAACGATTTATTCGCCTAGCGAATGCTCGCTAGTTCATTCACCTAGCGAACTATGGTCTTTTTCTCCTTTGCAACTTTCTGCCTCTACTCGCTGGGACCTTCGCCAGCCTTCGCTAGGCGAACGTTCGCTGTCACACTCGCTAGGCGAACATGACAGAAAAACAACCCCTTATTAGACAACAACTTCTGCACCGTAGCTCCGATTTACGCACGGTCGGAAGCGCTGGAAAGCTTATTAGATGGTCTACAAGAATATGGCACTATGGCCTTTATTAGTTACCTACAAAAATGAGACAAAATCAATTAAACTCAACGGTATTTACAAGAAAACGCAAATACACACGAAAACGTAAAGTAAACGTATTTACACATAAAGTGGGGTTTATTCAACCAATATTAACACAAAGTACCGATAAGTGCAACAAAACTTATTTACAAAAATAGGTACAATTTGCACTTATCAAACTCTCCCCAACTTACCTAATTATTTGTCCACAAACAAAAATCAAACAAACTTGAAAATGCAAAAGCGATATCCAAAGAAAGACGAATCAACAGGTTTTGAAAAACGGAAACGAATGAATGGTTCAAATGAAAACGGTACACACAAAAAGTAAATACTTACCACTAAACTACGACGACAACATAGTCATGAAACAAACGCAAAATACAAAAATCATGCCAAAAATTCTAAAACAACACAAGTTCCAAAGTGAATCACACCTAGTAAAAATAATCATCGGTAGATGAAAAACACACAATAAGGTACTTTACACTCACACAACACTCATGTAAACAAAAGACTAAATTATGCATACATCCACAAATTCATATTGAACATACAAAGGCAAGAATCACAAGGACTTTCAAGGTTGTAACGTGGTCGGCTAAACAAACAAGGGGCAATTTCTAAAGGTAATTGAAACAAAAACTTGCCTAAACCTAAGGGAGTGATCAACTCACAAAGATTCACACACCAAATTTCAACCAACTTCTTCCAAAATCCCAAGTGTTACACAACACACAATACTTATTTAGCACAATTATTCAAAACTCTTTTTGTTTCCTTTTTCAAGGATTTTCTTTTTTCTTCCTTTTTTCTTTCTTTTTCTCTTCTTTGTCATATTTTTCTCTTTTTTCTTTTCTTTTTCAATCCTCATAGAATCCAACCAATGAGTAAACAACCATTCTCTCCCCAATTTGAATTCAACCACATCATCATGTGAATACTCCCTACTTTCTAAGGCAAGGAAAAAATTCATACAACAACACAAAGTTGAGGGTTCAAGAAAACAACAATCAAGATCCACACAAAAACTGAATTTGACACTCATAGACAAGCATCAAGCTCAAACAACATGGATAATGACCAAAGGCTCAAAGGGGTTACAAATGATCACACACTCACAAGGTGAATTGATTATTTGGCTAAGGTAGTTGTGCTCAAAATGAAACAAAATGCCTTGATCCTTCTCATGCTTTCATAAAATCAACACAAACAAAAGATTCAACATAATAAAATCCAGTTAGAACAAGAATGTTGGTACTCCGTGCATTTATGAACAATAGAAGGCTACCTCACAAAAAGGTTGGGAACTAAAGTGATTCACAATAGAACAAGTATACAAAAGAATGAATGGCATGGAAGTTTGTAAAATGCCTAAGTATCATGAATATGCTAAAGTATAGAAAGCGATAAATACATACCTCGGACGTGCACAAAATTTAACAAGATCATTACCATACATCTGCAAGTTGAAACGAACCAACTTGGAAAATCACAACAGCATCCTCAAGTAAGTCAATCAAAATCTGTGAGCAAACAACAACCAAAAACATTCGAAAAGAAAAACTATAAAACATGCTTGTTTTACGTCGTAAGATCGACGCCTTTACGGTGCTTAATTAGAAACTTCCTTCATTCATGCCATGGTGATGTCTCACCGCGCAACCAAAAGCAAGCGTCCTAACCAAACACTTGAACAAACGTCAAAATGTACAAGTATCAATATAAACAAGTGAAAATATACAACATGTACGATATCTACAAAACTCAACAACAAAGAAAATATCGCAATGCGATTCAATATCAAAACCAATCCCCGGCAACGACGCCATTTTGTTGAGTGCAGAATAGGGCAAGCAAGCAAAAATATTTATTTTCGGAAGAATTCCCTCCGGGATTTATGTCGTGTCCACAGAGATCGGTTCGAGGGAAAGAATGTCGTTCGACAGTCTCTCGCGTTTATGAGTTTGGATTAAAATGGTTTACAAGTAAAAACAAACAGAAAAGTAAATATTAAAACAAAAAGAAATCATTCTTCAGAGAGAGAAACTCATCCAGTAATGCATATAAATCACTCCTCACAAACTTAAACTTACCGACCAGTTATACTCCACCTACAATACTCATCAATATCACCCAGCATCGCTCACAACACAGGTTATGTCTAACGCAAAGTTGAGAGAACAACCGTGTTACCATTGCCGATACTTTCGTACGCTAGCTCAAGGCACGGAGGCATTAAGATTCGACACCTATTGAAGATTGTTAGCCCTAAATCTATCTCTAGAATCCAGAAACTAACAGACAATCATCCCTAATCGAAGTTCGCGAAGGTTATGTCTAACGCAACTCAAACCCCGCGCATAAAGCAAAAATCAGAGACAATTACCAATAAAGATTTGTAAAGCAAGTTTTATACAACGCCATGGGCGACAAATATACATGAGTTCATAGCAAATACATATACACAACCCAACAAAGAAGAAAGACATGAAGAAAATCAGAAATGAACCAAACAACTCGCAGTTTATCGGCGCCGATCGATGAGAAATCCACCCCGGATCATCCACATGCAAGCTTCCATGATGTTTTCTAAGCTAATCTACTGAAAAAAATGAAGTTTGATGAAGTTGGGAGAAAGTTCCCCCAAAAACATCCCTAACAAAATGACTGAAAATCTAATATATACAATCTGAATTTTGCAGGTTCACTAGGCGAACATTTTACTCGCTAGGCGAGCCTAAAAAAATGGCACATACGTGCCTCTGAAATGTTAAACCGCCCTTGCTTTCCTTCGCGGGTTCGCTAAGCGAACGATTTATTCTCCTAGCGAATGCTCGCTAGTTCATTCGCCTAGCGAACTATGGTCTTTTTCTCCTTTGCAACTTTCTGCCTCTACTCGCTGGGACCTTCGCCAGCCTTCGCTAGGCGAACGTTCGTTGTGACACTCGCTAGGCGAACATGACAGAAAAACAACCCCTTATTAGACCACAACTTCTGCACCGTAGCTCCGATTTACGCACGGTCGGAAGCGCTGGAAAGCTTATTAGATGGTCTACAAGAATATGGCACTATGGCCTTTATTAGTTACCTACAAAAATGAGACAAAATCAATTAAACTCAACGGTATTTACAAGAAAACGCAATATACACACGAAAACGTAAAGTAAACGTATTTACACATAAAGTGGGGTTTATTCAACCAATATTAACACAAAGTACCGATAAGTGCAACAAAACTTATTTACAAAAATAGGTACAATTTGCACTTATCAGTCCACTGTTTTTCAAATGGGTCTCTCCTTGAGTATAAGCCCCAATATTTTATACATAAACTTTGTTTTTAAACAATAAACAACCTCCATGGGCCTCTCCTTGAGTTGTAAGCATATATCTCTGTTTTCAAAATCATCTGTCTGTTTTAAACTGGTACTAAGACCACTTAGGCCTCTCTTTGAGTTATAAGCCCCAGACATTCTTTTCTTTTCAACAACTAATTCAAATTCAAATTCAAAGTTTTCTCAAGACTGTCTTCAATTTCTCAAAACCCGAATCATACATTGGTAATCAATACAACCAATCACAATACACTTGGACCCCTCTTCAGAGTGTAAGACCCAATATCTGTTAAATTCAATGCACCCTTGTTTATATACCTGTTGATTCATATATCTGTATATACTTGTTCATATATGTTTAAGTTTCCCCCGACAGTTATGTCATCCTCAGTTCACCCTTTAGGTCAAACATTAAGGATCCTTTTTCAATACAACTTAGTTCAATAACTAGTTCCCTCATAGGAAATTTCCCCAATACAGTTTGCCTCCTCTTGGGATTTGTTCAATATGGAACTAAGAAAGGCATTATTCCCGGTGAAACTTTTCTTAAGACTGTCAAAACTTAGAAACATATAAAATAAATTCATTTCCCCCAGAGAGGACTAATTCCCAGTGAAACCTCTTTTAAATTTCTTCAAACCTTAGAACTGTTCAACAAAGAAAAGACTGTTTCCCGGTGAAACCTTTTCTTAAACTTTTCTTAGGCTTGGACCCACAGGCTTCCTGGAAGCATCCCCAACCTCCTCTTGGGCTTCATACAAGGACCCACAGGCTTCCTAGAAGCATCCCCAACCTCCTCCTGGGCTTCATACAAGGACCCTCTGGCTTCCTAAAAGCTTAATATTGATTCTAGTCATCTTCTCAATACTTAAATCCCCAAGAGAAGTCAAATCTATAGGACATACAGACTTACCCTCCTAAGTCTCTCCTAATCCTTAAACAAGGTGTAGCTTTTATCTTTAATATCCCCAACCAGGGTCAGATCATCACCAATAAATCCCTAACAGTATCAGAGCCTCATGGCATTTGATAAATCAACTATTCTTCAATCCCCAACAAGAGTTGGTTCCCCTTTTGATTCCTCGAAGCAGTATAGACCTTCCACTAGATTTAAACAATCCTCAGCAAGAGTCAGCCTCCTTTTAGGCTTCATATAATGACTTCCCCAGTCAGCCTCAATCTTGGGCTTTGTACAAGACAAATATGTTACTCCCCCAGTTGAGTTAGTTTTCAACCTTTTTTCAACTTCAACCTTGGGCTTGGATCAAGGCACACAATTTGCATCCCCACAAATGAGACCAAGAGTCCTCTCTTTAGGAGGATATTTCCTATATACATTACAAAATAGACAAACAATCAAAAAACCTTTTTCCTAGAAAAACTGATGTAAGTGGCACACTTGTTGATTCAAAATCCAAGCTGGAGTCCCTCCTTTATCCTGGTTAAATTTCCTCTTTCATCTAAGTGATGTAAGTGGCAAGCCTCTGGATTATATACATCCATGCCAATGTCCCTCTCTTAGCATACAGAGACTTATAAAGGAAGATGTGGCATTGCTGGATTCTACGTATCTCAGTTAAAGCAACTTCCCTTATAATCAACTACTCATTGTTTGTGATAAATATGTGAGATATCTCCCTTTAGAGATGACAAATTCTATTTCAATAAAACTTTAGCTTTAATCTTGGACTTTGAACAAGACACCAAAATTTTTTTCCTCCTTCCATAGAATAGGAGGCATTACGATTACTCTAATTTCCCCGAATCTCTTTACGGGAATACGTAGGCATAAGATTGCAAAATCTTAGCGAGCACATTATTAAAAAACTTTAGGTCCAGTACCTTCCCAAAAACAATAGAAAACCCAAAATAATAAGAAAATAAATCCTCAACCTTCACAAGATAGAAACTTTCACTGCTCAACAGTAAATAAATTCAAACAACTAAGCAATTCAACAGTAAAACACATGTAAATTAAGGTTCCTATAGATTACTATAGATACACTAGGTGTTAATAGCTTCCCTTTGTATAACCAAGCCCCTATTCCAGATCTCTTCGCATTTGAAAGGGAAAACACTTGCGCGTAGGGTTAGTTTGAGATATCTTCCCCTTCCTTTTAAGCTCCATAGGATAAATATTAGAAATCAGAAAGTAGCACCAAAAAACGGTAGTGGTTGCGTCACAAAAACTGAGCTACACTAGTGCAGTGTAATCAGTTGATTATAGTGGATTAAGTCCTTGTGTATAAGGAAAAATCACCTTGACGGGTGGACTGGATTACCTTGATAGTTTTCAAGTGAAACAGGATATATCATGTGTCTTTCTCTCTTGTCAGTTTATTTGTGATCTTTGTTTGAGTTTCACAAAAAGCTTTCATTTTGAAAACCCAATTCAAACCCCCCCTTTCTTTTGTTTTCTCACACCTTCAATTGGCCTCAAAGCTCCGGTTCTGACTGTGATAAAGGATTTATCAACACTTCACCGTGTTCAGTACCGATCCAATATTTGTGTGAGATATCATGGCTGCAACTAATGCTAATCCTATTCAAGAAGAGAAAGATCATTACAGTGCCAAACCACCAGTCTTTGATGGAGGAAAAGTTTGACTACTGGATAGATAGAATTGAAAGTTTCTTTCTTGGTTACGATGTAGATCTTTGGGATCTTGTAGTCGATGGCTACACTCACCCAGTTGATGCTACGGGAGTAAAAGTGTCTAGAAGTGCTATGACCAACCAACAAAAGAAAGATTACAAGAATCATCATAAGGCAAGAACTATACTGCTAAATGTTATCTCTTATATTGAGTATGAGAATATAACAAACATAGATACTGCCAAATCCATTTTTGATTCTCTGAGAATGACTCATGAAGGAAATGTTCAAGTTAAGGAGACAAAGGCGCTTACCCTAATCCAGAAATATGAGGCATTCAGAATGGAGGATGATGAAACAGTTGAGACTATGTTTTCAAGGTTTCAAACGCTAGTCGCAGGACTTAAAGTTCTGGACAAAGGATACTCAACCGTTGATCATGTTAAAAAGATTATCAAAAGCCTTCTCAAGAAATGGAGACCTATGGTAACAGCTCTAAAGCTATCCAAGGATCAGAACAATATAAGTCTTGAAGAACTTGTTAGTTCTTTAAGAAGTCATGAGATAGAGCTGGAAGAAGATGAACCTCAAAAGAATAGTAAATCTATTGCTCTTAAGTCTAAACCTAAAAAGGCAAAGGCTTATCAAGCCGAGGAAGAATCAGAAGATTCTGATGAAGAATCAAAAGATGAGCTATCACTTATCTCTAGAAGGATTAACAAACTCTGGAAACATAGGCAAGGAAATTTCAGAGGATCAAGAAGGAACAAAGGTCGTGCTGACTCATCATCTAGACAAAAGAAGCAGAGTTCTGGAAAAGAAGTCATCTGCTATGAGTGTAATGAGCCAGGTCATTACAAGAACGAGTGTCCAAAGCTTAAGAAAGACAATAAGCCTAAGAAGAACTTCTCCAAAGCGAAGAAGGGACTCATGGCAACTTGGGATGACTCTGATTACGAAGAACAAGCAAACGTTGCACTAGTGGCAACAACAATTGATGCTGAAGTTTCTTGAGAACCAGAAGACAAATTGCTATCAGAACCAGAATCAGACTCAAACTCCGACTCAGAGGTATTATCTAAACTCTCTCGTTGTGAATTAGAGTCGTGTCTTTCAGAAATGCTGGAAAAATATCAAACTCTTCAAAGTAAACACAAGGATCTTAAAAAACCCACGTAATTGCTTATGAAGCAAGAGATAAGCTTGAGCAGAATAATTCTTCTCTAAATGAAAATATTTTTCTTTAAAAAATAATAATTGTGCTTTGAAAAGAAAAATCTCCAAACTAGAAGAAGAATTAATCTCCAATGTCTCTGACACCAGTTGTGTCAACAAGTATGATAGAGCATTCCAGTACTTTCTGGCTAAAAGCATAGATAGAAGCAGAATAACTTCCATGATCTATGGAGTTAGAAGAAATGGCAAGAAAGGTCTGGGGTGTACATAATCATTTGAATTTGACGAAAGTCAGCCTGTAAAACTCTGGGAAAACTAACAAAAGAGGACTCAGAAAGTCGGTACCTAAGGACAAGATAATCTATGTTGTAGATATCCTTAGCAACTCAGTTGAAACACCAATCATGGTATCTGGACATTGGTTGCCCGCGACACATGATGGGAAGAAGGCATATGTTCCAAAGTCTGGAACTTAAGCCTAGAGGCTTCGTTGGTTTCGGAGGAAACCAGAAGGGAAAAATCATTGGCTCTGAAACTGTTGGTAATGGTAAACTTCCTTCTATTACTGATGTTCTTCTGGTCGATGGTTTGATGCATAACTGATTGCCAATTAGTCAACTTAGTGACAATGGTTATGATATCATCCTTATTCAAAAGTCCTGTAAGGCTGTCAGTCAGAAAGATGGCTCAATCCTTTTTATCGGAAAGAGGAAAAACAACATTTACAAGATTAGACTTTTTGATCTCTGTGAACATAATGTCAAATGCTTAATGTATGTTAATGAGGAGCAATGGGTATGGCATAGACGTTTAGGCCACGTTAGCATGAGGATGATTTCTCAGCTAAATAAGCTTGAACTAGTTAGAGGCTTACCAAATCTGAAGTATTCTTCAGATGCTCTTTATGAAGCATGTCAGAAAGGAAAGTTCTCTAAAACTTCCTTCAAAGAAAAATATGTTGTGTCCACCTCTAGACCGTTAGAACTTCTACACATTGATTTGTTTGGACTAGTGAAAACTGCTTCAATCAGTGGAAAGAAGTATGGATTAGTTATCGTTGATGACTATAGTCGTTGGACATGGGTAAAATTATTGAAACACAAGGACGAGTCACATTCTGTGTTCTCTACCTTTTGCTCTCAAGTGCAAACAGAGAAGGATTGCAAAATAGTCAGAGTCAGAAGTGATCATGGTGGAGAATTTGAGAACAGATACTTTGAGAATCTTTTTGATTCCCATGGCATTTCCCATGATTTCTCATGTCCCAGAACTCCACAACAGAATGGAGTAGTGGAAAGGAAGAATATGACTTTTCAAGAAATGGCTCGTACCGTGATCCAAGAAACTGACATGGCTAAGCACTTCTGGGCAGAGGCAGTAAATACAACATGTTATATTCAGAACAAGATTTCTATCAGACCTATTCTGGGTAAGACTCCCTATGAATTGTGGAAGAATAGAAAACCCAACATCTCGTATTTTCATCCTTTTGGCTGTATTTGTTTTATGTTGAACACTAAAGAGAATCTTGGCAAGTTTGACTCCAAAGCTTATCTTTCATTTATGTCTTACTTATTAATTTTCTAAACAGGTAAAGATGAATGAAGGATTTTTGTTGCCACCGATCACATTGGATTGGAAGAAGTATCGCACACCAGATGTAACTTCTTGGATGATAGGATTTGTTGGACGGTTACAATATTGGCAACACCTTATGCATGTAGTGTCGCAATATGATAGATTATGATTATAATGTGATTGTTATATTTTGGTCTGCACATCCATTTCATCGCCCTAGAAAGTAGACTACCAATAGGGATGCTCATGGACGGTGAATTTTCATAACCAATCCATAACCATAAATAACCCATATATCATAACCGGTTATTAAAACCAATTGTCATAACCGGTTTTCATTTTTGTAAAATGGTTATAAACCAGTTATTAACCGATTATATCCATAACTAATTTTATAATTAGTTTTGATTTAATTTTATTTTAAAATCATTTTTTTCAATAATTTTTTTAAGAAAAAATATTTATGTTCAAAAATAAAAAAAAATAGTTTTTTAAGAAAAAATATATATTTTTATTTTTAAAAAATAATTTTTTAAAATATTTTGAAAAGAAAAATTAAAAAGTATTTTTAAAAAAATATATTTTTTTAAATAATATTTTTTTTTTCAAAAGAAAATTTAAAATTTTTTTATTTTCAAAGTTTTTTTTTTTTAAATTGACTAATTTGGTTTATATTTTGGATTTGGATGTCCAAATTATGGATTTCGTTAAAAGCATACTAATAATTAACCGGTTTTTAATAACCGGATTTGGATATGGATATGGATTATTTGAATAACCGGTTTATTTGAGTACCCCTAACTACCAATACCACCAATCTTAAAAAATCATCTTTTGCCAATAGTTGGAAAATACTCATGAATCCAACATTGTTACACAACATGAATATTATCAATTAAAATTATTATAAATAAGCTAATATAAGTCCAAGTAAAATTAAAATAAAACATTTGTACCTGTAGCAGAGAGGCATATCCTCTAAGCTGCTTGCAATTATAAAAGGAAGCATCTCCTAGATATTTGTAGAGTGTGACAAGTGCAGCTGCCTCAACAATATCTATCACATCCAGGCAATTTTTGAAATAGTGATAAATACTTTTCCTCTATAGGAGTAAAAGTCTTGTTTGCAAAAATGGTGTTGCCTACCAACAATATCATATAGGCTCTAGTTACATAGTCAAATATACTCTTAGCTCGCTGACGCATAAAAATCACCTTCAACCAATCCAACCTATAATAAGCACCTCTTCAGCTGTCTCCTCAAACAAAACACCCAACAAATCAATAGCACGAGTAATTGCATCAGAATTAGTGAAACCTTCTGTAGGATTACAGAACCCCCTACACGGTAAATGAAGTAGACAAGAAACGTCGTTCAGAGTAATGGTCATCTCGTCAAATGGCATATGAAAGAAAGATGTTTCTGGATGCCATCTCTCCATAAATTCTGATACTAAATTTTGATCTATCCTCGATAAAATGGTTCTCTGCTAATATAAAAAATATAGGACACAGACACGGCTATATATATATTTTATATATTAATATAATAATGCAATTTATGAGCATAATTTATAAAGAGTTTAAAAAGAGAAGCAAAATTTATGTTTATTTAAACTTAGTACATTCAATCAACGAAAAAAAGACATAAATCCACCAAAATAAAATGATATATATAAATCATATCATAGTTACTCCACATTGAGAAAATCAGTCTCTAAACCTGACTCATCCAAAGACAAGACAACAACTTCAAAAAATTCATTGTCATCTAATGTCCAAACTCATCTCCGGGGACATCCCACATTTTAGTTTCCTCTTGATGATATTAGGAAGTGCTCCTTGATAGAAGTAGAAGGTTACTATACATATATACTAAAGTTTCCGCTCGATGTGGTGTTATCTTACTTATCTTCAAAGAATGAATAAATGAATATGTGCTCTAATTTCTTTCAACACAACCAGCAGTGGAATATGAAAAAAATAAAGAATCATACTCGTGTTGTTTTTATAGTGGTGAAGTGGAATATGAAGGAATTTTTATCTATATAACCATGTTTCCAAGTCTATAATTCCATTATACCCATGTTTCCACCATTAATACCAATATACCCATGTTTAAAAAAAAAGGCATTGCAGGAGGGCGCCATTAGAAATGGCTACTCTATTGAAATTGAAAGGGAGGCGCCATTGGTAATGGTTACCCCCTTGGATTTTAAAGGGAGGCGCCATATTAAACATTAAACATTAATACATCTCTCGTAGACGCATTTTGGGGGACCGGGAATATCTTGTAGCATTCCAAACTGAAGCTTGACACAATCACTGTTGTGCATTTCAATTGTTGTAAGTGGATAATCGGTACTTTGCAGTCCACACAACAGAGTCGTGTTCGTTAGCTTCATGGATGACCTCTAGACCAAGATATGGCCGCCAAATAAACTGTAGGAGGAAACAAAATATTTAGTATATTTTAAATAATATGTTAATATTAAATGTGACTATAACCATTAATAGATAGGTTAGTGATAATACATCATGTTCACCAAAATGATCTAGAAGATTTCGGTACTGGGTGATGCTGTAATGGGGACATTTGTCGTAATTCATTCCTAGTGCAGACCACCTATATTTTGAAAAGGCAACATTTTTTAGTAATAGGTTAAATTAAAAAACAGAAAACTAGATATTTAAAGAATTGGTTTAGAACATTACCTTGTAGCGTATGGAAAACCGAAATTATTGGTGCTGACAGGCGCTAAGTTGGTCATTCTTGACCAACCCCAAGCTTGCAGAAGAACATCACATCCGGTAAAATTACCCGAACCTGAATATACGTTGTTACATAGAGACTTATATAGGTGGGCGAGTGTGGCAGACCCCCAACTATAAGTTTTTATTTTGTCTATGTCTCGTAATAACAGTAAGTACATAGGATGCACAACGTTACCACTTGCATCCGGAAATAAAAAGGATGTCCCAAAAGCACGCGAATTAGAACTGAAATGGACACATATGAGAAAATGGAAATACTATGTGGAATATGTCGTCTACCCGGGCATACATGGAAAAATTGTCCAAATGTTGGAACAAGTTCTAGATAGATTTACTTTTGTCATTAGAAAAGTTGTAACCTTTGAATTTAATATTTATAACAACTATTGGTTACAGAAATTAAGAAACATCATAGACCTAAGAAATTACAACAATCAAAACAATATCATCAGTTCCAAACATCATAGACCTGACGTCGTTCTAATTCGTAGCTACTCACGTCGAATATTTCCATCTTCGATCGAGAAGTAAGAAACTTGTCTTTCAATACTTCTAATTCGGTCACCATCTGCAATGTCTCCTTCTAACCATCGATTCAAATTCCTTCGTAGTTGCTCTAAGTTTTGGATGTTCCAGAACAACATCCTTATCGCCGGCTTCGTTCTTGAAAAAATAACATGACCGTATCTTCTGAGATACATGATTGAATCTGCTAAAATTGTAAGATACAAAGACAATTTTGTTGTGAATGAATGTACAAGAGTGCCATCTATTTATATAAGAGTTGTATCAAATAAATTAATATTTCATAAAAAATTAATATATAATATATTATTAAAAAAATTAATTAATTAAAAGGGGACTCCAAGGGGTATGGCGCCCCCCTTTATATTTAAAGGGTGACTCCAAAAGGAATGGCGCCCCCCTTTAAATATAAAGGGTGACTCCAAAAGGAATGGCGCCCCCCTATAAACATATAACAAGACTCCCTTTGCAACGGCGACATGTGACAATTTTACATGGGAGAGCCAAACCTGATGGCGTCCCCCTATAAACACACGTTTTTTTTTGAAACATGGGTAGATTGAAAAATTTGAGGAAAAGGTGGGTATATTGGAATATGTTATAGTTAAACATGGTTATATGGGTAAAAAATTCGAATATGAAAGATTAAAATTCCTTTTTTTTGAAAAATTTTTAGTTTAATTTTGAAATTTTTTGAGTTGGACAACGTCGTTTATTTGAAATAAGGTGTCGTATCCATGTCCGCTGTGATTCAAATTTATTTTTGTGTTGGACACTTAAAAACGTGTCAGATATGTGTCGTACGTGTGTCGTACGCGTATGTGAATGGCGTTTCAGAGTTTCATAGAATAGAACAATGTTATTTACCTTACATACGTCTTGGTTTCTGGTGCAGATGGTATCTGTGCATTCCCATTTGGTCTTTTCACCTCAACCGTCAAAAAACAAAATAAAAAATAGTTAGTAACATATTACATCGACCATAAAAGAAGGACAACAAGGTAATATTTTTATCCTTTTCCTAATAAACAATAAACCTGTTGCTGCTGGTGGGCCTGTTGCAGAACACCTCGTTAGATTGGGATGCCAGCATGATTAATTCCCCTACCCATTCCTGGATGGGATGTGAGGTTATAAGCTCGAAGCTGATGCATTCTTTGCATGCCAACATTCAATGGTCGAGGGACAAGTCTATTTGAGATTTGATCCTCCCCTAAACCCATTAAAGTGGGAAATTCAACAGAAGTAAGACTTCATGGCCAAAATCTTTAAAGTGTATTTGGATCAAAACTAGTCTTGATGATTCACTTATGAACTTGAGATTTTGCATTAAAATAGATGAAAAAAATATAACTACCAATATCATGTGGCTTATTTATATGAGTCAAATAAAACTTGATTTCATTTAAGAACTTGACTTATACTATAGAGTAGATGAAAAATAGTGTAAGTCCCAATATCATGTGGCCTTTCTTGAATAGATCTCGTGAAATATATATCACTTGTATCAGACTAACAAAAATCAATAAAAAGAAGCTACAATTTGTATAAATATTTCTGTAATTTGTTCAGACTAACATATTTATACAAATTATTGAGATACGTCACTTGTATAAGACTAACAAAAATCAATAAATCTTTAACCCTACACATATGAAACTAAAAAGTTATCAAACATGAAAATATAACAAAGCTGTTAGAGTATGTGAATCTCCAATGATGGAGAGAAAACTTCAATGAAGAAGAACAAAAAGCATGGAAGAGAATTAGAGAAGAAGTTGAAATTGCATTAATTCAGCTCAAGGAATGAAGAACAAGATTACAACAATTTATACACATAGGCTCATAAAAAACTAACAACTATTTCCTAAAATAACAAAATCATAACTGAATTACAAGTATAAAGTTTCCTTTAATAGAAAGTAGTTAGTAACTTGATATTTAATGAGATCTTCACTTCTTCGTTCATTTTAGCAACCTCCCTCAAGCTTATGCATGATAGATGTTGATCATGCCAAGCTTGGACACAAACGAATTGAACTTTGATGGCTGAAGTGGTTTTGTCAAAAAATCAGCCAGCTGCTCTTGCGATGAAATGGGAAACAACCTTAGCACACCTTGTTGGACCTTCTCCCTCACCAAATGACAATCTATCTCAAGATGTTTTGTCTTTTCATGAAATACCAGATTGGATGTTATATGAATAACACTTTGGTTATCACAATACAAGACTGGTGGCTTGGAGCATGAAACATGCAAATCCCTTAAAACATACAACAACCACATCAGTTGACAGGTAGTTGTACTTAGAGCTTGATACTCATCCTCTGATGAGCTTCTAGATATGGTTTGTTGTTTCTTGGCCTTCCACGAAAACAGAGATGACCACAAGAAAAAGCAATAACCAGAACTCAATTTTCTTGTGTCAACACAACCTGCCCAAACTGCATCTGTGTAGCCTTATATTTGAAATTTGGAAGATCTAGGAAAAAACAGACCATATCCAGGATTCATCTTCACGTACATTATGATTCTGCAGGCTGCTAGATAGTGAACATGTGTAGGTTTGTGGAGAAACTGGCTCAGCTGTTGTGCAGCAAGTGTCATGTATGACCTGGTGTTGTTCAAGTAAATCAGTTTGCCAATCATCCTTCTATATGCAGTAATATCCTCCAATGGTTCACTAGTATCCTGATGCAATTTTAATGAAGGATCTAGATGTGTTACAGCTGGTTTCGATGCAAGAAGGCCCGAGTCATTGCGTAAGTATAGACAATGTTTTCTTTGTGATATGGTGATGTCATCCTTGGAATGTGCAACCTCAAGTCCAAAGAAATATTTCAGAATTCCCAAGTCCTTGATTTTGAAGTTTTCATCAAGAATGCATTTGATGCGATCAAACTCCATTAAGGATGTTCTACATATACTAGTAGGACTGTGATGTGATCACCCTTTTTCAAGGTGAACATGGAGTAATCAGCAGTGAACTGTGTGTAGCTAAGTTTTAGTAGGAGTGATGTGAGTTTTTCATATCACTTTCGACTGGTCTGGCTCAAACCATACAAGCTTTTCACTAACTTGCAAACTTGGTTTGGTTTGGTGCAAGGAATACCTTATGGTACAAGCATGTATACATCTTCATCTAAATCACCATGGAAGAATGCATTATTTACATCAAGTTGATGTAGATGCCAATGATTGATAAAAGTTGTGGCAAGTAGAATTCTGATTATGGATAACTTGGCAACTAGTGAGAATGTGTCAAAGAATCCAGTCCTACAACTTGGCTATACCCATTTGCAACCAATTTGGATTTATGCCTCTCTATAGATTCATCAACTTTGTGCTTGATCTTGTAAACCCATCTCTACTTATAGGTTTAACAAAGGGTAGAAGGTCTACCATTACCCAAGTACCATTTTTGGCTAGTGCCTCTAATTCAGACTGCATAGCCATCTTCCGATTCTCATCTTTGCAAGCTTCCTCATAAGTTTCAGGCTCAGAATCATGTGTGACAGACATGCTAAAAGACTTATGAGTAGGAGATAAAGACTCAAAAGAATGGAAAGAAGATATGGGATAAGTGATATCTGAAGTTAATGATGCAGCCAAACTGTTTGATGAATTGCACACATAGTCCTCAAGGTGAGATCGCGCCTGCCTGTGCCTAATGGGCCTGGTATAGTTTGGTGGTGGATCTACATCATCAAATGTGGGAATTATGGGGGAAGTTTCAGGAATGTTAGATGTGTTTAGAGTGGAAGGAGGGCCAATTTGTGGTGACTACAGTGAGCCATGACAGTCACGTGAGCTAGGCTGGTCTAAGGGCAAGGGATCAATGTAAGTGTTAGTGGGTTCATGAGTCACATTATCACCAGTATGGTATTGCCAATTAGGTTTAAAAGGGAAAATGTGATCATAATGGACAACATGTCTAGATATAAAAACCTCATTGTTGTTGACATCAAGGAGTACAATCCTTTTTACACCTTGCTTGTAGCCTAAGAAAATGCACTTTCTCCCTCGATGGTTAAGTTTAGTTCCATGTGCATGTAGTGTTGAGGCATATGTGAGGGTACCAAAAATTTCAAATCATGTAAGTCAGGGTCTTTGTTGTACATGCACCGATAAGGAGATTTATTATGCAAAACAACACTTGGAACACGATTCATGATAAAAACTGCATGATTGACAACAAAAGACCAAAGTTTTTTAGGTAAATTTGCTTGAAAAAGAAGGGATCTAGTTATATTTAATATGTTTTGATGTTTCCTCTCAACCCTTCCATTTTGTTTAAGGGATTCAACACAACTTGTTTGGTGAAGAATGCCTTTAGAAGCATAGTAGTTTGGCATGATAAATTCTAGTCCATTATCACTTCTAATGCATTTGACACTAGTTTTATGTTGGTTTTCAACCATTTTGATGAAATTAATAACATTTTGTCTAGTTTTAGCTTTGGTTTTCATCAAAATAATCCAAGTATACCTGCTGAAATCATCTACAGCAGTAAAAAAATAAGAATGCCTATTATGTGACTTGATGGCTAAGGGACCCCATACATCAAAATGAATTAATTCAAAAGGTTGAGATGATGTATTAAAGTTGTTATTGAATGGTAATTTCTTATGTTTAGCATAATGGCAGACATCACAAATAGCCTTTTTATCAGCAACAACAAAGGGAAAGATAAATTGTAAAGCTTGTAATCTAGCAAAGGACCAATGACCTAATCAAAAATTACATAAGGCACTGCTAGGGATGGTGTGATCCGAAACATTATTTATTCTAAAGGTTTCTTCATGACTGTCTTTGAGAACTAGGTGATACAATCCTTCAAACTTTTCAGCTAAACCAATCATCTTCAGTGATTGTGGATCCTGAATGAAGCAATTAGAAGCATTAAAAATGACATTATAATGGAAAGTTTGACATAATTTTGGAACTGAAATGAGGTTAACAGAAAATTCAGGTATGTACAAAACATCATAAATGCTAAATTCAGGAGAAAACTTAACTGTGACAAGAAACTTATCCAAAGCAAATTGGCCATTTGGAAATTTGACATTGATGGGAGTGATTGAACTATTATGATAGAACCAAGAACGACTAGAACAAATATGGTCGCTAGCTCTTGAATATATTATCCATGAGTTAAGAGTGGAGCACTTATAAATGAAAGAATGAGGATTACCTTTAGCATCTACATATGTATGACCTGTAAATGAAGATGAGTAAACTTGATTGGAAGCTGTAGAAGTTGATCTTTGGTTGATGGTTGAATGCTGGAGAAGATTCACCAGCTTATCAAATTGTTCTTGAGTAATAGATGCATGTCCATGCTTCTCACTCTGCTGTTGAATAGAAGCATGATCATCCTCTTCATTATCATTAGTAATGGCATTGTTGGCTATTGATCCTTTACCAAAATATGGTGGAAAACCATGTTTTCTATAACAAACCTCAACTGTATGACCAGTTCTTCCACAATGAGTGCATATTTTGGATTTTGATGTGTTGGATTGAAAGCCAGAATTACCAAACTTGGAACCGGCTTTCTTGAAACCTGCAACATTGATCAATGCTTGAGAATCATCAGAGGGAGTAAAATTTCCTTGTCGCTTATGTTGTAACACCATAGAAAAGATATTGTTCATAGTGGGTAAAGGATCCATCAACAAAATTTGAGATTTGACAACAGAAAAATTTTCATTCAGGCCGGCAAGGAATCGAATAACATACAACAGATTGTGATTGCTTTTTGCATTTCGCATGGTCGCACAAGAACACCTAATTCTATAAACACATTATGGAATATGCATGTAAATCTCCAATTCGTCCCAAAGAATCTTTAGTTCAGAGAAAAAATCGTAACAGACTTTGAGTCTTGTTTTAGTGCGTATATTTTTTGGTGTAATTCAGAGATACAAACGATACCACCTTGAGAGAACCGCTATTTCAAATCATTTTAGACATCTATTGCATTTTCCATGTAAACGACCGATAGAGCTATGAATTATGAAACATTATTGATGATCCACAAAAGAATTAACATATTGCATCGATTCCAAGCGAGAGTGGATGAATCAAACTGATCATTAAGAACTGTAATCGATCTGTCAATGAACTCAAGTTTCATCTTAGAACCAAGAGCACGATGCATGGAATGGGCCCAAGAATGGTAGTTGGAACCATTTAGAGGTGGCGCAGCCTTGACTGAACCAGGTCCATCACTAGGATGGACAAAGTATGGACTGGTTGGTTCAAGTTGAGGATCAATCGGAGGAGTATTATGTGGTGGTGCCATTGTTGAAGATTGGAGAATTCAGAAAAGAAGATAATCAGAATGAAATAGATGTAGATAAAGGTTGGATCGAAATGACGAATGATATCATGTTAGAGTATGTGAATCTCCATTGATGGAGAGAAAACTTCAATGAAGAAGAATGAAAAGCATGGAAGAGAATTAGAGAAGAAGCTGAAATTGCATTGATTCAACTCAAGGAATGAAGAGCTAGATTACAACAATTTATACACGTAGGCTTATAACAAACAAACTAACTATTTCCTAAAACAACAAACTCATAATTGAATTATAAGTATAAAGTTTCCTTCAATAGAAAGTAGTTAATAGCTTGATATTTAAGGAGATTTTCACTTCTTCATTTATTCTAACAAAAGCAACAACAGAAGGTAAAGTACCATGACCATGAATTAGCAAACAGACATACATAGCCAACTAAGAGCAAAATATAACAGAAAAGAATCTTATCTTCAAAACTATTAACACTTCTTCTAGTGTTGCTTATAGGGCCCATTTGTTTTGGTTTTTTTTAAAAATGATTTTTATAATGTAACATAATTTTGTGAAAATTTTTTTTGCAAATAAACTTTTCATAAAAGCTTCAAATGAAAATTTGGTTTGAATAGTTATTATTAAAATGTTATTTTAGGTATTTTATCATTTTATCGAAACTTTTTTTGAATATCAAAATTTCAAAAAATCACTTAATTTTGAAGCTATTTCAAATAGTTTTTCATAAAAATCATTTTTGAAATATGACTTTTTGAAAAAATTGTGATTTTGACTATGTTTTGAATTTCAATAATGTATATTAATGTTATAGAATATCAAAATTAGTCTTTTAATTTATAAAAGCCAAATTTAAAAAAACTTGTAATATTTTGAAAAACACTTTTGTAAAATTCATTTTCAAAAATACAAAGAAAAAATCTATTTTTTTAAAGCTAAAACAAACTGAAACAAAAAAAAAATCTATTTTTTAAAGAAAAAATCATTTAAACCTAAGCCAATAAAATCATATTAAAACATGTTTTCGCCTACACACAACCTGAAAATAAATTAAGAAATTCATACCTATATACAAACTAATAGGAAATAGAACCAAGAAATTCATACAATTTTAAATCAAGAATTTCATCTCTAATTATATTACTCCTATAGAATGTTTTTCTTTTGTTTTTTCTACTTGTTTTTTTATATATCTGAGTTAGAAAAAACATTAAAACCATTAAATTTGAGAAAGTACTAAATTGAAAATAGGAAGAAATTTGGTCAAGAAATTTCTACCTTAAAAGAAGTCAGGGAAAAGAGAGGGTTACCTAAAAGAGTGAAAGTTTCATTTGTTTTGAAAAGGAAATGTGATGGTTCATTGCATTTCGATACAAGGGGTTTTCACCTTTAAGGATTGTTCTGCGCACAGTAGTAACTTTTGTGCGCATGCGACTTTCTGAGTGAAATTGAACTCGAAATTGCAAATAGGAGGTTACAATGAAGGCGTGTGCGGTGACTTTCAAAGTGAGAGGAGACTCCTGAAAAACAGTGGTTACAGGTGCAGTGTACTGAGAGGAAATTAGGAAAGGAAGGCTACGAATTACAAAAAAGGAAAAATAAAAATTAATTATTAAAATTTTATTAAATTGAAATTAGTATAGAAGTATGAGGGAAATTAAAATTGGTTTGTGAGTGAGAGGGAAATGAAAAATTGAATTTAGTGTATGAGTAGGTGGGAAATAAAAATTGATTTCTGAGTGAAAGAGAAGTGGATTTAGTTCAGTGAGAGAAAAATTGAGAAAATTTAAGATAATTTTATTTTTAATTTTATTAACTTACCATATTCTAATTTTCTATGTTAAATTCATTTTTATTTATATTGATCCTTACTTTAATTATGTGCAATTTTACTCTATCCTTTTATCTTTTTTCATTTACATAAATATATTATTTTTAAATTATATATTAAAATTAATTAGGTTGAAATAGTTCTTTATAATTTAAAAAAAAATCTTTATTTGTTAAAGAAATTGTTTATTTAAGAAAATATTTTTTAAATAATTCTTAATTAAAATCTAAGCTACAATATTATTAAAAAAAATTTAAGTTTAATTTATTTTATATACGAAAAATTTTAAAGATAGAAAATTTCCCTCACAAAAACATATATCCAGTTTATGAGGGAATTTGTGAGGAAAATATTAGAGATGAATAAAATTTAACTTAAATTCCTCCCTAAATATACTCTTATTAAGTTTGTGAGGGAATTTGTGAGGAATTTTTTCTGATAGAATAATTGCATCACAAATTTATTCACTAATTTTTACTCATTTACAATTTATCATTTATACAATATTCTCTCACTAAATGCATCGCAATTAGTGAAGAATTTACTTCTCTCACTGATTTCCATCCCTAAATTGTATTTTTCTAGTAGTAATCTCTCTATCACCAGTGGAAGACTGTGCGGAACTCATCCGATCAATTTGCTGCCATGTGCACTTCAATTCTTTCTTCGGAACTCTCTCTTAAAAATAATTCACAAAATATGTTATAAAATAATTAACATTAAATTTGACTCAACATAAAATGACATAGATTAACTTACTTCGTCGAACCACAAATGACGAGCAACGTGGTCTTGACACCTCACCAGAAAAGACGTATCAAACGGCCCTTCAGGAAACTCTGGATGTAGTAGACGAGGCTCAGGTGCAGCTATCTAATCTTCTTCTTGATCCGTCAGATGTTGAGGTTGTCGTCCTTTACCATATCGTCAATAAATGCTCCCATCCCAGCCTCTAATGTGAGCCACTAAAAAAATGGAAGTAAAAAAGTACGAACAGGAAAATTGAAAACGAAGTTCTCCGAAAACATTTCAAAACCGGATAATCTAATGGCTAATTTTTCAGTGTTGACTATATCAGAACCGGAGAACTATAACCCAAGTTCTCCTGAGTGTAACTTTCTCAAAAAACAAACTGAATAACTTACTCTCAAATTCTCCGATATTGAAAGCAAAAGAATTGAAAATTTTCTAGCTGAGTTCTCTTGTGTTAAAATGGAAACAAAAATGATTTTTTGCGCTCACTCTTTCTGAAATAAAATGAGGGAAAAAATGAAAATTTTGAAAATATAAATATTTATATCGGATTATTTTAGTTAGAATTTTTAATTTATAGAGATAGGGAGATAAATGCAAATGTATGGGGTAAAAATTTTGAGCAGAGCCCAATATCCCTTTTGTAATGCAAGTAGTCAACCATTTTGGCTCCATCAAATAAAATTTATTTCCATTTTAAACAATACAATTGTTATACTTATAACTAATACAATTGTTATACTTATAACTAGTTAAAAATTGGTGCGGAAAAAAATTACTATGCACGGATTAGGAAAATGACACTCTAATTAATTAATTAAAAATTAATAGATATAAAATTAAATAATAATTTTCATCTAATATAACTTTAAAATTAACCACTTAGTCAAAAATCTAAATCCATAATCACACACATAATAAAATATAAAAGAATCTATGCCCTTTTTTTAGGTTAAGAAGAACAGCTTAAAAGAGAAAAAAAAAAACAGTTTTAGCCCTAATTTTCTCTAACATCTAATATGCTTGAACTTCATTATCCTTCCTTAGTTATCCATGCATGAGAAACTCACCAAAGCTTCATATTTTGCGTGCCATAATAGCTATCATCGTTCTTTAAAAAGGAACCTTGTTAGAGTCAACCATTGCAGTAATTGCTTATCCTTGTTCATCATCTTTTTTCCCTCACTAACTCTCTACATTCTTCTACACTCCTGCTTGCTTGGTCCATAAACAAAAAACTTTCCGACCAAGATCTAGTTACCATGTGTTCATAACAGGAGTGTACTAGTTACTAATCATAACAAGAAATTGTGTTATTTTGGTGAGAACTTTTTTTGGTTCTTAACTTTGTTTTCACTGAAGTCATTGGTTGAGCTGCACAGTCATAAGCCGACTGAAAAGGATGGGATGAGGTCACTTCCCACAATGACTTTTCTTTTTTACTGTCACTTGTCACGCTTCACACATTTCATCATAATAATTGCCAAATTCTTATATATAATTTTATAGTTTATGACACTTAACATCTTAAATATAGTCGCAATATTTACATATACCACTCCGTCGGATTAGTTGAATTCAAGTATGGTTGGTTAAGTCTCATATCATTTATAAATGCAAGTTATATCGGTCAAGTTGTTTCTCCCATCTTTTCCTGATTTTGAATAGTTTGTGTTAAATGTAATTTAAATTGGCAAAATACTTTTTTTAGTCTCTTACCTTTATATTGAGATCCATTTTAATCTCTAAAGTTTTAAAAATGTCAATTTAGTGCTTTATGTCTTAAAACAACGTCATTTAAGTCATTTCTGTCTAATTTTCACAAACGTCATCTATTTTTGCACGCATGACATCCAACGTGGAAAAATTCTAAAATAGACGCAATTTGTGAAAATTGAATGGAAATAACTTAAATTACGTTGTTTTAAGACATAAATGATTAAATTGACACTTTTAAAACTTAAGGGATCAAAATTGATCCCAAAATAAATTTAAAGGACTAAAAGGATATTTTGCCAATTTAAATTCAAATTAATTCCAATTTCATATACATTTGCATTTGAGTTTCATTTGGATTAATATATAAACTCAAAATTAGTTACAATTATAACAGAATACACATTTGAGAAGTTGAGATTGAAAATTAATTACAAGTTAGTTACAGTTTTATCTCTTTACAATTTCTTTCATTTTTTTTTCTTTCTTTTATGCAATATTGGAGATTTAGTGCTAACTCCAATAGGTTGCAGGTTTTGCTCTATAGCAAACTCCGATAAATGTTAAATAAAAGGAATATTTTATTCATTCTTATATATTAACTTGGTTGGTTAGATATAATACATCATTGACATATATATGAACTATTCTTAATTTTCATACAAAGTACCAACATGTCACTTTTTTTCTTTTTTACTTTGATCAGTTTTGGAACATCTTTTCTTAGCACAAAAATGCTCATTGCTTTATGAAGTAATGAAGTTTCAATTAATTAACCGAATTGACATTTGACAGACAGTACCTTTGTGCTAATTCACCATGATAGATTATCATCAAATTTAGCAATTATTGTTAAGAAAAATGGTACAAAATCATTGGTTGTAGAAGGTGTGGTGGATTGATGCTATTGGCAAACAAGAACAATTTTTTGGGGGACATAATTAGAATGGTTTTGGATGATGATTTCAAGAAACTTGATAGAATTAATGATACTGCTGCAGAATTTAAAAAAGAGGTGTGTTTTAGTTTAAACTCTTTTGAGTCGACAAAAAGATGAGATATGAAACTTTTGGTGGTAAAAGTTGATCACACATTGTTAAGCACTTTTGGACCCTAGTTGTCGAAAGAGACTATACGTGGAACAATGTAGACTAATGAGACATGTCTTCAAATTGAACTATCAAAATAGGATCCAACCGAATCCAAAAGTTTCAAAGTGTGGATTAAGTAATAAAAGTAAATTATACTTTAAGTTATTATTAACTAATAGTTTGAAAACATATATCTCAATGTTATGATTTAGATTAAATTTTGTAATGAACAAAAATATAAAATATACGTGTAAAGTTCGGATGTAGATTTCTTGTCGTCGCGGATGCACGCATTCACAACACTAATGACAGTTCGATTAATATCAAACGATTTAAATATAAGTTTCATATTTTAAACTATAATTTAAAAGTTTAAAGACATATTTTTTTATAACTATAAGATTTTTATCGAACGTTCACTAATGCACTAATGTAAGAATGCATGTATTAGTGACTATATAATTAAGGGTTCTCCTCCTATTTGAACCATCTGTTCTCAATCGAACGGTCACTGATACATTGAATTCGTGAACATGTGCGTCACTTATTAAATAATTAAGCATTGTCTTTCTATTTGAATCATTGGTTCTCAACTGTCACTAATACACGGAATGCGTGCATCAATGACTATATAATTAGGGGTTGTCCACCTATTTGATCCACCAAGTAGAAAAATTATCAAATCTGTATGGAAGAATGTTTGGAGTGGATTATAAGTCAGAGTAACTTGCTAGTTTCCTTAAGGTATCTATAAATAAGCCATTTTTTTGGGGCCATGCTATACTAGCATATATGGGGCTTGCAAATGTTGGAATATTTACTGATTAAATTTGGCGAATTGGACCATTTGGTCCATCTAATAGTAGAGTAGCTATGCTATACAAGTCATATGATCAATAAAGATGCAAGTTCAATTCATGCACAAGTTGTGTAAGAAAAGAACAAACGTTCAACGGATACAAAAACCTCAAAACTACTAAAACCAATGAAAAACTGTTGTAGGGTGATAGGAACAGTTCATAGCCACTAGAACATTATGTACTATCTCTCAAACACAAAATCACAATGGAGACACAAAATGCATACTATTTTCTGACTTTCCACCACACATTTTACCACAAAGATGGATATATGAAAGTCCTTCCACAATCAATAAGTGTCAAATTAACTTAAATACAAACCATAAGATCTCTTTGAAAAAATGATAAGGACCAACTTTTACAATGATGTTTGAAGGGTTGTGACTTAATTTGATTAAAAAATAAACAATGTATTAAGTTGAAATCCTTATATTTGAAAAGATGCTACGCTACGACTTCAACCAAAGTTAAGCTATACAAGGATCAAGGAAAATTTAAAATAAAGTAAACTTTTCTAGCTAGAAAAGCATAGAGAATAGAAAAATGCATGAGAGTATGGTTAGTGCATACCATAATACAAAGCATGGTCAACAAGAGCAATGGCGCAAAATGCATGCTAGACAACATACGGATTCTGGACCCACCAAAATTCCCCTTGCTCATCAACAAGCCAACGACTACTATCAATTTCATTCATTCACCATTCGATTACTTTTAAAGTTTCAAAATTTTAATTAATAGTTCTTTTAATTCTAAAATAAGTCTTTTTTAATAGATAATTATCAATATAAACCTGAAAAAAATTACTAGTACCAAAATGTAAAACAGGAGAAAATCAACAGCACAACAAAATAAATAAGAAAACACAATGTTCACTCGAGAGCACTAAACAACTTCTTTTAAAATTTAGCAGAAAAATACTAAAAGTCAAATCTAATAAAAGAAATAATAGACTAACATCGTGTTGAGAAATAAGTGTGAGTTGTGTTGAGAAACAAATATAAATTTTAAGTCTCACGTTATTTAGAAAAATAAAGATTGATCACTTTATAAGTAAGATGACTCATACACCTATCAATTTAAGTTTTTGTATGAATATGTGATATCTCTCTCACTTGTTTGAGTGAGTCTTTGAACTTTACGTGAGTGTTTGACCCAATATGTATGATTTTCTCTCATGATGATCCATCAGTGGTATCAGAGTCGTGGTTCGAATAAAGAACCGACTTTTTGTGTCGAAAGTCTTCCTGACATGGTGGTCATGCAGCATGTTCCGTTGAAGTGCACATGACGAGATAAACGTGTCTATCAATGGTGGTACAGGCATGTGGATGAAAGAGCTTCCGCTTAAGGGGGAGCATAATGCATGGACTAACACTCGATGGGGAGATTGTTGAGAAACAAATGTGACTTGTGTTGAGAAACAAGTGTGAGTTCTAAGTCCCACATTACTTAGAAAAGTGGAGGTTGAACACTATATAAGTAAGAGGATTCATACACCTATCACCTTAAGGTTTTTGGTGAATATGTGGTGTCTCACTTGTTTGAGTGAGTCTTTGACCTTTAAGTGAGTGTTTGATCCAATATGTATGCTTCCCCTTCATAATGACCCATCACATCAGACCTCAATGAAGTCTAAATTAACGTTTTTAATCAAACTACAAATCAATTATTGAATCAAATACATAAGAGAGGATCCTCTTCCAGCTCCTAGTGAGAATAATAATTATTAAGAAAAATTACACTCACTTCTCATGGGATATGTTAAAATTACACCGACACTCCTTTAATTTTAAAATATGCAATAACCTTTCTTGAGTTAACATATACACCAATATAAATTTTTATTGATAGACAAAAAATCGTAGATAAATATCATATATTTCTACAATTTTTGAATGTCATTAGAAATTAGAGGGAATGTTAATGTTATTTTAACCTACTTCGAGAAATATTAGTATATATTTAAAAATTAGAAAATGTGTCAGTGTCATTTTAGTAAATCTCAAAGGATATGAATATAATTTCCTCTAATTAGTATCATATTTATATAAAAAAAATAACTTCCACTTAAAGAGAATTAACCTAGTTTTCGAATTAAACCACCAAATATCAAATCAACACCAAATCTAACTTAAAGTTTTTCCCTAAAAAAAACCTATCAAAATAAAAATATTCCCCCACCTTCCATGCTAACCAACTAAATACACTATATAATATATTAAACACAAAAGCACAAGTGGCAAACAAGTGGTAAATGGACTTGACATGTTTAGCATAAAAACACACACAACATTTTATTTGAAAGGCAAATTATAACATGTAAATTGATAAATGTTGGAGATATTAATAATATTAGATATTAATTAGTGTTTAGTACCTTTACATTAATATCTCCCTCTTAGTGTGTATATCATTAAGCCTATCGTGTATGTTTAGCGGCTTGCTTTTGGAACGGATATATCAATTGCTATTATGTTAAGCAACTGATATATACAATGCCTCCTATTCTGTTACTGAGTAACTAATTGAATCATTTTCACACTGTTCATTATCTTCTACATTCTCTCTGTACCCAACACACTATCTTGAAGATGAATTCACTTTGCATTGAATTCTAACATGGTATCATTCGCTGGTTGCAATCTTCCGCGCGTCCTGTTCTCCCTCGCTTGCTGATATCGATCTTGCTCTTTCTCTTCTCTAATCGAACCATGAGCTCTGAAGATAATCAAGATTCTGGAGTCAAGAATCTCTCACAATCGCAAGAACTTCAAAACGTGTTTGCTACCTCCAAGATGAACAACTCGTTTGGACCAAAGCTCTCCATCAAATTGCAAGACAACAACTACCTCCTATGGAATCAGCAAGTTGAAGGTGTGATCCTGACACAAAAGATGCACAAAATCGTGGTAAATCCGCAAATCCCATAGAAATTCAACTCTGTTCAAGATCGTGTTTCAGGTACGTACTCTGATGAATATGAAGCATGGTTGGTTCAAGATCAAGCTGTGTTCATTTGGTTGTTATCTACAATCTCTGAGTCAGTGTTACCTAGGGTTTTAGCTTGTAAACATGCTTATGAAGTCTGGGATAAAATTCATCGGTATTACAATACTCAAATGAAAGCTAGGGTTCGTCAATTGCGTGTTGAGCTGAAATGCACAAAGAAAGGGAACAAATCCATTACAGAATTCGTATTACGCATCAAAGCCATAGCTAACTCTCTTCTTGCAGTTGGTGACACGATTTCAGAACAAGATCAAATTGATTCGATCCTTGATGGTCTCCCAGAAGAATACAATCCGTTTGTGATGCAGATGTATGGGAGCACTGAAACTCCATCGTTGTGTGATGTTGAAGCCCTTCTCTATGTGCAAGAAGCTCGGTTGGACAAGTTTCGTCAAGAACTCGCTGTGTCCACTGTTGCTGCCAACCTAGCTCACTCCAGTCAAGACAACAATGGTGCAAGAGGAAGTTTTCGTGGCAGAGGCAACAGTTTTGCAAGAGGTAGAGGTCGTGGTAGAACTCGTGCTAATGCAAGACCTACTGGAAATCGCCCTACATGTCAGTTGTGTGGCAAATATGGACATTTGGTGATTAATTGCTGGCACAGGTATGATGAGAACTTTGTACCACCTAATGCAACAAACTCTCAATCTAATGCTGCAGATAAGTCTGGATCTACACCAACCACAACACCTGTTGATTCTCAATCTGATCAAGCCGTGGCCATGGTAGCTTCAACAAGTCAAATCCCTTCAGGCCAGCCCTATGCCTTCACTCAAGAGTACTCACTTCCAGCTCAGCTTGAATCCCAAGCCTGGTTTGCTGACTCAGGTGCCTCCAATCATCTTACTCCTTGGGATACTTACTTACACAATTCCAAACCTTACTTAGGCACTAGGAAAGTTTGTGTTGGTAATGGCAACTCACTGGCTATTAAATCTGTTGGCTCCATTGTCTTCTATTCTAAGTTTAATCCTAGTCATAAGTTAGTCCTTGATAATGTTCTTCATGTTCCATCCATTACAAGGATTTTGCTCTCTGTTTCAAAATTTTCAGCTGATAACAATGTTAGTTTTGAATTCATAGCTGATAAGTGTTATGCTAAATGTCAGGTTTCTAAACAAATTCTTCTTGAAGGGTTTCTTGATGCTAGTGGTCTGTACTGCATGCCCAAGCTATCATTGAAGCTCATAGGACCTTCTCAGTTGAATAAAGATCCATTCTTTCAATTTGATGCTCAAGGCTATACTGCTATCCAGCCTAGCATAGTTGCAGATTTG
The DNA here is from genome assembly GCA_022829125.1 of Lathyrus tuberosus. NCBI lineage: Eukaryota > Viridiplantae > Streptophyta > Magnoliopsida > Fabales > Fabaceae > Lathyrus > Lathyrus tuberosus. The sequence goes on from JALAZF010000007.1 coordinate 31,031,058, forward strand.
TCTTGTAATTCTGTTAATACTAGTATAGACAAAGTGTCTTCTTGTAATTCTTTGGCCTTGTGGCATCATAGACTAGGACATGCCAATTACACTACAGTCAAACAAATTCTCAAACAATGTAATGTGTCTATTTCTAATAAAAATGATGTTTCTGAATGCAAATCTTGCAATTTGGGCAAAGCTCATAGATTACATGCTCCCTCCTCCACCAATGTGTATGAAAATGCCTTTGATATCATATATTCAGACTTATGGGGTCCATCTCCCCATTTTTCTAGCTCTGGTTACAGGTATTATGTGGCATTTGTGGATGGACATACAAGGTATACTTGGGTATATTTTCTGAAACAAAAGTCAGAGACACTTCAAGCCTTCAAGCTGTTTCATGCCTTTGTCAATACTCAGTTCAACACAACCATCAAGTCAATTCAATCTGATTTTGGAGGTGAGTTCAGACCATTTTCTAAAGTCCTGGCTGAACTTGGCATTACACATAGAATCACATGTCCTCACACATCTCATCAGCATGGTTCAGTCGAAAGAAAACATCGTCACATAGTTGAAATGGGTTTAACCTTGCTTGCTCACTCATCCATACCCCTAACATATTGGGATCATAGCTTTGCTACTGCGGTGCATGTGATCAACCAGTTACCATCCTCTTCCTTGCCTAATCTTACTTCTCCTTATTATGCCCTCTATCACAAACAGCCCAACTATCAATCAATCAAAGTGTTTGGATGTGCCTGTTATCCATTGCTGAGACCATACAATAAACACAAGCTTTAGTTCAGAAGCTTTGAATGTGTATATTTGGGTGTGTCACCACAACACAAAGGGTTCAAGTGTTTGAGCAAGGAAGGGAAAATATATATATCCAAGGATGTTACCTTTCATGAACAACAATTTCCATTTCCTACACTTTTTCCAACAGATAACAAAAAGTGTGCCTCACTACAAACTGCCCAATCTGGACCTGTCAAATTAATTACTCCAGGCAATTCATCTCAACCTTCAATCCCAGCCACTGAAGCTAATCATAGGCTAGCTGGCTTCACACATGAGGCTAGGCCACAAGATGATTCTGCCTATCATATGTCACAGCAACATATGGAAGTCACTCATCAGTCCAATCCTGTTCAATCCATGTCTCATCATGCAGCCAGAATTTCAGCTGGTGATCCATCAGCTCAAAATCCTGATACAACAAGCTTAGAAAAAGAGCAAGCATCTATTCAACAATCTAAACCAGCTGCCTGTTTATTGAACAAAGAAACTAAGGGCTCTCACAACCCACAGGGTATCAATGCAGAGCAACCTCATACATCTACATCCAATAGATATGAGCCTGATCCTGAGGATACTACACAGGCATTTCAAGACAGTTCTTGCCCAGAGGGCAATACATCACCACTGTCTCACGATGTATCTGCTCCCACAGAGATGCAGACCATTAAATACAAATCTGACAGCTCAAGTGAGAGACTGTCCTTAGCCCCATCTGATAATTCTCTCTCACCATCCATTCAAAGTCATCAACCTAACCCTTCTTTATTGGAGAATGCCCATCCTATGCTCACTAGAGCTAAAACTGGACACTCTAAACCAAAGGCATTTCTGGCTCAAACTCAAACAGAACCAACTAGCTACAAACAAACACTCTCCATACCTGAATGGGCCAAAGCTATGCAATGTGAATATGATGCTCTCATTGCCAATGGAACTTGGACTCTTTCTATTTTACCTCCCAACAGAAATTTAGTTGGCTGCAGGTGGGTTTTCAAAGTGAAAGAAAATGCGGATGGCAGCATTCTTAAGCATAAAGCTAGGCTGGTTGCCAAGGGCTACCACCAAGAGCAAGGCTTTGATTTCAATGAAACGTTTTCTCTAGTTGTCAAACCAACGACAATTCGTATTATTCTAACTCTTGCTATTACCTATAAGTGGGAAATCCAACAGGTTGATGTTAATAATGCGTTCTTAAATGGAGTTCTCAAAGAAGAAGTGTATATGTCTCAGCCACCTGGATTTTCTAATGGTGACAAATCTCTGGTGTGCAAACTCAATAAGGCAATCTATGGCCTTAAGCAGGCCCCTCGAGCATGGTATGAAAAACTTACTCAGGCTCTTCTGCAGTTTGGATTTGTCTCATCTAGGTGTGATCACTCTCTTTTTGTGTATTGCCATCAAGGAGTCTCCCTTTATGTCCTTGTTTATGTGGATGATATCTTGATCACAGGGTCTAACTCCAAGCTAATTCATGATCTGATCATCAAGATGGATGATGAATTTGCTCTGAAACAGCTAGGCAAACCATCTTATTTTCTGGGAATAGAAGTTCAGCATCAGTCCAATGGTTCACTACTCTTGACCCAATCCAAGTATATCAAAGATCTGTTGACAAGAGCCAATATGCCAAATGCCAATGGAGTGCCTACTCCAATGCTTAGCACGTGTAAACTCAGCAAACACGTCTCAGCACCCTTATCGGATCCGTCTCAGTATCTTTCTATTGTTGGAGCTCTACAATACGTATCCCTGACAAGACCTGGTATTACCTTTAGTGTAAACAAGGCATGTCAGTTTATGGCAGCACCCCTTGAAGCACACTGGTCAGCTATTCGACGCATTCTACGATACCTTAGTGGCACTCGATTTCATGGTTTGCTGCTGGCTCCCTCCATTTCAGATCAGAAGTTTTCCTTAAGAGCCTATAGTGACTCAGACTGGGCCAGCGATCCTGACGATAGGCGGTGAACTTCAGGATCATGTATTTTCTTTGGCCCTAATCTAGTCTCATGGAGTTCCAAAAAAGCAGTCGTTGGTAGCTCGGTCAAGTGCTGAAGCGGAATATCGTGCGTTGGCTCACTCCACTTCGGAGCTGCTGTGGATTGAATCTCTTCTCACTGAACTTGACATCTCATTTCACACACCGACTCTACTGTGTGACAACATGAGTGCTGTTCTAATGTCTCACAATCCCATTCTTCACGCGAGGACGAAGCACATTGAGCTTGATATTCACTTTGTGCGTGAGAGGGTAGTGTCCAAGAAATTGCAGATTCAACATGTACCTGCCCCAGCTCAAATTGCTGACACATTAACCAAGCCGTTAGGGACTGCAGCGTTCCAGGACTTACGAAACAAGCTCAAAGTCGCATGCTTTCACCCACCTTGAGCTTGCGGGGGGTGTTGGAGATATTAATAATATTAGATATTAATTAGTGTTTAGTACCTTTACATTAATATCTCCCTCTTAGTGTGTATATCATTAAGCCTATCGTGTATGTTTAGCGGCTTGCTTTTGGAACGGATATATCAGTTGCTATTATGTTAAGCAACTGATATATATAATGCCTCCTATTCTGTTACTGAGTAACTAATTGAATCATTTTCACACTATTCATTATCTTCTACATTCTCTCTGTACCCAACACACTATCTTGAAGATGAATTCACTTTGCATTGAATTCTAACAATAAACAAACAAGAATCAAAAGTACAAGAAGTACAAACAATACACCAATTAGGGATGCTCAAATAAACCGGTTATTTAAATAATCTATATCCATATCCAAATCCGGTTAATTATTATTATGGTTTTAACCAAATCCATATTTTGGATATATTTTTAATATGGTTTTAACCAAATCCATAATTTGGACATCCATATCTAAAATAAAAACCAAATTAGTCAATGTTTTTTATAAACTTTGAAAATAAAATATTTTTTTTGAAAAAAATATATTTTCTTTTGGGGAAAAATTTTTTTTCCTGAAAAAAATATTTTTTTTGAAAAAAAAATTATTTTTTTTTGAAATTATTATTATTTTTTTTTAAATATAAAAAAAAATTATTATTTTTTTTGAAAAAAAAATATTTTTATTTTTTTTCAGTAAATAATTTTTTTCCAAAAAATTTAAAAAATATATTTTTTTAACATAAAAAAAAATATTTTTTCAAAAAATTAAAAAAAATATTTTTTATTTTTGAATATAAATATTTTTTCTTTAAAAAATATTATTTTTTTGAAAAAAAGAATTCTTGAAAAAATCGATTTTAAAATAAAATTAAATCAAAACTAATTATAAAATTGGTTATGGATATAACCGGTTTATAACCATTTTAAAAGATGAAAACCGGTTATGACAATTGGTTTTAATAACCGGTTATAACATATGGATTCTTTATGGTTATGGATTGGTTATAGAAATTAACCGTTCATGAGCATCCCTACACTCAACAATTAATACCAAGAAATGGAACAAAAGAAACGAGAAAAAAGTAAAACAAACTCACACAAAAAACTTTAACAAGGGAAAAAAACTCTAACACCCAAATAAAGACCAACACAAAAAAGAACCACCAAGAACAAACCGCTTCAAAGAGTCCAGAACTAAGAGCATTCATCGAAAAGTGAAACAATGGGAAAGATGAACTAAATCACTCCTGAGCTAAAAAATTAACCACACACATTATTATTTGTCTAAGCACATAAGAGGATCTGCTTCCAATCCCAAAAAAAATGAAAGAGTGGCCCGTAAAATAAGCTTGAACCCACTTCCAAGAAAAATAAATAATTGAGCTCACTCCATGATCAAAATTGTGTTTTTCGAACAAAAAATAAAATTTTCACGAGTTTTTCAGATAATGCAGATCATCGTATGTCAAATCGAAGTAAAATCCAACAAAAATCTCTTACCCATCAAAGCACTCAATCCCCCCAAACATACCAACAATCAACTATGGTAAGACGATGACATTATCTATTGGGATTCAAGTGTGAGTGGATAAAGTCCCATGTTGACGAAAAATGGAGGAAAATATATAAGAGAAATGACTCATACCGCCATAACCTTAAGGTTTTTGGTGTATATGTGGCGTCAAGGTCTCTTGGATCCATGAACATTTAGCCCATTGACATTTTCGGAGCTTTGCTCACCATACTCCCCAACAAGTGGTATTAGAGCCATGGTTAGTCTATGTGGGGGAGCAGAAGTGGGTCCTAGTGTGGATCAAGGCTAGTTATGTGGGTGACTCACACTTGTATGGGAGATTTTTATATTAACGTAGTTTGGCCAATAATGCCTACCTCCGTGACTATAGAGTTTCTATATTCCCTTTATTTATATCTCACGAATTTGATTGGATAACAATGTCACAAGCCATATATGTAATACTAGGATTCAATTTATTTAAAACCCTAATCCCTAATTTTCCTCAACAAACTTCTATCTCTACCCATGACTATCTCAACAATATGAACTATATTCTCAATAACTCATAGTCATCTCAACAACCCATAATTATCTCAAAAATATGAGTTATATTCTTAACAACCAATAATTATCTCAACAACGCACAATTATTTCAACAATATGAGCCATACTCAATAATTTCCACCTTGGCGAATATCAAACCCCTATGAAGACTTCATGCATAACGATTCATCATGGAAATTGGGGAGGTACACCTCCTGCTTAACACTGAGAATCTTGTAACAAGTCCAAGAATTTCCTAAACTTATCACTGATGATTGGCTTGATCAACATATTGACTACATTCTCTAAAGTACAAACCTTTTCAAGTAATATCTATCCAGATGCAAGTAACTCTCTGATCCTGTGAAACCTTACATCAAAATGCTTGGTCCTGGCACGACACACTAGATTGTTTGTCAAATAAATGTCACTCTGAATATCACAATTCAACCAAACTCCACCTTGCTCAACACCCGATTCTCTCACAAATCCGGTAATCTATAAGGCTTCTTTGTCAGCTTCGTTTGCCACAATGTATTCTGATTCAGTTTTCGACATGGCAACTATGAATCAAACTAATGATTTCCAACAAATAGACCCTCTGGCTAAAGTAAATACATTCTCTGTTGTAGACATCTTATCATCAAAATTACCCAACATAGTATGAATAAACATATCCTATAATTGAAGGATCACCTTGTTCACTGATAAACATGATACCATAACTCATAGTACCCTTAAAGTACCTAAAAATCCACTTGACGGCTTACAATCACGCTTTCCTGGTTTGGACATAAAATTACAAACTTGACTTACAACATGTGTCAAATATGGTCTAGTGCAGACCATAACATACATTAAACAACCAACAACAGTGGTATAAGGGTTCTTTGACATATACTCACCTTTTGCATCTATCTTTGGACACTGATCTAATGAGAGCTTAAAGTGATTCGTCAATGGAGTACTCACAACTTTAGAATTACTCATGCGCAACTTGTCTAACACCTTTTCAACATAGCTTTTTTTAGAGAGCCATAATTTTGTGGCACTCATATCCCTGTGAATTTCCATACCAAGAATCATCTTAGCAACACCTACGTCTTTCATGTCAAACTCTTTTCCCAACATGATTTTTAATTCATTTACATCATGTAAATAATTAACAACAATCAACATATCATTAACATACAATAATAGAAAATAAAATATACATCATCAAGGCTCCTAACGTAGATAGATAGTCATACTCATACCTTATGTATCCAATCTTAAGAATGTATGAATCAAAGTGATTGTACCATTGCCTTGGACACTGCTTTAAACTATACAAACACCTCTTTAATTTACAAACTAGTCTTCCATGTCCAGTGACACTGGACCCTCTGGTTGCTTCATGTAAATTTGTTCATCTAGATTTTCATGAAGAAATGCTATCTTCAAATCCATTTTCCCTAAATGTATGCCTCAGCTAGCTACCATGGCTAATACTACTTTGATAGAAAAATATATGACGACCGAAGAAAAAATATCATCATAATTGACCCCCTTCTATTATGAGTACCCCTTTGCTACAAGATGAGCCTTGAACTTTTCCCATTCTTTTTTTGTTACTGGCGGTTTTCACTTGAACACCCACTTACAATCGATGACCCTTTTTCCCTTAGGAAGCTGAACAAGCTCCCATGTCTAATTTTTCATCAAGGAATCCATCTTATCCATTATTGAACCCATCCACTTATCTTTCTCCTGGCTAGCTATAACCTCTCGAAAAGTATTAGGGTCTTCAGAGCTAGTGAGAAGTGCATAGGCTTCCAATCTTCATACCCATATCTTTCTGGTGGCTTTGTTGAACGGCGCTCTTTATCACATAGCAAAATGTAATCATGTACACCACATGAAACTTCAGATTCGTGGTCAATTTCAGTATCAAATCCTGGTTCCTCCTGTTGTTTAGGAACTACCTGTAAATTGTTCACTCGTGGTGGATCAACATCCACCTAAATCACCTATTTGCTGAAAGTTTCTTCTTTAGATGTTGATACATCTGTTGCAAATGATTGGTTCAACATTAACTTTTCATAAAAAAACATCTCTCTTGATGACCATATTTTATTTAATCAGATCCTATAACTTGAACCCCTTCACACTTTTTACGTAACCGACGAAGGCACACTTCTTTGACTTTGGATAAAGTTTGAATCAATCTTCATTGGATATATGCACATAAGTCTGACACCCAAAAATACTTAAATTGTCAAGATCAATATGATTACATGTCCATACATCCTCTCCAACCTTCCCCTCCAATGAAGTTTATGGTGAGTTGTTAATAAGATAACACACCATGTTAATTGGCTATGCCGTTAAACCTTTTGATAGTCCAACATTTAACAAAGCACATTTTTCCCTTTAAGTTAAAGACTTATTCATTCCCTCTTCCATACCATTTTGTTATGGTGTCTTGTGAACTGAAAAATGACTTTGAATATCATGTTCTTAACAAATACTAGTTTTTTTCCTATTTGATTATCTACCTCTGCCTTCTACAACTTGAATTTAGTAAAGACTTCATTTTTTTTAATACACTCAAACCTTGCGAGAAAAATCATATGTGAAATTCACAAAATAACCACCCATGGAAACCTCTTTGGTAGGTCCCCACACGTCAGAATGCACATAGTCTAAAATTCCCATTGTTTTGTGTTTTACGGTCTTGAACTAAAAATGACATTGTTTCCCACGTATACAATACTTGCATAATTCCAGCTTGCAACTATGAACACCCTACAATAGATTTATCTTATGAAGTTCCATCATCCCACACTTATTGTGATAAACCATACACATATGTCAGAGTCTATTTGACTCATTATCAGACTCGACTAATGCAACATCACCTACAAAAGTGTTCCTTAACAATTTTTAGATGTTACTTGCCATCCTCCATGCTCTCATCACAGTCAATGCACCCTTTCTAACCTTTATAATGTACATACCTACTTCATACGAGTAAGAGAAACTATTTTCCTGTAGAGCACCTAGGGAAATCAAGTTTTTCCCGAATTATCGAATATATCTGACTTCATTCAATGTTCGCACACCACCATTGTCCATGGAAATTTTAATCTTTCCAATTCCAATGATAGTACAAGCTTTATCATCACCTGGATAAGCAAATCCAAAATTACCTGACTTAAATATAGTGAACCATTCCCGGTATCATGTGGTAAGAACACCCAAAGTCAAGAATCCACGCACCCATACACCTGTTAGATGAAACATACAGTATATCTGCTTCACTGCCATAATCATCATTTTGAATTACATTTGTAGAACTAGATGAGCCATTCTATCTGTTAGGACAATCCCTCTTACAAAACCTATATGTTTACAACTATAACACTCAACTGTTTTTTGATTCGTGGATTTAGATCTCTTCTTTCTAGAACCTCCATTAACCTAGTTTTGCCCACGGTCTTGACCCCCTTTCACATACATACACTTACCTCGAGTTCCTTCCTTTACACTTTGTCTCCTTCGTCAATGAGACAAATGTATACCAATAATCAAATCAAGACTCATAATGTATTTATCATAGATAAGAGTAATCACCAAGTGGTCATAAGAACCTAGCAACGAGCAGAGCAAGGTAATTGCCTTATCTTCGTCATCAATATTCACTCCAAACCTCATTAGATTAGTGATTATGTTGGTGAAGACATTGATTTGTTTTTCCAAATCAGATCCTTCCTACATCTTTAGATTATATAGTCAGTGCCTCGCGAAAATTTTTTTCATCAGCGTCTTTGACATATATTGACTCTCCAATTTGTTCCAAACCTCCTTTAGAGTCGTCAGATCCAGGATATGATACATCACTTTGGTTGAAACCCATATTTGAATTAATCCATCGACCTTCTCTTTCATCTCTATCCAATCGGTATCCTCCAAGTCGTTTGCACTACTATAAAAAGTGATTTTAAAGTCGAACACAAAATGCATTTTACCTCGGCTATAGTAGCAAGGTAACGAATGACGTCATGAAAAGTAACGGCTTATCACCTCAGTTTTTTAAACACCGAGGGGTATATTAATTTTCACATGGGTTCGAACCCCAACATTAGCATTTTTATTATTTATAAAACAAGTGCCTCATACATCTCGATTTATAATAAATACGATGGGTAAGATAGATTGTTTTTTAATAGAAATTCATTACAATGATTACACATAAAATAAATTTAAAAAATTGTTTACAAACTACAATGTTTACCCAGAATATTACATTGTTTATACAGAATAATAAAATAAAAATTAATTTATCCCTGAAGATCATATGTTGGATCTTAGACTCCTTGATATTTGGGCAAGATCAAATGCTTCACCTTGCAAGTATTTGTTTCTAATATAAAACAAAAAAAAAGGCTAGAAAAAAATGGATAGGAAAATAAATGATTTTCTGCTCAAATGAACATTTAAAAATACAAACTTGAAATCCAGATAATTTTCTGCACTTGCAATCCATCATAGAGGACTCCTAATGGCAAAAGTTAAAGTGGAAGATGTAGATAGTTTCAAGCACTTCATGACGTTTCTTTATCAGTTATAGATATCATAAGGCCTTTATAATGAAAATTTTTTAGGTTTCATGCGGATCACTAATGGTAGTGTCTTGAGCGTTGAAAATCATGAAATGGACGAAAAAGATTCGTTTAAGAACAATGATCAATATATAAAATTATCACGCTAAGTTTATCCCCTCAGTTTTGTTAAAAACCGAGGTGAACATGATGTTTTTTTTTAAATTACATTTTTTACACAGAATATTGAAAAATAGTAATACAAATATTGCACGCATCCAATTTCTAGTAGTTATATGTTCCAACCATTGAATGCATTCAACTTCTAAAGGAATTATCTGTTCAAAATTTGAAAAAATGTTTTTCTGCACTTGCAATCCATCATAGAGAACAACAACAACAACAACAACATCAACACTATTTTGTGAGATGCATCCCAAGAGAATGATGTGTTCGAGTTTGGAGCGATTACATATAAGTTAAGATTAAGGTAAAATCTGTTTAACGAGTGCTTTTATAGTTAAATCCGATTATCTTATCCCTCGGTTATTAAGAAAACCGACGGGATATATCATTTAGTTTACAAAGAAAATAAATTATATAATAAAAAAAGACTCCTAAATTGTTTTTCCCCTCGGATTTTTTGAATAACCGAGGTAATATGTGATTTCTATGTCTAAAAATAAATAAATCATGGCGTGCATTGGAATAATATCATTAGAATAATAATGATCATCCATACTAAAAAATGTAACGTATCTTTTGGATTTTCAAGGAGGCGTTTGAGCTTCTCTGATTCTTTCACTTCCTTTTCTCCACTTTATTTAAACATTATTCCTAGTTTCAACGTCTCATTTCCAACTCTTTGTGTCTTCAAACCTAGTTTCAAAGTCTTTTCTTTTCTTCAAAAAGTGTCTTCAACAACCTTAGATAAAAATTTTGTTCGTTATCAATGAAAAGTTTGTTGATTTCGATGATTTGAAAGACAAAGGTTTTGATCTAAGGAAAACTATTCGCAAACAAAAGCTGAATGGCTACTTTGACATTATTCATGGACCCATCTACATTAATCTCGTTAAAGAGTTCTAGTTAAATGCCTCTGTTGGGCCATCTGGTCATGATGATGAGTCAATCCATTCCAATGTCAATGGATCTCCTATCACAAGTACTCTGTCACTTATTGCTCAAACAATAAACTGTGAAGAGTAAGCTTGTTGTGTTGAACATTCACTAAAAAAAATAGGTTAATTGTGGCAGTTATTTTTGAAAATAATGGCGGTTTGAACCGCCATTTTTAACATGAGTGGCGTTTTTTAAAAATGCCGTAAATTCGGCTTCCGCTAGGTAAACAACGACGGTTTAAATTTAAACGCCTTACCAACCGCCATAATATACATTGAAAGAAACGACGGTTTTTTTCATAAATACTGGCGGTTTGGACTGTCATAATTATCACGTTATAAGATTTTTTTATGCACATTATGGCAATTTCAACCCCCACAATTTTCCTTATCTTTACAAAAAAACATTTTCAAGAAAATACTATTAAATAGATTAAAATTATTTTATTCTTTTAGAAACCAAATAACATGTTCTTTTTTTTCAAAGCACCAAACAACAGTTTCTAAATCCAACTATTCAAATTTTACAAACACAACAAAAGATGTTTTAGAAAAAAATTTCAATTACATGCATCGCCAAAGTATTGTGTATGTTTATCCATAAACTAGCTTCTTGTAGTGTTTCAAAACCCCCAAGATCTACTTCTAATTAAAAGATATGTGACCAGAAACAACAGAAAATGAAATTCACAAACAAATTAGCTCTTTGTATAATATAGATCATCTATACAAATTTGTAAGTAAATTTTAACTATTTGATATATTAATGAGGTGTATTAAGGTTAATCTTATTTAAAATAACAAACTCACTTGTAATTTTGGAGCAACTTTTTTGTATCACCAGATTTATGATTCTCTTTATAAATTCATTGTATTTCAACCATGGTGTTGTATGGCTCACTAAACTCCTTGAGTCCTTCAAAATGGAAAGAGATAAGGTGTTGTTCTAAATACACAACTTCCCACCCTAACCAACAATTAACTTAATTAATTATGTTGCTGGCTGTATGTCAAAAATAACAAAGAGAATTAAAACATGACAAACAAAAGTGTTAGGAAGATCCTAAAAGTCTCACATTGGATAGAGATAGAGCAACGAAATAGTTTATATAGAGTGGTACCCCTCACCTTACCAACCGGTTTTGTAGGGTTGTGTTAGGACAAACTCTAATATGGTATCAGAGCCTATCGATCGAACCATGGGCAGCCCACCGTTTAAATCCACGCACCAAGCCCAAAAAAAAGAGTGAGGGGGTGTGTTAGGAAGATCATAAAAGTCCCACATTGGTTGGAGATAGAGCAATGAAATAGTTTATATAGAGTGATACCCCTCACCTTACCAACCAGTTTTGTAGGGTTGTGTTAGGCCAAACTCTAATAAAAAACCTAAAATAATGTCCATATAACCTCAAAAGCCTATGTGAAGAAGATATGTATCCAATTACTTTAGTAATGTGCATCTAACCTCAAAAAACAGAGGCATATCTATAGTTTTAAAAAGATAAATATTTCATAGGTTGAAATGTATAAAAGGTATTAGAGGAAACAACACTTGGAAAACCATCCATTCACATTCCATTTAAATTTATAATTACCTGCATTTTGTGGTTGTCTCATTTCCTCAAAACTACTAATTCTTGCGGAAAGCCCTCAGCGGCTACACGTGTAGGTGGTACTTCTGATTTGGAAGTAAAGACAAATCTATAAGTCAATAGAAAATAGAAACATGTCACACTATAGAATGGCAGATGATAATATTATTTCCATTCGTATTATAAAATTAAAGATAATTATTTACAATAGATAATTTAAATCCAAAATTTAGCAAAAGTATTCAAAGTTGCTTTAACCATTCGAAGGGTGCTAAGCGGTTGTAAAGCAAGTTCTGCTAGCAAAAAAGAAAAAGAAAAAGAAATTATCCACAACATGCCATTTCAAAACTTGCTATCTTATTTTTTTTCAATCTACCTATAACGATAGACAACAAATAAAGTAACTCGTCAAATTAAAATAAGGTAAGAAATCAACATAATAAAAAAAATTTAATTTCTAATAGAGTAGATTTATGTAGCCTTTAAAACGATTTCAGAGTCTAGACAATAAGAGGCAAATTACCAATGATTAATCACACATAGATGTCGTGTAGAAGAAAATAGATATGTATAATTCAGTTGGATATTGAAACAAAAACCTTCCTCTTCATAAGCAGGTGCTGTGAAGAAGAATGTGAAGATCATTATCACCACTCCCAATAAAATTGTAATGCAGAACTTATGATCTCACTCATCCTCAAGAATCAACATGTTAAGTCAGGTACAACTTAATGGAACATCATAGCATCCTGCACGTCTTAATCAATAAAAGATCATTTTCAAGAATATTTTATCTAAAGACAACGTCAAAACAAATTAAATAATACCTAATTTGTAGCTTCAATTTAACTTCCTGCATTTCTCAAGATTTGAAATCAATATTTACGGATAGACCAGTGCAATTTCCAACTCAAAAGAAAAATTAGGTGTGTGGTAGTACAATATCATTTCAAAGAAGTAAAACTTAAATTATTATCTAACATCATCAATATACTACAACAACAGTTACAAATAAAAAACAAAATTACATAATAATAAGAAGCATAATATAAGAAAAATAAAATAGAGGCATGAGTAATAAATGATAGAAGATAGAGAGTAATAAACTATTTTTTTATATTTCTCACACAACTAACTAAGGTTCGTGTGTAACTCGAATTTGTAAATCCACTGCATCTAACATTCAACAAGTATCTAAAAATAATACAAAAAATTAGACTGAAATAAATTAATGGCAAACCAGAACAACAACAAAAATTATTAGATCTAAAACCAAACAATATATATCTTAGGACTTTGAGTGAAATGAAATTAATAATAAAAATATATAGCATACTATTGAGGTAACACTGACAATCAAAAGGACATTTCCTTTGTAATCACCAAGGTTGAGGTCATTATCCTTAAAATTTTGTAAATAAATAATAATTGATAAATGAATATACGAATTGTTTGAAAGATATAGAAGAGAAATTGAGGAAGAAAAGGCTATCTTAAAAGTGAAATTTTAAAGGGCTTTATTTGGAGGATATGTCGTGTTTCCTTATTATTAAAACAGATACATCTGCACATTAATACCAAAGAAGAAAAATTAGGGAACAAGAGCATAAGCTCTTTGAACGAACAAATATAATGGAAATATGAAATTAAATCATACACTTCTCTAAAATATCATGATAAATTAAGAACAACGACCTCAAATGAAATCTTTGGACAGTGGCTTGTGGTAATTAGCATGGTGATTTAGGGTTCAAGGAAGCAAAAATATTGAGGGATGTTTGGAATTGGAGAAGATGGGGTTTAGAGAAAGGTTGAGAATGTTGGCGGAACAATCGAGGGGGTCAACGAGTGAGCATTTCTTATTTGGGACACACCTTTGTGAGAGACACACCACATACTCACCTAAAAACCTTAAGGTGATAGGTATGTGGGTTCTCCCACTTATATAGTGTTCAATCTTTCCTTTTCTAATCAATGTGGGACTTCTTCCTCACACTTAATTCTCAACACTCCCACTCAAGTGTGAGTTTATACACAATGCTCCCCCTCATATGGAAGCTCTCTCTTCCACATACACTTGTATCACCGTTGAACTCAACGGAACACCTTCTACCCACACCTGCGGGAAGTGTTTTCGATACAAGTAAGCCGGTCCCTTTCTCGAACCAGGCTCTGATACCATTGTTGGCGGAACAATCGAGGGGGTCAACGAGTGAGCATTTCTTATTTGGGACACACCTTTGTGAGAGACACACCACATACTTACCTAAAAACCTTAAGGTGATAGGTGTGTGGGTTCTCACACTTATATAGTGTTCAATCTTTCCTTTACTAATCAATGTGGGACTTCTTCCTCACACTTGATTCGCAACAGAGAAGAAAATTAGGGGTATATGGAAATATTGAGAGAAAAATTAGGGTTGTCAAAGGTGAAGCTACACAATATGTGTATAGGGAAATATTGAGAGAAAAATAAGGGTTGTGAAAGTTGAGGTTTTTTTTACTAAATAAATAAATAAACAAATACATGAGGCTAAAAAATATGTGTTTTGTTTATTTGAGTAAAAACTAAAAAAAAAAAAAAAAAAAAAAAAAAAAAAATAATAATAATAATAATAATAATCAAAGTGAGAGCGTTAAGCATTAAGTTTAAGTTGGAATATAGTAAATTATGGCGGTTCTAACCGCCATTTTATTCTGAAATTTCGGCATTTAAACAAACTGCCATTATTTACGTAAACTATGACGGTTTAAGATGACCGCCATACTAAAACCGCCATAATTCTCCCGTTTTTTGTAGTGATTATAGATTCAACAATGCCTACTCATATCACATTCGCCTAATTTATGCCAACAACGATAATCTCAGCAGTCCTGCTACTCTACGACCAATTAGAAAAGTTTTGTATCAACTTCTAGTATCAAATCTCCGTCCAAGAGAGAAACAACTGGAAACGCTTACTTGGGATGACAAGCATCTTTTGTTATTCTTTACCAAGAACATCAGAGCTAATCTTCCTCGTACCATTTTTAACTTCTTAAAGGAAATGATAATCATCTCTAGGGAGGAAATAACTTTCCTCATACCATATGGAAGAGTTCTTTGTGAATTTTTCTCTCAGTTCGAGATAATTAATAGTGATACTATTGAAGTTGAGTGGAGTCAGAAATTAGAATATTTGGAATAATTGTTTGTTGTCCTATTTTTAATTAATGAAACATTTCCTTTCATATTATTCTCTATTCGTTTTTATTGATAACAAAATTATTGAGAATTACTAATTAACAAGAAAAAAATGAAGAAAAAAAAATTAAGAAAAAAAGGGAAGATTGGAAGGCGCCAAGTGAGAAATCATTGAAAAAAACCTTAAATGCAGTTACACGGATTCGAACCGTGTTCCCTTATAGCTATGTTCCCTCAGTTTTCAAAGACACCGAGGTAATAGGTTTATTATTTTTTTATGTAGAAAATATGGCGCTCACTTATAGATATATTACCTCGATTTTAAAAACTGAGGGAAAATGTTTTTTTTTTAAATAATCAAACATGTCGCTCCAAGGACCTATACTTTCGGTTTTGGCATGTTCGAGTTGAAAGCTTTGTCATAAAATGTGTCATTTGTCGTAGTATTGGTTTTATCTCATACAATGCCTTCTGTAAACGTTGTTGAGCAACCAAATCCATAACCTTCAATTTCCATAATTCAAAATTACTTGTTACTTCGAATTTCGCACCAGGTTTAATCACCATCTAATACCACTTGTTAGAACAATAACTAGTATAGAAGATTGAAGAAACACAAAAGTAAAAGACAATGGACACGGTCGATCTTTGTTAACGCAGTTCTGCTAATGATGCATACCTCTGTGACTATAGAGTAGTTATAGTTTCCTTTATTTATACCTTATGAATCTAATTGGATTACAATGTTATAGCCATTAAAATAGATTTTATCAAATGGCTAATTAAGTAAAATGATAATTTAACCCTTAGATTATATATATATATAAGGAAATGCTAACACACACCCAAAATTGGTGGGCCCCACACAAAAATACACTACATCTATTTTCTTTCTATTTTTTTCTTCATCTTTCTAATGTGGGTCTCACCCAAAATTGGTGGGCCCCATACAAAAATACACTAAGGTGTATGTTGCTAATGCACACCTACATGGGTGTGTGTTAGCATGACCCATATATATATACACATACACACACACACATACACTACTACAAATAACCTTTTTAACGTCGCAGACGAAAGAGCTGTAACCTCGGCTACCCAAGCAAAGTAACGAAGAGTGACATGAAAAGATGCCACTTAACACCTCGGTTAAAGAATAACTAAGGTGTTACTTTATCTGATCATGAGTTTGAATCCCAGCATCTGCATTTTTATTATTTACATAGCTGGATGTCACACCCAACATATAATCTCGATTTTAGTTAGAAACTGAGGTAATAGTCCTATTTTATTATGTCAGTTTTATTTAAAAACTGGGGAGTGAAACTGTTTTTATATTTTTGTTTGTACCTGAATTACATAACCATATCACAGAATACATAACCATGTTTTGCAGATTTCTAAAACAAAAACATTGTACCTGTATTACAAAACCATATCACAGAAGAACAATAGTTTACACCAAATGCAAAGCAAAAATTGGACAAACCTTATAATTTTACAACAAAACTAAATCAAATGATTAACCAACAAAATCAATGACCAAAACTGAAAGTCTTGTAGGCTGTCCAAAAGTCTTATACTAAGATTTGTCATAGGTCGTTATACATCTATAATTTGAACAACTATTTAAACCATATAGGATAATTAACAACAACATTAAATCTTTAGTAAAAGGAATAAAAAAAGAGCAAAATGAATAATTATAAATTACTAAGTGACATAAAAATTTACTTACTAGTTTTCCCATATTCCCTCTTTATGATCACGACGAATAGCATGACATCATCTGAATCATTTTCTTCAGATGATTAACGTACATGTGTTGCGAAACAAGGGGTCTCGTAGTTAAAATTTTAATTATCATCAATACTATCAGAAAGATATATTCCTTGAAGTACAATTGACCATCTAGTGTTAGAAGGATCAGTGACATAAAAACTTATTTTGCTTGGGTTGCCATGATGAATGGTTCGTTCTTAAAAGTTATCTTTCGTGATC
Source organism: Lathyrus tuberosus (assembly GCA_022829125.1). Lineage (NCBI taxonomy): Eukaryota > Viridiplantae > Streptophyta > Magnoliopsida > Fabales > Fabaceae > Lathyrus > Lathyrus tuberosus. The sequence continues at coordinate 31,048,803 of JALAZF010000007.1, forward strand.
AACCTATGTGAATCCTAATTCATCGGTTTCTATACTAATGTTACTGTCAATCCACTTGCACTTAAATAATGACACTTTAAAAGTAACATAATTATTCTCCATAATCTCCTCAATGAACCAAAAGTACGCTCTAGATGCTACTACAAGATTGTTATCTTTAGAACTAGAGAATTACACGGATTCATCTTCAACCATAACACCGCTATTTTGCATGGTACTACAACCATCCTTTGTCTTTTTATAGAATGAATATCTAGTAATATCGTAAGAACTCCAAGTAATTACATTGAACTTAGGCATAAGTGACAACCATTTAATTGTCTCCGATGCACAAGTAATCTCTTTAGAAACAATTTCATTAAACCAAGTTATGAAAGATTTGTTATGCTCTATCTACAACCATTTTTCATTCATCCGGGGGTATTTTTTCTTTATAAGACTCTTGTGAGCATTCAAGTAAGGTTGAACTTCATCCAATTTATTCAATATATACAAATGTGCTTGAAGAACTACATCTCAGCTAAATTTTTTAATATCTAAACTTGAAGTACCTCCACCATCATATATTCCCTCATGACGAGACTCGGGAATTCCTATAGAGTTAGCTTCTAACAAATACACTGTACAAAACTCAATAACTTCTTCTGTGATTTATCTTTCAACGATCAAAGCTTTCGGACGGTGCTGATTCTTTGTATGCCCTTTGAAGATCTTCATGTATCGCTCTACGGGATACATCCACCGTAAATAAACTGGACCACAAATTCTAATCTCCCTTACTAGATGAACAACTAAGTAAACCATAATGTCAAAGAATGATGGAGGGAAAAACATCTCTAATTGATACAAGATAATTGTAACCTCATGTTCCAACTTGACTAAATTTTCAGGATCAATGAATTTACTACATATAGCATTGAAGAATAAGCACAATCTGGTTATAGTTACATTCTTTGGTAAAATATCATGGATAGCCACTAGTATAAGTTGTTGTATCAAGACAGGACAATCATTAGATTTTAAGCCAACTAATTTGTGATCATTCTCTAACACAAGTTTCTTCACATTTGATGAGTACCCTTGGGGAACTTTGATACCCTGCAAACAATCACAAAAACTTTTTTTCCATTTTAGACAGAGTGTGATAGGCTAGGGGCAAATATGTTTTATTTCCTATTTCTTTTAAGTCTAACTCTTGTCTTATACCCATCACCACCATATCTTCACGAGATTTCTTAGTATCTTTTGTCTTGCCTTTAATACTGAGAAGTGTTTCAATCAAACTGTCACATACATTTTTTTCCACATGCATCACATCAAGATAATGTCTTACAACAAGACTAGACCAATATGGAAGATCAAAGAACACCGACCTCTTTTTCCAACTATTTTTTCTCCACGAGCCCTTTTTGTTTACCTTTTAGTTTCTTCTAAAGAAAACCTTAATGTGTCGTTGTCTTTTATAAACTTTCTTCCCGGTTAAGGGCTTTGGAATGAAATCAAACTCATGCTCTCCATCAAAAGTCTTCCGCAATCTACGGTATGGATGATTAAGTCTTAAAAAATTTCGATGCCTAAGATAAACAGTCTTTTTTCCATGTTGTAATTGGTGGTGACATGTATCAAATTCACATATAGAACATGCTTTATGTCCCTTGACGCTGTAACCAGAAAAATTACCGTATGCAAGAAAGACATTGATTGTGCAAAACAACATGGCACGTAACTTAAAGTTATCACATGTATACACATCATCAACATCAACACCTTCTCCCCACAAAAGTCTTAAATCTTAAATCAATGGAGTTACATAAACATCTATGTCGTTCCCTACTTGTTTTTTACCCAAAATTATCATTGATAACATTATATATTTGCGCTTTATGCACAATCATGGAGATAGATTATAAATTACGAGAAGAACAGGCCATGACGTATGGTTAGTACTCAAATTACTAAAAGGGTTCATTCCGTTGGTGGCAAGTCCAAGTCTAAGGTTCCTCGGTTCTAGTGTAAAATCTGGAAACAAGGAATCGATTTTCTTCCATTGCAATGAATCAGCTACATGGGGAATTTTTCCATCACACACCCTTTCATCTGCATTGCCATCTAGTATTGTTTGCATCATTTGCATTAGCAAACAATCTCTTGAACCTTTGAATTACCAGTAGGTACCACATCACCTTAGAAGGAACACTCTTTCTAGTTACACTATCATCGTTTTCAACACCATTGACATTCTTCTTGTAGCATGACTCCCCACATCTCGGCACTCCTTTAATTTTTCATATTCTTTCCTATATAATATGCAATCATTACAGCATGCATGTATTTTGACATAATCCAAACCCATTGGAATATCTTCTTGGCCTCATAGCTATGCTTCGACAACGTGTTACCTTCTGGAAGCATTTCTTGCAACAATTCAAGCACCTCTTGCCTTAAGATTAAATACTCTTAACACAACAGAAAATCTTGTAAAACTTTTGCATCCCGGATACAACGACTTTTCCATGTCTTTTTGCAAAGTATCTACCATATTAGCATTCTTGAAAGCATCTATCCCAATATCACGATTCATGTCTTTTAAAGTATCATTCATAAATTCATCATCATCTTCAACTGTATCTGAGAGAGGTCTTTTTTTGTCACTTCACCATGCCATACCCATTTCGTGTAATTTTGAATTATTCCATCACAACCTAAATGATTGAATATTACATCCCTTGAATGTTTGTGCATATTTCGGTAAATATTACAAGGATACCAAAAAATCTCTTTCTCCTTAGGAAGATTTTTTCTCGTAAAATCAAGAAATTAAATTACTTCATTCTCATACTCTTTACTTAATCTATTGACTTTCATCCAACTACAATCCATAATCACATAAAACTTCTAAAAATAAAATAAAAATAGTACACAACCAACAATAACTACAAGAACAACAACAAATACCATACAATATTATAGTAAACGATATAAGACTCAAAAACCATAATAAGAACAAAAACCACATACGACAACAACATCAATGACAAAAACAACAACAACAGTAATGGAGATTTTAAACATACTAGAAATGTGATTAGAGACTCAACGGAGAAGAATTCGAGCTTACTTCCTCCTCGGAGAAGAAGGGTGGTAGTTCAGAGTCTTGGGAAACTCCTTCGTTCGCTGGAGAAGAATGAGTTGATTTCATTCGCTAGGGCGCAAAAAGGGTAATGAGACAAAACACTATAATTCTGAAGGAATAAAAATTGTTTTTAGAGTTTTTATCTCTGTTTTCTTCAATAACCGATGGATCATATTCGACGTAAAATAAATAAAAAATAAAGGCGCATTTTTAGTTGTAAATACAACACAAAATTGCAGGAGCTGGGAATCAAAGTTCAAACATTGAACAAAATTTTACGTCGGTTTTACTAGAAAACCGAGGTGAAAGATAAAGTTTCTGTGATATATTGGATCGAACTCTAGTTTAGCATGTCGTCGAAGTCTGCTCACATGCTGTTGTCGAAGACCTACATGCTGTAGTCGAATTGTGTTCTAGTTTGTAGTTGTTGAATTGGGACTTCTGTTAAGGATCCAATTGTTTAAGTTAGCTTGTACCCTAAGTTAGCCTTTTAATGGGTAATTATTAAAAAGCCCATTAGTTTAGTATGTTAGTTTTCTTATAAATAGCATGCTAGTCTATCATCTTTGTAAGGGTGGTGAAAATCCTAATTAGGGTGAGAGATGGTTATTTGTTATTCTTTAGTACTTGTAATATGTTTTATAGAGAAAGTAAAGAATAACAGTTATAACCAATCCTTGTTGTTCTTATTTTTTTCCGTTAACCCCCTAAATGTTGTGTGTTTCTTAATCATAAAGAAACTAATTATACTTTGTTTAAAGGCATCCTAATTCACAACAAACTGGTGCGGTGAGTGTGGAGGAGAAGATGCCGAACAAAGTATGAGATTGAAAAGTTCACTGGAGTGAACGATTTTGGTCTGTGGCGCTTGAAGATGAAAGCCCTACTAGTTCAGCAGGGTTGTTTGGAACTGTTGAAGGGAGAGGTAGCCATGGACGATACGTTAACGGAAGAAAAAAAGATGACCATGATAGAGAAATCCCACAACACAATATTGTTGAGGTATCAAAGGAGACTACAACATTGGGGTTATGGTTGAAACTTAAAAGTTTGTACATGACCAAATCTCTGGTGAATCGACTCTACTTGAAGCAAGCTTTGTATTCATTCAAGATGAGTGAAGACAAAGTGTTGGCTGACCAGTTGGATATGTTCAACACGCTGATTCTTGATCTTGAAAATATTGATGTGAAGATCGATGATGAAGATCAAGCACTGTTGCTGTTGTGCGCTTTGCCCATAACACATGCTCACTTCAAAGAAACTCTCCTGTATGGAAGGGAGTCCCTGAGCTTTGAAAAAGTTCAATCAACCTTGTATTCTAAGGATCTAAACGAATGAAAGGAGCATAAACCTTCGACGGTGGGTGAAGGTTTGGCCGTTAAAGGAAAATTCTTGCGAAAGGATGGTAAGTTCGACAAGAAGAAAGGTAAAAGTCAACAGAAGTCTTATAGTGGCGAGACATCTGGTATTCGATGCTATCATTGTAAGAAAGAGGGTCTCACAAGAAAAGTGTTCCCTAAACACCTGAAAGATCATGGAGGTAAGGATAATGGCAACACAACCATTGTTCAAGATGACTTTGAATCATCTGATGTTCTTGTAGTTTCAAGCGGCGGCTCAAGAAAAGAGTGGATTATGGATTGAGGTTGCACTTGGCACATGACTCCAAACAGAGAATTGTTCGAGGAGCTATGTGATCAAGATGATGGATCAGTGTTGTTGGGAAACAACAAAGCTTGCAAAATTGCAGGTATTGGATTTGTGAGATTCAAGCTCCATGATGATTCAATAAGGTTATTGACTGAAGTCAGGTATGTGCCTGATTTGAAGAGAAATTTGATTTCTCTTGGTGAATTCGACAAGAAAGGATATGTTTTTCAAGGAGAGAAAAGTATCCTAAGAGTCATGAAGGGGTCGAAGGAAGTCTTAAGAGGCGTGAAGAAACAAGGCTTATATACCCTTGAGGCTGAAGCTGTAAGTGGTTCGACAAATGTTGCACCCAAGAAACCTTTGTCGAAGACAGAAATTTAGCATATGAGATTGAGCCATGTTAGTGAAAGGGGTCTGGTCGAATTGAAGAAACAAAATTTGCTTGGTGGAGACAAAGTCTAAAAGCTGGAATTTTGTGAACCTTGTGTACTTGGAAAATCTTGCAGAGTGAAGTTCAACAAAGGCGAACAAAGAACTCATGGATCCCTTGATTACATCCATGCTGATCTTTGGAGGCCTGCAAGGTGTCCTTCACATTCAGGAGCAAGGTATTTTCTATCCATAGTCGATGATTATTCCAGGAAGTTATGGGTATTCATCGAGAAGACTAAGGATGAAACTTTTGAGAATTTCAAAGGTTGGAAGACTCTGGTCAAAATTCAGACTGACAGAAAGGTCAAAAGGTTGAGAACTGACAATGGCATTGAATTTTGCAATGAGGCGTTAAACTTTCTTTGTGCTGCCTCAGGTATTTCAAGACACAAAACTACTGCAGGTACTCCACAACAAAATGGTTTGGCGGAAAGGTTTAATCGAACTATTTTAGAAAGAGTTAGATGCATGTTGATTAGTGCTGGATTAAAGAAGGTGTTTTGGGCGGAGGCTATTTTGACAGCAACATATTTGATAAACAGATGTCTTTCGACTGTGATAGATATGAAGACACCTGAAGAAGTCTGGTCGGGACATCCACCTAGTCTTGACAGACTGAGAGCAATTGGCTGTGTGGCCTATGCTTACATTAGGCAAGACAAGGTCGAACCTAGAGCTCTGAAATGCATGTTCATGGGATACCTTGAAAGAGTCAAAGCTTATAGGCTATGGTGCCTAGAGCCAGGTCACAGGAGAGATTCCTGTTAAGGTGAAGCATGTTGGTGTTGAATTGCATATCCCAGATGAAGTCAAAGAAGAAGCAGAAGTTGCTGTCAAAGATGAAGAGACTGATAATGACTACCTGCTAGCAAGAGATAGATCGAGAAAAGTCATCAAGCTACCTCAGAGACCTGGGTAAGTAGATTTTATAGCTTATGCCTTAATCTCTTCAAGTGAGGTTCTAGACGAAGAGCCTAGAGACTATAAGGAAGTTATGAGAAGTCGAAATAAGACTAAATGGCTGAAGGCCATGGATGATGAGATGAAATCTCTTCATGATAACAACACATGGGAATTGATCAAGAAACCTGCTGGAGCCAAGTTAGTCAGCTGTAAGTGGATTTTTAAAGTTAAGGAAGGAATCGAAGGAGTGACGTCGAAGAGATATAAGGCAAGATTGGTCGCTAGGGGGTTCACTCAGAAAGAAAGTGTTAACTTCAATGATGTGTTCTCTCTTGTTGTGAAGCACAGGTCCATTCGAATGTTGTTTGCCACAGTGGCACAGTTCGACCTTGAACTAGAACAGATCGATGTGAAGACTGCGTTCTTGTATGGTGATCTAGATGAAACAATCTTGATGAGGCAACCTGAAGGGTATGTCGAATTTAAATCCTGTTGTGACTCCGACAAACCCTCAATTCAAGATGAGTATAGATCAGTGTCCCAGTATTGATGTCGAAAGAGCTTATATGAATAGCATTCCATATGCTAACATAGTGTGTTCTTTGATGTATGTTATGGTCTGTACTAGACCTGACATAACATATGTAGTAAGTCTTGTAAGCAGGTACATGGCGAATCCTGAAAAGGGTCACTGGCAAGCATTGAAATGGATTCTAAGGTACATAAATGAGTCTCTGAACAGAGTCCTAATTTATGGTCGAGCCTTGGGTGAAGATAGTAAAGCAGCAATCGAAGGATATGTCGACTCTAATTATGTAGGTTGTATGGATTCCAGAAAATTTATTTCTGGATATGTGTTCACTATGTTTGGTACATCAATCAGTTGGAAATCAACTCTTTAGAAGGTTGTTGCCTTATCAACCACTGAAGCGGAATATATCGCCCTAATTGAAGCTGTGAAAGAAGCATTGTGGCTTGAAGGTTTTGCAAAGGATCTGAAACTTCAAGGTCGAGTTGTCATTGTTAAATGTGATAGTCAAAGTGCAATACACATGTCGAAGAATTCAGCCTATCATAAACGAACCAAGCACATTGATGCGAGGATGCATTTCTTCAGAGGGGTAATCGAGCGTGGAGAAGTCCAAGTGCTGAAGGTTTTGACAGATCATAATGTTGTTGATATGATCACCAAGACGTTGCCCAGTTGCAAATTTTTCCACTGTATATAGTTGATAAAGTTGCATGAAGAAAACTAGTCTGTTTCTTGATGTTAGAGTTAGATCCAAGGTGGAGATTTATGAGATATTCAATCGAACTCTAGTTTAGCATGTCGTCCAAGTCTGCTCACATGCTATTGTCGAAGACCTACATGTTGTAGTCGAATTATGTTCTAATATGTAGTTGTCGAATTGGGCCTTGAGGATCCAATTGTTTAAGTTAACTTGTACCCTAAGTTAGCTTGTAATGGGTAATTGTTAAAAAAACCATTAGTTTAGTATGTTAGTTTTCTTATAAATATCATGCTAGTCTCTCATCTTTGTAAGGGTGATGAAAATCCTAATTAGGGTGAGAGATGATTATTTGTTATTCTTGAGTACTTGTAATCTGTTTTATAGAGAAAGTAAAGAATATCAGTTATAACCAATCCTTGGTATTCTTATTGTTTTTCCGTTAACCCTATCCCTTGTGTGTTTCTTGATCATAAAGAAATCGTTTATACTTTGTTTCAAGACATCGTTTTTCACAACAGTTTCTTAAAAAAATATATTTATAGTGCATTCAAGGTCATTTGACCTCGGTTTTTCAAAAACTAAGATGAATGCTTCGTCATAAAATATATTATTTGGAGTAGTGATATATATATATATATATATATATATATATATATATATATATTACTAAGATTCAGTTTATCTAAAATCTTAATCTCCAGTTTCTCTAAACAAACCGATATCTTTATCCATAAGTATCTTAATACACAACTACAAAATACACATTCGGTGACATAATATTAAACTGGATGCGTCTAATACTGATTTATTTTTTTGAAAGTCATTTTATCACGGTTGATAGACACAACCGCGGTGATAAAGTGAGTGGTACATGGTTCAAATCCTGACATCTACATTTTTTTTCCATTTTTCCTATTACAAAAAGAGTGTGTAACTTAAATTCATAAATAAATAAAAAATTGAAGATTATTTAATCACAAATTCAATATGCAACTGTTGTAATATTTTATGTACAACCTTTGCACTTTCCTAAAGAGAGAAACTTTCTTCCCAACTATAATGATGATTGAAAATTTTCTTCAGTTTTTAAGAAGGTCACAATGTCATTCAAGAATATCAACCATTGGAAGTAATCACTTCAAGCATTAAATCATCATATCTTTCATCTTAAACCTCTTCTATAAAGGCACAATTTCATATAATGAATTTCCACTTCTTCAAAACTATTCTTCTTAACTACATATAGCAACATGAGTTCACCATCTGAAAATGCTAATAGAAATATCTCAACTGAAGTCACCTCAGTACAACACCATGATCAACATTCAACTGAGGAGGTCCAACCATCTGGATCGGCTGCTGTCAAGGATACACTTAAGGTTAAGAAGGGTAAGAAGAAGAAAAAGAAGAAGCTGAAGAAGAAGAAGAAGAAGAAAAAGGCGCCCAGGAAGATTTGTTACTATGATTCTGACGAGGGTGGTGAGGAGATAATCATAGATTATGAAGATTCTTTTGCTGTTAGGGGTTATTATTCCGACATTGACAAAATTATGTAATGAAATAATTTATGTACCTCACCCTCTTGGCCCTCTTAATGAAAATATTAATTATTGTTATATATACTCTTTCATTTATATCACTATATATTATTGTTTTACAAAAAAAATAGTACAAGGCAACAAAAATAAAAACAACAATCACAACAATAATTAAAAATAACAATAACAAAAAATTAATATCTCTATAACAATTGAGTTCATAAATTAATAAATAAATTGTGAGAGATTTAACCATGGTTTTACTTTAGAACCATTGTAAAAGTTATGTATTATCACTACGCCAAACAAGGGAAAAGAGGGCGCTTTTTTGGCCTATGACAGCGCTTAAAAGCACCGTCTAAGCCGACAGCGCTTTTTTATTTATGAAAAAGCGCTCTCTAAAATGGGCCTTTTGACAGCGCTTTTAAAAGCGCTGTATAAAGTATAAGTTAAAAATTTAATATTTTTTTTTAAACTTTAGAAAGCGCTTTTTCCTTCAAAAGCGCTCTCTAAAGGTGCTTTTAGACAGCGCTTTTTAAAGCGCTGTCTAATGTATACGTATAATGATTTTTTTTATACCTTTAGAGAGCGCTTTTTCCTTAAAAGCGCTCTCTAAAGGTGGACTTAAGACAGCGCTTTTTAAAGCGCTGTCTAATGTTTAACCTTAGACAGCGGTTTTTTCTCAAAAGCGCTGTCTTTGGTCTACGTATAATTTTGAAGATTTTTTTTTTAAAATCCCATTTTAACCATTTTTTTTATGCAGAAACCTGTATAATTTACATTTCCATAAACCTGTATAATTCACATTTCAATAAATTTATCAACAAATTCTATTTCAAAACTAGAATTTACACTTAATGCAGAATTCAATAAACTAGAATTTGTACATTTCAATAAACTAGAATTTACATGCAGAATTCACACAAATTCTATTGTATGGTTTCAAACCTGCATAGAATTTACATTTCAATAAACTAGAATTTACATTCACAAAACTATACATTAATTCAAGAAAGAATTCTTCTTGCAATAAAAAATTCGCACAATTCCTCGTGTAATAAGGACACGCCATATCATCGAAATACTACATAACAAAACAAAATACGCATTAGTTAAGAAATAATATATAGATGTCTTGTGTTATCAAGTAGCATCACTAATAAGCAATATTGTGAAAATTAATATACCTCCACTTTGACCCATGTAATATTGGTTGCTCTAGCCCGTGCTACTCGTGCGTATCTTCCTGGTTACTAGACACTTGACCTGTAAGAAAGTAAAAAACAGAAATTAAATGACATAAGCTATATTGAATGATATAAGCTATATTGAATGATATAAGCTATAATTTTACAACTAGTACCTTTTTCACTAACGTCTCTTTCTTTTCTTGTTTGGAGTATGTTCTACCTGTCTCTTAACAACACGGACGGTTGGATTGATCCAAATACCCTCATTATGATCATTTCTAGTATATGATTCATTCGCTATAATATTTTCATCTTGATCATTTCTAGTAAATGATTCAATATCAACATCAATATCACCTTGATCTCCAACATTTTCATCAATTACTTTGTTAGATAAAAGCACTATAGACCATTTTGTACTTGTCGGATCAGTGACATAGAACACTTGTTTAGCTTGAGAGGCTAGAATAAAAGGCTCATATTTGTACCCCACCCTATTAAGATCCACTTGCAAGAATCCTGACTTATCCATTCGTACGCCATTATTATTTTCAACCCACTTGCAACGAAATATAGGAATCTGAAAGTTCTCATAATCAAACACCCAAATGCGCTCGATAACCCCAAAATATGACAGATTTGCAAATTTGGGGTTTAAGTCTTTCACACTTGAAATGTGCATTGCTTCAGCTACCAAGGTGACACAACTATTTTGCATAGTACTTTTATCATCTTGTTCTTTGGTATAAAATGTGTATCCATTAATTGCGTATGCGCTATAAGAAAACACGACCATACTTGGACCATATGCTAAACATCTCAACCTTTCTGTTATTGAATCGCGGTCTGAATAATACTTTGCATAAATATGATCCTTAAACCAAGGTATGAAACTTCGATTGTGCTCTCGTACTATCCAATTCTCATTTCTATTCGGATTTGAACCTCGGAGAACATCCTTGTGCATTTCAACATATGGCTCAACCTCATTCTCATTGTGCAGAACATACAAATGCACTTGATCCCGTTCCGCCCTTGATACTATCACAACTTCATTTCCAATTAACATTTTTCCTTCTTTTTTTTCGACAATATGAGATTTGGGGAGTCCAATTGATTGTACATTGGACAGATATTCAGTACAAAACTCAACCGCTTCTTCAACAATGTATCGTTCGACAATACAACCCTCTGGTCGACTTCGGTTTTTCACATACCCTTTTAATATTTTCATATAACGTTCAGCAGGGTACATCCATCTCATATAAGCCGATCCACACAATTGTGTCTCTTTCACTAGATGAACAACTAGATGAACCATTATCGTATGAAGCGTAGGTCGTATTATCCCCCGATTCAACATTCCCGTTAATTCTCTCACCATGCAAATTCCAACATGTATAACTTCTATCAATTCCACTCCTCAATAAATGCGATGCCAACTGAACCGCGTCAACCCGACTACCAAAACAGCAACCCAAGCAAGGACATATCATTCGACTGGGGTCTTTGGCATGCGCAACAGCAAACTTAACGAATTTCGATACCCCATTGTCGTACTCTTTCGACAATCGACTTGAAGACATCCATTTCCTATCCATAGTTATACTAATTAAACTAAACAAAAACAAAAAGAAAAAAAGTTATACCTGTAGGGAAACGATCCGACTTTCACACTTTGAACACAAGTAACCCCTATACACGTATCATAAAATGAAATATCATTAATTGACCAATTATGAGTCATAACTTGATAAGTGGCAACATGTAATCACAAATAAGCAACAATTAGAGGTAAACACCTACATAAGTATATAGTAGACAATAAACTTATAACAAAAAGTCACAAGTTCTAGAAAATAAAAGAAATGAACTTGGAAAAAAAGGATATTTTAGGTTGTTTATACTAATCAACTTTGCCAAATATACAGTAGAAAATATTTAGGCTAAAATACAGTTTTGGTCCCCCTGTTTTTCAAAATTCACAGTTTTGGTCCTCCTGTTTTTTTTTTTAATAGTTTTGGTCCCCCACCCCAATTTTGGCCCAAAAAAAGTGATGAACAGTAACTTGTCTGTACATGTCCGTACATGAACAGTACACGTCCGTACATGAACAGTGAGGGGTGGGGGACCAAAACTGTTAAAAAAAAAAAACAAGGGGACCAAAACTGTGAATTTTGAAAAACAGGGGGACCAAAACTGTATTTTAGCCAAATATTTAATAGTCATAAAATAACCTTCACAATTTCAATAATAATAGTTGTGAAGATACTTTAATATTAGCTTCCTTATGAAAATACCTTCAACAAAACTAGAAAAAATATACATGAAAAATATACATGAAAAGTATCATGAATGCTTTTCGTAAAAATATACATGAAAAATAAAAGAAAAAAGATTCTGCAACAATAAAAGAGGAAGCTTTTATCCTCATCGTGAAAACTTTTTCGTTTTCGTTTTCAGAGAAATGAATAGTAAAAGAGAAATGAATAATAAAAGAGAAATGAATAATAAAAGAGAAGTGAATAATAAAAGAGTACCTTATTCGTTTTCGTTTTCAGAACGATTTGAGAAATGAATAAGAACAACAACGTTTTCGTTTTCAGAACGATAAGAGAATAAGAACAACAACGTTTTCACGAACGGCAATGGCAATGGCAAGAACGACGGCGAGGGTTTAGAGAAACGGTCGAGAGAGAAAATGAATAAAAGTGTCTCTGAAAATGTTTAGAATTGTTTTATATTTTAATTAGTAAAGGACTTTAGAGGACGCTTTTCCTAAGAAAGCGCTTTCTAAAGTGAAAATAATTAGAGGCCTATAAGAGCGCTTTCTAAAAGCGCTTTCTAAGGTGGAATTTAAAGAGCGCTTTTAAGAAGCGCTCTCTAAAGTGACACCTATAGCAGCGCTTTTTGGAAAGCGCTTTCTAAGGTGGTCTAACGTGGCAGGCTTTTACAGCGCTTTCTAATGGCTATTTTTAGAAGCAATTTTACCTGAAAATGTCAAAAAATCTAAAAATGAGTCTGGGGCGAGGGGGATTCGAACCCCAGACTCAAAGCATGGCAAACACATACACAAACCTCCTTGACTAGCGGTACTACGCCCTCATCCATTGTTTATTCTCACTCTATATATATATATATTAAATAAGTTAAAATGTTTGTATTTAAAATAATTTAATATTAAATATATTTTAATATAATTTAATATAATTTAAATATATTAAATATATTAAATATATTAAATATAGTTTAAATAAGTTAAAATAAGTTAAAATATATTAAATATATTAAATATATTAAAATATGTTAAAATATATTAAATATATTAAATATGTAAAATATATTAAATATATAAAATATATTAAATATGTTAAAATATATTAAAATATATAAAATATATAAAATATGTTAAAATATATTAAATATATTAAAATATGTTAAATATATTAAAATATGTTAAAATATATTAAATATATTAAATATATTAAATATAGTTTAAATATATTAAATATATATTAAATAAGTTAAAATAATTTAATATAATTTAAATATATTAAATATAGTTTGATATATTAATATAATTTAAAGTACATTTTAAATTATATATTAATATAATTTGTATCTATTAAATATATTAAATATAATTTGATATATTAATATAATTTAAAGTATATTTTAAATTATATATTAATATAATTTATATATATTAAATATAATTTCAATAAGTTAAAATGTTTGTATTTAAAACATATATATTTAAATATATTATTTGAATAATTTTAAATATAATTTAAAATAAATTAAAATATAATTTAATATACTTTAAATATATTAAATATAATTTGATATATTAATATAATTTAAAGTATATTTTAAATTATATATTAATATAATTTATATGTATTTAAAATAATTTAAATAAGTTAAAATGTTTGTATTTAAAACATATATATTTAAATATTTTATTTGAATAATTTTAAATATAATTTAAAATAATTTAAAATATAATTTAATATAATTTAAAGGCTAAAATACAGTTTTGGTCCCCCTGTTTTTCAAAATTCACAGTTTTGGTCCCCCTGTTTTTTTTTTAACAGTTTTGGTCCCCCACCCCTCACTGTTCATGTACGGACGTGTACTGTTCATGTACGGACATGTACGGACAAGTTACTGTTCATCACTTTTTTTGGGCCAAAATTGGGGTGGGGGACCAAAACTGTTAAAAAAAAAAAACAGGGGGACCAAAACTGTGAATTTTGAAAAACAGGGGGACCAAAACTGTATTTTAGCCTAATTTAAATATATTAAATATAATTTGATATATTAATATAATTTAAAGTATATTTTAAATTAATATATTTTAAATTATATATTAATATAATTTATATACATTAAATATAATTTAAATAAGTTAAAATATATAATTTAAATATATTAAATATAATTTGATATGTTAATATAATTTAATATTAATTTCCCTACCTAAAGGGCGTGGGTTCGACCCCCCAGTTTGCCACTTAGAATGGTTTTATATTTTAATTAGTAAATGACTTCAGAGGGCGCTTTTCATTAGAAAGCGCTTTCTAAAGTGAAAAGAAATTGAGCCCTATTAGAGCGCTTTCTAAAAGCGCTGTCTAAGGTGATCCCTATAGCAGCGCTTTTGAAAAGCGCTCTCTAAAGGGATACCTATAGCAGCGCTTTTTGGAAAGCGCTGTCTAAAGTGGCACTCTTTTACATTCTTTTACAGCGCTTTTGAAAAGCGCTTTCTAAAGCCTATCTTTTACTGCGCTTTTTTTAAGCGAAATTTTTTTATTCTTTTTAGCAGCGCTTTTTTATAAAAGCGCTGTCATTTTGGCGTTGTCTATTCCTATTTTTGGCGTAGTGTATATCACTATTTTTCTTTCTAACCGTGATGAAATGTGATATTTTTTACTATATAAGTGAAAGTATTTATCGTTCAATACATAACAATCGTTTCTCTCAAATGAAAACCCTAACATATTTCACTCTTCTCTCTCATAACATAACCCTAACATCCATATCACTCTTTAAACTTTCTTAAACCTTCAGATTCATCTTTACCAATCGCTATGATACTCTTTAATCATATTTCAGGTTCTTTCATTAAACTTATGCTTCGATTTCGTTTACATTTCTTGTTAAAAATGGGTTCTCATTTTTTTATTTGGTGAATGTTCTCATTTTTTCAAATTCGTCTTCACCACCTTAACAAAGTGTATACTTTGGTTATGATACATATGGTTTGTGTAGCTATGAAGAAAAATACAAGAAGTATGAAGTTATTGTGTTCATTCACGTTGTACTTCTTCTTCATAGCTTCATAAACTAGATGAAAATCATAATTTGTTTCAGATCCACGATTAGTTTAAAAAAATGTGCGTTCTTTAAACATTACATAATATTTTATGTTGTTGTAAACTATTGTATGTTGTTTTTGTATGTTGCTATTGTTGTCCTTGAACCTTATTTTGTTGTATGTTGTTGTGTTGTTGATAAATGTTGTTGTATGTTATTGTTGTTGATTAATGTTTTAAGAATTTAAAGAATAAAACATTGCTAAGTCATAAGAAAAAATCTTCTTCTGACTTAGCAATGTATTGTTCTTTATAAAGTTCTCAAAACATTACATAATATCTTGTTTTGTTGTATGCTGTTGTATGAAGTAAAGTTTATTATATGCTATGTAGATTGTTTGTTTCACTAACCCTTCATTAAAAATACATTTCATTTAAATTGACATAGAAACTTATAATCTGAAAATTTAGTTGTATTTGAAAGTCAACTTATATCAATCAATGTTTTCCAAATTGCATCCGTCTCATCGTTCATCTCAACCTGTTTAACTTATAAAATGTGGGTGAATGATCTGAGTCCTTCAACACATCTATATCTTCTCTTATAGTTTAATTTGAATAACAACAATTTATTGATATTATTCTAATTAAACTAGAATAGAAGAAATTGATGTGATGAAGGACTTAGACCATTAAATCACATTCTATATGCTAAACAGCGTGAGATGAACGATGAGACAGATGCAATTCGGAAAACAGTGGCTTGTTTAAGTTGGCTTTCAAGAATAGTTTAATTTTCAGATTATATATTTCTTCATCAATTTGAATGGTTGTATGTTGTTGTGAGGTTTATTGAAAAACAAGCAATCTACATATTATATAATAAACCATGGGTACTTTCAACAACATTTATTTATAATAACCATTATAAAATGTTATTTGCCTAAATGTATATACCACCACGGTTAGTTAAAGAAAAAATGATCATATATAGCTCGCATTCAGGTTTTCTACAACGGTCGTAAGACCATGATTGTAAGTTGCGCATATACAACCACACCCTACGTAACAACGGCACGTCACGCGTGATGTTAACCCTTTTACAACTGTTGTTATATATGTTTTCTGTAATAGTGATATTATGAGTTATATTTTCAATAACCCATAATTATCTCATTCCATAATTATCTCAACAATATGAGTTATACTCTCAACAATCCATAGTTATCTCAACAATCCATAATTAACTCAACAAGTTATACTCAACAATTTCAATCCATTTATATACTCTTAACTAAATAATCACAACAAACTTATATTGCATAAACACAGGTTGACCGAATGGGGTCAACAATAACCCCATACTTTAGATGATTCACTCATGAAGTATATCAAGAGAAGACAACCACTTTAGAGGGATTCTAACTCTTACACCCGCTCACAAACACCTAAACCACTTTAACTAACCTAGACTCCTCCTTCTCAGACATTTTGTCGAACACCCCAAAGGTCGGTTTTATAGGAAACCACATTACAGTTTAAACTTCCACGTCCGCTCACCCTCTTATGAAGGCTTCACCTTAATCACCCAAGAAGAACAAGGCTAGCAAGAAATTCCTCTTAAAAAAAGGTGTCTTCCCTTGAAATCTCACACTTAGTACCCAAACCATTAATTCAAAAGCACTAATTCTAACGAACCCCACAAAGAGGCCGTTCTCCACCACGAAGAGACTCTTTGCAAAACCCCCAATATAACCTTCTAAAAATACAACGACACTACATCCGCACCATATCTCGCCACCAAAAATTGCCACCAGAGTGACGAACAACCTTGAAAGAACCTCCAACGACAACTCTTAAAGAGAACAAGTTTAACGAGCCTCAAATCCTAGACTCCAATGCCCCGGATTCCTTTAATTGACAAACAACCTCCCAACTCAACCAAACAATCTTTGATCTCCCCCTCTAGGCCCACCCAAAAAACCACTTCCACATTCCATTAATCGTCCTCTAAACTAAGACAATCTTCCTCTAAACTAAGACAAACATCTTCATAAATAAGAGATAAAAATAGGTATGACACTCAAAAGTCAAAACGAAATTATGAAGCAGCACAGTATCATCAACACTAACAAACCTATTTCTTCACGAACCCTACTTAAGATCAAGTTTTGACAAACTTGAACCCTATCTTAAAAAAAAAAGGCAAAACAGCACCAGAGGTCCTTTAAGTTATTTAATGCTACCACTTAAGTCCTTTAAGATTTTTTTGTAACGGTTGTGTCCTTAACGTTTTAAAAAGTTTGCACCGACACCCTTTTTTGAAATTTTCATTAAAAAAAGACATATGTGAGAAAAACGAAGCTTATGTGGCATTTATGTGACATTTTATTTTATTTTTTATTCATTTATTAATTGTGGATTTTAATTTAATTTTTAATTTTTTTAATTTTTTTAAATTTTTTTAAATCTTTTTAAATTTTTTTTTAAATTTTTTTTTAAATTTTATTTTATAATTTTTTTTTTATAATTTTTTTTATAATTTTTTTTTATTTTTTTTAATTTTTATTTATTTGTACACCAGTTAAGACTGGAAGGACCTGATTGTTACATTTTAAAAACATATGGGACGTGAGTGTTACACTATTTTTTTTAATGCAAGTTACAAAATGTGATGACATTATAAAAACCAGTTTGGAGCAGCGAAAAATCCATCCCTCCTTGTACCATATTATTGTGCATATGGTAAATTTATTATTAATAGAGAATTTTATTTTATTGTAAATGACCAACTCAATCTTCTGCTATAGAAATAAATTAAAATAGTATAGATATATTAAATTGAGAATCCAAAGTGTATTTTGTTCAGGTAATAGAAATAGTATAGATATATTAAAAAAAATGGAGGTAGTAGTTTTTTTTTACGCGCAAGTACAAATTTCTGATTTTCAGAACTAGACAAATCTGTGGTAGGTTTGTTTGCATTGACTGTCCACAGAACACATGATTTGACTTTAGGTAGGGATAATAATCTATGTGTTGATAATAATCCATGTAGGGATAATAGTCCACAGAACACATTAATTTTATTTTAATATTAACTATTTTTTAATTCTAGTATTTCAGTATACTATTTACTTCAGTGTCAACTTCAAAATTTAATTTGACCAAAATTTTGATAAATATATTTTCCTCTCTATTATTTATATTTCTAATTTATTAAATTAATTAATTGATAATATAAATGAATTTCAATGATTTTCTCATAATGCTTTTAAACTAGACTACAAGCATCCAATATTAAAAGTATTTATATAAGTTTAATTAAGTGTAGTTAACTCCTTTAACAATTCTCTTAACACTTAACTAACATATAATATAAATTTTCAAAAAGTAAAAAGAAGATCTACACAACAACGAATAAAGGTCTTCATTCATTCTTATTTGCTTTCAGCTGCTCCAAACTGGTTTTTATAATGTCATCACATTTTATAACTTGCATTAAAAAAAATAGTGTAATACTCACGTCCCATATGTTTTTAAAATGTAACAATCAGGTCCTTTCAGTCTTAACTGGTGTAAAAATAGATAAAAATTTTAAAAAAATAAAAAAATTTTAAAAAATTAAAAAAAAAAATTTTAAAAAAAATTTAAAAAAAATTTTAAAAAAATAAAAAAATTAAAAATTAAATTAAAATCCACGTGGAATTAATAAATAAATAAATAATAAAATAAAATGCCACATAACTGCCACCTAAACTTCGTTTTTGCCACATATGCATTTTTTTAATGAAAATTCCAAAAAAGGGTGACGGTGCAAACTTTTTAAAACATTAAGGACCCAACCGTTACAAAAAAATCTTAAAGGACTTAAGTGGTAGTATTAAATAACTTAAAGGACTAAAAGTGTTGTTTTGCCAAAAAAAACCTACCAAGTTTTGACAAACTTGAACCCTATCTTAAAAATAAAAAATAAAAGGGGACAACTTCTCTACCCATCACCAAAAGGTGAGTAATATACCTTCAACCAATCACATAATACCATCTAAGTTTAATATATTTAATTATTTATTAAATAGTATAATTGTTTGTTATTTTCAAAACATTTTACATTGAAGGTAACTTTACCCAACTTTTTAAGTTGGGTAGATAAGAATTCACCAAAATAAAAAACCTACCAAAATAAGAAGATCACCTTAAATGCCATCCATTTCTTGCAAAATCCTAATAACATCCTTCAATTAACTCTTTCCTTCTGAGAAGGCTAGGCCAGCACTGTGTAGCTATTTTAACATTCTCATATTTTATAAATGATATCTATAACACTAAAGTAACTTGCAGATTATAAACGTGTTGTATATATTGGAGCTCTCCAAACCATGAGTTGATAGTAAGAGAAATATAGAGAATCTTCTGTGAAGACAGCATGCTCTGATCTTTTTCGTAATTGGTTATGAAAACAAAACTACAAAGAGGTTTTTTAACCTTACAAAGAGAAAGTATTCTCAACTTGGATATATGAAAAAAATTTAGTGAATGCACATGATTTATAAAAACAAATTAATGCTGATCAATCATACAACATTAATATATAAAAAAATACATATGCTTAGAGACAAAAACCCTAACTAATAATGTTTAATTTCTTCTTTGTGATAACATAAAATAAGATATAAATGTCTAGATTCAAGAGACATTTTAACGCATGCATCTCAATTTTGCACTCATCCACACATATTTTTACAAAAATTATATAATATATATGTCTCTTCTCAACAGATATAATATATTTATATCCATGGAAACATTTATATATAGTATTATACTACTAGTACTAGTACATATAAAATGGTAATTAATTTCTTCATTTTTCAAATATGCATATTCCAATATCACTGCAATCTGAGGTTGTATTCAAAAACTTGTTCCCTTCATCCCTACCACCTTGCTGCATTAACAGCAATGCCATATCTGAGCTAGGAGTATTATTTGTTCCGCCGAAACTTGAGAGCACTCCTTGATCAATTTCAACTTCATGACTCAGTTGAGACGCCACAAACTTATCAAGATCTCTCCAATCAGCAGTAACATTATTTGTAGTAATATTATTGTTGTTGGATGATAATAATAACAACCTGTTTTGATCATCGATGTCGTCATTATTATTCTCGGATACTAGAGACACTGAGCTTGGCCTTTTTATTATGGGCAATGAAGGACTTTCAAGCTGAGGAAGCTGTATAAATTGTTCTGCATGCATGCATGCTTCTACCTCTTGCTTACACATATTGTAAGTTTGAGATAAATAGCTTTGAGGTTGCCTTGAGATAAGCTCAATTGGATCCACCATGGAATTGTTAACCCTACTTGCACCTTCTTCATAGAAATAGCTTGTGTCCCATCTTTCCATGGTACTTTTTGTACTTTGGCTATTTGTTGCCCTTTTCTTAAATGCTCTACAAACAACCCATCCTTCTTCCTGCACAAAATATAGAGTTTAAAAGGGTGAAAAAGAGTTAAAAAAGCAAACTTATTAGTGATTCTTTTTATAATGTATGTTTTGTTGTCCCTTTAGCTTTTGCATAATTTTCCATCAAACTATTTCTATGAAGAAGCTGCATGGTTTTAAATAACCATCGCGGTCGCATAAAGACTTTTGAGATTTCGGTCAATACAGGTTTTGCGACACTGATTGTCGTCATCGCGGTGTGAGAATGAACCACAATTTGTTCTTTATTATGAAAATGGTGAATAACGGTATCAGTATCAGCATCTTTCAATACTATATTGTCGCGACCTTTTTCCCGGACCGTTTTTTAAAACCGGATAGTAGTATATAGGTGTAGTCAACTGATTAATTACAAAGAAGTTTACCTTTGACTATGAAAATGGAAACAAAAGTGTGTAAGCCAAAAGGGAAGGGAATGAAAGAAGTTTAATTATTCCCTATTGAAAGTAGTGACTTTTGACTTGTAATTGTTTGGTGAAAGTAATATATGTTGCAAGAAAGCGTGTATGTGCCTTATTGAACATTTAGATTATAGTGGTCTAGGAAAAAAGTGAAAGTGAGTAGTAGAGAAAGAAAGTGTGCACGATCTGCATTAAGAATAAGTAGCAGTGACATCACATTGAAGCACTAACGAGACAGTAATAACTAGATAAAGTTCGACACTGGCATGTCTATAAAGAAAATAAAAAGTTTATATATGATAATGTTAGGATTAGAAGTAATAAGCTATATGGTTAAGTAGTTAATTACCTGTGGAGGACCATTTTCATCAGATTCAAGCCTATATTCATGCATGATCCAATCAGATTTCTGTCCATTAGGTGCTCTTCCTTTGTAGAAAACAAGAGTTTTCCTCATTCCAATTAGTTTCATCTTGTCATAAACTGATTTATCTCTTCCTGTAGCTTTCCAAAATCCAGCCATTGTAGCTCTGTTAGTTCTTGTACCTGTTGGATACTTTTTATCTTTGTGGCTGAAAAAATACCACTCATTCTGCTCTTCATACCCTATCCTGCATCTTTCTGCATCACATAATAATTCTTTCATTAGAATTTACAAACAAAACACAGATCTTGGTTTCTTTCATACTAAAACCTAGTCATATATATTAGATCTTCAAAACCCTAATATTTTGTTTGGAAAATAGCATATATATGTTTATATATGTATGTATACCTTGAAGATCCCATGGTTCGATACGATAAAGATCGATCTCTCTGATAACATCAAGATCAATTTTCTGAGAAGCAATTTTCTTTCTGAGATAATAACCAACAAGTTCTTCATCAGTTGGGTGGAAACGAAAGCCTGGTGGGACACATAACTCCATGGACTCCATCATATCAAATTATAGCTGTTGCTGCATAAAATTCACCACCACAATTAGTACTCACCACCACACTCACTTGACTTTCTTCATCATGTTTGAATTATAACCAAACAGGATGTGATGTATGTGAGTGCAAATATCAATATCTATATATATGAGAGAGAGTGAGAGAAAAGTTGACAAGTGTTATCAGAGATAATCATAAGTTCATTTGGTGGTGAGAATGAGAAAGAAATTAAGTATAAACGCGTTACGCGTGTTATAAAACAAAACCTGTTAATTTCAGAAACAATGATATTCTTATAGAGAGAGAGAAACAAATGATAAGGTAAAAAAAAACATGAGGTTTGGTATAGGGTAGCCCTTGAGTTTGATGAAGCAAGAGTGTATATAAGAAACGGACATGTAGAGGGTTGTGCTAATGATGTTGTCTTGTGTTAGTGAATGGTGGTGGAAATTATGATTCATTAACAAACGGGGTTCCCCATTCCACATTACCATTCATTATTATGTATCTATATATCTATATCTATATACTATTTAATTAGAGATAATGTAAACTATAAAGTGATTAATTAACCTGTTAATGAGATGGATAAAAGAAACAAAAACAACTTTTTAAGGTAACAGAAATGCATGCTTATAAAAATTGGTAGAGTTAAGAATTGTGATTAGTGACGTAATCATAAAATGTGGCACGCGTTTTGCGGAAAGTGAAAAAGTGAAGGGACAAAAAGAGAGGTGTAGAAGAGAAAAAGAAAAGAGTATTGCATAGTGGTTGTTGAGATGAAGACATTAGGTATAGGGAGAGAGAGAGAGAGAGAGAGTGTTTGGTTTTTCTGATTGAGGAAACAATAGGACTCTGACTATTTCGTCTTTTTGTCTAGAATTTTCATGTCACATCTCACTGACTCATTCTCTTAACGGACTTTAAGATAAATGTTTCTGTTGTGTACTGCTTTTCTGGTTTAATAAATTCAATATGTGCACTGTGCAGGTGCAGATGCAGATGCAGCATTCATTGGAAAAGATGGAAAGATGCATGCATGAAGAACATGAACATGTTAATGGACTTTATAGGTGGTGTTATAAGCTTACCTGAAGAGTAGTTTTACTAGTTTAAAGAAGACAAGTGTAGTGAAGTGAAGAGAATAGAAGAAAATGATGAAGGAGGTTTGAGTTGAAGAAGGAGAGATGAAAAGGAAGAGAGAGAGAGCGGGATGAAGAATTGTGTTAGGAGTGAGTGAGGGGATTAATTATAAAGAATAAAAGAAAGAAAAGAGTAAGAGAGGAAGGAAGGACCGCAGATCAAATTGCGCATGGGTTAATGGTTGTCCCCCATGTAGTGACGTCATTGCCTAACATTATCACCTTTTACCTTTTCTTTTTGTTTCTTTTACCTTTTCTTTTTGTTTCTTTTACTTTTCATTTGCAGAATATGTCTAGCTCTTATCAAGGATTCAATAAACAAAATGGCACGTATTTCCATCTAGTTCATTCATAACTATATAAGTGCACGGGAATTAAACCCAACACTATGACTTGGGTTTAAGTGGGAGTGAGTGAGAGTGTAAATTCTATACAAATAATATCATAATTCTGGTTCTCTATGATGGAGGAAGGAACTGAAATCATGTGTTAGAATTATGTTATAGGATCTGAGTGACTCACACATAAGGAAGAGATTATTGGATTCAAATGTGTTGATTAAATTTCACATCACATCAACTATGAATGAGGAAAATTTTTTATATTTGTAAGAGAAATGACTCATACATCTTACATCTTAAAACTTTATGTGAAAATATGACGTCTTCCTTCTTTATTGTCCTATTGTTGCTTGTAGCTTCCACAGATTCCCGTGTGAGCTCTGGGGGAGGAGTGAAAAAAAACTTGTAATAATGTAGTTTATTATAAGAAAAACTCGTCTGTTATTTACCGGATGAGCAAAAAAATCATGTGTCTTTCTTGGAAGTGCATTTAGTCTCATCTTTTGAACTTCTTTTTCTCTTTTGGAAATTGGGAGAAGAACTTTCTTGTGTGCTTACGCGTATAGGGGTGCACTATGTGCCCAACTTACCTATTTAATTTTATATATGTCTTTTCTAGTCTTCCCTCAGCGTCATGTTTTGAAGGAGTCTCTTGTTCTTTGGTTTTTTTTCAAGAGTATGTTTAATGGTGGTGGTTAGTCTCATTGTGCGTCTACCTCGTTTGCTGGGGTTTTGTTTGTCATTCATGTTTTTTTTATAAGCAATTTCATTAATAGGAGATTAAGGAAATCTCAGACCAACAAACTACAACCACCAAAAGAGACAAAACATTAAAGAAAATCAAACGGAAACTTAAACCAATCGTACAACCTACACTTCTTGCTATCCTCTTTACCTAGAATCAACCAATTCCACGAAAATATTTTGATATCATTGACAATATCCTCAACGACACAGAAGGCATCATTGAACAAAATATTGTTTCTAACCCTCCATAAATTCCAGCAAGTTATGAACCAAATAGAATTAATCTTTTCCGCTTTACACCGACCTCTAAGGCTCAAGTTCCACTCATTCGCATGGCGGCTGCTACATGATTTCGTTATATTTCCTATGTCTACCCACTCACAAATCTTGTTCCAAACCAGGATGGACTTGGAGCAAGAGAAGAAAAGATGAGAAGCGTCCTCTAAGTGACGGAAACAAAACACGCACACCTTATCGTGCTCACTGACAATTAACCTTCTAGCCAACAAATTAGATCTTGTAGGCAATCTATGAAGTGCCATCCTCCAACTGAATATCTGAACTTTCGACGGAATGACCGTCTTCCAAAGTAATTCCAAAAGTGTTGCACAATCCGCCTCGATATCGTTGGCAGCGGAAGAGTAAACCAAAGACGAATAAAAGGAATTAACCGTAAACAATCTAGAATCGTGCAGTGACCAATGCCACTCGTCAAGCACCTCTTTATTTATGGAAGAGGTGTCCAGCAACCTGCAACAAGCATTCCATTCATGTTCAGAAAAATTACCTGCATTATCCATCAACTCTAGTAACTTCCAGCGCCACATCTCACCATCCCACTCTCCCATTTCACTAACAGCCACCGCTTTACTTCTGCAGGCCTGAAACAGACGAGGAAATATGACTTTCAGCGGCGTATCACCAATCCAAGACGCCTGCCAAAAAGCCACTCCAGACCCATCACCAACTGAGCATTCCATAAAATTGCAGAAATTGTCGAGAGGCTCGAATACTGAGATCGACAAAATGTCCTTCATCCAGATCGAATCTGTCTTCAAACTACCTACATCTGGAAACGATTGCACCTTTACACCCAGAGCTCCATATCTATTAGTGAGACTTTTCCTCCAAATTTCATTCCCTCCACTATGGAACTTCCATAACCACTTAGCAAGAAGAGCTCGATTAAATCTACCGACATGTTTTATTCCAAGATCTCCTAATTCCTTAGGCTTACATACTGAATTCCAAGAAATCCAAGAAACAAATCTTTTGTTAGAATTCCCAGCCCACAAGAACCTACGTTGGATTGCGATGAATTCCTTCACCACTTTCTTGGGAGCTTTGTAGAAGGGCAGATGATGGATTGGGAGGTTAACAAGAACTGAATTGATGAGGGACACTCTTCCCCCCATTGACAAATTCCTCCCCGTCCAATTAGAGAGTCTATTCCTCAGACAAGACAACATCGGATTCCAAAAAGAACAACGGCCATGATTGCCGCCAACAGTTAGGCCTAGAAATCTGAATGGGAGGCTTCCGGATTTACAATTTAAAAAAAGTTCTGCAGCCAAAAGATAGTCAGAATCAACTCCAATCCCATAAAGGCAACTTTTTGAAAATTTAATCTTAAGACCAGAGGTCAATTCGAACGCTCGCAAAATAGCCTTAAAAGCCCAAATATTTGAAACCGATCCGTCTCCAATAAGCAGCGTGTCGTCAGCGAACTGGAGCAAACTAACCGTAGGATATGATGACCATTAATTTTGAATTCAGACATCATGTTACCAATTGAAGCAGTTCTCACCAAGCTTGCCAAACCCTCTGCGACGATTACAAACAAAAACGGAGCAAGAGGATCGCCCTACTTTAATCCCCTTCCATCCTTGAAATCTTTCGAAGGGCTTCCGTTGATAAGGATCGAAACGTAACTATTGAACACAGATCCACGAATCCATTTAAGCCAATTGCTACCAAATCCCATCTTAATAAGCATGTCTTCAAGATAAGACCAGTCCACGCAGTCATAAGCCTTAGCAAAATCGACTTTAAAGAAAAGACAATCCTTCTTATATCTTTTAGCATAGTCTGCTATTTAACTAGCCAAAAGAACTCCATCGAAAATCTGACGCCCCAGTATAAAAGTAGTTTGAGAAGGGGAGATAAGTTTATGAATAATCTTACCCAGTATGCGAGCAAGCATCTTTGAAATAATCTTAAGAATACAACTGACTAGGCTTATAGGCCTAAAATATTCAAAATTTTGAGGATTATTAACCTTCGGAACTAACGATATGAAGGATGAAGCGAACATCTTAGGGAGATAACCGGTTTTGAAGAATTCCAGAATGCAGTTCGAAAAATCCTCACCAACAATATTCCAGCAAGTTTTGATGAACATGAAGTTAAATCCATCAACTCCGGGGCACTTGTTGCCGTCGCAACTAAACACTGCCTCTTTCACGTCTGCAGCACTAAAATCCTCTTCGAGAAAACATTTATCAGCCTCTTCAAGGCAAGCAACCAAGGCAGAGTCATTCCTAAACTTGAAAAAATTTTGGTTTTGGTATCTTCCTCAAAGAAACTCACAGCTTCGGATTTAATTTCCTCAGGTTCTTCCACAAGGTTACCTCCCACGATAACTGCATACAAACAGTTCGATCGATTCCTCGATTTTAAGGAGTTATGAAAGAATTTAGTATTAAGGTCCCCGTCTTAGAGCCATCTCACCCGAGATTTCTGAGCCAACATACTCTCTTTTAACCTCAAATTCTTCCACATCTCCTCCTGGATTCTCAGACCCTCCCTAACAGACTCATCACCTTGGTGAACTAAATCCGAATCACAGTGCAGCTCAAGTTGGTTAAGCTTTTGAATATTATCTTCTATCTTTAGCTCAAGCAAACCAAAAACATTATAATTCCAATTGCGCAAATCAGCTTTAAGGGCTTGTAATTTCTTGATCAGGTTGTTACAATGTGATCCAGGAAAATGATAAGAGTTCCAAGACATCTTAACAAACGGGAGGAAATCCTTGTGAGAAAACCAACAATTGAAGGTCCTAAAAGGTTTAGGACCCCAATTAACATAGTTTGACTTCAACCACACTGGCCGATGATCCGACACGTCTCTATCTCCAACCGCTTGGTTCTTCATGGATAAGAGAGAAATCGTAAAGTCATCAGCCAGAATTCTATCCAATCTACTATGACTCTTGCCATTAGAATTGAACCACGTGAACCGATTACCAATAACCGGGAGATCAATCAAATTCATAGCCTCTATGAATAAACTAAAGTCCTTCATCTCTCTACTAAGGTTGTCGCTAACTACTTTCCTTTCCTCCCCAATTTTCACGGCATTGAAATCCCCATCCACGATCCACCCACCTCCAGGGAATCTACCCTTAACTTCAATTAAATCCCTCCATAATCTCTTCTTATCAGCATAACCACATGGTGAATAAACATTGACCACTGTTAGGCATTGATTTTTCCACATGAACTGCAAACCCAAAAAACCATTACCACGGAAACTAGATAATGCTGAGATAGTTCTACTATTCCACATAGTAACAATACCGCTTGATCTAGCAGAAGAGTTTAATGCCGACCACTCCACATCAAAATTCCTCCAAATGCTATTAACAAGAACTGAATCCATCTCAGTAACTTTCGTTTCCTGAATAAGACAAATATCTGCATTTCCTTTTAGAAGGGTTTGAGAAATTTTCCTCCTCTTCAAAGGACTGCCGCACCCTCTGACGTTGTAGGAAGCAATATTCATGGACCACAGGTAGCTACAACCTTCTTACTAGATCTAGCTTCTTTATCATCTTTATCCAATTTCCTCAGAATACCATCTAATCCTTCTTCATCAACATCTCCTTGAATACCATGCTTCTTCAAAGAATTTCTCACCTTAGTTGGAATCTCTTCAAGAACCCTACGACATCTTAAGTTTCCTCTTTCCACATCAGTATCAGTGATGGATTCACAACACAAAAGGGATGTACCTGACTCCTTCTGGGTACCTCTGCCCGATTTCTTCTTACGTGCCTCCCTTTTAAGACTTCTATTAGGGGAAGCTTCGTATTCCTTCAGGGACGAGTGTAACAGAGTGGAAAAATAGGAGGTAGTGTAAGGAATCTTGATATAGTTATACACCTCATGAATTGATTTTTTCTTTTTGGCTTTACCCCAATTTGAAGGCCCAACTAAGCCTCCTGGGGGCCCAGATATAGGATTAGGAAGCCCCAAGTCCACTACTAATTCTCCAATTAAATCATTATTAGGAGTAACAACTTTGACTTGGTTACAATCAAGACCATCCGTACAGTTACCTAGTTTGAAACCAACAGACTTTACTTCTTTTTCACTTAAAACTTTGCGCAAAAAAGTATCACCACTGCTTCCTTCAGATAGTTCCTTACTAGACACTATTTGGTTCTTCCCAATGCTCCCTAGGGACCCACCACCTGCTGCACTTGTCCCTAAAATTTCACCAACAAATGATACATTGTCAGAATAGATACAGTCATCACCTAACCCATGATCTTTTTGGAGAAAGTCTCTCTCAGCCGGCTCAACCTTCGAAAAACTTGTTTCCTCACTCTCGTCCTCTTCATAGGGATCCCACGCGCCTTCATAGTCTGAAGGAAGTGAAGATTCAAAGTCTTCCGTATCAATCACCTCGTCTTTATCTTCAAACAAAGAAGCAACACTTCCACACGAAAAATCTTCTGATATGGTTATAGTGTAGAAGTGACTATTCACTTCAACTCTAACCTTCTTATTCAAAATCGCTCCTAAATTAGTTTTGATCAGCAATCTTGCGACGTCAAGACAAACCTTGCTCCTAGTATTTTCATCACACTTGATAAAAGTACCCAGACTTGACGATATCAGACAATAATTATTATCACACCATGCAAAACAAGGTAGCCCGTGGCACCTAACCCACACAAACCTTTCTTTGTCAATCACCTCTGGGGACCAATGACGAATTTCTTTAAACCAAACTTCCAACCAATCTCTTGATTCCTCAACAAAATCTTCAATGTCTCCACCTGAAATGTCCTCCAATAAACACATTGAAGCTCCGAGGGGAGTAGCCTTAATGTTGAAGAATCCTTCTTCATTAATATTCCTCTGAATGTTATAAGCATTTCCATCCTCCATAACCACTCCCACTCTCAACCGTTTAAGTCTCTCCATCCAGTCATCATCCACCTCTAAGGAAGCACAAGAATCATCGCCAAAGACCTTCCCTTTTTTGTTAGGAGCATCTCAACTAACCACGTTAGCAAACAGTCTATCAAAACTGTTAAATTTCTCGTACCTTCTATTATGAGCGAGATGATTGACAATCTTCTTCGGATTCTCGCTAACCGGGATAGCCCTCTTGTTCACCGAGTTGAATCTGGGAATATTAACAAATAACTTCTTGCCTCCTAGGATGATACTATCGAGATTACAAGCTAAGATTCTCGAATCATGAACTTTTCGAAACTTTGCAAAACCAAACCTTTTACCACATTTGTCTCTCCTAGCTAATTCAAATACTTCTGAAATAACTCCATGAACCTTAAACACCTCGAAAAGATCTTTAACATTCATCTTCTCTGGAAACTCAATAACAAAAAAAGAAGTCGTAGGTTCCCCATTGATTGCTCCTCTACCATTATTCTCCTTCCACACAGAAAAACCACCACTGAAACCCTTTCTAGTTTTCCTGTGAACCCTTTCCCAATCCATGTTGATTGCATGCAACAAGACGAAGATGAAAGCAGCAGAACACAAGAACAAGACAGAACTAAAATGAAATCGAAACAAACTAGGACTCGCCTCAATCCCGACCCAATAAAACTAAAGGATTACCAAGGCCCCTAAACTCGAAAGCTAGGAATTTAAGCCGAAGATAAAACTATAGCTTCACTGAATCGAAACCAAGAAACAAAGTCGCTATGATGATCTTCATAGAGTAGAAAGAAAGGAAAACGAGAAGTTGAAACTTTCTAGAGAGAAGCCAGAGTTTCTCTCTCTAGTTCTTGTGAAGCATAAGTTGTCCGTTTGTCATTCATGTTGTTTGTTGTTGTTTTGTACTTCTTTTGTTATTGTTTCTCAAGTGTAATACTGATACTCCTTGTACGCTGATTCTTTATCATTTAACTCTCTCTCTCTCTCTATATATATATATATATATATATATATATATATATATATATATATATTCCTAAAAAGTATAAAACGTGACAACCCCTAGTGATTAAAGGACGTCATAGGTTTTAAGGTGTGTTCTGGGGTTCAGGGCTAGCTCACGTAGGGGGTGAGAAGCTTTATGTATGTGGTTTTTTGTGTGATAATTACATAGTCCTCTCAATTTTAACATTGACGTATTTATAACCGAATCGGGTCTGTATTCTTGGTCCCTTAGAAATAGTAACATCTTCTAAGAAGATGGGGGAATGAGCAGTTAATCTCCTGATATTCATGGGAGTGTGGTTAACTTCCACATGTCTCATTCTACATCACAATGGATCGTAGACATGCCACTTACCCATTCTCCCACATCAGGAAGATTATTCTAGATATGGGTGACACATTCAAAAAATGGGTGACACATCCAATAAATAGGCAGTTGATGTCGTAAGTGGGCGACTATAAGGGCTCTAAGGTGAAGCGATGCTTCAATCGCCTCCCTTATTGCCTCTTAAGGACCTTTTATAAATATACCACTACACAGTCCCTCAATCACGAGGGCTTGGAAAAGACGAAGTTATTTAGTTTCATGCTTCTTATTTGACTGGATCCCTCAAGCGATAGGCGGATCCCTTGCACAAGGCAAGTCCCTCACGCGTAAGGCGAGTCCCTCACGCAAGGGATGACTCTAAACATGTCTCCAAATGTCAATGATGTGACCTTACGTCAACTTAGGGATTTTGAACGTCAATCAGGTGAAGCAGGTTAAACGCTGGTCGATTAAGGGAAATCATACATCAATTTTGGAAAGCATATGTTGCATTAAATACAATAAATGATAATTTTTCATGGGAATCCAAAATTGGCTTCACTTGCTACATGTGTCTCTGAAGCGGGGAATCTTTCCCATTTCTTGTAACTATTAAGGTGCTCAATGGACGACGGTAGGTTATCCCCATGACTGAACCTTCCCTATCTATAAAAAGATTTCAATTTCTCTTTCTTAATATTTTTCTGCACTTCCTTTCCTTAACCCTTCACTCATATAGTCACACAGCTGATGGATCTTTCAAGAATTTATTTCACAAGTTCTTGATCATGGTAATCAGTATGACTTTATTGTTCACTTAATCATTCACTACCCAGTGGTAGTTTTTTCTGGCATTTAGAACGTTTTAAGAAGCGCCTACTCTTTTAACATCGCTAAATAAGCCATAGGGGACGCAAGAGCCCCGATGATTTCGGTAGTAACTTTCTTGAGCTCTTTACTCATACTAGGAACTCATAGCAGAAAATGATGAAAAACATTCCAAGGTACAAGATTTTGCATCTTTATATTTTGACAAGGAAAGGATAACTACTTTCCGACGGCATATTAGGCTTTCCAATACTGGGCATGAGGATAACTTTTTTGGAACCATGATTTCCCTTCTTCTACTTCACCCCCTTGTTATTTATGACTTGGGGATCTTGATCCCTTTCACACCGTTTGAAGCCGAATTTTTGGTGACTGATAATGTCTCCCCTTCTCAAGTAATGCCCAATGTTTGAATATCATCAGGGAATTCAATATTGTATTCTGATGAT
The DNA here is from genome assembly GCA_022829125.1 of Lathyrus tuberosus. Classification (NCBI taxonomy): domain Eukaryota; kingdom Viridiplantae; phylum Streptophyta; class Magnoliopsida; order Fabales; family Fabaceae; genus Lathyrus; species Lathyrus tuberosus. The sequence goes on from JALAZF010000007.1 coordinate 31,081,062, forward strand.
CGGAGGTCTCTCCTACCATTGTTGTATTCTTATCATTTTACGGTATCAAACTTACCTCTAAAAGTGGTTGGGTAACCTTATTCAGTCTTCCAAGGAAAAAGTTTTTAACGCTTCATTCCAACCCTTACCCATACTGGAAGGATAAATTTGTGAAAGTTATAGGGAAGGATAATGCTTCCATGGTCACAACTAGGGAGGTTAGAGCCCCCCTCCCCATTGTCTTGGGCGAGTGACCTGAAGGTTATCATCGATTTTGATTTTACCATATTCATCCAGGCGAGCAAGTGGTGGTTCAAGAACTGTCTAATTTCAAATTCATGAACTCTCGTGCCTTGATCAATCTAGATCGAGGGGACGATATTGGGGTAAATGAGTACTTAGGTGAACTTTGGAAATATCTTTGTCTTGAGGTTTTTATAAGTGTTATTGTAGCTAATATCTTTCCATAATTTTTTTACAGAGCAAATATCTAAAATTCTTCTGGTTGAGATGGTTAATAAGAAATTCGAACGTCAATCGTTGGGTAATCCTCCAATTTTCCTTGGAGATAGAATGATAGTGGAGTGAAAAAAGTGCGGTGAGGACCATCCAATAGGTGATGCCCACCCCTCAAAAATCCAAAAGTAGGGGTAAGCAAGGTTGTCAAACTCACGAGTCTACTCAGACTCGTAAAGGGTCCGCAGACTCGACTCGCAAACTCGTACGAGTCTATGAAAAATTAAAACGACATTCAAAAACCTATATGTGACACATACATATTTTTAAACTTGTAAATGCCTCATATATAATACAAATATCTATAATAGAGCACCAATTAACATCAAAATTTAAATTTCATACTCCATAATAAATTTCTTAACAAAAAAACTCAATAATAAAACAAGCAAAATAGCAAAGTATGTAGTTAAAGACTTAAAGTACAAATTCTTCTTAATTGGCTACTACATAAAGCAAAAAAAATCATAAAACAAATATGCTAATAACTTTAAACATCCAAAGCTCCAGTGAAATCATCATCGCCAATATCATCACCATAATCGTCATTGGTATCTTAAGTATCATCATCAAACTCTGTCTCAGATGAAATATCTTCTTCATCATTAACTAAAGTTGGATTACTTGATGTTTCACTTCCACCTAATTCAACATTGCCACCAACACCACCACTACCACCACTTTGCACAACATTAGTAACAACAACATCAACTTCCACATCATTGTTAACAATAATATCATATTTATCAACATTAACTTCAGTTTGCACATTTTCTTCATTAGGATCTTCAGCTATCAATTCATCATCTTTATGTAAGAGAATATACTAGAGAAACATCCAAGTGAAAATATAAGAAAATACTTACACAATGAATGATTGATTTACGAGAATGAACACAAACAAAGCAAAAGATAGAACAAACACACGCTGTCGTTGAACGAAGGAAGAAACTTTGCTGAAACAAGAGACTGGGAAAAAAGCTTTCTAATTCCCATTCAAGTAAAAAAAAAAGGTTTTTTTTAGTAAAATAAGATATTTTGGGGAGTTTAGGTCCTTTTTGGGTTTAAAAAAAAAATTAAAAAAAAACTTATAGACTCATAAACTCCCCATAGACTCGCGAGTCTATACCAGTTTGTGCGAGTCTACCCGAGTCTATCAAAAAACGATTATATGTGCGAGTCTACTCATTTTTGCATCCTAGACTTGTAAACTCGTACGAGTTTACGAGTCCACCCGTGATTTTGACAACCATGGGGGTAAGGTCCTTCGCAAGCTCGGTTGACAAGAAGCTAGTGGTCACTAGAGAAGATATGGCTGAAGAGGAGACCTAACTTGCTAATGATAATTCTTTCCATCCTAAATCTCTTTGGAAAGACTCCTTTTTTACGCCTTCAAATTCAATGGAAGTCACATTCCCTTCATAATAAGTCACCCCTTAAGCTATCTAAGTTGGTGAAGACTCACTTATCAAGGGCCTTCTATTATAACGGGTCCAACAAGATAAACATATTTACGTCGTTTGACGACTTGAAATCAAATTTTTCCATGACTCAAGGAATTATCCCTCAAAGTCAAGAAACAGTGGGGGCCCTAATAATAGAGAAAGTGGATTTGAAGACCTTACTTGGGTTGGTGATGGTGGAGGCGCAAATGCATGTAGTTGCCACTACGGAACTCATGGACTTTCTAGAGGAAACCCTTAGTTTGCTTAAGAGACTTGAAGAGGAAATATTTTCCCTCAAGGATGATCTGGTTGAGACATCTGAAAAGTACATCAGGAACGCAAAGGAAGAAAGTAGCCTTTTTCTACCAATGATTGGATTTGAGTCTAATGGATTTATTTAATGTAGTCTGTGGAGGCCAATTGGTGGACAATGAATATGTCCTTCCTATTAGTAAGACCGTCTTGAAAGATTCCTAGACGGAAGAAGATTCACTTCGCTCTGGGGATGTTTTAGAGGATTAATGAGTCCAAGGTTTATTTATTTATGCCTCTAGCAGCCCTTTTGTAACATTGTTTCAAGGAAGTGTTATGTAATTATCATTTCTTAATAGTTTTGTACTCCTTTTCTCCTAACATGTATTTTAATTAAATGAGTTGTTTGTACACTTCTAATTAATCTTCGACAATTAGCTCGCATTGTGGTCCTAGTTGTTATTCTTTTTTTTGGGAACACATGCTTTCTCCTAAAATGCCAATATATCTCCATGGTTGGTAAGGATTCCCATATATGGATCCAACATTTATGGTTGTTATGAGGGGAGAAAAAGGGTCTTTCATGAGTATTCAATGTATTTAATTTCCTCGAGGGGGTTAAGGATTCCTTCATGAGGATCATTCATCTTTAATATCCTCAAACGAAGGCAAGGATTCACCTACAAGGGTCCAACATTTATGATTGTTACGATGGGCGAAAAAGACTCTTTCGTGAGTATTCAGTGTATGTAAAACTCTTGAGGGGTGGCAAGGACTCCTTTGCGAGGATCCAACATGTTTAATAGCCTTAAAGGTTAGCCATGAGATCATTGTTATGTGAGTGGATGCTTGTCGAATCTTTCTTGGAGAAGTCGAGCTTCGGGGGCTTCTAGTTTTCCTAAATCAGAATTACTGGGAAAACCCTCAATGGTTAGGATTTGACGAGCGTACCTTTTATAGGAGGAATTGGTCTCTTCGGCTCCGACGAATCCTCCGAAGATGGTATTGAAGATACGACGAACAACTCTATTGTAACCTCCATTTCTTGGTTCCTTTCCTTTATTTGATCCAGGACTCTTGGGGTATCTCTTCCTAAAAATTAGATATGCCTGGCCCTCGAGCAGAATTTCCCTTGACATAGTCCTTTAAGTGTCCCTCTTCTATTATACTCTCTATCACCTTAAAGTAAAGGAAGTCCTCAGTATGATGTCCCTTGACTCTATTGAGCTTAAACCAATTATTAGGCTATGGTACCATGATGTCTTACTTTGTAGCTGGTGGTTAAGGGATGTTATGCTTGGGAAGGACTTATCACCATATTTGCTCTCATCAAGTGTTGAGAGACGTGAAGCTCTCAGAAGGCTTTCCACTTTGCTTGAATGTTGACATATCCTTGACGGGCAACATATACTAATTCCTTTGTGATTCCTGCTAGCCTTCAGCGTTAGAAGTGCACTCTTTCACATCTCAGGCTTTCTTTTAAGCATTAATTTCCCCGCCTTGATGTTAAGTTCCCTTTGTGTAACAATTAGGCAAAGGAAAACGTTGGCCTCTAGGCGAGGGATTCATTGAAGTATCCCAATTTGGAACCATTATGAAATGCTTATAAGAATATTTCCTGGTTGGGATGCATTACCTTGATCTTTGCCTCATTAAAACGAGTGAGATATTACCTTAGGGATTCATAGGTACTCCACTGTCGAACTACCTCATCCATACGGGATCGAACCTCCTAACGATAAGCGAAGATCATATTACACCATGTTTCCTAGGTCGCAGAAAGGTAAACAAAATCTTGAGTGCAACATTACCAATGATTAAAGTAATAATCACCGTGAAACACACAATACTTTTCTGCAACGCAAAGTACCCTAAGATAGTCGAGTGGCGAAGAAATACCTAGAATCTTAAACACAAAACTACTGGCAGGTTTGACAGTCTCCACTGTTGATGAAAGCACTTACGAGATACCTCGTAGGAAATGAAATCCTTCTAATAACTTTCGATCCAGTGCATGCAAGCTACCAGATCTCTGTTGATCAGAGTTGGATGCATATGTTAGTAGAAGATCTCATGACCTTCAATAACTTGATAGTTCACTCTCACAGAACAACAAAGATTGTACCCTTGGTAGGGTAGAATATGGGGGAGGGAATCACCCTAAATTCCTAATAAGTTTGAAGTGAGACACGATTTGAGACACCTTCGGTCGACATTCTTTTCTAACTTAAGGTCCAGCTTTACCAATATAGAAAAAATATAATATTGCAAAGAGGGAAACCAGGTTTGGTCCACACAGATTGAGAAAGGACTTGGCGAAGAAGCCCTTAAGGAACTTAATCTCCATTCGCAAATGCTCTCAACATAAGAAAAATACATTCAGACCCTAAGGGATAAACCCGTACATCCTCTACAAGAACGAGGCCAATCAAGCTTTGGAAGATTAAGGGGAGCGACTTCTACCTCAAGTATAAGGGACAAAAAGATATTATTCGACAAATTGTGCAAAAGGAACAACTCCAAATGACCTCTAGAGACGAACGACCATCCACGGTTATCCACATACGACAAATATGAAGACCTCACCCGTCCCATATTGCCTATTGATTAATAGTACACAAACATAATCTCTGGCGAACGAGCGCTATTATCGGCTGGACATAATGAAAATTATATTAGTCGACGATACGGTTAGATAAGGAATAAGTTAAAAAAATAGAGCATAATACTCTCATGATTTCCTTAACAAATTATGTATTTCGTAAAGCATTTTCATAATTTCAATAATTAAGTTGATGACTGTGATACACTCGACCACAAAGGATTTTGTAATTCCATACAGGATGGCATAAGCCTCTCTTCTAAGGCAGCTTCCACACTTAGTGAGAACTCTTCCCAAGGTAGTAGGCATACCCCCTCTTAGGAAATTATCACTCAAAGGGAGTTGCAAGTGGAGCCTGGAGACGTCCACCTGAAACCAGGTCAATATTGGGGACAGGGACAAAAAACTTACCTTTGGTCGGGGATGGTTCCCAACGACGCTGAAGAATCACAATAACTCTTCTCAATATGAGCTAGTAATAACGAAATTCTGGTTAAGACTACAGAGTTCAAAAATTATATCAGACACCAGCAATACCCACGAGGCAAACAAATTTTGAATAGCAAGAACAAAAAGTAAGTTTTGGCGCAATAATAACTCACTGGTAAATCTAAGTTGAGGAAACTAGCAATTGACAAAGTGGCCTAGACAATTACAAATAAGAAATAAATGTAGGCCAAGCGCACAAAACTAAATAAAGCACAAATCACTAATGTATATATATATATATATATATATATATATATATATATATATATATATATACATATACATATATATTGTCAAGGCATGAAAGCCTAGCGAAAGTTACAGAAAAGAAGAAAATAAAAACATAAGAGAGAATAATCAAGCTTATGTGCTTCGAGACGCCACACATCGTTCATCTTCTAAAGCCCCGTCAGGAGCAGCTTTGAAAGAGTCCAAACTTTCAACAGGGATATGCACGCCCGAACATAATTCCTTAGCACGGTCTTCTGCTTGTTTGAGAGCTTCTTCATACACATTCTACATAGTGTTACGAATGATGGGTTATCATGAAGGTGAAGCGTATACATTGGGTCAAACACTCACCTAAAGGTCAAAGACTCACCCAAACAAGTGAGAGAGACGCCACATATTCACCCAAAACCTTAAGGTGATAGGTGTATGGGTCCTCTTACTTATAAAATGCTTAACCTCTACTTTTCTAAGCAATGTAGGACTTAGAACTCACACTTGTTTCTCAACACAACTCACACTTATTTCTCAATAATCTCCCCCTCAAGTGTGAGTCCATTCACTATGCTCCCCCTCAGGCAGAAGCTCTTTCATCCACATGCTTGTACCGCTGTTAAAAGACACCTTTATCTCATCATGGGCACTTCAACGGAACACGCTGCTTGACCACCGTGTCAGAAAGACTTTCGACACAAGGATTCGATCCCTTAATCGAACCAGACTCTAATACCACTGATGGGTTATCATGAGGGGGAAGCATACACATTAGGTTAAACATTTACCTAAAGGTTAAAGACTCACCCAAACAAGTGAGAAAGATACCACATATTCACCCAAAACCTTAAGGTGATAGGTGTATGGGTCCTCTTACTTATAAAGTGTTTAACCTCCATATTTCTAAGCAACGTGGAACTTAGAAATCACATTTGTTTCTCAACACAACTCACACTTGTTTCTCAATAATATCCCCCCTTAAGTGTGAGTCCATCCATTATGTTCCCCATCAAGTGGAAGCTTTTTAATCCACATGCTTGTACCGCCGTTGAAAGACTCCCTTATCTTGTCATGGACACTTCAACGGAACACGCTATTTGACCACCGTGTCAAGATGACTTTAGACACAATGAGTCTGTCCTTTACTTGAACTAGACTCTGATACCACTTATGGGTCATCATGAAGGGGGGAGTATTCATATTGGGTCAAACACTCATCTAAAGTTCAAAGACTCGCCCAACCATATGAGAGAGGTACCACATATTCACCCAAAACCTTAAGGTGATAGGTGTATGGGTCTTCTTAATTATAAAGTGCTTAACCTTCACTTTTCTAAGTAATGTGGGACTTATATCTCACACTTGTTTTTAAACATAACTCGCACTTGTTTCTCAACACTCAAGAGACTCCCAAATTTTCTAATTTAGAGAAGCCACCTCATCCTCATAAGCTTTCTGATCCTCGATACGAGACTCATTTTCTTGCTAAATATTTTTTTGAACCTCCTCGGTACAACGTAAAGTTGCATGTGTCATACCCCAAATTTTGACCACTAAGATTTCCCATCATTGTGTAAATCATCATCACAATATGGATGAACCATCATGCCTCATCAGTCTCCCTAAAGATGGGTGAGCATTCACTACAAACAATAATTAGGGCTTCAAGCCCTCTCAGAGCTCTTAGACAAAGGATCAATCAAGAAATGACATGATCTTCAACTTGTCTAACCTCTCAAACATCCACAAAGGATCAAGAGGACTCCCACATCAATAATCAATCATAATGTTGCAACATTCCAGGTGGATCAAGCCTTAAAATTGACAGTGTCACCAAATTAGGGTTTTGGTCAACCAGGGCCTCTAGATGGAAATTTTCCTCTGGGCATGAGCCAATGCTTCAAAGCATAACATAATATACTCCATGGGACCTCATGGACCCAATAATCAAGTCAATTTGGCCTCAGGGGATGCATTCACTAAAAATCAGGAATTAGGGTTTCTTGACCTAATTCACCCCTAAATTGACTTTTGGGACATAACATGGGCCAAGACCTCAAGACATGATTTGAGGGTCTCTAATAAACCAAATTCATCCATTTGCAACAATGGATTGATCTAAGGAGCTTGATTCCCAAGTTTCAAGTTCATCAGGACCACAGTTAGAGTTTCGCGGAAAAAGTCAACTGTGCCTTTGGCTTTTGACCAAGACATGCTCCCAAACCTTGGGACATGGTTCAATACACCCTATAACACCTATGAAATCAATCCATCAAGTTTGATTTAGGTCAAGGACTTGATTTCATAGAGGATCGCACAGTTTGGAATTCATCTGATAAAAAGTCAACTATGCACAAAAGTCAAAGTTTGACTTTTTGAGATTTTTCACAATTATGGTTCCTTAACCCTAAATTGATGTTAATTTGTGATTTAAATCAACATTCATCAAGAAAAATCAAAGAAAGTGGGATAACTTGTAAAAGGGGTAACCATAAAAACTTATAAATTTTCTAAGTTATGGAACAAAGTGGCTAGGGTACCAACTTCCAAGGATCATAACTTGAGATCCAAGTAACTATTTGGGCTGATCTAAAGATGGATTTGTAGCTATCATGGCATACTTTAAAAGTGTCAACTACACCTCATTCCAATTCCTCATGGATTTTAAGTTATGGAGTGACCAAAATGACAAAAAGTGAAAATGTCACTTTTTTCCAACACTTAGTAAAATTTTCACCAAGTCAGAATCTGTCTTGCTTTTTTTCCAAAATTAGGGGCATTTTTCACTTGGATCCAAAAGGTATCAAGACAAACTATGATCACACATGTGTTGTATCATATAAGAGCTTTCCAAAATGGCCAAGAACTCCATCAAATTCCATTTGAGCTAAGAGTTATGATAGTGGCAAAATGCCTTGCTGCAATTGTCATAACTAGGCAGATTTGTGCATTTTGCTCGATTTGAGCAATTTGTGCAAATGACAAACAAGTTTATCCATCTGAACACCTCAGGGGGAGACCAAGGAGGGACAAGCACTGATCCATAAGCCTCCCAAGTCTTTGGAACCAAAAGTAGCATGCCAAACCTAGAAATGCCTAAAAGGGGGACAATACTCCAATTTTGTTTTGGAGCATGCAATGGATACACCAAGGTGGCATGGACTGAACCATTTCCAACTGAATGAGTCAAGGATAAGATCTGAACTAGGGAACCAGCAGCCTGTGCTCTAACCTCTAGTCATTGACTAGAGGAGACTTGGATTCCCATTGATCAACATTGGCCAAACCTCTGTTGCAGTTGCCATTCACTTTAGTAGCCAAAACAAACTTGCTCTACTATAAATAGAGCTCAATTGTGATCAGTTTGAGTACACCAAAGCCATCAAACAGACACTTTCCTCAAAATCTCCTTCTCACTTCCAATTTTTCCTTCTAAGGTAAGTCACAATCGGGTTTTGAGTTTGAGAGCTATTCCAACCAAACTAATCACACACACACCACATAAATATCATATGGAAGTAATCCAAACACTCACATAACATCTGTAACACCAAAATCACAAAATCACTTGCCAACTGCTCAAGTTCTTGACAGAGGTGCAGTTGAGGTACCATCTCAAGTTTCAGCTTGTTTCAAACCACTCCAAACATTCAGACATATTACCTGGCACCTAAGGAAGCTGTGTAAATCATTGGAACCAGCTTGAAACACCTCTAACACAAAACACGAGCACCAGCTGCAAAAGGTAAGCCTGAGCTCTTCTAACTCTATGATCCATGCATATTTTGCTGCACAATAATTTTACCATATGTTCATAATCATGCATAGAGTGTTTACCCTCAATAAATTGCTTTGTTTGAATCGTGTATGGAATTTCTGAGCCTTCATGCAAATTTTAGGGTTCTTAAGGTTTCTCTTTGATTTCTTATTCCACACTTAAAATAAATGAAATTAAAGACCATAGACATGATCGTGAGGCGAAAACGAGCAGATTGATATGTGGTTTGTGTGATTTCGTCAAGTATTTAGTGAGATTGGAGAGAAAACACAAATCTGCAGAAACAGAGGGATGGCGCGTGTTCTTGGCATGTTCTTGGCGCCATCTTTTTGAATATTTGAATATTTGAATTTTGTGATTTTATTTAATTGATTAAAAAATTAATTTCTCTCTGAGTTTTAATGATTTTGAGTTGATTCTTTTTTTAATAATTCACAAAAATGTTAAAATATTTTATTTTTCCAAAAAATCCCAAAAATATTATTTATTTCATATATTTAATATTTTTGCAAAGAATTAATGTTTTGTTTGTTTTTTGACATATAAAATGTTTTTTCCTTCTTGATTTTCCAAATTTAATTGGTTTCCAATCTTTTTGTGGACTAAAACATGATTTTTGAAACATTAATCCAAGATCAAAATTTGTTTTTCACACATGTTTAACAATTTTGATCATTTTAATTGAATTTTTATTCAATTAAAATATATGTTTGAAAACAAATTAGGGTTTTGATTAATTCAACCCTCATCAAACTTTTTCAAACACTATGGGCCTCTAATAGAGTGTAAGACCCAATCCCCTTTTAACCAAAACCTTTTTTGGGCCTCAGATATTGTAATAGTTCCGTTGCGTTAAAAGAAAAATCTCGGCGCGATCGCCATTTCAAAACGAAAATCATTTGGGCCTACCCTCGTGTTATAAGCCTCATTTCTTTTCTTTAAATTTCTTTGGTCCTCTAATAGAGTGTAAGACCCAACCCCTTTTTGAAACCAAAATGATTTGGGCCTCAGTCATTGTATAAGACCCACTGTGCTTTCAAAAACCTCGGCACGATCACCGTTTTCAAACAAATCATCTGGGCCTCTCCTTGAGCTATAAGCCCCGTCACTTGTACAAAAATAATCTTTGGGCCTCTAATAGAGTGTAAGACCCATCCCCTTGTACCTAAAAATTTTTTGGGCCTCACATATTGTATAAGTCCCTCTGTACAGTTTTCAAAACAATGGTACAATCATCGTTAAAACTTAGGCTTCTCCTTGAGCTGTAAGCCCCAAAAACTTTTTAAAGCACTTTCTCCTTGGATTTTAAATATAATATTGTTATCAAAGTTTTCTTTATTGAACAACTAGCAAAACAACATGGAAGCTCTACAACGGGTAAATGTTTATCCGCTTTCATTTATCGCATTCATATGTATATAACTGTATTGTGGGGCTGCTTCACTGTAAGTCTTCTTTCACATCCTTTTATATACTTGTCAAATATCAACTATGTAATACTAGTATAGTTATTTAGAGTTTTCCCCGGCAACTACGTCTAGCACTAGGTAAAACCTTGTTGGTCACTCTTAAATACAAACAAAACTAGATCCCCCATAGGATTCCAGATACAGTCTTCCCTTCTCTTGGGGTTAAACAATATGGAACAAAGAGAAAGGCAGTATTCTCGGTGAACCTTTTCTCAGACTGTCACTCTTAGAAATTGTCAAAGAGACTCTACTCCCCAGAGTTGATCTATTCTTCGTGAATAGCATGTCTTGAGTTTCTTCCAAATTCTCGAACTTTCCTGGAATATCTCTTCTCTGTAAATTGCATTTCTTGAACTTCTCTTGGTTTGGGGACCCACAGGCTTCCTAAAAGCATCCCCGCCTCCTCTTGGGCGTTGTACAAGGACCCTTCGGCTTCTTAGAAGTTCTCATGCCTTCTCTTGGGCTTAATACAAGGACCTTAATGACCTCTTAAAGGTATAAGACAGAACTCAGTCATCCTTTTCTAGAGCAGTCTTTCCAGTGTCAAACCTCTGACCACTTTAGGGTTGATACTCATCCCTTAATGCCCGTGCCTCCTCTTGGGTATTGTACAATAGATAAAACTCTAGACTTGGACAGTCTAAACCCCTTGAGTCTCAAAGACATTCTCAAGTTCCTTTCAAACATAGGAAAAAACACTGATCACTCAGAAACCCGGCCTCTCTCATGAGGGCTCTCCTACTTGGTCCTGCCTATGGATCTAATCCGCAGCAGTAAGATAGCCTCCTCTTGGGCTTTGTACAAATGACTCTCCCCAGCGGAGCTAACCTTTTCAGACTCTCTTGTTGAGTCAAACCCCTTTTTTAGCCTCCGTCTTAGGCTTCGTATAAGACAGATAAAAGTACTCTCTTGTTGAGTCAAACCTTTTAGCCTCCGTCTTAGGCTTCTTATAAGACAGATAAAATTACTCTCTTGTTGAGGCAAAACTTTTAGCCTCCGTCTTGGGCTTCATACAAGACACATATAAAACACTCTCTTGTTGAGTATAAAAGACTCTCTTGTTGATTCAATCCCCTTTTAGCCTTTATCTCGGGCTTCGTACAAGACAGCAAAACACTCTCTTGTTGAGTATAAAAGACTCTCTTGTTGAGTCAATCACCTGTCAAACAGACTCTCTTATTGAGTCAACCTTTTTAGCCTCCGCCCCGGGCTTTATACAGGACAAATAAAAGTACTCTCTTGTTGAGTCAAACCTTTTAGCCTCCTTCTTGGGCTTCGTACAAGACACATAAAAAGCACTCTCTTGTTGAGTCAGTCACTTGTTAGTACTCTCTTGTTGAGTCAACCCTTTTAGCCTATATCTCGGGCTTCGTACGAGACAACAAATAAAAGGCACCATCTTGTTGGGTCAATCGCCTCCTCTTAGGCTTTGTATAAGGAAACCTCGGTTGAGTCAATTAACCTTTTAGCATCAAATCTGTGCCTTGCTCACACCATACAAACATCAATAACTCCTCTTTAGAGATGACAAATTCTATCTCCTCCAAACCTTTTAGCTTCACATCTTGGGCTTTAAACAAGATACATACCACCTTTAGCTTCATGTCTCGGGCTTTGAACAAGACAGCAAATCAACCTTTTTCCTCCCATAGAATAGGAAGAACTATGATCGCTCTGATTTCCATGTCTCGGGAATACGTAGGCATAAGGTTGCAAAAATCTTATCGAGCATACTAATCAAAAACCCAAAATTAAGTACCTTCAAATATCAATCAAAAGCATCTGACCTAATCCCTTACCAGAAACCTAGCCCATAGTCTAGACACGGTGTTTTTAAGCCAATAACCTTAAAAGACGAACCTTCTTTTGATAGCATTTGTAAGCCAACAATTTTGATTGTTTAAACTCAGTTTGCGAGCAAAGGTTAATTAGAGACATCTATTTCCCTTCCTTAATCAGCTTAATAGAATAAAAAATCAATCGAACTATAGTACCAAAGCGATAGTGATTGGAAACCACAAAAATTGCACTACAGAAAAGTGGTGACCACAGTGGGAGGCATTCTTTCTAGCCTCTGTTAAGGTGAAGTCCTTAAATTCACCAAATATCACAGAAATGGAGACTCTGCGACGGGATTCATTGTCTGTATAGGATCATAAGACTAGAGATCTAGGATGATTAAGACAAATATATATACTGCTTTTCCTAATTGATATCTGTGTTTATTTTTCTACTAATGGGAATGCGTGTGATGCCGCATGTGGAAAGATTGAGTATACACCTAAGATAGGTGATGGCATTATACGGGTAATCTTACGGGGAGTGAATCCCAGTTAAGAGTCCCCGATCGACCATCAAACTCATTGGAGACTCCCTTTGCAGATGCATTGCCTATACGACTTCGGTTGTTGAAAGTAGTGTGGTCGATTGGGTTATCTGAGAAGCTGAGGTTTTTAGTAGACTGAAACCATTTTGTAGTGCGGAAGCTATCGGAAATAGTTGTCACGCGATACTACCCTCATTTGAGATCACTGTAAGATACATCAGCTCGCTGGCGATCTGCTTGTTGTTGTTATCCCAAGAGGGGTCAATGATTTTGCGGACAGGTACAAAAATCACCAGTATAAAAATTTGGGGATGGGTAGAGCCTTGACTTCATGACACCGACCCTTTGACCCCATGTTTTTTTCTATGTTTTTGTGTGCTGCATTCATACATTCATTTAAAAAACATTAAAACAAAGAAAATTTCTCTTCTAGTCTCTCTTTTTCAAATTAAACTAAGACAATGTTTGCAAATGTCAGAGAGAGAGAGATTGCGTTATGGATTTCGGTAGAAGGAAAACTCACAAGTACACCTTCAAGATTCCAAAATTAGAGGATTTAAGAGGTTTGGCGAGGATGTGTCATACCCCAAATTTTGACCACTAAGATTCCCCATCATTGTGAAAATCATCACTACAATATGGGTAATCCATCATGCCTCATTAGTCTCCCCAAAGATGGGTGAGCATCCACTACAATCAAGCTTAGGGTTTAAAGCCCTCTCAGAGCTCTTAGACAAAGGATCAATCAAGGAATGACATAATCTTCAACTTGTCTAACCTCTCAAACATCCAAAAGGGATCAAGAGGACTCCCACATCAAGGATTAAGCACAAGGTTGCTCCCTTCTAAGTGGATTAAGCCTCAAGATCGCCAGTGTCACCAAATTAGGGTTTGGTCGACCAAGGCCTCCAGATGGAAATTTTCCTCTGGGCATGAGCCAATGCTTCAAAGCATAACCTAAAATACTCCATGGAACCTCATGGACCCAATTATCAAGTCAATTTAACTTCAGGGGATGCACTCTTAAAAAATCCGAAATTAGGGTTTCTTGACCTAATTCACCCCTAAGTTGACTTTTGGGGCAAAGCATGAGCCAATACCTCAAAGGAGGATTTGAGGGTATCAAATACATCACATTTATCCATTTGCAACAATGGATTGATCCAAGAAGCTTGAGCAACAAATTTCAATTTCGTCAGAACCACAATTAGGGTTTCGCGAGAAAAGTCAACTGTGCCTTTGACTTTTGACTTTTGACTTTAGGTCAAGGACTTGATTTCATAGAGGATCACATAGTTTGGAATTCATCTGACAAAAAGTCAACTGTGCACAAAAGTCAAACTTTGACTTTTTGAGATTTTTCACAATTATGGTTCCTTAACCCTAAAATGATGTTAATGTGTGATTGGAATCATCATTCATCAAGAAAAATCAAGAAAAGTTGGATAACTTGTAAAAGGGGTAACCATAAAAAACTTAGAAAATTTTCTAAGTTATGGAACAAAGTGGCTAGGGTACCAACTTTGGAGGATCATAACTCTTAAACCACAAGGCCATTTTTCCCCATCCAAAGCTGGATTTGTAGCTCTCATTACCCTCTACAAAAGCTTCAACTACACCTCATTTCAATTCATCATGGATTTTGAGTTATGGAATGATCAAAATCACAAAAAGTGAAAATGTCACTTTTTTCCAACACTTAGTGAAATTTTCACTAAGTCAGAATTTGCCTTCACTTTTTTCCAAATGTAGGGGCATTTTTCACTTGGATCCAAAAAGTATCAAAACCAATTATGATCAAACAGTTGTTGTATCATATGAGGGCTTTCCAAAATGGCCAAGAACTCCATCAAATTCCACTTGGGCCATATGTCTTGCTGAAAACTGCCAAAGCAAGGCAGATTTTGGAGTTTTACTCGATTTGCCCAAATGTTGCAAAGGGCAAGCAACTCTATCCATCTGAACACCTCAAGGGGGGGACCAAGGAGGAACCAACTCTGATCCCAAGCCTCCCAAGTCTTTGGAACCAAAAATAGCATGCCAAACCTAGAATTGCCTAAAAGAGGGACAAGACTCCAATTTTAGATTGGAGCATTCAATTCATACACCAAGGTGGTATGAACTGAGCCATTGCCAACTGAATTCAGTCAAGACTTATCCAAGACCAAGGGAACCAGCAGCTTGTGCCCTAACCTCTAGTCAATATCTAGAGGAGACTTGGATTCTCATTGCTCAACATTGGCCAAACCTATGCAACAATTGCCATTCACTATTCCTTACAAAACAAACTTGCTCTACTATAAATAGAGCTCATTTGTGATCAGTTTGAGTACACCAAAGCCATCAAACAGATGCTTTCCTCAAAATCTCCTTCTTCACTCCAATTTTGCCTTCTAAGGCAAGTCACTATCAGGTTTTGAGTTTGAGAGCTATTCCAACCAAACCAATCACACACACACACCTCATAAACATCATATAGAAGTGATCCAAACACTCACATAACATCTGGAACACCAAAATACAAAATCACCAGCCAACTGCTCAAGCCTTTGACAGATTTGCAGTTGAGGTGCCAAATCAAGTTCCAACTCAAATCAATCCACTCCAAGCATCCAGACACACTCCATAGCACCTAGGGAAGTTGTCCATAACATTGGAACCATGCTGTAACACCTCTAACACAAAACACGATCACCAACTGCAAGTGGTAAGTATGAGCTCTTCTAACTCTATGATCCATGCAATTTTTGCTGCACAATAATTTGGCCATATGTTCATAATCATGCATGGAGTGTTTTCCCTCAATCAATTGCATTGTTTGAATCATGTATGGAATTTCTGAACCTTCATGCAAATTTTAGGGTTCTTGAGGTTTCTCTTTGATTTCTTATTCCATGTTTAAAATAAATGAAATTAAAGACCATAGACATGATCGTGAGGTTGAAACGAGTAGATTGATATGTAGATTGCATGATATAATCAAGTATTCAGTGAGATTCGATAGAAAATGCAAATATGCAGAAACAGAGGAATGGCACGTGTTCTTTCCATGTTCTTGGTGCCCTTTTTCAAATATTTGAATATTTGAATTTTGCGATTTTATTTAATTGATTCAAAAATTAATTTCTCTCTGAGTTTTAATGATTTTGAGTTGATTCTTTTTTTAATAATTCACAAAAATGTTAAAGTATTTTATTTTACCAAAAAAATCCCAAAAATATTATTTATTTCATATAATTGATATTTTTGCAAAGAATTAATATTTTAATTGTTTTTGACATTTAAAATATTTTTTCCTTCTTGATTTTGCAAATTTTAATGACTTCTAATCATTTTGTAGGTCAAAAATTGATTTTTGAAACATTAATCCAAGATCACAATTTGTTTTCCACATGTTTAACAATTTTGATCATTTTAATTGAATTTTTATTCAATTAAAATACATTTTGGAAACAAATTAGGGTTTTTGATTAATTCAACCCTCATCAAATAGTCGGGGAAATTCAACCCTTTGGGCCTCTAGTAGAGTGTAAGACCCAACTGTAGCGGGGAAATTTGTGAGTGTAAGCTATTGATTAACTTAACTCAAAAATAAGCAAGAGTCGCCACCGCACTTTTATTTTTATCCACAAAGGGAAAGGTAAAAGAGCGAACAAAACCTAAAGAGTTCTAAAAAAATAAGAACAAACAGAGACTGGGTAAGGGGGGTTGGTTACGCAATGGGAAGGTGTTAGAACCCAAAACGTCTATAGTACTCTATAGGAACCCTTTGAAATATCTACCGCTTTTTGGTCTGAAAATGGTTTGCTTGTAAAGAGATTGTGGAGATGAGAGGAGAATTATTTTTTTATATTTTTGTGTTTGGATAGACTTATCGCCTCATGCCTTCGTACCCACGATGTGCAATGTAGGATCAAAACCTCGTAATTCGTGGTACAAAGAACGAAAAATTGTTGGTTATGATTGATTTTTAAGTGTAAAGACAAGTCGTCATTTCTAAGCGAATAATTCCGCTTAAAGAAATGAATCATGTCTAAACTTGTGAAAAAGAGTTTAAAAGAAAAAAAAAGGGTGCATAAAAGCACAAAAGATTTGAATGAGTTTTATATTTTTTATGTTTTCATGAAATGGTCAAAGTATGGTTAAGATGAATTGACATTTATTAAAGAAAACAAAAGCTTAAAAAAAGTCACTTGACAAAAGTCAAGGTTTTATTATGAAAGCGGTTTTAAGTTGAAAAACAAGAAGGTTTTGAAAAAGAGGGAGGATTTTGAAAATTTAAGAATGGGGAGGAGAAGAAGTGACTATCCTAGTGCATAAAGTAAAAGCTAGGGAAACGAATGATCTAACCAAAATGGAGCCGCTTCAAAGCAATATTAGAAGAATTCCATCCTTAAGCAAATTGGCCACATAAAGGCAAGTCTTCAATCAATACTCCAAGCAAAGGGATAAGAAGTCCTAATTCTAGGTCCATAAGTCCAATATTACTTCAAAAAGAGGTCCATAAAGAGATCACTCCAAAGCATAAGATAGTAACCAATAGTCCAAGATGAGGAGAATTAAGTTTTTTATGGTTTAAGCCTGTATTAATGTTTTAAGTCCAAATGGACAAAGAAAAAAAGGCGGAAACATAAACATGTGTCCAACGGACAAAGGAAAAATTGCGGAAGCATAAACATATGTCCAACGGACAAAGGAAAAATTGCGGAAGCGTAAACATGATATGAAATGAAGCATAAAAAAATAAAAGAGATAGGGAGCGAGAAGGAAACATAAACAAAATTAATACAAAATATTGTTAGTAAGTTAATGATTAGTTGTTAGTATTAGTGATCAACAACAATTGAATAACTGCACTTAGGTCAAGGTTGATGAAACTCGTTGGAGGATTGATAAGACCAAAGCCTCCTAACAACAAGTTTCATGAGTTGTGACCCATAAGACAAATAATCAACCATTCTTGAAAGTTTTCCGATACGGGACAAATATTGCGACGTGTTAAGCAATCGCCGAGTAATTTACGGAGTAATTACCCTACAATGAGGCCGGTCAATAACTCTTTGTGCTAATGTATGCTAGATGAACGATATATAGATCGTCATCCGAAAGCAATACCGCACGAAAAGAAAAGTGGTAGCGATCTCATCTCGATCGAAACTCAACAAAAGAATTCCAAGATCTTTAAACTTTCATCGATCAAAAAGAAAAAGAAATAGATGAAGAGAAAGCCAAATTAAACCACACAAATATGTGATCTAAGGCTAAGAACAAAGGAAAGGGGAAGAAAATGGAAAAAGAACCAAAACAGCCCTAAAAACAAACAATTTTCACATTCTGGAGGCTGGTTAATCGATTAACCAACTCACAGTGTAATTAGGTTAATCGATTAACCAGTCCAAACTTCCAGATTTTTGCGCAAAACCAGTTGTTAATCGATTAACACTGTGAAAACAGCAGAAAATCAATTTGAAAATTGCCAAATCCTTGATCACACATTTCTTCAAACATCTTAGGATCAAGGATTCAATTGAGCACGAATTTTGGAGTAAAACAGCAGCAAAAACCAGCAATCAACACAAATTGCAAGATCCAAAGATCAAGCAAATAAGATCAACAAAAGATCTACATTATGGAAGATGAAGATGAAGCTTCAACAATGGTGAAAAGTGAATTACCAATCCAAATCAGAAAATTCTTCCAAATTGCAGCAAGATCTACACTCCAAAACCTTGATCTATGAACAAAAACAAGAGATGATGAAGGTTTAGCTCTAAATTAGTAAGAATCAATGTGAATTCTTACTAACTTATGAAAGAAGAAATTGAGCTTTTGGTGAATTTGTGGTTTGGGGAGAGAAATTGCAAGGGATTTGTTGGCTATCAAAAGCTTGTAGAATAAATGAAATGAAGCCTCTATTTATAGAATTTAGGCTTGGAAATTTGGTGGTTTGGAATTTGGCTTGGATGATCAAAATTAGGATTGGAATTCAAATTTGGAGGGAAATCACAAAAGAGTGGTGATTAGTGATGGTACATGGTGGGAAATGATCCAAGTGATGTAGGGAATTAAAATGAGATGGTCTAGAATATTCCAAATGTGATCAAGGGCTGAGATTGGTGCCAATTGCTGCAGAATTTGAATTTGGCACATTTTTTCAAAAATTGCACGTGTTAATCGATTAACCACCTCACAGTGCAATTAGGTTAATCGATTAACACAATGAAAAATGGGAAAAAAATGGCTTTTTGATGTGTTGTCTTGGCTCTGGCTCGATTTTCTTGCTTGTCAAAGAAGGCATGGAAATAAACACATGAACCTTGGAGTCCCTTGAATGATAATCAATTAAATCTTGGAAACTCTTGATCAGATAATTTTTGAATTAATTGCAGATCAACTTTGACTTTTCTCAGATAAAATTCATTCGAGCCGTGGGACTGTTATTTTGGCATTTTTAACCTGTTCTTCCCCTGAAAATGTTAGTGAAAGAAAACAAAATATTTTTGGATTTTAATTATTAGTTAGTAAACATAAACAAATTAAACAAATCAAACGCACACAAACTCAAAGATCCCTGCAAGGCACAAACCTATCAAAGAGGGAATCAATATGTGATCTTGTTTGTGGTATGAAAAAATGCAAATGACATGTGGGATCTTAGGGGTAAAAATTAGGGTATTACAGCTGCCCCTATTTAAGTTTCTTCTATCCGGAGATAAGAAGATTGACATCTTTTTCTCGACGAGATAGAAGAGACTTAAATATAACAATAAACCCGAATTTTTGGCCCTAAGAGACCACAAAATGATATGATTATGCAAATGATATGCAGACACAAGACCACTGTGGGGAAAAATATGCCACATGAGCCAAACAAAACGAAGAACGGGAGAACGAAACTCCACCGGGGAAACACATCACAGGAGACCACCAACTAGCCGGGGAACACACCGCACAACTACTGGGGCTCAGCTGAGGAAAAGATTCAAACTGGGGATAACTATATATGGAAATAAACCATAACACAACAAGGATATAACTCAACAGGGAAGACCTAGCACAACAAGGCTCCACTGGGAAAAATCCATACCTCATCAATGAACTATCTCTAGCATATCGAAGAGACTAACCATCCATCGGAGTAGAAAACCTCAACGACGAACTGTCCTGTCTAACCGAAGAGACTTACCATTCATCGGAGTAAACAAAATCTCAACAACGAACTGTCCCATCGAACCGAAGAGACTTACCATTCATCGGAGTAACAAATCTCAACAACGAACTGTCCCATCAAACCGAAGAGACTTACCATTCATTGGAGTCACAAAACCTCAACAATGAACTATCCCGTCTAACCGAAGAGACTTACCATTCATTGGAGTAACAAAACCTCAACAACAAACTGTCCCATCAAACCGAAGAGACTTACCATTCATCGGAGTATCAAATCTCAACAACGAACTGTCCCGTCTAACCGAAGGGACTTACCATTCATTGGAGTCACAAAACCTCAACAACGAACTGTCCCGTCTAACCGAAGAGACTTACCATTCATTGGAGTCACAAAACCTCAACAACGAACTGTCCCATCAAACCGAAGAGACTTACCATTCATCGGAGTAACAAATCTCAACAACGAACTGTCATGTCTAACCGAAGAGACTTACCATTCATTGGAGGCACAAAATCTCATCAACGAACTGTCCCGTCAAACCGAAGAGACTTAACATTAATCAGAGTAACAAATCTCAACAACGAGTTGTCCCGTCAAACCGAAGAGACTTACCATTCATTGGAGTCACAAAAGGTATTAACTCCATCGCCTCAGGCTTCTCAAATAAAGGAATGCCACGAAACAGTATTGAACCTTCCAAAAGAGGAATCATACGCAAATTTCAGTTGAAGGGCGCAGAATCCTCAAAGGTGCAAAATAAATGTACTCTCAATCTAGATTTCCACAGCCTAGAGATCAAAACAAAATATTGCAGGGGACCAAAGTTCAATCCAGGAACAAGCTAGAGAGAAACGGTCAAACTATACTCATCCCGAGGAGGAAATATCTCAACTGGGGACTAATTCCATCCAGATAATGAACTGGAGAGGAAACTGAATCAAAATATTCCACGAGAAATAAACTCAGTGGGGAATTAACAAAGATAGACATTTTTCTGCTTACGGGTCGACACTCTAAATAGAGAGAGGACACACATGCTCTGCGGGGATAACAACACCAGAGAGCAAAGAAGCACCAACACAAATGCAAAATGCAACATGCAACAACAACATGCTATGCACAACAAATGAATGCGCATGCGATGCGTATGAGTATGAATATGCTGACAAAACAGACATAAAGAAATAAGCAGAGGGTGGAATAAACATCACAACACCACTAAAAACTCGGCTAATCTCAACAAGATGGAGATATCATTAGCAACTCTGCTAGGCTTTTTAGCTGAAGAAAATCCTACAAGAGATAAACAAAAGCCATCAAAGGAAAATAAATCCTACTACAAGGCTCAAATCTTGTTGGAGAAAAGAAAATACTCCTTGGGGAAAGACCCGAATATCAATCTTCTAACATAGATGATCCACAAAGAGGATAACAACATAAACTCTGCTTTGAGGATGACAGGAAATCTGTCGGGGAATCATACAACCCAAATCTTTCTGAATCTTCCTGGGGATCATAAAAATTCACAGGAACTTCCATTTCACAAGGATGAAGAGATCTACTGCGGAGAAATAAAGAATGAATCCGCTGGGGATTACGGTCATATAATCATCTATGCAAAAATCCACTGGGAAAACAAGGCAGATCTGTGGGAGATACGAGAACACCCTCAGAGGATTAACCAATTCTGAGAAAAGCATCCTGGACTTGCTGGGAAAACAGAAAAAGGTTAAACTGTGGGGGATTTTAGATCAATACTCATCATGAGTGAGAGAAAACCCAACATGTAACTAAAAGAGATATCATCAATGACTTCACTGGGGAACAGCGACAATAGTGATGCACAATCTTCACTAGGAGGATAAATCTCTGAAAAAAAACAATCCGGAGAGAAGTACATCCTGGACTTGCCGGGGGAAATGAGAAATTAACCTCACTGCTTTATGCTTGGAGAACAAACAAAACAGTAATGCTCTGTCTCCGCTGGGGAATCTGCAAGGATAAATCATCCTGGCGAGAAATACAACCACAAATAAGAATCCAACAAACAACCACCAAGTCCATGCTTCTTAAAAATAACATGGCTCTCTGTTCGAGGATATCCAAAGCAATAACAACACATCTAGAGGGTAAACTTCTGAGTGAAGATTCCTCATATGATTTCTGCTAGGGATAGCGAAAATGAATCTTTGCGTGGGTACCACCATTAAGGAGAAGTGGACCTCAAAATTACTCAACTGCTTGACCATAACATAATCAGCTGGAGAAGAATCAGATCAAAACCTAGCTGGGGAGAAACCAAACATCACTGGACCTTATGAATTCAACACATCATAACAAACCCATCATCTTGTCAACAACTAACCACATTCATAGGAACAAACTCTGCTGAGGAAATATCAACAAACTCTACTGGGGATCTGTCAATAAATTCCGCCAAAGGAGCGAGAACGAACCTTTTTGAGGAAAACATTGATCCTAACATTCTTGGAATAACCATTGACATTCCTTTTTTATATTCATAAATCAAAGAAAAATGTTTTTATAATTTTCAAGCATTTAAATCATTTATTCACATTTTGTTTCAAAAATCGTCATAAAAAATAAATGAAATTTTGCAAACAGAAACAAAATAAGAATTGCAAACAAAGGGACAAAGGCCCAAATTTTATTAATATAATGGAAGTCCGCAAATGGCGTAATTCCATGGATCATTACAAAGTTTGAAAAATGGTAAATACATGGAAAGGGTTACATTGAAATACAATGACCACTATTCTCCCTAACAACTTTGAATTCAACTGTGCCTAAAACTTCAGCCGAGGATGATTGAAGCAGAATCCTTGATAGATAATGTTGCTTTCAAATGATCAAGACTGGCCAGATGCAGTTACTTTCCAGAATCCCTAACTTTTTCCTAGATTGCCCTTTCGGGTTTTCAATCTATCGGGATAATTATTTCTGTTTTTGTATCTAATTTTTTCCTGGACCGCCCTTTCGAGTTTTCAGCCCACCGAGACGCTCATTTTTGCCTAAGCCGCCCTTTTGGGTTTTCAACTTAGCGAGCTGTTCTTTTATTTTTTTAGGCGAAGTATTTCTTGACTGCATCGGCATTCACAGGACGAGTGAACTCTTCACCATCCATAGTTGTAAGAAGTAATGCATCGCCAGAGAAGGCTCTCTTAATAACATATGGGCCTTTATAATTAGGAGTCTACTTGCCCCTAGAATCATTGGTAGAAGTCGAGATCCTTTTGAGCACGAGTTCGCCTTCTCTGATCACACGAGGTCGGACCTTCTTATCAAAAGCTTTCTTCATTCTCTGTTGATACAATTGGCCATGACACAAGGCCATCATTATTTTCTCTCCAATCAAATTCAACTAGTCATATCTGCTTTGGCACCATTCAGCCTCAGACAATTCAGCTTCCATTAAAACTCTCATAAAAGGGATTTCAACCTCTACCGGGAGCACTGCTTCCATACCATAAACAAGAGAGACAGGGGTTGTCCCTGTTGAAGTGCGGACAGATGTACGATACCCATGCAAAGCAAAAGGGAGCATCTCATGCCAATCCTTGTAAGTAACAACCATCTTCTGAACAATCTTCTTAATATTCTTATTGGCAGCTTCAACAGCCCCATTCATCTTAGGTCTGTAAGGAGAAGAATTATGATGCTCAATCTTGAACTCATCGCATAATTCCTTCATCATCTTGTTATTCAGGTTCGACCCAATATCAGTGATAATCTTGCTCGAAACACCATACCGATAGATGATTTGGTTCTTGATAAACCGGACCACTATTTGCTTGGTCATATTGGCATATGATGCCGCTTCAACCCACTTGGTAAAATAGTCAATAGCCACTAGTATGAAACGGTGTCCATTCGACGCTTTAGGCTCAATCATTCCAATCATATCAATGCCCCACATGGAGAAAGTCCAGGGAGAAGAAATAACATTGAGAGGAGTTGGAGGCACATGAATTTTGTCAGCATAAACCTGGCACTTGTGGCACTTCTTCATAAATTTGCAACAGTCAGATTCCATTGTCAGCCAATAGTAACCTGCCCTCAACATCTTCTTAGCCATTGCATGCCCATTGGCATGGGTACCAAAAGATCCTTCATGAATTTCTTTCATCATGTCTGCTTCGTGTCTATCCACGCATCTGAGCAAGACCATGTCATAATTTCTTTTATACAACACATCATCATTCAAGAAGAAACTACCAGCCAATCTTCTCAAAGTCTTCTTATCTTTCTTGGATGCCCCAAGCGGGTACTCTTGATTTTGAAGAAAGCATTAAATATCATAATACCACGGTTTATCATCAACGACCTCTTCAACCGCAAACACATGAGCTGGTCTGTCAAGACGCATAACATCGATTTTGGGCACATCATTCCACCGATTCACCACAATCATGGAGGATATAGTTGCTAAGGCATCTGCCATTCGATTTGCTGCTCTGGGTATATGGTGAAACTCAACCTTATTGAAGAAAGTTAACAACCTTCTTGCATAATCTTGATAAGGAATCAAATCAGGTTGACGTGTCTCCCATTCTCCTTTAATCTGATTAATCACTAGGGCTGAATCTTCGTATACATCAAGAATCCTGATTCTTAAATCAATAGCTTCTTCCAAGCCCATAATACACGCTTCATACTCAGCCGCATTATTTGTGCAAGTGAACATCAACCTTGCAGTGAAAGGAATGTGAGAACCATGAGGAGTAACAATTATTGCCCCAATACCATTACCATATTCATTAACAGCTCTGTCAAAAATCAAACCCCAACGGGATCCAGGCTCAGGCCGTTCATCAAGTAATGGTTCTTCACAATCTTTTACCTTTAGATACATCACATCCTCATCAGGAAAATCAAACCTGATTGGTTGATAATCATCAATTGGTTGGTGTGGCAAATGGTCAGCCAAAACACTTCCTTTTATCCCTTTTTGAGTTCAGTACTCGATATCATATTCTGACAACAACATTTGCCAACGAGCAATCCTCCCAGTTAAAGCAGGCTTTTCAAAGATATACTTGATTGGATCCATTTTGGATATCAACCAAGTTGTATGATTCAACATATACTGTCGGAGGCGCTTGGCAGCCCAAGCTAAAGCACAACATGTCTTTTTAAGCATTGAGTACCGAGACTCACAATCGGTGAAATTCTTGCTCAAATAATAAATGGCAAACTCTTTTCAACCAGATTCATCTTATTGACCTAGAACACAACCCATAGACTCTTCTAGCACAGTCAAATACATGATCAAAGGTCTTCCTTCCACGGGAGGAGACAAAATCGGAGGTTCAAGCAGATACTCTTTAATTCTTTCAAAAGCTTTCTGACAATCCTCTGTCCAGACACAACCCTGATCTTTGCGAAGAAGCTTGAAGATCGGCGCACAAGTGGCAGTCATATTGGATATAAATCAGGAGATGTAATTCAAACGTTCCAAGAATCCTCTTACTTGTTTTTCTGTTTTAGGCGCATGCATTTCCTAAATATCTTTAACTTTACCAGGATCAACTTCAATGCCTTTTTGGCTGACAATAAAGCCCAACAACTTTTCAGAACGGACACCAAAAGTACACTTATTAGGATTCAAACGGAGCTTAAACTTTTTCAAACGCTGAAACAACTTCAATAAGTACTCACTATGATCTTCTTCAGTCTTCGACTTACAAATTATATCATCCACATGGACCTCAATTTCTTTATGCATCATATCATGGAACAAGGTGGTCATAGCTCTCTGGTACGTTGCACCAGCATTTTTCAAGCCGAAGGGCATCACTCTGTAACAGAATGTTCCCCAGGGTGTAATGAATGTTGTTTTTTCCATATCCTCGAGTGCCGTCTTTATTTGATTATAACCGGAAAATCCATCCATAAAAGAAAAGATACTGAATTTAGCAGTATTATCTACTAACATGTCAATGTGTGGCAATGGAAAATCATCTTTTGGACTCGCTTTATTCAAATCTCTATAGTCAACGCACATTCAGACTTTTCCGTCTTTCTTTGGAACAGGCACAATATTGACCACCCATTGAGGATACTCAGAAGTCAGAAGAAAACCAGCATCAATTTGCTTTTGAACCTCCTCTTTGATCTTCACAGCCATGTCAGGATGAGTTCTCCTCAATTTCTGTTTCACAGGTGGACATTCAGGCTTCAACGGTAATCTATGCTCCACAATATCAGTATCAAGACCAGGCATGTATTGATAAGACCAAGCAAACACATCAACATATTCTCTAAGAAGCTCCACAATCCTCTTCTTAACATCTAACTGAAGCAGTGCCCCAATCTTGACTTCTTTTATATCATCATCTGAACCCAAATTAACCAATTCCAACGGCTCTTCATGAGGCTGAATGACTTTTTCCTCGTGCTCAAGCAACC
This sequence comes from Lathyrus tuberosus, assembly GCA_022829125.1. Classification (NCBI taxonomy): domain Eukaryota; kingdom Viridiplantae; phylum Streptophyta; class Magnoliopsida; order Fabales; family Fabaceae; genus Lathyrus; species Lathyrus tuberosus. The sequence continues at coordinate 31,107,740 of JALAZF010000007.1, forward strand.
GAGAAATTTCATCTGGAATCTCCTCAATATCCTCATCTTCAGCTCCAAACACAGGGAACTCAAAGTTGGGAGGGGGCATAGGGCCATTGTTTTTAATGGGTTTAACAATCAATTTGCACAATGATTTATGTTTGATTTCAGAATATGAACAAAAAGTGCAAGTATCATGCAAATAAAAGTGATTATCACATTATTATTTATTTTTGGTTTTTTATGTTACCATTTTTCAGAAATAAAGAAAAAAGGGAAAAACATAATACGGATAAACAAAATAACATTTTATTGATGATGATAAAATTTAAAACAAAGCCCTCACAAATTCACTTTCACCTTGGGTAGAGTGAAAGGATTTTTTGAAAGAAACAAAAACAAATTACTTTGAAATATGAACAACAGTGGGAACATCAACAGCTATCCAATTCTGGCAGACTTGTCCATGTGTCACGAAATTGGGAATTTCTTCCTCTTCATCATCTTCAATGATGGCAGCAGTAGAGTGATCCTTGTGGATGAATCCGACGCTGTGAAAGTGTCATACCCCAAATTTTGACCACTAGGATTTCCCATCATTGTGCAAATCATCATCACAATATGGATGGGCAATCATACTTCATCAGTCTCCCCAAAGATGGGTGAGCATCCACTACAATCAAGAATTAGGGTTTTGAAGCCCTCTCTGAATGCTTAGACAAAGGATCAATCAAGGAATGACATGATCTTCAACTTGTCTAACCTCTAAAATATCCACAATGGATCAAAAGAACTCCCACTTCAAGGATCAAGCACAAGGCTGCTCCCTTCTAGGTGGATCAAGTCTCAAGATCGACAGTGTCACCAAATTAGGGTTTTGGTCAACCAGGGCCTCCAGATGGAAAATTTTCATCTGGGCACAAGCCAATGTTCCAAAACCTAACCTAATATACTCCATGGAACCTCATGGACCCAATCATCAAGTCAATTTTGCCTCAGGGGATGCATTCATCAAAAATCAGGAATTAGGGTTTCTTGACCTAATTCACCCCTAAGTTGACTTTTAGGGCAAATCATGAGCCAAGACCTCAAGAGAGGGTTTGAGGGTCTCTAATGAACTATATTTATCCATTTACAACAATGGATTAATCCAAGAAGCTTGAGCAACAAGTCTCAATTTCATCTGCACCACAGTTAGGGTTTTAAGGAAAAAGTCAACTGTAACTTTGACTTTTGACCAGGACATGCTCCCAAGCCCTATGACATGCATCAATATACCCTATGACAGCCATGGAACATGTCCATCAAGTTTGATTTAGGTCAAGGACATGATTTCCTGAAGAATTGCACAGTTTGAAATTCATCTGATAAAAAGTCAACTGTGTACAAAAGTCAACTTTGACTTTTTGAGATTTTTCACCAAAATGGATTTTTAACCCTAAAATGATGTTAATGTATGATTTGAATCATCATTCATCAAGAAAAATCAAGAAAAGTTGGGTAACTTGTAAAAGGGGTAACCATAAAAACTTAGAAAATTTTCTTAGTTAAAAATAAAGTGGCTAGGGTACCAACTTTGGAGGGTCATAACTCCTAAACCACAAAGCCATTTTCTCCCATCCAAGGCTTGATTTGTAGATCTCATTGCCCTCTACAAAAACTTCAACTAGACCTAATTCCAATTCCTCATTGATTTTGAGTTATGGAGTGATCAAAATCAAGAAAAGTCACTTTGTTCCAACACTTAGTGAAAATTTCACTAAGTCAGATTTTACCCTACTTTTTGCCAAATGTAGGGGGATTTTTCACTTGGATTCAAAAGAGATCAAAACCAAATATGTTCAAAAAGTTGTTGTATCATGTAAGGGCTTTCCAAAATGACCAAGAACATTACCAAATTCAATTTGAGTCATGAGATATGACATTGGAAAGTTGCCTTGCTGAAATCTGCCAAGGCAAGGCAGAATTTGCATTTTTGCTCGATTTTCCAAAATAAGCCAAATCCAAATGCTCCTATCCACTTGGACACCTCTGAGAATTGAATCTAAAGGGGACAACCACTGAGCCAAGCCTCCAAAGTCTTTGGAACAAGAAATAGCATGTTGAACCTAGAATGGCCAAAATAGGGACAAGACTCCAATTTTGGATTGGAGCATTCAATGGAAGCATCAAGGTGGCATGGACTGAGCCATTTGCAACTGAATGCAATCAAGACTTATCCAAGACCAAGGGAACCACAGACCTGTGCCCTAACCTCTAGTCAATGGCTAGAGGAGACTTGGATTTCCATTGGTCAACATTGAACAAACACCTGCTACAGTTGCCATTCACTGTGGATCCCAAAACAAGCTTACTCTACTATAAATAGAGCTCAATTGTGATCAGTTTGAGTACACCAAAGCCATCAAACAGATGCTTTCCTCAAAACCTCTTTCTCTTGGCAAAAATGCCTTCTTTAGCAAGGCAACTTTGAGTTTTTGAGCATGAGAGCTTTTTCATCACAATCAATCACACACACACCTCATATATATCATATGTAAGCTGTCCAAACTATCACAAGTGACCTGTAATCACAAAATCACAAAGTCACCTCTCAAAACCTCAAAATAGGCTTTGTTTGCATTTTTCAAGCCATGTCTTGATTCAGTCACTTTCCAAACCAGATAAAACCTCAAACACGCTCCAAATATCATCCTTGAACTGTTCCAAATGGTTCCCCTCATCTGGAACACCATTTGAGAGAGTTGCTATTTTGGTCACTTTTAACCCCTTTTGCAAGAAAGGGACTGTTTGTGTTTTTGCAGGTACCAGTCAATTCCAATCATCCTAAAAGCTTCTAAGGGATCATTTGAGTGTGTCTAAAGCATCAAATCATTTCTGGAACAAGAGGTTTGACATATTGCACAAAAGCTCCAAAATCTCAAAAAAAGAGGTAAGCCTCACAACTTGGAATCTTTCAAACATGCAATGCTTTGAAGTCCATTGATCATAAACATCTCATACATGTTGTATATGTTGTGTTTGAGCTAATTCACCATGTAATCCATGCTTGTACCAAGTTGTAGCATAGAAAATGCATTTATAGGTCATTTTCAAAACCACTATCGGGTTTTGAGGAGGGAGTGTGATCTAAAAAAACTACCACCACCATTGGATTCCTTATGAAATTCTGGTCCAGATGCATATAAATTTTGTCTCAAACCATTAAGAATTGAGAAAGTTATGACATTCACGTTTCTGAGCCAAAACTTGCCAAAACTTGCCGTTGGCCAGGCCTAAAACCAAGTCATGCCTTGTATATTTGTTGTTTTGTTTCAAACAATGGATGTATCACCACCCCAGTGGTAAGGCGCGCGCCTTGTAACCTTGAGGTCTTGGGTTCAAACCCCACCCATGCCATTTTGTGTTTTTTCACATTTTTGCCATTTTTTCCAATATTTTCATGGTTTATTAATTAATTGGAAAATTAATAACTCTTTCAATTTTAATTATTTTTTATTGGTTCTTTTGGCAAAAAATCACAAAAATGTTGAAATATTTTATTCCACAAAAAAATTGAATTTATATTATTTATTTAATATAATTAGTATTTTTGTGAATAAATTCATTTTTATTTGTTTTTTAACATTTTAAAATGAATATTCATCTTGAAAAATCAAGACCAAATGAGTTTTAATATCTCTTGTGATTTATACCTCATTTTTCAAACTTTAAACAAAAATCACAAGTGGTTTATTCAAACCTATTTGGGTATTTTTCATTGATTTTCTTTAAATATTTACTTTTAAAGAATAAAATTAGGGTTTCTTTGATTTTCACTAAAACAAATCATTGTCAAACATTTTTGGGCCTCTAATAGAGTGTAAGACCCAATCCTTTTTTTGACCAAATCATTTTTGGGCCTCAGTGTGTTGTATAAGTCCCGATACCGTAAAAAACAAACGGCGCGATCGTCGCCCTTTTGAAAAATAACCTTTTGGGCCTCTCCTCGAGCTATAAGACCCATTCAAAACTTTTGGGCCTCTAATAGAGTGTAAAACCCAATCCCCTTTTAACCAAAACAATTTTGGGCCTCACTTATTGTATAAGTCCCTCTCTATTAAAAGAAAACCTCGGCGCGATCGCCATTTCAAACGGAAAAATCATCTGGGCCTACCCTCGTGTTATAAGCCCCACTCTTTTTCTTTAAACTTTTTGGGCCTCTTGAGAGAGTGTAAGACCCATCCCTTTGTACAGAAAACAATTTTTGGGCCACAGTCACTTGTATAAGTCCCTCTGTACAAATTCAAACAGTGCGCTCACTGATAAAACCATGGGCCTCTCCTTGAGCTGTAAGCCCCAAATCTTTCTTTTTCAAACACTTTCTCCTTTGATTTTGAATATACTGTTGTTTTCAATCTTTCTTTGTTGAAACAACTAACCAAACAACATGGAAGCTCTACAACCGGGTAAGTGTTTATACGCTTTCATTTACCGCTTTCATATACATATAACTGTATTGTGGGGCTGTTTCACTGTAAGTCTTCTTTCATAAACTCATATAAACTGTGTAATAATAGTATAGATATTTAGAGTTTTCCCGGCCACTACGTCTAGAACTAGGTGACGTCGTTTCGTTTATTCGTAGAAATAGACAACTAGATCCCCAATAGGATCACCAGATACAGTCTTCTCTTCGGTTGTCCTCATTAGGAATTGTCAAGAAACTCTACTCCCAGAGATGAATGTATTCTCCGTGAATGGTATCTTTGAGTTTCTTCCAAATTCTCGAACTTTCCTGACTTGATCTATTCCTTGTGAATAGCTTGCCTTGAATTTCTCGGGGTTTGGGGACCCACGGGCTTCTTAAAAGCATCGGCCTCCTCTTGGGCATCATACAAGAACCCACAGGCTTCCTAAAAGCAACCCCGCCTCCTCTTGGGCTTAGTACAAGGACCCGTCGGCTTCTTAGAAGTATTCACAGCCTCCTCTTAGGCTTCATATAATGATCTCTTCCTCCGGGAATGATAGCCTCCTCTTGGGCTTCGTACAAGGACCGATCGGCTTCTTAAAAGTTTCCAGCCTCCTCTTGGGCTTCGTACAAATTGTCCCGACGACCTCCTAGAGGTATAGGAACATAACTTAGTCATCTTCATAGAACAATCCTTTCATAGAGTCTACTACTGTTTCTCAAAGCATGGTACAAAAGATGAAACTCTAGACTTGGACAGTCTAATATCCTTGAGTCTCAAAGACATTCTCAAGCACCCTTTAAGAATAGGAAGGAACCCGTAGACTCGGATAGTCTCAATACCCTTCAGATTTCCCACTTCCTTAAAGAACAGGAATAACCCGGATCCTTGAATCAAATCCTCGAGTACAGGGTTGCTCATATAAGAACTGATTTTCTCTTTAACAATCAGTCTACTGGACCTGTCACTTAAACTAAACAGTCGCCACAACCTCCTCTTAGGCTTTGTATAAAGATCCTTGTCTCGTGAATTTAGCCTCTCTCTTGGGCTTTGTACAATGATTCTCCCCAGCGGGGTCAAACAACGTTTAGCCTCTTTCTCGGGCTTTGTACGAGACACATAAGAGACTCCCTCGTTGAGTCAATCACCCTTTTGCCTCCATCTCGGGCTTCGTACGAGATACAAAAAAATCTCTTGTTTAGTCAAATAGCCTCCATCTCGGGCTTTATACGAGATACCAAAAGATTCCCTCATTGAGTCAAAACCTTTTAGCCTCTCTCTCGGGCTTTGTACGAGACACATAATAGCCCCCTCTTAGGCTTTGTATAAGAAAACCACTGGTTGATCCAATCAACCTTTTAGCATCAAAACTGTGCCTCGTTCATAGTACACAAACATCAACAACTCCTTCCCCTTCATCTAATCGCTGTAAGCGGCAAGCCTCTGGATCATCTACATCCATGCCAATGTCCCTCTTTTAGTATGAGAAATTCCTAAGGAAAGATGGCATTACTCTACACTGAGTTAAAGTCTTCTCCTTCAGGTTGAAATCCCCTATAAAGGAAATTATGGCATTGCCGGATTCACACATCTCGGTTAAAGTAATTTTCCTTTATAAACAGTCGTAACAGACAGACCCCTCTTTAGAGATGACAAATTCTCTCTAAGGTCAACACTTTTAGCTTCACATCTTGGGCTTCGAACAAGATACAAATAAACCTTTTAGCTTCACATCTTGGGCTTTGAACAAGATACAAACCACCTTTCGCTTCACGTCTTGGGCTTTGAACAAGACACCAAAACACCCATTTCCTCCCATAGAATAGGAGGAACTACGAACGCTCTGATTTCCCTGTTTCGGTAAACGGGAATACGTAGGCATAAGATTGAAAGAAAAATCTTAGCGAGCACACTAAACAAAAACCCAAAATCCCATAGTTTCATATACATTCGTCCTAACATCCTAACCGATAGCTTAAAGCACCCCTCGTCAACAAAATAAACTAGGAGAAACCCCGAATCTTTGTAGCATCTGTAAACCAACAGTTTTGATTGTTTAATCTCAGTATGCAAGCAGGGTTAGTTGGAGACATTTATTTCCCTTCCTTCATAAGCTTTAATAGGATAAAAAATGAATCGAACTGTAGTACCAGAGCGATCGTGCTTCGCAACCACATCCAAAAATCACTCGCTACAGAAAAATGGCGACTCTGCTGGGGATTGCGCAGGTCTCTTTAGGGATCTTGTTCTTTTTTGTGAAAACCTTGACGTCACTAGGATCTTAGGTCAAAACGCCGTTAATTTGGAATGAAACCACAGATTGGTGACTCCGCCGGGAAACCATTTTCTGTCAGGAACTTAAGATTCTTAGCTTTTAAAAGTCTAGGATGATTAGGACAAATATATATACTGCTTTTCCTAATTGCTATACGTGTTTATTTTTCTGCTAATGGGAATGCGTGTGATGCCGCATGTGGAAAGATCGAGTATACACTTAAGATAAGTGATGGCGACGAGGTCGACCATCAACCTCAGTGGAGGCTGACCAATGCAACCCATTCTCTCAACTAGACAATGGGCCGATTGTGATGTCTGAGAAGCTGAGGAGCCAAACCCTTTTGTAGTGCGGAAACTATCGGGAATAGTTGTTACGCGATACTACCCTCATTTGAGGCTGGTGATCTATTCTCGGTGAATGGCACTTACTCTAAGATTTCTCTACAACTCGCTGGCAATCCGCTTGTTGTTTTGGTTTCCTGGGAGGAGCCGATGATAATGAGTACAGGTACAAAAATCACCCTAGTATAAACCTTTGGGGATGGGTAGTGACTTGACTTCATGACAACGACCCTTTGACCCCATGTTTTTTCTATGTTTTTGTGTGCTGCATTCATGCATTCATTTTAAAAAAACATTAAAACATTAAAAAAAAATTTCTCTTCTAGTCTCTCTGTTTTTCAAAATAAACTAAGACAATGATTGCAAATATCAGAGAAAAGGATTGCGCTAATGGATTTCGGTAGAAGGAGAACTCATAGTTACACCTTCAAGGTTCCAAAGCTAGAGGATTTGAGAAGGTTAGCAGGAATGATCACAAACCCAGAGGCTTTCAGAGCTAAGCACGGAGGTTTACTACCACTGTTAAGAGTCCATGTGATTGAGGGAATCATGGATGTGCTCATTCAGTTTTATGATCCAGTTTATCACTGTTTCACATTCCTGGATTACCAGCTCGCACCAACGCTGGAGGAGTATTCTCATCTGATTGATCTACACATTACAGATCGAGCTCCATTTTCTGGACTGGAAGAAATTCCAAAGAATCAGACCATTGCAAGAGCAATTCATTTGGACGAGTCTGAGGTCAGGACTCACCTAACTACCAAGGGTGGCATCCAAGGTTTGCCAGCCCAGTTCTAGACAAAGAAAGCCCTGTATTTTGCCAGTATAGGAAACGTGACTGCTTTTGAAAGCGTCTTTTTCTTGCTCGCCTACGGGTTATTTTTGTTTCCCAACATCAATAACTTCGTCGACATTAACTCCATTAAGGTTTTTCTCATTGGAAACCCTGTACCGACTTTGCTCGCAGATGCGTATCATTCTGTACACTTGGGAAATTTGTACAGCGGAGGGGAGATCACATGATGTGTACCTTTGCTTTACAAATGGTTTATCTCTCACTTGCCCAAGTCTGCTGCTTTTTGGGATTGTAAGAGTGCCTTACGTTGGTCGCAGAAGATCATGTCCCTTACCAACTCTGATATAGATTGGTGTAATAGGATCTATGATGAAATCAGGATCATTGACCGTTGTGGAAACTTCCCCAACGTACCCCTTATAGGAATTAAGGGAGGAATCAACTATCATCCGGTGTTGGTTCGCCGTCAATTTGGATACCCGATGAGGCATATTCCGCTGAATGCTCATCTGGAAGGTCTTTTCTTCAAGGAAGGAGAAAGTGACAAGGCACTAAAGATGGAAATAGTGCACGTTTAGAAGCATGTTCATAAGAAAGGACGAGAGTCTCTGGGAAAACCAGACTGTGTCTCGGTGGAGCCTTACCTCCGTTGGGTACAAACTAGAGCTCTCAAGCTAAAGATGCCTTATCCTCGTTACAGAATTCTTCCGCCGAGGGAATCTGTCATGTACTTCATGACAGAAACTGAAAAGCTTTAGGTTACTCTCAACAAAGTTCAAAAGGAGAGAAGGTCTTGGAAGAATAAGTACCGCACCCTCGACGTAGAGTGCATCAAAATACAGCAACTACTGAAAGATAAGGATGCTCTGATTGAAATTTTGGAGCAACATGCTGTAGAGAATCAAGATGACCAAAGGAATTTGCTCGCTCCTTTCACTTGGCAAAGGAATGACAACCCGACAACGGCCCAAGAGCCCCGGTCAAAGAAAAGGAAGATACCAAAATCAGCACCCGATTTCTCTTCAGAGAGGACTCGGGACCCATTAGCTTAGGTTTCTGTTTCTGCACTTTGTAATCGACTGTATTTTCATTTCCGCAATCCTTTGAATTTCAATAAAAAGGGGTTTCCCCACTGTTTTATATTTACAATCTAATTGTCGAAGTTTATTTTGATTAAACTAAAAAACAATGAATATAATCATTGCATTCATCATTCTCACATCGCGTATTCTTCTTACCTATGAATCTCACGTTTGTGTCTCGATTCTAGAGTCAAGCTGTCTCATTCGTACAATACTCGGGCCAATCGTCAGAAAAAGATGGATGATCTTGAGGAAGAAAATAGAGAGTTAAAAGAAGAGATCGACGCTCTGAGAGAGGATATGAGAAAGCTTCGTAACGACATGCAAGCCATGGCAGAAGCTCAGCTACAAAGAACTGTGATCTCAGAGATCACCTCGACGACCATAGTGGGGAAGTATGATCCTAGGTATCAAATGCCGAAAGATCGTCCTTGGGGCATGCCTGTTAACTATATCCCGGAAGGATATGTTCCACCGATCACTGAAGATCAGGGAATCACAACAGAAGCCGCTGGGCCCGAAGGTTACAAACTTCGGGAAAACGAAGATGCCAGGGGCATACTGAAGACTCCTGAAGGTTACAAACTTTGGGAGACGCCAAGACTCACTATCGTAGTCACGGTACCACCCCCTGTGGTGCACACTGTCCCGGAAGGACAGATTCCACAGACACCTTTTGGTAAGAAGGAAACTATGTTTGACAGAATGGAGGAATTCCAGGAGCAGTTCTTGGAAATGCAGAAGGAACTGCAAGCCATTCACGGGCAGGATCTATTTGGAAAGGACGCCGCAGACCTCTGCTTGGTCCCTAATGTAAAAGTTCCGCACAAATTTCAAGTGCCCGACTTTGAAAAGTACAAGGGTAACTCTTGCCCTCAAAGCCATATGGTGATGTACGCCCGGCGGATGTCAGCTCAGACGAAAAATCAAGACCTACTGATTCACTACTTTCAGGATAGTTTAACCGGTGCCGCACTCAAATGGTACATGGGTTTAAACCGTGCCACGATTAGCACATTCAGAGATCTTGGCACTGCCTTTGTCCAACAATACAAATACAATTTGGACATGGCACCCGACAGAGATCAACTTAGATCGATGTCGCAAAAGGACAAGGAAACCTTTAAGGAGTATGCTCAAAGGTGGCGTGAGATTGCCGCTCAGATTTGTCCACATCTTGAGGAAAAAGAGATGACAAAGATCTTCTTAAAAACCTTAAGCTCATTTTACTATGACCGAATGGTTGCCAGTGCACCCAGTGATTTCACCGAGATGGTGGGCATGGGCGTACGTCTTGAGGAAGCCGTCCGAAAAGGACGTTTGGTAAAAGACACTGGATCGACGAGCGGTACTAAAAAATACGGTAGTGCTCTCCCTAAGAAAAAAGAGCAAGATATTGGGAATATCTCTCTCGGAAAGTAAAGGCGACGTTATCAGCCGGTAGCAGCTGTAACTCCTACTATCAGCCCTGCGCCTATTCCTTCGTATCAACCTCAGGTTGCGCAGAGCCAACCTGATCAACAAAGGACACAACAACCTCTTCAGCAGGCTCGTCCTCCATACAACAACAACCGTACAACACGGCCACCAGGATTTGATCCTATACCCGTGTCATACGCAGAGCTGTTTCCATTACTACTGGCTAAGGGGCACATTCAGACTAAGTCTCCTCTTACAGTACCGGAAAATCCGCCTTTTTGGTTTAAGGTGGATCAAACTTGCCCTTACCATCAAGGAGGATCAGGGCATAACATAGAGACTTGTCTCAATTTCAAGTCCGACGTGCAAAAACTTGTTAGGAGCGGGGTCTTATCTTTCAAAGATACGAATCCTAATGTTCTCACGAATCCGTTGCCTCAACACGAGAAGGGTGCAGTCAATTTGATAGAAGAAGAGACTAACGATGTCTATCAAATTCACGATGTACTCTTGTTGAAAACTAATTTGGTCAAGATGCATTGTAGACAGAGTGGATATGGCCATGTGCCACCTCATAACTATCACCAGTGTGATATCTGCTCTAAAGACAACCAAGGATGTTCTATGGTGCAAGCAGCTCTACAGGAACAGATGGATCTCGGATGGATCCAAGAGCACCGAGTTCTTGGAGTTAACATGGTCTACACGAACTCCAACATCATTCAGAACCACGATATCCATGCAATGAATGTCAATCTGGTGGCAATGCACTCAAGGCAAAGCCAGTATCATAATCTGCCGCGGCACGATTACAGTTCCTGTCTGATTTGCTCGGTAAACAAACAGGTATGCTCTTTCATACAAGAGGCCCTCCAGCGTCAGATGGATCTTGGATGGATCCAAGACTACCATGATAGGAACTCCTATCAAATCAACATGGTTCAGATCTTTGATATTCGCGTGATGAATACCAACCTGGTAGAGTTACATGCTGAGCAGGTCTAACTCGGATTCTTAACATCACATGACTATCAAAGCTGTAAGGCGGGTTGCGAAAACAATCGAGGTTGTACCCTTGTCCAGGAGGCACTTCAGCACTTGTTAAATCATTGGTGGATGCCAATTTATATGGATGAAGATACTTAACAAATTAGTATCAGCAACAGGAATCCTACTCGGCGTCAGAGTCAGGATGTCTGATCTGTGGAAGCTAACCTAGTGAGATTACATTGTATTCAAAGTGGGCGTGGCCAGGTGCCACCACACAACTATGACGTTGCGGCGTCTGTTCGGAAAGTAACCAAGGGTGTTACTTTGTGAGAGCAGCTCTTCAGGGTCAGGTAGATCGTGGAGACATTCGCCCATATCCGGGTTCTAGACCCATCAACTAGACGCCGAACTACCTTGCCGAGCAGGTTGAGGATGTTGTCACGATCTCTGGTCATCACAGGACCAGGGATGTTTTTGCCATTATCCCTCTACTTGACGAATCTAAAGTTCCCAACCGGGAATGGATCGAGATTAATTATGATGGTCAGAAAAATCAGAAGGCTCCTGTAGTTATCTATCTACAAGGACCGTTACCGTATGAATCAACTAAGGCTATCCCTTACAAATACGGTGCAACGACAGTTGAAAATGGAAAGGAAATTCCATTACCCTCCATTGTGAATATTACAGACATCGGTCGAGTAACACAGAGTGGTAGCATCTTCAATCGAGGGGTTGGGGAACATAACAAGGAAAAGTAACTTCAGACCGAAACTCCTGATCCACCAGTCGGTCAATCCAGTAATCCCGACCTTTCGAAAAATAATGATGAGATGCTGAAGCTCATCCAAAGGAGTGAATACAACATTGTCGATCAACTGTTACAAACTCCTTCAAAGATCTCGGTATTATCACTGTTACTCAGATCAGAAGCCCACAGGGAGGCTCTACAGAAAGTCTTGGAGCAAGCCTTTGTGGAACAGGATGTAACAATCAGACAGTTTGATAGCATTGTCTCTAACATCACTTCCTGAAATAATTTGGGATTTAGTGATGAGGAATTACCCGAAGAGGGTTGCCGTCATAACATGGCGCTCAATATTACAGTTAACTGCTAGGACGATGCTTTAGCCAGCGTACTGGTAGACACAAGGTCAGCCCTGAATGTTATACCAAAGTCCACTTTGATGCAATTATCATTCAAAGGCCCTCCGATGAGAATCAGCGAGGTCGTCGTCAAAGCGTTCGACGGATCCAGAAAAACAGTTATCAGCGAAGTTGATCTTCGCATAACTATTGGTCCTCACACTTTCCAAGTCTTTCCAGGTCATGGACATCCGGGCAACGTACATTTGTTTATTAGGTAGACCTTGGATACATCAGGCTGAAGCGGTCACTTTGACCCTCCACCAAAAGCTAAAGTTCGTCAAGAACGATCAACTTGTCACAGTTTGTGGGGAACAAGCCTTGCTTGTAAGCAACTTGTCATCATCTACTGGCATAGAACCCGAGGAGGTTATTGGAACTCAGTTCCAAGCACTGTCGGTGGGCAAGGACAATCAATCCCAAGGAGGAACTTCGATTTCTTCATACAACGATGCTATCAAAGCGGTCGAGAGTATCGATACAACCGGATGGGGACAACTTGTCATTCCTATTGACAATAAAATAAAGAAGGGTCTTGGTTTTTCTGCAACCTGACCCGGACAGCTGCCAACGATGAAAGTCTTCATCCCCTTCAAAACTTCTTCCACAGTGGAGGTTTTCTTCACCCGGTGTCTCAAGCAGTACATGCTATCAATGAGGAAGATCCCTCTGACACAGTTGAAGAATGGAAGTCCTATCTGAACGAGGACGGTTATATGTCTCAGGAAGAGGTGCCTATACCATTTTGCTATCCCGCACAGAGTCCGAGATTTATACCAAGGTCAGATGTCGAAATGATATATGGAGATTGTGATCCGGAAGGATGTCGTGCTCCGCCAAATTCATTAGAGGAAGACACTCTGATGAAAGACAACTTTGACCACAATTACTATGGCCCAATGGATGGTCTGCCAATGTGGCAGCCTTACCCAGGAAACTTGGGGCAAGAGAGTCAGTCAAACAATGAAAATCAGCTGACCGTCATTGAACAGAATACCTGTGTCCCCACCATGTCATGGGATCAACACTCAGGTCATTCAGAAACTACTCAACATGAAGATGAATTCACAACGTTTGCAGGACTTGAATTCATCAACTATGCTTTTCCCGAGGTCAACATCATCGAGAGAGATGACTCCTCCAGTTCGAAAGAAGTGTGGGACACCTTGGGACAACCGAGTGGAAAATACGACTATATAGTCAGATACACCGCTCCCGAAAGCTCTCGTATCAGGCTCGAAGATATCCAGCCTACTGGATGGGGAGATACAGCTGAGAGCACAAATGCTATGCAAAATGCAACTGAGGAATTCTCCTACGACAATTCTGCTTGGGAGACAGATTCCAATGATCCCGCTCCACCAGAAATCAGCGTTATTTCTGAAGACAAATCAAGGAAGGTGCCAGACTTTGTGATTCACCGAGGAGTTCGCCGCCAATGGGTTGCCGTCGAGGTTCCGAAGATCGTTCATCAGTCAAAATAATTGTCATCTTTAACCTTTCACCCTGCCTAGGTGAAACGGATGTTTTAATAGGGCTCGCTTTCTGTAAATTTTCCCTCTTCGCTTCGTCCAAAGCGACAGAGTTTTGTTTCATAGGGCTGTAGTTTCAAGGATCGACTTGTTCATTAATAAAATAACGTCGTTCTGGAATTTCCGCATTAATTGCTATTTTCTCTTTTTGCTTTTTCAGAAAATGGTAATCCTAAAAAAAACAATTCAAAAAACAAGCAGTAAAATAAATACACTGCACACACTTGCATTTTTCTCTATCTCTTCTAAACACGAATCATCACGTCATGCAGATTGCTTGTTTTAAACCCCGTTGAAACATACGATCCGATGCCTTCTCCCAACTTTGAGTTTCCGGTATTCGAGGCTGAAGAAGAAAATGACGACAAAATTCCAGAAGAAATCTCTCGACTACTCAGACAAGAGGAAATGTCCATTGAACCTCACAAAGAGCCGTTGGAAACGGTAAACTTGGGTTTAGAACAAGAGAGAAAAGAAATCAGGATTGGGGCACTGCTCAGTCCAACTGCCAAAGAGAGTTTGATAAAGCTTCTCAAAGAATTCCCCGATGTATTCGCTTGGTCCTATCGGGATATGCCAGGGTTGGATACCAGCATCGTGGAACATCACTTACCGTTGAGATCGGAATGTCCGCCAGTGAAGCAAAGGTTGAGACGCACTCACCCGGACATGGCCATCAAAATCAAAGAGGAGGTGCAGAAACAGATTGACGCGGGTTTCCTCGCCATATCTGAATATCCTCAATGGTTAACCAACATCGTACCCGTTCCGAAAAAGGACGGAAAGGTCAGAATGTGTGTTGATTACAGGGATCTGAACAAGGTAAGTCCAAAGGACGACTTTCCTTTACCACACATTGACATGCTGGTAGACAGCACAACAAAGTTCAAAATTTTCTCCTTCATGGATGGATTCTCGGGCTATAACCAGATCCAAATGGCGCCGAAAGACATGGAGAAAACTACATTCATTACCCCATGGGGTACCTTTTTTTACAAGGTAATTCCGTTCGGTTTGAAGAACGCCGGGGCAACCTATCAAAGGGCCATGACTACTCTGTTTCATGACATGATACACAAAGAAATCGAAGTGTATGTCGATGATATGATTGCAAAATCTAAAACAGAGAGTGAGCACGTTGAACATCTGTCAAAATTGTTCGAACGTTTAAGAAAATTCAAGCTCTGCTTGAATCCCAACAAGTGCACCTTCGGTGTCCGTTCAGGGAAACTACTAGGGTTCATCGTCAGCCAGAAAGGAATTGAGGTTGATCCTGACAAGGTCAAGGCCATTCAAGAAATGCCTTCTCTGAAAATTGAAAAACAAGTCAGGGGATTCCTGGGACGTTTGAACTACATCTCCAGGTTCATATTCCTTATGACCGCCACGTGTGCGCCGATTTTCAAATTACTCAAAAAGAACCAGGATTGCGTTTGGACAGAAGATTGTCAAACCGCCTTCGACAGTATCAAGGAATATCTGTTGAATCCGCCGATTCTATCACCTCTAGTGGAAGGAAGGCCACTGATCATTTACCTCACAGTCTTAGAGGACTCAATGGGATGTGTACTTGGCCAACAAGACGAAACCAAAAGGAAAGAGTCTGCCATTTACTATTGGAGCAAGAAATTCACCGACTGCAAAACGTACACGATGCTTGAGAAAACTTGTTGTGCTTTGGCTTGGGCAGCCAAACGTCTTCGCCAATACATGATTTGTCACACTACTTGGTTAATATCCGAAATGGATCCAATCAAGTATGTCTTCGAAATACCTGCTCTCACGGGAAGGAATGCCCGTTGGCAAATGTTGTTATCAGAATATGACATAGAGTACCACGCTCAGAAAGCCGTTAAAGGAAGTATTTTAGCCGATCATTTGGCTCATCAACTGATTGACGATCAGGAATCAATCGGGTTTGACTTCCCAGACGAAGATGTCATGTATCTAAAAATGAAAGATTGCGATGAACCATTACCCAGTGAAGGGCCAGAACCAGGTTCCCAATGGGGACTAATCTTTGACGGAGCAGCTAATCATTATGGAAATGGAATTGGGGCAATAATTTTTACCCCTCAGGGTACCCACATTCCTTTCACCGCCAGACTTACGTTCAAATGTACGAACAACGAGGCCGAATACTAAGCTTGTATCATGGGTCTCGAAGAAGCAATTGATTTAAGGATCAAAAACTTGGACGTATATGGCGACTCAGCTCTGGTTATCAATCAGATAAAAGGAGATTGGAACACATACCAATCAGGACTGATTCCTTACAAAGACTATGCAAGAAGGTTGTTACCCTTCTTTAACAGAGTCAAGTTTCATCATATCCCTCGTGAGGAGAATCACATGGCTGATGCATTAGCCACTCTCTCTTCCATGATTAGTGTAGGTCAATGGAACGACCTACCTAAGAGCGACATCATGCACCTTGAACGGCCCGCTTACATCTTCACGATTGAAGCAGTCATAGACGACAAACCTTGGTATCACGATATTAAATGCTTCCTTCAGAAACAGAAGTACCCATCTGGGGCACTCAGAAAAGACAGAAAAACCCTCAGAAGAATGGCTGGAAACTTCTTCCTGAGCGGGGACACTCTCTATAAGAGAAATTTTGACATGGTCTTGCTCCGATGCATAGACATACCAGAAGCAGACATGCTTATGAAAGAAATTCATGAAGGGTCCTTTGGCACTCATGCCAACGGACACACAATGGCGAGAAAAAATCTAAGAGCAGGGTACTATTGGTTGACCATGGAATCCGACTGCTACAAGTACATGAGGAGGTGTCACAAGTGTCAGATATACTCCGACAAAATTCATGTACCGCCATCACATCTCAAAGTTCTCTCTTCCCCATGGCCATTTTCCATATAGGGGATCGACATGATTGGCTTGATCGAACCTAAGGCTTCAAACGGACATCGGTTCATCCTGGTAGCCATTGACTATTTCACCAAGTGGGTCGAAGCAACGTCATTCGCCAATGTAACCCGACAAGTGGTGGTCCGATTTATCAAAAATAATATCATTTGCCGTTATGGTGTTCCAAGCCTGATCATTACTGATAATGGATCTAACTTCAACAACAAGATGATGAAGGAGTTGTGCGCTGAGTTCAAGATCGAACACCTTAACTTATCTCCCTACCGACCCAAGATGGACGGAGCGGTAGAAGCGGCTAACAAGAACATCAAGAAGATCGTTCAAAAGATGGTTGTAACCTACAAAGATTGGCACGAAATGCTACCCTTTGCTCTTCACGGTTATCGCACATCTGTCCGCACTTCAACAGGGGCTACCCCTTTCTCTCTAGTGTATGGCATAGAAGCAGTGCTCCCCATAGAAGTAGAGATCCCATCAATCCGAGTATTGATGGAAGCTAAGCTCACCGAAGCTGAATGGTGTCAAAGCCGACACGGCGAACTGAATCTGATCGAAGAAAAGAGAATCACGGCACTATGCCATGGTCAATTGTATTAACAGAGAATGAAGAGGGTGTTTGACAAAAAGGTCCGACCTCGTGTTTTCAGAAAAGGAGACCTCGTGCTCAAGAAGATCCAATCATTTATCACTGATTCGCGAGGTAAATGGACTCCGAATTATGATGACCCCTATGTGGTCACGAAAGCTTTCTCAGGCGGCGCCTTGAGACTTGCAACCATGGACGAAGATGAATTTGCCTACTCCACGAATGTTGATGTAGTCAAGAAATACTTCGCCTAAACTAAAAAAAAAAACGTCTCGGTGGATTGAGAACCCGAAAGGGCGGTCCAGGCAAAAGTTAGAGACATAAAAAGAAAAAAAATCATCCCAGTGGATTGGAATCATCACAGTACAATCCAGGAAAAAATTAGGGATAATGGCAAGTATCTGTGTTCAACAAAGGCAAGTCCCTCAGCAGCAGCAGTTACATCACCCGCCAGAAAACTCCAGTCAAGGTCATCTTCGACAGAAGCTCAGGATGCCCCGAATCCAAAGTTGGTAGAAGGATAGTGGTTGTTATGTTTCAACGTAGCCCTTTTCCCTATAAATTACCATTTTCTAACTTTGTAAATACTCTTTGGAATCACGCGTTTGGCTGATCTCCATCTTATCAATAAAATTTGAGCCCTTGTGCTTTTGTTTGTAATTCTTGCTTGTTTTAGCTTTACAGAATGACGCTTTTAACATGATTAGTGATTCTTGAAATAAAACAAAAATGAATTTACTTGTTAAAACTTTTTCTGCTTTAAAATAAAGATGGCAATTTCTTTTGACTGTTGAACATCAGAAGAACATCGGTTGTTTCTCCAGAAGTAATCGAACCTCGAAGTGCAGAATCAAAGTACTCCTTCTAACCCAGTACGCCTGAATGGAGGGATCAACTGTGTCAGAGACCTTGTTTCGTCTGACACACCTCGGCCGAGTTCTTATCTCCTAAGCCCGATCAACGGTATTCCCCGCAGGGACTATCTCTCCTAAGCAAGGTGGAATTGCTATTCTGAACCAACGGTACTTCTTCGCCCCGCGATGGCCGAGTATCCAGTCGTGTTCACCTGTCAGTTTGTATGTCGCGTCAGTTTTGTCAGCATAAACATACATGCATCATTGTATTATTGATTTGCATTCACATTTCATATTGCATCGCTATCACTCTAGTCGGCCTTGTCCCCTAGTGATAAAAGTCCTCTCAATCGAGTTGTCAACCCTTTCCTCGTCAGGAAAAGTTACGTCTGAACATTCTCTCTCCTCCTGTTTTATTTCTGGATGGAAGGGGGTCCTCGATCACTTTGATAACTTGAACCTCTGAAAGACCAGAGAACCCTCAGTTAACATCACTCTTCGCCATTGAAGATGATATCCTTGTTTTCCCATATTAAAGAAAATCCCGAGAGAAAGCCTCTTAAATCGGAGATTCGGCAGTACGGCAGTTTTTCTCCAAAAAACCCACTGATGAAAAGGTCATCGGCACCTCAAAATTGGATCACATCATATGGAATTTCTCCGAGAAGATCTCCTAGAAAAGTATGATGTAAAGACCCGAAGAGAATGCAATCTCTCAAGGGACTCACATTCCCCAAGTAGAGTCAACAAATGGCATCTCCAACAGAGAAGTTTGTGCACCTCTACAACTCAGACGACTGGGTTCCCCAGCAAGTCTGACATCGAAACTTTTTCCACTCAAATGGCATCTCCCCAGGAAAATTCGGTGAGAAGTTTAAAGGAAAGCCGCTACGAATAGCGTCCCTTGTCAGTCAAGTTTATTGACGAAAGAAACTAAGACCAGTTCCTCTGTAGGAAACCAGGATCGAGGGGAAGTTTACATTAGAAACTAAGACCAGTTCCTTGGTAGGAAACCAGGATCGAGGGGAAGTTTATTTTAAGAAACTAAGACCAGTTCCTTGGTAGGAAACCATGATCGAGGGGAAGTTTACATCAGAAACTAAGACCAGTTCCTTGGTAGGAAACCAGGATCGAGGGGAAGTTTATTTTAGAAACTGAGACCAGTTCCTTGGCTGAATACCAGGATCGAAGGGAAGTTTACCTTTTCTAAGCATCATTGCTTAGCTAAAGAAGATGAATGCGTAAGCTACCATTCATAACCACCATCAAAATTTCGGGTATTCCGATATTTAATCCTCTTGCACCCCGAATGCCCGAATACCTTCGTCATTCACACCTTCGTGTCCAAGAAGATTAAATAGGGGCATCTGTCATACCCCAAATTTTGACCACTAGGATTTCCCATCATTGTGCAAATCATCATCACAATATGGATGGGCCATCATACTTCATCAGTCTCCCCAAAAATGGGTGAGCATCAACTACAATCAAGAATTAGGGTTTCAAGCCCTCTCTGAGTGCTTAGACAAAGGATCAATCAAGTAATGACATGATCTTCAACTTTTCTAACCTCTAAAATATCCACAATGGATCAAAAGGACTCCCACTTCAAGGATCAGGCACAAGGCTGCTCCCTTCTAGGTGGATCAAGTCTCAAGATCGACAGTGTCACCAAATTAGGGTTTTGGTCGACCAGGGCCTCCAAATGGAAATTTTTCATCTGGGCACAAGCCAATGATCCAAAACCTAACCTAATATACTCCATGGAACCTCATGGACCCAATCATCACGTCAACTTTGCCTCAGGGGATGCATTAATAAAAAATCAGGAATTAGGGTTTCTTGACCTAATTCACCCCTAATTTGACTTTTAGGGCAAATCATGAGCCAAGACCTCAAGAGAGGGTTTGAGGGTCTCTAATGAACTATATTGATCCATTTGTAAAATGGATTAATCCAAGAAGCTTGAGCAACAAGTCTCAACTTCATCTGCACCACAGTTAGGGTTTTAAGGAAAAAGTCAACTGTAACTTTGACTTTTGACCAGGACATGCTCCCAAGCCCTATGACATGCATCAATATACCCTATGACACCCATGGAACATGTCCATCAAGTTTGATTTAGGTCAAGGACATGATTTCCTGAAGAACTTCACAGTTTGGAATTCATCTGATAAAAAGTCAACTGTGCACAAAAGTCAACTTTGACTTTTTAAGATTTTTCACCAAAATGGATTTTTAACCCTAAAATGATGTTAATGTATGATTTGAATCATCATTCATCAAGAAAAATCAAGAAAAGTTGGGTAACTTGTAAAAGGGGTAACCATAAAAAACTTAGAAAATTTTCTAAGTTAAAAATAAAGTGGCTAGGGTACCAACTTTGGAGGGTCATAACTCCTAAACCACAAAGCCATTTTCTCCCATCCAAGGCTTGATTTGTAGATCTCATTACCCTCTACAAAAACTTCAACTAGACCTAATTCCAATTCCTCATGGATTTTGAGTTATGGAGTGATCAAAATCAAGAAAAGTCACTTTGTTCCAACACTTAGTGAAAATTTCACTAAGTCAGATTTTACCCTACTTTTTGCCAAATGTAGGGGGATTTTTCACTTGGATTCAAAAGAGATCAAAACCAAATATGTTCAAACAGTTGTTGTATCATGTAAGGGCTTTCCAAAATGACCAAGAACATTACCAAATTCAATTTGAGTCATGAGATATGACATTGGAAAGTTGCCTTGCTGAAATCTGCCAAGGCAAGGCAGAATTTGTATTTTTGCTCGATTTGCCAAAATCAGCCAAATCCAAATGCTCCTATCCACTTGGGCACCTCTGAGAATTGAATCTAAAGGGGACAACCACTGAGCCAAGCCTCCAAAGTCTTTGGAACAAGAAATAGCATGTTGAACCTAGAATGGCCAAAATAGGGACAAGACTCCAATTTTGGATTGGAGCATTCAATGGAAGCATCAAGGTGGCATGGACTGAGCCATTTGTAACTGAATTCAGTCAAGACTTATCCAAGACCAAGGGAACCACAGCCCTATGCCCTAACCTCTAGTCAATGGCTAGAGGAGACTTGGATTTCCATTGGCCAACATTGAACAAACACCTGCTGCAGTTGCCATTCACTGTGGATCCCAAAACAAACTTGCTCTACTATAAATAGAGCTTAATTGTGATTAGTTTGAGTACACCAAAGCCATCAAACAGATGCTTTCCTCAAAACCTCATTCTCTTGTCAAAAATGCCTTCTTTAGCAAGGCAACTTTGAGTTTTTGAGCTTGAGAGCTTTTTCATCACAATCAATCACACACACACCTCATATATATCATATGTAAGCTGTGCAAACTATCACAAGTGACATGTAATCACAAAATCACAAAGTCACATCTCAAAACCTCAAAATAGGCTTTGTTTGCATTTTTCAAGCCATGTCTTGATTCAGTCACTTTCCAAACCAGATAAAACCTCAAACACACTCCAAATATCATCCTTGAACTGTCCCAAATGGTTCCCCTCATCTGGAACACCATTTGAGAGAGTTGCTATTTTGGTCACTTTTAACCCCTTTTGCAAGAAATGGACTATTTGTGTTTTTGCAGGTACCAGTCAATTCCAATCATCCTAAAAGCTTCTAAGGGATCATTTGAGTATGTCTAAAGCATCAAATCATTTCTGGAACAAGAGGTTTGATAGATTGCACAAAAGCTCCAAAATCTCAAAAAAAGAGGTAAGCCTCACAACTTGGAATCTTTCAAACATGCAATGCTTTGAAGTCCATTGATCATAAACATCTCATACATGTTGTATATGTTGTGTTTGAGCTAATTCACCATGTAATCCATGCTTGTACCAAGTTGTAGCATAGAAAATGCATTTATAGGTCATTTTCAAAACCACTATCGGGTTTTGAGGAGGGAGTGTGATCTGAAAAAACTACCACCACCATTGGATTCCTTATGAAATTCTGGTCCAGATGCATATAAATTTTGTCTCAAACCATTAAGAATTGAGAAAGTTATGACCTTCACGTTTTTGAGCCAAAACTTGCCTTGGGCCAGGCCTAAAACCAAGTCATGCCTTGTATATTTGTTGTTTTGTTTCAAACAATGGATGTATCACCACCCCAGTGGTAAGGCGCGCGCCTTGTAACCTTGAGGTCTTGGGTTCAAACCCCACCCATGCCATTTTGTGTTTTTTCACATTTTTGCCATTTTTTCCAATATTTTCATGGTTTATTAATTAATTAGAAAATTAATAACTCTTTCAATTTTAATTATTTTTGATTGGTTCTTTTTGAAAAAAATCACAAAAATGTTGAAATATTTTATTCCACAAAAAAATTGAATTTATATTATTTAATTAATATAATTAGTATTTTTGTGAATAAATTCATTTTTATTTGTTTTTAAACATTTTAAAATGAATATTCATCTTGAAAAATCAAGACCAAATGAGTTTTAATATCTCTTGTGATTTATACCTCATTTTTCAAACTTTAAACAAAAATCACAAGTGGTTTATTCAAACCTATTTGGGTATTTTTCATTGATTTTCTTTAAATATTTACTTTTAAAGAATAAAATTTGGGTTTCTTTCATTTTCACTAAAACAAATCATTGTCAAACATTTTTGGGCCTCTAATAGAGTGTAAGACCCAATCCTTTTTTTGACCAAATCATTTTTGGGCCTTAGTGTATTGTATAAGTCCCGATACCGTAAAAAACAAACGGCGCGATCGTCGCCCTTTTGAAAAATAACCTTTTGGGCCTATACTCGAGCTATAAGACCCAGTCAAAACTTTTGGGTCTCTAATAGAGTGTAAGACCCAATCCCCTTTTAACCAAAACAGTTTTGGGCCTCACTTATTGTATAAGTCCCTCTGCGTTAAAAGAAAACCTCGGCGCGATCGCCATTTCAAACGGAAAAATCATCTGGGCCTACCCTCGTGTTATAAGCCCCACTCTTTTTCTTTAAACTTTTTGGGCCTCTTGAGAGAGTGTAAGACCAATCCCTTTGTACAGAAAACAATTTTTGGGCCCAGTCACTTGTATAAGTCCCTCTGTACAAATTCAAACAGTGCGCTCACTGATAAAACCCTGGGCCTCTCCTTGAGCTGTAAGCCCCAAATCTTTCTTTTTCAAACACTTTCTCCTTTGATTTTGAATATACTGTTGTTTTCAATCTTTCTTTGTTGAAACAACTAATCAAACAGCATGGAAGCTCTACAACCGGGTAAGTGTTTATACGCTTTCATTTACCGCTTTCATATACATATAACTGTATTGTGGGGCTGGTTCACTGTAAGTCTTCTTTCATAAACTCATATAAACTGTGTAATAATAGTATAGATATTTAGAGTTTTCCCAGCCACTACGTCTAGAACTAGGTGACGCCGTTTCGTTTATTCGTAGAAATAGACAACTAGATCCCCAATAGGATCACCAGATACAGTCTTCTCTTCGGCTGTCCTTATTAGGAATTGTCAAGAAACTCTACTCCCAGAGATGAATGTATTCTCCGTGAATGGCATCTTTGAGTTTCTTCCAAATTCTCAAACTTTCCTGACTTGATCTATTCCTTGTGAATAGCTTGCCTTGAATTTCTCGGGGTTTGGGGACCCAAGGGTTTCTTAAAAGCATCGGCCTCCTCTTGGGCATCATACAAGGACCCACAGGCTTCCTAAAAGCAACCCCGCCTCCTCTTGGGCTTAGTACAAGGACCCGTCGGCTTCTTAGAAGTATTCACAACCTCCTCTTAGGCTTCGTATAATGATCTCTTCCTCCGGGAATGATAGCCTCCTCTTGGGCTTCATACAAGGACCGATCGACTTCTTAAAAGTTTCCAGCCTCCTCTTGGGCTTCGTACAAATTGTCCCGACAACCTCCTAGAGGTATAGGAATAGAACTTAGTCATCTTTATAGAACAGTCCTTTCATAGAGTCTACTACTGTTTCTCAAAGCATGGTACAAAAGATGAAACTCTAGACTTGGACAGTCTAATATCCTTGAGTCTCAAAGACATTCTCAAGCACCCTTTAAGAATAGGAAGGAACCCGTAGACTCGGACAGTCTCAATACCCTTCAGATTTCCCACTTCCTTAAAGAATAGGAATAACCCGGATCCTCGAATCAAATCCTCGAGTACAGGGTTGCTCATATAAGAACTGATTTTCTCTTTAACAATCAGTCTACTGGACCTGTCACTTAAACTGAACAGTCGCCACAGCCTCCTCTTAGGTTTTGTATAAAGATCCTTGTCTCGTGAATTTAGCCTCTCTCTTGGGCTTTGTACAATGATTCTCCCCAGCGGGGTCAAACAACGTTTAGCCTCTTTCTCGGGCTTTGTACGAGACACATAAGAGACTCCCTCGTTGAGTCAATCACCCTTTCGCCTCCATCTCGGGCTTCGTACGAGATACAAAAAACTCTCTTGTTTAGTGAAATAGCCTCCATCTCGGGCTTTATATGAGATACCAAAAGATTCCCTCATTGAGTCAAAACCTTTTAGCCTCTCTCTTGGGCTTTGTACGAGACACATAATAGCCTCCTCTTAGGCTTTGTATAAGAAAACCACTGGTTGATCCAATCAACCTTTTAGCATCAAAACTGTGCCTCGTTCACAATACACAAACATCAACAACTCCTTCCCCTTCATCTAATCGCTGTAAGCGGCAAGCCTCTGGATCATCTACATCCATGCCAATGTCCCTCTTTTAGTATGAGAAATTCCTAAGGAAAGATGGCATTACTCTACACTGAGTTAAAGTCTTCTCCTTCAGGTTGAAATCCCCTATAAAGGAAATTATGGCATTGCCGGATTCACACATCCCGGTTAAAGTAATTCTCCTTTATAAACAGTCGTAATAGACAGACCCCTCTTTAGAGATGACAAATTCTCTCTAAGGTCAACACTTTTAGCTTCACGTCTTGGGCTTCGAACAAGATACAAATAAACATTTTAGCTTCACATCTTGAGCTTTGAACAAGATACAAACCACCTTTCGCTTGCTCACCTCCAAAAAATCACTAGCTTATCATTCTTAACAAATTTCAACTTCTGATGAAGAGTTGAAGTCACTGCCCCAGCCTCATGAATCCAGGGTTGGCCAAGCAAACAACTATAAGCAGGACGAATATCCATTACTTGAAAAGTAATCTGGAAGAAGCGCGGTCCTATTTTGATCGGAAGATCAACCTCTCCAATCACAATTTTTCGAGATCCATCAAAAGCTTTAACAATAACTCCACTATACCTCATGGGAGGACCTTGATAAGCAAGCTTTGATAAAGTAGATTTTGGCAACACATTCAAAGAAGAGCCAATATCAACCAACACATTAGAAAACACATCTTCTTGACAGTTCATGGAGATGTGTAAAGCCAAATTGTGATTTCTCCCCTCCTCGGGTAACTCTTCATCACAGAAACTCAAATTATTACATGCTGTGAGGTTGGCAACAATGCCATCAAACTGATTAACAGTCACATCATGCTTAACAAATGCTTGTTCCAAAACCTTCTGCAAAGATTTCCTATGAGCTTCAGAATTCATTAGTAAGGACAACACTGAAATCTTGGACGGGGTATGCAAGAGTTGATCCACAACACTGTAATCACTCTTCTTGATCAATTTCAAAACTTCATCCTCATAAACCTTCGAACCACTGAACTGACCAGAAACATCGACATTACTCTCTTCTTGAGTTCGTTTGCCAGCAATAACTTTCTCCACAATCTTTGGAGGCTCAGGAGCAAAAACTCGACCACTCCGGGTCACCCTACTCACATCAGCGATGCTTACCGCAGAAGACAAAGAAGGAATGGGCATTTCCTTACCATCTTCTACCATGGTAGCATTGTCCTTATATGGAATAGCCTTGTCAGATTCATATGGTACTGGTCCGGGCAACCGAATAACCAAAGGCGTAACAGCGGTCTTCTGACTATCATAAGAGATAACAACTCTTTCAGGAATATTAAAGCGTGGCTCAATAGCATTCACCTCGTTCTGATATTCGTCTCTCTTAGCAGTGACTTCAATCAAATTTTCATCCATCATCCTTTGAATATCCCTCTTCACTATCACACAACCACGAGGATTCACAGAACAGATACAACAAGACGCATAATCATGATCAATATCATGGTATTCACTCAAAAGTGCATGCATCTCCACAAGAGATCTTCGGATCCAACGGATATCAAAAATTTTGAAGGTACCAGGACAACCATAAACCATATTGACAGATGCCTTACCCAAATCTTTGAAAATGCAAATTCGAGTACTGTCGAGTCCCATATACCATTTCAAAGCTGCACTAGACAAGCTATCTTGAAAGGAGTGAATGAGGAGCTGATCATTATCCTCATGAGCTGACATCTTACGAGCATACATAATCAAATGACTCAACGGACAAGAGTTACCCTTATACTTTTCAAAGTCAGGGGCCTTGAACTTATGCGGGATCTTTACATTTGGAACCAAGCATAACTCATGAGCATTCTTTCCAAACAACTCTTTACCTCTCAGAGCTTTGATCTCTTTCTGCATTTCAGCAAACTGGTCTTGAATCTCTTCCATTCTATCATACGCACTGTCATTCTCACTTGGAGCAGTATGGAATATTTGCTCTTCACCAAAAGGAACGGTCTGAACCACAGGCGGTGGTACAGTCATCACAGGTTGTACGATAGAAACAACTGGAATTTCAGGAGGCGATGGTGGTGGTTGATAACCTTTAGGAACAAAGTTATGAGGCATGCCCCAGGGGAAACCAGGAGGCATGGAGTATTGAGGAACACTAGCAGGCGCCACAGAGATGGGCGTAGAGACAATCTCAGAAATGACTGTCCTTTGCACAGGAGTTGAAAGCGGAGGAGGAGGAGGTGATGGCTGATTCTGAGCATCCACTAGAGCTTCCATTATAGCAGTGAGTCTTTCCAAACCATCCTTCAGAGTTGATACTTCTTCACGAAGCTCACGGTTCTCTTGTTGCAATTGATCCATCTTTTTCTTCAGATTAGCTCGAGTATTATACTGGTGCGACAGCTTGGCTGAATGAAGACCAAAGGGAAACAATAAGACACCTGGAAAAGGCAAGAAACAAATGCAAAAGATGATGCTTGATGTGCAAGATGCAAATGTAAAGTTTTAAGGAAATATAAGGCATATTTCAAACATTGTTATCTGAAATACCAAAATCCCATTCATTAATGATGGAAAAGATTACATATTGGAAGTACAAATTCAAGAATCCAAAAACAAATAGAGAATGAAGAAAACTAGATCCCTAGAGAATCCTATGAGAAGAAGTCCTAGCTCTAACTTCCAGCTTCTTGATGTGGGCTTGCATCTGAGTTTTCTCAATCAGCAACTTATCGACGATCAACTTCCAAGGAGATGCTGAACTCTTCAGAATATCAGAAACTGGCTGAATGCGAGAGGAAAATAAATCCTCTTGCGCCTTTCTCTTTTTGTTGACAACTTCATCTTCATTCTTCTTCTTGAAGTGCGCTTGAAGCCTTGCATTTTCTAACTCAATAATCTGATACTTGTTCTTCCAAGCATCTCTCTCTTATTGCATCTCGGCCAAAGCGATCTGAAGCTTCTCTCTCTCTTCCATAAAGTGGAGAATAGGCTTCTTATTAGTTAGAGATAAAGGCTCCTGATGCTTATAAGGCATTTTCAAAGTAATAGCTCTATTTTTAACTCACTGGAGGTAAGGTTCCGAAGAGACACAATTCGGATTTCCCAAACTTTCCTTTCCCTTTCTATGAATGTTGCACCAAGCTTCCACAATTTATTTCTTGAGAGCAACCTGAGATTCTTCTTCCTTGAAAAATAGACCGGCCAAATGAATGTTCTTCGGTACCTCTCGTAAAGGATATCCCAACTGACGACGAGCCAACACCGGATTGTAACTGATTCCTCCTTTTGTACTAAGAAGAGGCACGTTGGGAAAATCGCCACAACTATCAATAATCATCGCTCCAGAAGAAACACGGCTACACCAATCAATATCAGAATGAGTGAGAGACATGATCTTCCGTGACCAATATAAACCATCCTTGAGATTCCAGAAAGCCGCAGACTTCGGCAAGTGAGAAATAAACCACTTGTAAAGCAAAGGTGCACAACAGATAATCATCCCTTCACCATGGAAATTCCTGAGGTGAACAGAATGGTAAGCATCAACAAGCAAAGTGGGAATTGGATTCCCAATCAAGAAGATCTGAATAGCGTTGATGTCGACAAAGTTCTCAATATTTGGGAAGAGGAACAGTCCATAAATAAGCAAGGCAAGAATAGCCTCAAAAGCAACTGTGTTCTTCACACTAGCAAAGTGATGAGCTCTATCCATCAAGAACTTAGCGGGTAACCCAAGAATCTTTCCTTTGGTATCCATGCGAGCCTTAATCTCAGAAACCTTCAAGTGAGTAGCCTTCGCAATAACATCATGCTCGGGAGCAGGGTCTAAACCAGAGAAAATCCGACTATAAACAGGCAAACCAAGCAGGAGAGAGTACACCTCTAGCGTAGGTACCAATTGATAATCAGGAAAGGTGAAACAATGCAGCAAAGGGTCATAGAACTGAACCAAAGTAGCAAGCAATCCTTCAGCCAAATCAACCTTCAAGAGAGACAAAAGCCTTCTATATCTGGACTCGAACTTCTTGGTATCAACGACCAAAGATACTAGCTCTCTCAAACCCTCTAATTTAGGAATCTTGAAAGTGTACTTCTTTGTACTTCTCCTTCCAAAATCCATAATAAAAGTATCTGCAATGTTTACAATAACACCTTTAAGTTCCTTGAAACCTTCCAAAATAATGCTCATGAATGCATGAGTGCATAGATGCAATAACCACAAACAAGATCACACAAAGCACACGGGTCAAGGTTCCAGTCACAAGCATGAAGCCAAGGGTAAGAACCAATCCTACGAAGGTATGTACTAAGGTTTTGTCTTCATTGTACCTGCAGAAAACATCGATTCTAACAAAGTGCCCAGGGTCCACAATCCACTATCAGACACACCAGCACACTGATTTGCTCGGAGGTTGGTAGTTATCCTCAAGAGAATCTAACCTGAGTGTAGCATCGTGTGACAGCCAAGTCCGATTTTCATCTTCATAGCTTCCGCGCTACGATCCTAAAAAGGCTAGGATGGGTTAAGGGTTACTACGGTCCTCAGTGTTATAGGCTTCTATGGAAAAAGTAATGCCTTCTCGATCGCTCGATCGACATTAGTAATTCCAAAGGGGCAACCACTGAGCGGATAGATTCTCAAGTTCTTCTTTTTCAGGATTCGACTCCTTCAAAGTTCCCTTGACTATACTATCCTCCTATATCAAAGTGCACTTTGGTCCGGGTATAGGACCTATCTCACACACAGAGGAACTCCCAAACAGAACAAACAAGTAACAAGCAAATCAAACAAAAAGCAGTAAATAAATCAAAGTAGGCTAAACCCCTCAAGGGAGATCAATTCCCCAGCAGAATCGCCACTTTTCTGTAGCGGGGAAATTTGTGAGTGTAAGCTATTGATTAACTTAACTAAAAAATAAGCAAGAGTCGCCACCACACTTTTATTTTTATCCACAAAGGGAAAGGAAAAAGAGCGAACAAAACCTAAAGAGTTCTAAAAAAACAAGAACAAACAGAGACTGGGTAAGGGGGGTTGGTTACGCAATGGGAAGGTGTTAGCACCCAAAACGTCTATAGTACTCTATAGGAACCCTTTGAAATATCTACCGCTTTTTGGTCAGAAAATGGTTTGCTTGTAAAGAGATTGTGGAGATGAGAGGAGAATTATTTTTTAATATTTTTGTGTTTGGAGAGACTTATCGCCTCATGCCTATGTACCCACGATGTGCAATGTAGGATCAAAACCTCGTAGTTCGTGGTACAAAGAACGAAAAATTGTTGGTTATGATTGATTTTTAAGTGTAAAGACAAGTCATTATTTCTAAGAAAATAATTCTGCTTAAAGAAATGAATCATGTCTAAACGTGTGAAAAAGAGTTAAAAAAAAAGGGTGCATAAAAGCACAAAAGATTTGAATGAGTTTTATATTTTTTATGTTTTCATGAAATGGTCAAAGTATGGTTAAGATGAATTGACATTTATTAAAGAAAACAAAAGCTTAAAAAAAGTCACTTGACAAAAGTCAAGGTTTTATTATGAAAGCGGTTTTAAGTTGAAAAACAAGAAGGTTTTGAAAAAGAGGGAGGATTTTAAAAATTTAAGAATGGGGAGGAGAAGAAGTGACTATCCTAGTGCATAAAGTAAAAGCTAGGGAAAAGAATGATCTAACCAAAATGGAGCCGCTTCAAAGAAATATTAGAAGAATTCCATCCTTAAGCAAATTGGCCACATAAAGGAAAGTCTTTAATAAATACTCCAAGCAAAGGGATAAGAAGTCCTAATTCTAGGTCCATAAGTCCAATATTACTTCAAAAAGAGGTCCATAAAGAGATCACTCCAAAGCATAGGATAGTAACCAATAGTCCAAGATGAGGAGAATTAAGTTTTTAATGGTTTAAGCCCTTATTAATGTTTTAAGTCCAAATGGACAAAGAAAAAAAGACGGAAACATAAACATGTGTCCAACGGACAAAGGAAAAATTGCGGAAGCATAAACATATGTCCAACGGACAAAGGAAAAATTGCGGAAGCATAAACATAATATGAAATGAAGCATAAAAAAATAAAAGAGATAGGGAGCGAGAAGGAAACATAAACAAAATTAATACAAAATATTGTTAGTAAGTTAGTGATTAGTTGTTAGTATTAGTGATCAACAACAATTGAATAATTGTACTTAGGTCAAGGTTGATGAAACTCATTGGAGGATTGATAAGACCAAAGCCTCCTAACAACAAGTTTCATGAGTTGTGAACCATAAGACAAATAATCAACCATTCTTGAATGTTTTCTGATACGGGACAAATATTACGCTATGTTAAGCAATCGCCGAGTAATTTATGGAGTAATTACCCTACAATGAGGTCGGTCAATAACTCTTTGTGCTAATGTATGCTAGATGAACGATATATAGATCGTCATCCGAAAGCAATACCGCACGAAAAGAAAAGTGGTAGCGATCTCGTCTCGATCGAAATTCAACAAAAGAATTCCAAGATCTTTAGACTTTCATCGATCAAAAAGAAAAAGAAATAGATGAAGAGAAAGCCAAATTAAACCACACAAATATGTGATCTAAGGCTAAGAACAAAGGAAAGGGGAAGAAAATGGAAAAAGAACCAAAACAGCCCCAAAAACAAACAATTTTCACATTCTGGAGGCTGGTTAATCGATTAACCAACTCACAGTGTAATTAGGTTAATCGATTAACCAGTGCAAACTTCCAGTTTTTTGCGCAAAACCAGCTGTTAATCGATTAACCTAAATGTACATGTTTTGGTTAATCGATTAACACTGAGAAAACAGAAGAAAATCAATTTGAAAATTGCCAAATCCTTAATCACACATTTCTTCAAACATCTTAGGATCAAGGATTCAATTGAGCACGAATTTTGGAGTGAAACAGCAGCAAAAACCAGCAATCAACACAAATTGCAAGATCCAAAGATCAAGCAAACAAGATCAACAAAAGATCTACATTATGGAAGATGAAGATGAAGCTTCAACAATGGTGAAAAGTGAATTACCAATCCAAATCAGAAAATTCTTCCAAATTGCAGCAAGATCTACACTCCAAAACCTTGATCTATGAACAAAAACAAGAGATGATGAAGGTTTAGCTCTAAATTAGTAAGAATCAATGTGAATTCTTACTAACTTATGAAAGAAGAAATTGAGCTTTTGGTGAATTTGTGGTTTGGGGAGAGAAATTGCAAGGGATTTGTTGGCTATCAAAAGCTTGTAGAATGAATGAAATGAAGCCTCTATTTATAGAATTTAGGCTTGGAAATTTGGTGGTTTGGAATTAGGCTTGGATGATCAAAATTAGGATTGGAATTCAAATTTGGAGGGAAATCACAAAAGAGTGGTGATTAGTGATGGTACATGGTGGGAAATGATCAAAGTGATGTAGGGAATTAAAATGAGATGGTCTAGAATATTCCAAATGTGATCAAGGGTTGAGATTGGTGCCAATTGCTGCAGAATTTGAATTTGGCACATTTTTTCAAAAATTGCACGTGTTAATCGATTAACCACCTCACAGTGCAATTAGGTTAATCGATTAACACAGTGAAAAATGGGAAAAAAATGGCTTTTTGATGTGTTGTCTTGGCTCTGGCTCGATTTTCTTGCTTGTCAAAGAAGGCATGGAAATAAACACATGAACCTTGGAGTCCCTTGAATGATAATCAATTAAATCTTGGAAACTCTTTATCAGATAATTTTTGAATTAATTGCAGATCAACTTTGACTTTTCTCAGATAAAATTCATTCGAGCTGTGGGACTGTTATTTTGGAATTTTTAACCTGTTCTTCCCCTGAAAATGTTAGTGAAAGAAAACAAAATATTTTTGGATTTTAATTATTGGTTAGTAAACATAAACAAATTAAACAAATCAAACGAACACAAACTCAAAGATCCCTGCAAGGCACAATCCTATCAAAGAGGGAATCAATATGTGATCTTGTTTGTGGTATGCAAAAATGCAAATGACATGTGGGATCTTAGAGGTAAAAATTAGGGTATTACACCAACCCTTTTAGAAAACCAAAACCTTTTGGGCCTCAGTGTATTGTATAAGTCCTGATACCGTCAAAACATTCGGCGCCGTCGTCGCCTTTCTAACAAATCAAACCCTTGGGCCTACCCTCGTGTTATAAGCCCCATTCTTTTTCTTTAAACTATTTTGGGCCTCTAATAGAGTGTAAGACCCAACCCCCTTTTAACCAAAACTATTTTGGGCCTCAGATATTGTATAAGTCCCTCTGCGTTAAAAGAAAATCTCGGCGCGATCGCCAGTTCAAAAACCACTTTGGGCCTCTCATTGAGCTGTAAGCCCCACCACTTGTGCAAAAATAAACCTTTGGGCCTCTTGAGAGGGTGTTAGACTCATCCCTTTGTACAGAAAACCTTTTTGGGCCTCAGTCACTTGTATAAGTCCCTGTACACATTCCACAGTGCAATCACTGATAAAACTTTGGGCCTCTCCTTGAGCTGTAAGCCCCAACAATCTTTTCAAAGCACTTTCTTCTTTAATTTTGAATATAATATTATTATCAAAGCTTTCTTTGTTGAACAACTAACAAAACAGCATGGAAGCTCTACAACCGAGTAAGTGTTTACCCGCTTTCATATATATATATATATATATATATATATATATATATATATATATATATATATATATATATATATATATATATATATATATATATATAACTGTGTTGTGGGGCTGCTCACTGTAAGTCTTCTTTATCCGCTTTCATATATATATATATATATATATATATATATATATATATATATATATATATATATATATATATATATATATATATATAACTGTGTTGTGGGGCTGCTCACTGTAAGTCTTCTTTCATAAACTTTTATATACTTGTCAAATATCAACTGTGTAATACTTGTATAGTTATTTAGAGTTTTCCCCGACAACTACGTCTAGCACTAGGTAAAGCCCCGTTGATCGCTCTTAGATACAGTCAAAACTAGATCCCCATAGGATTACCAAACATAGTCTTCCCTCCTCTTGGGGTTAAACAATATGGAGACGTGAAAGGCAGCATTCTCGGTGAACCCTTTCTCAGACTGTCACCCTTAGAAGTTGTCAAAGAGACTCTACTCCCCAGAGATGATCTTTTCTCCGTGAATGGCATCTCTTGAGTTTCTTCCAAATTCTCGAACTTTCCTGGCTTGATCTATTATCTGTGAATGGCATGTCGTGAACTTTTCAGGGTTTGGGGACCCACAGGCTTCTTAAAAGCACCCTTTGAAATTGTCAAAGAAACTCTAACTCCCCAAAGATGATCTTTTCTCCGTAAATGGCATCTCTTGAGTTTCTTCCAAATTCTCGAACTTTCCTGGCTTGATCTATTCTCTACGAATGGCATGTCTTGAAATTCTCGGGGTTTGGGGACCCACAGCCTTCTTAAAAGTATCCCCGCCTCCTATTGGGCATTGTTCAATGACCCTTCGGCTTCTTAAAAGCTCCCATGCCTCCTCTTGGGCTTAATACAAGGACCCTGACGACCTCTTAAAGGTATAAGACAGAACTTAGTCATCCTTTGCTAGAGCAGTCTTTCCAGCGTCAAAACTCCGGCCATTTGAGGGTTAGTACTCATCCCTTAACGCTCGTGCCTCCTCTTGGGCATTGTACAAAAGATGAAACTCTAGACTTGGACAGTCTTAACACCCTTTGGATTTCCCATTTCCTTAAAGAACAGGAAATAACCCCGATCTTTTGATCAGTACCAAAATATAACCTCACCTGGAACCAGTCTCTTTATAAGAACTGGTTTTCTCTTTTAACTAACATACTGGACCTGTCACTCAACTGAAACAGTTACCGGCACCAATAGCCTCCTCTTGGGCTTTGTACAATGATTCTCCCCAATGGAGCTAACCTTTTCACACTCTCTTGTTGAGTATGAAAGACTCTCTTGTTGAGTCAACCTCCCTTTAGCCTCCATCTCGGGCTTCGTACGAGATACAAAATCACTCTCTTGTTGAGTATAAAAGAATCTCTTGTTGTGTCAAACATTTTTAGCCTCCATCTCGAGCTTTGTACGAGATACAAATCACTCTCTTGTTGAGTATAAAAAGACTCTCTTGTTGAGTCGATCACCTTTAGCCTCTATCTCGGGCTTCGTATGATTTACAAATCACTATCTTTGTGAGTATAAAAGACTCTCTTGTTGAGTCAAACCCTTTTACCCTCCGTCTTGGGCTTCGTACAAGACACATATAAAAACACTCTCTTGTTGAGTATAAAAGGCTCTCTTGTTGAGTCAACCCCCTTTTACCTCTATCTCGGGCTTCGTACGAGATACAAATCACTCTCTTGTTGAGTATAAAAGACTCTCTTGTTGAGTCAAACATTTTTAGCCTTCATCTCGGGCTTTGTACGAGATACAAAAACACTCTCTTGTTGAGTCGATCCTCCTTTAGCCTCTATATCGGGCTTCGTATGAGATACAAAAACACTCTCTTGTTGAGTATGAAAGACTCTCTTGTTGAGTCAATCACCTTTGAGCCTCCGTCTTGGGCTTCATACAAGACACATATAAAAGCACTCTCTTGTTGAGTCAACCCCTTTTAGCCTCTCTCTCGGGCTTCATACGAGACACATAAAAACTCCCTCTTGTTGGGTCAATAGCCTCCTCTTAGGCTTCGTATAAGGAAAACCCTGGTTGAGGCAATCAACCTTTTAGCATCAAAATCTGTGCCTTGCTCACAGGATACAAATAACTCCTTTTCCTTCATCTAATTGCTGTAAGAGGCAAGCCTCTGGATTATTTACATCCACGCCACTGTCCCTCTTTTAGCATGAGAAATTCCTAAGGAAATATGGCATTGCTCTAAACTGAGTTAAAGTCTTCTCCTTCAGGTTAAAAATCCCCTATAAAGGAAATTATGGCATTGATGGATTCACGTATCCCAGTTAAAGTAATTCTCCTTTATAATCAGTCACCCAACAGTTGTGACAAACAGACCAAATATTCCCCTTTAGAGATGACAAATTCTCTCTAAAGTCAAAACCCTTTAGCTTCACATCTTGGGCTTCGAACAAGATACAAATAGACCCTTCAGCTTCACATCTTGGGCTTTGAACAAGATACAAACCACCTTTAGCTTCATGTCTTGGGCTTAGAACAAGACACCAAAACACCATTTCCTCCCATAGAATAGGAGGAACTACGATTGCTTTGATTTCCCTGTTTCCTTAAACGCGAATACGTAGGCATAAGATTGAAAAATCTTAGCGATCGCACTAATCATAAAAACCCAAAATCCCATACCTTCATACATCAATCGAAAAGCATCAGTCCTAACATCCTACCAATAGTCTAGACCTCGTGTTCTTAACAACATAACTTAAGAGAGACCCACGATCTTTGTAGCATCTGTAAACCAACAGTCATCTGTTCAAACTCAGTATGCAAGCAGGGTTAATTGGAGACATCTATTTCCCTTCCTTCATCAGCTTCAATAGGATAAAAAATGAATCGAGTTGTAGTACCCTAAAGCGATAGTGCTTCGCAACCACACATAAAACTCGCGCTACAGAAAAATGGTGACTGTGCTGGGGATTGTCTTGTCCTTATCAGATGTTCCCATCTCTTAGGCAGAGACCTTGAGTTCACATCATAGAAATGATTGCTCTGCTGGGGTGTCATTGTCTGTATAGGATCATAAGACTAGAGGTCTCGGATGATTAAGACAAATATATATACTGCTTTTCCTAATTGATATCTGTGTTTATTTTTCTGCTAATGGGAACGCGTGTGATGCCGCATGTGGAAAGATTGAGTAAACACCTAAGATAGGTGATGGTAATGCGGGTAATCTTACTGGGAGTGAATTCCAGTTAAGAGCCCCCGATCGACCATCAAACTCAGTGGAGACTCCCTTTGCAGATACATTGCCTATACGACTTCGGTTGTTGAAAGTAGTGTGGTCGACTGGGTAATCTGAAAAGCTGAGGTTCTTAGGAGACTTAAGCCATTTTGTAGTATGGAAGCTATCAGAAATAGTTGTCACGCGATACTACCCTCATCTGAGATCACTCCAGGATACATTAGCTCGCTGGCGACCCGCTTGATGTTGTTATCCCAGAGGGGTCAATGATTTTGCGGACAGGTACAAAAAATCACCAGTATAAACCTTTAGGGGGGAGGGGTAGAGCCTTGACTTCATGACACCGACCCTTTGACCCCATGTTTTTTCTATGTTTTTGTGTGTTGCATTCATACATTCATCTAAAAAACATTAAAACAAAGAAAATCTTCTCTTCTAGTCTCTCTTTTTCAAATTAAACTGAGACAATGATTGCAAATATTAGAAAAAGGAGATTGCGCTAATGGATTTCGGTAGAAGGAAAACTCATAAGTACACCTTCAAGGTTCCAAAGTTAGAGGATTTGAGAGTTTTGGCGAGAATGATCACCAACCATGAGGCTTTCAGAGACAAGTATGGGGGACTACTGTCCTTGTTAAGGGTCCACGTAATTGAAGGAATCCTTTCCACGTTAATCCAGTTCTACGATCCGGTCTATCACTGTTTCACATTCCCGAATTATCAACTATCACCAACACTAGAGGAGTACTCTCACTTGACTGATTTACATATCAATGATCAAGCTCCATTTTCTGGATTGGAAGAAATTCCAAAGGATCAGACTATTGCACGAGCAATTTATTTGGACGAGTCGAAAGTCAGGACTCACATGACCACTAAGGGTCGCATCTAAGGTTTGGCAGCCCAGTTCTTGACAGAGAAAGCCCTGTACTTTACCAGTATAGGGAATTTGGCCGCTTTCGAGAGCATCTTTGTTTTGCTCACCTACAGGTTATTTTTGTTTCCCAACATCGATAACTTTGTAGATATCAACGCCATTAAGATTTTCCTGATTGGAAACCCCGTACCGACCTTACTCGCAGATGCGTATCATTCGGTACACTTAAGGAATTTATACAGCGGAGGGATGATCACGTGCTGTGTACCCCTTCTATACAAATGGTTCACTTCCCATTTGCCCAAATCTGCTGCATTTTGGGATCAAAAGAATACTTTACATTGGTCGCAGAGAGTCATGTCTCTTACCAACTCGGACATCGATTGATACAATCGAATCTACGACGGGATCAGAATCATTGACCATTGTGGAAATTTCCCAAATGTACCCCTTATAGGAACTAAGGGGGGAATCAACTATAATCCGGTGTTAGTTCGTCCTCAATTTGGATACCCGATGAGGCATGCCCCGCGCAGT
This sequence comes from Lathyrus tuberosus, assembly GCA_022829125.1. Classification (NCBI taxonomy): domain Eukaryota; kingdom Viridiplantae; phylum Streptophyta; class Magnoliopsida; order Fabales; family Fabaceae; genus Lathyrus; species Lathyrus tuberosus. The sequence goes on from JALAZF010000007.1 coordinate 31,146,029, forward strand.
GCTCATCTTGAAGGTCTTTTCTTCAAGGAAGGAGAAAATGATAGGGCACTAAAGACGGAAATAGTGCACGCTTGGAAACACGTTCATAGGAAAGAACGAGAGTCTCTAGGAAAACCAGACTGTGTCTCGATGGAGCCTTATCTCCATTGGGTACAAACTAGAGCTCTCAAGCTGAGGATGCCTTACCCTCGTCAGGAAGTTCTTCCACTAAGGGACTCTGCCCTTTATTTTATGTCTGAGATAGAAAAACTTCAAGTTACTCTCAGCAAAGTTCAGCAGGAGAAGAGGTCTTGGAGGAACAAGTACCGTATTCTCAATGTGGAGTGTAAGAAAATACAACAGATGTTAAGAGAAAAAGATGCCCTGATTGAGATTTTAGAGCAACATGCTGTAGAAAATCAGGATGACCAAAGGAATTTGCTCGCTCATTTCACTTGGCAGAGGAATGACAACCCAACAACGGCCCAAGAGCCCCAGTCAAAGAAGAGGAAAGCACCCGAACCAGCACTTGATCCCTCTTCAGAGAGGACTCATGATCCATTAGTTTAGATTTCCTTTTCCAGCACTTTGTAATCTATTGTATTTCCATTTCCGCAATCCTTTGAATTCAATAAAATGGGGTTCTACCCATTGTTTGATATTTGCAATCCAATTGTCAAAGTTTACTTTGAATAAACAAAAATAATTAATAATCATTGCATTCATCATTCTCATAAACGTATTCTTCTTACCTACGAATCTCATGTTTGCGTCTCGATTCTAGAGTCAAACTATCTCATTCATACAATACTCGGGTCAATCGTCAGAAAAAGATGGATGATCTCGAGGAAGAGAACAGAGAGTTGAGAGAAGAGATCGACACTCTGAAAGAGGATCTGAGAAAGCTTCACAACGACATGCAAGCTCTAGTAGAAGCTCAGATGCAACAACAAAGGACTGTGATCTCGGAGATCACATCAACGGCCATAGTAGAGAAGTATGATCCTAGGTACAAGATGCCGAAAGATCGCCCCTGGGGCATGCCACTTAACTATATCCTGGAAGGATATGTTTCGCTGATCAATGAGGATCAAGGAACTGCAGCAGGAGCCGCTGGGCCTAAAGGTTACAAACTTCGGGAGGCACCGAGAGTCTCGGCCATAATGACTATACCACCACCTGTGGTACACACTGTCCCGGAAGGACAGATTCCACAGATACCTTCTGGTGGAAACGACATCATGATCGACAGAATGAATGAATTCCAGGAATAATTCCTGGAGATGCAGAAAGAACTGCAAGCCCTTCGCAGTCAGGATTTATTTGGAAAGGACGCCGCAGACCTTTTCTTGGTCCCCAATGTGAAAGTCGCACATAAGTTCCAAGTGCCCGACTTTGAAAAATACAAGGGTAATTCTTACCCTCAGAGTCATCTGGTGATGTACGCTCGGTGAATGTCCGCTCAAACAGAGAACCAGGAGCTACTGATTCAATACTTTCAGGATAGTTTAACCGATGCCGCATTAAAATGGTACATGGGATTAAACTGCGCTACGATCGGCACATTCAGAGATCTTGGCGCAGCTTTCGTTCAACAATATAAATACAATTTAGACATGGCACCGGACAGAGATCAACTCAGATCAATGTCACAAAAGGACAAGGAAACCTTTAAAGAATACGCTCAGAGATGGCGTGAAATCGCCGCTCAGATTTCTCCACCTCTGGAGGAAAAGGAGATGACAAAGATCATCTTAAAGACCTTGAGCTCATTTTACTACGACAGAATGGTTGCCAGTGTGCCCAGTGACTTCACCGAGATGGTGGGCATGGGAGTTCGTCTTGAGGAGGCCGTTCGAGAAGGACGTTTAGTTAAAGACACTAGATCATTGGGTAGTACAAAACGATACGGTAGTGTTGTCCCTAAGAAAAAAGAACAGGATATTGGGAATATCTCTATCGGAAAGCAAAGGCGACGATATCAACCAGTAGCAGCTATAAGTCCTGCTATCAACCCTGTGCCTGTTCCTACGTATCAACCTCAGGTTGTGCAGAGCCAACCGATTCAACAGCAATATCAGCAAAGGACACAACAGCCTCTTCAGCAGGCTCGCCCTCTGTACATGTTGACACTGGATTTTGACCATAGGTGAGAAACGAGGATTCCCATGACGCGTCGGGACAAATGGCACATCAAGGTGTCGATTCGACACCAGCAGAGAGGCAGCGACAAGCCTCGGCGTCGGAGGAAAATAAGGCGAAGAGTTGATCCCAACTTCAAGGATAAATGATTAGGCCGGAAAAGTTTGAAACTTCCAAGACTATGGGAAGTTGAAAAGAAAGTGGGGTGCCACGTGTCAGCTTCAGAAGACATTTGGGTAGACAAACAGTTACATTCTAGGCCTATATAAGGCACTGTATTTACCATTTTCAAAGGTCGCATTTTTTCACATTGTAAAGGGAAAACACTCAAAGTACCAAGCTTAGAGAGAAATGAGTTCACTCCCGCAAAAATGTACAATTGCGTCCAAATTTACTTAATGCAATTTACTTTCAACGTCTAATTTAAATTATTGCCCTTTTACTTTTGCTCAGCCTTTCTTTTCTTTATTTCTTCGCTTTGCATCCAAACTCGTGATCGTTAAGAAACTCTTTGCGTCACCAAGGTCACCTCAGAGTGACAACTTGCACTAAAAAACCGAGAAACTCAAATGCAGCATAAATGTACGCTTCCAATTCCTTGTTCTGGGATTTGTGTGGCCGATCCCGCAAGCGAACCTGTGACGGAAGGCCAGCGGTTGTTTGCGCCGGCGAATAAAGTGGCACGCCTGGTGGGACCCGTGTGAATTGAGTATATGTTTTTGCATAGTGGTAAGATGGTAATACCACGACCGAATGAAGAACCGTCTTCGACGGAGAGTACGGTGGGAACACAGACAACTGATGTTGGCTCCGGTACCGTGTCGGCGGTGTCGACCACTCCTAGTGGACCAATCGCAACACCACATCGAAACGACCCGAAATCAACAATGGCAGGGACTACGGGGCAGTATATGCCTAGTATCACCATGCTGATACCTAGATCGTATGGGATGCCAACGGAGTTCATGTCAAGTTTGCACTCTAGCGGCCATTTATTTGGGGAAAGTTCGTCCCCAGTGTTTTCAACTTATCAGGGGACAGGACACATGTCGAACCAGATGACTCGACCCCTAGGTTTTAACCTTTTCTCCCAATCCATACCGACCTTTACCTCTAGTTCTGTCGCGGTCATGAGGTAACAGATGGATGAGAGTAATCATGAGATGGTTCACATGTTGACTCAACAGATGGGTACCATATTAAGACCACTGATACAAGAGTCAACACAGAGTTACCAACAAATGGCGACTCAAATGACACGAATCAGTTACTTCTTAGACGCTCCTAGGGCTCAGGGTCGACATACCCCACCGCCTCGACCGAAGACGCCCCTTCGTCAGGATTAAGTCTTCGACGAAACTATAGAGCAACCCCGTGAGTTCGAAGAGATTCCTAGGAGGGTTTAAAGGCCTCCTGTGATTGTCCATAGGAACCAAGATCTGGATTTTGTTGTCCAACAGGTTCGACAGGATGCCTTGGCTGGAGAACATAACTTGGAGGCCGTAGTCGAACGTATCATGGTCCGTAATGGGGCGAACCCTGGCTTTCGACGGCCAATATATACGTCCCCATTACCAAACTTCGTATTACAAACAGAATTACCCAGGGGGTGGAAAGTGCCAAAATTTACCAAGTTCGCTGGAGAAACGGAAGAGTCCACCGTCGAACACGTCGCTCGGTGTCAAACCGAAGCAGGCGATATAGCGAACAACGAGGACTTGAAAATGAAATATTTCCCAAGTTCCCTCACGAAAAATGCATTCACGTTGTTTACTACGTTGCCCCCTCAGTCCATCCATACGTGGGCACAATTGGAGAGACTGTTTCACGAACAATTTTATATGGGACAGTCGAAAATAAGTCTAAAAGAGTTGGCAAGCGTCAAACGCAAAGCCACAGAGTCAGTAGACCAGTACTTGAATAGGTTTAGGCTTTTGAAAGCACGGTGCTTTACTCAGGTCCCTGAGCACGAATTAGTCGAAATGGCTGCCGGTGGCCTGGACTATTCAATCAGGAAGAAGTTAGACATGCAATATCTTAGGGATATGGCACAACTGGCTGACCGGGGTCGCCAGGTCGAACGATTGAAAGCTGAGAAAGCCCAGTCTAACAGATATCGTAAAAAAGAAAAAGTATCCTATGTGGCTGCTGACGAATACTCGTCCGACGAGGAAGAATTCGTCGACGAAAGTGAGATCCACGTGGCTGAACTTAAGCCAGGACCTCCCTATGCATGCAAGCTGTTGAAACCGTCGAACGGGAAAAATCCCGTCAAAACTAACAATACGGATAAATACGTCGCTAAAACTTATACTTTTGATGTTTCCAAATGTGATGAAAATTTTGATTTACTGGTTAAAGATGGTCAAATACTTATTCCACCTGGTTTGAAAGATCCCCCTCTAGAACAAAAGAAAAAGAGGGGATTTTGTAAATTTCATAATTTCCTTGGTCATAAAACAGCTCAATGTGTTCTTTTCAGGGATTTGGTGCAGAAGGCTTTGAAGGAGGGTCGGCTCCAATTTGGCGAGAAGCCAAAGATGCAGGTCGACACTGACCCACTGAAGGTTGAAGAGGCTTTGTACTCAAAAGTGTACGAATGTATGATGGTCGAAGCTACTGAAGGCCTCAACAAGCCACAAATGGCTGAAGTGGTAGAATGCATGATGGTCGAAACTACTGAAGGTTCCGACAAGAAAGCTGAGGATAAACTTGAAGCAGTGTACCCCCAGGCTGGCGAAAGTTTGGAAGATTTTCAGGAAAAGTGCAGGATAAGCGGGTCGAAAGCCGCACTATACCCCAGATGCAATGCTGTGTTTGATGAGAAAGCTGCTGAGAGGTATGAGGCAAGCAAAAGAGAAGTGCTGCCAGAAAGCAAGCCACCTGTCCCAAGGTTTGTGTTCGACAGGAGCGGGGCCCCTCGTTGAAATGAGGAGTACAGAAAGCTGTTCCAAGGGGCAAGGCCTAAAAATTTTGTGCCTCCATCAGACTCCCCACAGGAAAGGTGGATGGCACCAGTGAGCCAGAAAGGGAGCACAAGGCCAAAGTGGAAGGCTCTCGATTTGGAAAAAGAGGCAAATGTCGCCGATAAGGGGGTCAAACCAGCAGGATATAGGGTGTCCCCTAACTACAAATGGAAAAACCCTATGACCAGGACCCAGTGGAAGCACTATCAGCGCAGTAAGAAGGCTGAAAGGGAGGCTACGACTTCAAAAGTAAAGCCTGTCGGAACGTCTGGACAAAAACGCCAATACCCAAGAGGAAGATGGGTGGAAAAGAACAAATTGGCGACAAACCAGGCCATGGCAGTAACTGTGAATGCATCAAGGGAGAAGGAAGTGGTGTCGACCCAGAGTTCAAAGTGTACTTCGCTGACGGAAAATAAGAAAGAGCCAGAGTATACGCCTCAGTCGGATGAAGAAGAGCCAAAATACTCCCCTCAGTCAGACGAAGAATATGATCCATCACCTGAGGGAGATTTTGACGAAGACATGTACGACGACACCAACGATGACACCTATGGTGAAGACTTCTTGGTAAACTGCGGTATCGTGTCGGTCCTATCAGCTGAGTATGACGTGGTGTCTGAAATCTCTGAGACTGAGGAAGATTTCATTTCTGGTGAAAATGCGGATGACAAGCCGCTATGTTATTATGTAATAAACAGTGGTGTGGTAGAAGAACAAACGGCTATGTTTGAACGTCCTAGCCCTGGGATGATGTACCATTTGAAGCCGTTATTCATAAAGGCGAAAGTTGATGGGGTGTCTGTCAACAAGGTGTTTTTGGATGGTGGAGCGACTGTGAATCTAATGCCTCACAATCTGTTTAAGAAAATTGGAAAAACGGAGGCTGACCTCCGACATCACAACATGGTTTTGTCCAACTATGAAGGCAAGACCAGTAACATCCGGGGGGTTGTCCAAGTGGACTTGGCAGTGGGTACAACCAACAGGCTGACACTCTTCCGTGTCATCAAATCAAAAGCAAATTTTAATCTGTTTTTTGGACGAGAGTGGATCCATTGAATTGGGGCAGTACCGTCAACTATGCACCAGAGATTGACCATTTGGAGAAAGGATGGCATCATCGAAAACATTGAGGCAGATTAAGGCTATTACAAAGTCGACGAAGGCAAGGGTAACAAGAAGTCTTTTGACCAACACTTAGCGAATGTGGCTCCGTGCGATGACGGGTCAGGGTCTTACACCTCTGTCAACACGGGTCGTGTCCTGAACCTGGACCCCGACTATGGGTTCATCTGGGACGCTGCCGACGAAGGCATGGAGCCAATGGAAATGCCACCTACAGGGTGGCCCACTTCGAGTGAAAATGACTGCTGAGTTAGAAAGAATAACTCAGATTTCGGCCTATCTAGCTGAAAACAGAAAGTTGTCGGCACTTGAGAAAGATGAAACTCTCCAAATAGCTAAGGGAGCCGACCGTGACAAAAAAAGCAAATGGCCAACAAGGCCAAAGGGAAGCTATAGAAAATCAGAGGCTTGATGGTATTTATGATGATGAGGATCGTTTCCTTTCCGCGCGTTGGGATAAATAACATTCGGTGGCGACTCTTCTGTCTTTTCAGCCGGTTGATTTTCGCAGATGCGACACCTTCGGGCTTCTGAATCTGTACAAGTACCTATGTCTACCACACTGTATCAAATCGATACAGAGGGAGACTTACAAGAGAAACCTATGAATCTTAAAACCTAAACCCTACTTTACAAAATAGAATTCCTAAGTCTATGTCGTCCTCTCTCACTTTCTGCCTAGGTCTTGGTCTTCTTTTATAGTCTTCTGCTTTGTTGGGCTTCATATCTTTGATCCTTGATCCACTGTCAATCGCGCCTTGAATCTTTGAAAAGATTTAAATAAAACTTGTTGTGACGGTCATGATGTCGAATATTCATGTTGTGACATTCTATTCGACATCTTTGGTTTGGGGCATAAATCTTCATGTTGGAGCATCTTTTCCACCATTATGTTTTACGAAAATGTAGTCAAACCATTTGAGCTTTCAATCTCCCCCTTTTGAAAATTTTTGGCTAAAACATTCTTCAGCTTGATGGTACAGGAAGTGGAAGGAGGGAGAAGATAACCTCTTCATTCCCTTGTGACACCAAATACACGCTTACTTCTTAACTCTGATCACAAAACACAATCTCAGGATGTTAGAACAAACGTTAGATCATCCTTCGATATTTTGGTACATTTTCCATATCAGTAGCACAGATGCTCATACACCTCTTAGTAACAGGCAAGAAGCCATTCTCCCTTTTTTTTAGCCAAAAGATGGCAAAAGTGACTAATGCAAACCCAAACCCAGATAATGCTTACCCACACACGAATAAAACTCATTTGATCTCAACCTAAGAAAGATGTTCTAGCTCGATTTTCCTTAAATATTAAGACGTTAAGTATGTAGAGAAAATCCAAACAAAAGACTAGTCAATGAGTGCACTAACTGCTAGTTAGTTTCGAAAGATTCCATCTTTTCTGACTGGTCCTCGAAATTGCTTCTGAACAGTGTCCTGATACCTAACCTGATTTTGACAGACTTATGGTCCCCACAGATAGGCCTTTCTTAATCCAGATTTAGCAAACTTGATTACAGCAGAATTAATTCATTTATCTTTCCATTAGCAGAAAACTAATTTCTTCCAAACAGCAACAGAATTTCCCAAGATACTTGTGCCACTTCTAATTCAATCCATTGAGACAGAATCAGAACAACCTGATAAGTTCACCCATAACTCATATCAGTAGAGCAGTGTCGCGACATCTCGTATGACATATCAACCTCACCTGAGGCAATCTATCACAAACTGCTTGAAACCACAAACAATCTTGATAAATAATCTGCACCACTGCAGCCAAATATCCACAACTAAAGTCTAACTCCCCCTGTCGTAGATAACCAGTGCTCCTTTGCCAGAAGAACACCCTAAATGAATGGAAAACATAAGACGCGTCTTCACGTCTTCAAGAGCGCACCCTCTGTTCAAAACACCTGCTGAACGCATTCACATAATGCTTGACCCTCAAGCAACCCATGTACCATACCAGTACATTTAACAAACAAAAGTTCTCCCCCTATCTTTCTCAACTGATGCTTCTTCAACAAGAAACACCTCAAAATCACCATATGATATCCCATGACAACTTCATGATCATATAGTGAGAGTACCAGGAACGCATCCTTGTACCATAACTAACAAACTCTTGGATTGAGACCAAATCTCCATTGATCCCTCTCGTCCAGAAACTATACATACACCACATGAATTCCTCCTGAATTCTCATGCATAGATCTCCTTGTTCCCTGAGATACAACCCAATTGAATCTAGAATACTTCACATTCCTCAAAAGACACACAGGGCCCCTTAGTTTGCTAGCTCGCCCAGATGTTCTTCACACTTGAAGGACATCAAACACGTGCTCCAGAAATCCTTAGCTCATTTGTTCCACAAGCACCAAACTGATCGATTTCTAGCATGTATCATTCACATCAAACTTCCAAGACAATCCTTTACCCATCATTCTCCCGTATGAAAAGATAAACACTTCTTAGACAAGATGTGAATGTCAAGTTCGACACTCAGAACTTAGTATCCTACTCCAAGGATAACCAACCCAGAAGATGTTTTAACATCAGTTAGGACATTCTTCACACATCACAGACACCACACACCCTGGTTCTTGATATGCTCCACCACTGGACTTACTATCTGCATAGTAATCCAACTGAAGATCTTCAAACAACACTGCGCCACCAGCTTGATCAATAAGAACTCCAGATAACCAAAGAGAGAAATAAACTCTCATCCACCAAAAGAAGGTAATCTTCCATCCTCAACCTAGAACTTCTACCACAAGCTCCAAGATGAACCAGAACCTCCTTACGTCTACAACCAACTACCCTTTTACCCAAGAGTAATTAGTTCCAAGCACCCTGCTTGAATACACACTATGAAACCAACCAAATGCCACCTTTTGATTGATCTCATTCTTCTTCAGAACTCCCACAAAATACACTGATCCACCAATGAAATCTGATCTTCAAGTTACATGAACTACTCGTTCCATAGCAAGACATCTCGGATCCACTAAGCCTCTAGACATGTAACATCTTCTCCATCCACGGCTCCCGCAAATTGCATGAGATAGACCTTTTTGAAGCATCCATAACTTTCATTCCCTTGTGGATCACCTTATCTTAAGCTGATGTGCCACATCACCAGCTGAGATTGTGATGTTGAGCTAGATGTCAGAACATTTTGATACGACATCGAGCTGCTGAATTCACCTCCTCCTTCTGCCACTTAGAAGAACTTCCTCCCTTTAATAGAACAAGAGTTCCATGCTCTCATAGACTTGATTCAATAACCAAGTTTGAGTAGACAACCTCCATCCTGCTTATCACATATATTCCCTTCAAGCTCACACCTTGATGAATAACTGCTTCGAAACTCCAAAGACTTCACACCTGCCACGTCTGAATCTTCAAAAGATAAAGTTATCCTAGACTATACCATAGCCATACCAAATAATGCCACTTTCCTTAGTAGAGCAGTCTGTAGAAAGTCAGAGATAACTGCCACTTAACCTTGACCTTCAAAATGAGCAAGATCACATGCTCCTAAGTACCTAGATTAGAAATAAACGGATCCAAGCTCGGCCATCACCAACACTCCATTCTGGACAAGTCTCTTGCCAGGACACTTTCCAGATAAACATCAGATGCTTCTAGTAATAACTTGAACATACCTGCTGTACTCCAATATTCTTAGATCAGAAATAAACTGATCCAAGAACCATCCATCAAGATTATGATATCTTCTTCTTCATCTTCCACATCACCATTGTCTAGACCAGTTTCTTGCCAGGAAACTCTCCAGAGATCAGATGCTTCTGCCATATCACACAGAGCAGGTTCTTAGGTCAACACCCAAGAGAAATAGAACCAAAAGCTTATGCAGTACCCCTCCCATGATTCTGTACAAACCAGATGAATAGATGTTCCAACATCGTGTTGAACATCAGCAATCTTGAACTCCATCTTCAAGGATAATCAATTAAATACTTGTGAGTAACACAAATAGCATTTGATCTTAAATCCTTGTACTATAACCCTGCTTCACTGTTAAAGACATACTCCACCAGATCACTTCATGAACACTTATCAAGTATTTAATCTTTTACAAGTATCTTCTTTGACACACAACTTGTTGAGATACCAAGGCTGCCACCCTTGACTCAAGTAACTAAGATTCTCTCTGAACGAACCCTATTTACCTCAACAGTTCTGAAAACTCTTATCAGATTGGATCAACCCTTAGGATTAAGAGATATGAATCCTTCCTTGCTGTTTCTGGATGGTGAAAATAAACCACCTCCACTTTCTTTAGGTTGTGTTTCACAGAAACACCTTCTAGTCAGAAGAATAACTAGAAGACTCCAGATGCACGACTGAGACACCATTATGAGTGAACTTGAGAGAATTCTCAAGTATCGTTGACAACTTAGCCAATCAATAATTTATCAAACTCCTAGAGCAAGAACTTGATAAACCTAAACTCAACTCCTCTCCTCTTCAACCGACTTCAAACTTCACCATGGAACCAAGCTTCCAAGTACCAAGTTACCATAACATACATCTTCCAACCACTCTTTCCATTCCATCGCTCCCGACTTTGGAATTAAAAGATGCAAATATCATCACATATAGAGGCTAACAATTGATATCTTCCACCATTTGTCTTCAGTAATAACTCCAGAATCCCATAATTCTAGAGCTCTTCCATCAGAAACATATGCAGCGGAACCACTAAAGAAAAAACTATGCTTGCCCTAATAAGATGTCAGAACATCTTATAAGACACCCCTGTAGCGTGCGATTTTTTTCAGTGACGCGACCACCTTATCGCCATTGGTTGGAATTGGGTACTACTTTCTGATTTCTTATTTATCGTATGAATCTGGAAAGGAAAGGGAAGCTATCTAAAACTAACCTTGCACGCAAATATTTTCTTTAACAAATGCTAAGAGATTGGGGAGTTCAGGGTCAGGTTACACAATGGGGAGTTGTCAATTATCCGTCCTATATATGGTTATCCATAGATTGTTTGGTCTGTCATAAATGGGAAAGTTTCTCCTTTGGGAGTGTTTGAGAGAGAGTATTTTTGTTGTTTTTCGGGTTTTTCGATGTTTTTGGTAAGGTACTAGACCTAAGGTTTTTGATAAGTGTGCTCGCTAAGATTTTGCAATCTTATGCCTACGTATTCCCGTTAAATAAAACAGGGAAATAAGAGCAATCGTAGTTCCTCCTATTCTATGGGAGGAAAAGATGTTTGGTGTCTTGTTTAAAGCCCAAGATTAAAGCTAAAGGTTGTTTGTGTCTTGTTCAAAGCCCAAGATTGAAGCTAAAAGTTGTTTGTGTCTTGTTTAAAGCCCAAGATTGAAGCTAAAAGGTTTTGAATGAGAGAGAATTTGTCATCTATAAAGGGAGATTCCTCATCTGTTTATCACGGTTGTTGGGTAACTGATTATAAAGGAGAATTACATTAACTGGAATACATGGGATCCAGCAATGCCATACATGGGATCCTGAAGGAGAAAACTTTAACTTAGTGTAGAGCAATGCCATTTTTCCTTAGGAATCTTTCATGCTAAGAGAGGGACATTGGCTTGGATGTAAATAATCCAGGGGCTTGCCACTTACAACAATTAGATGAGAGAGGAAGTTTACCAGGATAAGAGATGGACTATAGCTTGGATTTTTGAGTCAACAAGTGTGCCACTTACATTAGTTATCTGGGATTAGGATTTGTTTTGATTGTCTTTTTTTTTATGTGTGATGTACAGAGAAATGTCTTCCTACAGGGAGGTTTTGATTTCCTCAGAGGGTATGTTGATTTTTGTGTGCCTTGATCAAAGCCCAAGGTTGAATCTAATAGGTTGACTCTATTTAGTGAGTTTTATTTCTGTCTTGTACAAAGCCCAAGATTGAGGCTAAAAGAAATGACTCCACTGGGGAGAACACTTATGTGAGCCTTGTACAAAGCGCAAGATTGAGGCTGAAAAGAGATTGACTCTACTTAGGGAGATCATTATACAAAGCCTAATAGGAGGCTGGAAGGAATTGACTCTTTTGGGGAAATATTTTGTTTGTCTTATACAAAGCCCAAGATTGAGGCTAAAAGAGATGACTCCACTGAGGAGGGGCTTTATCTGTCTTGTACAAAGCCCAAGATTGAGGCTAAAAGAGATGACTGACTCAGGTGCAGAATATTTGTATGTGTCTTGTACAAAGCCCAAGATTGAGGCTAAAATTTGCTGAGGGATGATCATTATACAAAGCCTAAGAAGAGGCTGGTCAGGGGGATTCTTATATAAAGCCTAAGAGGAGGCTAACTTCTGCTGAGGATTATTGAGATCCAGAGACATGTCCAAATTAGGGAATCAACTCTTGTTGGGGATTGTAGAAGAGTTGAAAGATCAGATGCCTTGAGGTTCTAATTTTCTGAGGGCTTATTGACAGTAAATTGACCCTAGCAGGGGAATTTAAACTGAAGGTATAAAGATTGAGTTTTGACCTTTGGAGGGTTTTTTACTCTGCTGGTGATTGATGAAATGATTAAGATTGTTCCCTGTTCCATTTAGGAAACTTGAGGGTTTCTTTGAGATCCAAGAGGGGATAAGACTATCCAAGTCTACTGGTATGCAAAGGTTTATCTTTGTATGATGCCCAAGAGGAGGCTGATGTTTTTAAGGGATGAGAATCAACCCTATAATGGTCTGATGTTTTGACTCTTGAAAGGACTGCTCTAACAAAAGATGACTAGGTTCTGTCCTATACCTGTAGGAGGTCTTTGGGTCCTTGTACTAAGCCCAAGAGGAGGTTGAGAACTAAGAAGCCTGAGGGTCCTTGTACAAAGCCCAAGAGGAGGCTGGGGATGCTTTTAGGAAGTGTTAGTTCTGCAGCCATGCAGTATGTATGTTGGCTAAATTTTGTTAAAACCTTTATCTTAGCTCTTATGTCACTGAAGGTGTTTAAACATGCTGTATGTGTATCTGCCATAACAGATTAGTTGCAGGTTGTGAAATATCAAGTGGGATGTCGTGACATGTTGTTCTGCACTAGCTAGTTTGAGTGCATGGTTATTTTATGGTGTGACAGAATTCCATTCTACAGGAGTTCTCTGAGATGTCATGACATGTTGCACTTCACTGAACCTGAAGGTTAAGGTTCTATGACGTGGCTGTTTATGCAGTGATGCTTTAGGATTTTTGTCTAATGTATTGACTGATGTATGATGCGCATTTTCAAAGATTGAAGCAGCTGCACATCAGATAAATACAACTCTCAACCTATGCAACAAGTGGGGATTTTGGACTGAATGGTTTTATTGTGTGGGAGATTGTTAGGTCCTGACTTGGTTGATCAGACATCAATACAGATGCCATTACATCTCAATCTGGTACAACAGGTGTTGCTGTTTTGCTGTCATGTGATGGTTAATCAAGATGTCAAAGGAGATGCCATAACATCATTGTCTGATACAGCAGGTGCTGCTATTGTATATCTCTTGATGAATTTGATTTGATTTGATGAGATCTTTTTGGATATACCACATCATTATACGCAGGTCAAGGAGATTTATTAGGAACAAAGTGCAGATTTAATTGGATTTCATAAAAAAGATCTTGGGGACTTTTTAGGAAACAATTTGGAGATGTGTTCCTATTTTTATGGGGAAGATCTTGCAGCTGTATTAAAAAGTGAAGATTTAAAAGATACATAATATCCTGGAAATATTATGTATCCTTTGTGAAGCTGATTTAAAGGTCTGGAAGATTCAAGATAAAATCAAGAAAAGATTGAGTATTTAAATATGGAGATATTTTAGGAAGATTTGATTGAAGACCTATTTTGTAGGAGAATCTTTTGCAGATTTGTAACAGCTTATTTGTTGTTACTAGAAGCCCAAATCCAGTTGGGTATAGGTTATAAATAGAAGCATTGTAACCTAGAAAAGGTAGCCAGCCATCATGTAAATTATAAGGGTTGTGTTGGTCGAGGAACCACTCGGTTTGTGGGATGGTCATCGTGTTTATCTCTAAGCCTGTAGGTAAGAGATGTATTGTTCTTGGAGGGAGCTTTTAAGCAACTCCAAGATGGTGTTCTCGGTCAAGAGTCTTGGCTGAGTATAGGCACAAGAGTGTGTCTTCTATTTTTATGTGACTGAAGAGTTATTAGTAATCAAGCTGTTGATGCAGTGGCTGAGGTGTTGACTGCTAGACATCATTGCGATGATTGGAAGTGAGATGGAGTCTCTTATCTAGGGTGGACTTAGGTAGAAGGGTCATTGGGTAGTTATTAAGTGAGTAGATCGTCAACGGGTGTGTTGGCTGTAGGGTCTATGAATTGATACTGCTAATAGTGGACTTCCTTCCTGGCTTGGTATGCCCCCAGATGTAGGTTGTTAGACCGAACTGGGTAAACAATTCTTGTGTGCACTTTACTTTTCAGCATCTTCTTTAATTTTCTATATCTTGTATATGTTGTTGATAACAGACCAGATGTCTCGACATGTTATGTGACATCTGGGACTGCTATACCAGAATTTCAATTAGTATCAGAGCAGGCATCCTGTTCGTTTTTCTGGGTGAGATCCTATGGAAGATAATTTCTGGTTCATGTGCAAGGAAGATAGCTTTGCTGAAAAGTTGTTTGAACTTGGAGATGTTCATATTGTTGCTTGAATGGTCCCTAGAAGTGGAGAATGGACTGTTCATGATATGGTGTGTATTGGACCTGTCTGTTATCAGGCTTGTAGCTTTGGTGGTGAGCTGCTGTGTGGTTTGATTTTTTTCAAACCTATGTTAACCTATTGCACATGGAGTGTGGTGTTTGTGCAAAGGTTATTAAGTTTTGCCTGAAGGTTGTTGAGGGGTTTTCTTTATCTGTGTTCCGCTGCTTATGTATCTGTTAGAAAACTCCTGGTGGTTTTGTGTGTTAAGGCTGCAACACTCTGTTCTCCTCTGAAGGTGTATTACATGGTGTGGTGATACTTGATGATATCTTCAACTAGCTTGTTAGAGTTGCCAAAGAATCTTGAGGTTTGACCCTAGTCCACTCATAAAGGCATTTTCAATAAGTTTATTAATGAAATATCAGAAGGAAGCAATTTATTTTTGCTCTCTTCTCTGAAAGACCAACCTCTAGTCTTTATTGAAGGATCCCTTGGTGTAGTTCTTGAATGATTTCCTACCAGATGGTGAACCAACAGATTGTGCAGAAGCTTGTTGGATAAAGGTATGGCATAACAGATGCTTGGGGGCTAAACAAATGTGTATTGATCACATCTGTTTGGAACCTACTCCTGGATTGGAAGAGGAGGCATCTGGGGTATGTTTCTAAGAAGTTTCTATCAAGAAACATGTCTTAGTTAAGTGTGGTGGTCAAGAGATGATTAATTTATTGTCACTCATTGGATTAATGTATTTCTGAGTACAAGGGATGTTTTTTTTATGGAGGTCTAGCTCAAATGTCAAGGACATTCTCTCTGAAATCTGGAAGTTCCTTCTGATCTAATGAGCCAGATGTATGGAATCTTGTTTATGGCCATGGAGCAGATTCTATTTGAAAGGAGTTATATGTGTGTACCAACCACAGGATGTGCAGCTATTGGATGGGAGAATGAATAATTCCCTTAGGAGTTCTTAGCAGTTAATAAGGGGGAGTCCTTAATCTGATGCTGGAAGAACTTGAAGAAATGTCAGACATAATATCTTAACATCTTTGTATTGAGAATTTATTTTTCTCAATATGTCTGGTGGTGCTTCTCAAAAACAGGATGGAGGTTGTTTACTCAAACTTGATATCACTATCAAGTCTATGAGAGCATGGAACTCTCGTTCTAGTGGAAGAGAAACTCAAAGGGTTGTGCGCATAGGAGATGTATTAACCTAACTGGTTGACTGGTGTCTTCATTGTTGGAATGTCATCCAAACCATCTAGGATGAGCATTTCAGATTTGTGTTTGGAACAAGGAGGAGTTGGTGTTTTTTTTTGGACCAAAGGATTATGGTTCCCGAGTATCTGCATGAGAAGTTTCCTCTTAAGCTGGAGTTCAGTTATGTGGTGTCCTCACATAATGGAACATTTTCTTTGCAAGGATTGAAGGGCATCCTTGTAGGTTGAAGTGTTGGGAGAAACATATTTTTTTTAACAATCTGTTTGTGATGACCAGTCAATGTTTTTTTTGTATGCTCCAGAAACCTGTTAGAGGGAATCTCCTCTTTAGGTGCAGAAGGATGGCATCCAACATCTCAAAGTCAGACAAGAGCTCTGAACATTAGAAGTGTGAGAAGAAGATTCTTGAGATGTAGAGTATGCAGGTTCCTGCATGTGTGTATGATATGGTTTTGAAGGTTGGTCAGCTACTGATGGTTGATCCTCTTATGTCCCTTGCAAGAGATGTGTGTGGATTACTTGTGTTGCTGTCTCCAAAGCCATAGTAAATGTTTAAATCCAGGTGATTTAGACTGATGTCGGAACTGATGTTGAAACATCATTTCAGTTCTTTGCTTCCTCAGACAAGGAAGTTTGCTTAGCTCAGGGTGGAGTGAAAGGTCAAGACACTTACCTAATCTGAAATGATCAGTGGTGTGGATTAATAAAAGAGGGATCGGCTAGTGCCATAAGTGTGCAGGAAAAGAATGTCGTACCTTGTGTGAAAAGGTTACCTTATCACATATGATAAATACCTTGACAGGAGTTGAGTACTTGTCTGCTTTTGATAAGGATGTGCATCTAACCGATAGTGGATACTCTGACGGGAGTTGTGCGTGTATCTAAGATGTTGTGCTTTCAACTAATGACAAAATACATTGACGGGAGACTATGTATATGTCTAATGTAAAAGTACAGGACTGCATAAGTGTTGAGAATTTACTTTTCTCTATTTGGCTGTTTATTTATTTTCATGGTGTGTGGTGTATGTGATGTGTCAAGAATGTCCTAATAGATATTAGAACATTTTCGGGGTTAGTTATCCTTGGAGTAGGACTCTGAGTTCACATCTTATCTAAGAAGTATTTATCTTGTCATACGGGAGAATGATGGGTAAAGGATTGTCTTGGAAGCCTGATGTGAATGGGACATGCTAGAAGTGGATAAGTTTAGTGCTTATGGAACAATTGGGCTAAAAATTCCTGGAACTTTGATCTCAAGTCTGTTGGTCGTGGTACACAAATGGGTTCTGGGTATCCACACACTATATGATCATGAAGCTGTCATAGGATATCATGTAGTGGTTTTGGGGTGTTTCTTGCTGAAGAAGCATATGTTGAGAAGATAGGGGGAGAGTAGAGAATGTTGTAGTGTAGAATTCTATGTGCTGTGATGGTTGTTTGGTTCCGTGGCTTAAGGGGGAGCTTGGAGAGTCTGTTTTTATTTGGAATGTGGTGTTTTTCTTAGTGCAGCTGGATTCTGTTCATGATGTCAAGACTGATGTCTTAACATCTGCTGACAGAACATTCTGTTCAGAATGTTATGGTTTTTGTCTCCAGAGAACACAAGCTTCTATCTGATTTATGTACTGTTATGGTACATAGTTTGCTTGAGAGTCAAGCAGTAGGTGAATGTGTTCAGCAGGTGTGTTGAACAGAGGGTGCGCTCTTGAAGACATGAAGATGCGTCTTGTGTTTTCCATTCATTTTGGGTGTTCTTCTTGCAATGGGGCATTGGTTATCCATGATAGGGATTGTACAAGCTTCTGAGTTGGATGTGTTCTACTACTGACTTGCTTGCTTTTGGTTGATATTCCTTAGATGCATAATTGCTTGGTTTGGTATATTATGGCTAAAAAGGGGGAGAAGTAAGTAGTAGTAGTGTTCCTTGGTTGTTTCCTTGAGGGGGAGCTGGGTGTGCTATTGCTTTGTCAAATATGGCTAAAAATGGGGAGAGTGTGTGATTGCATGATGTGCTGATATCTGATGCCACTAACTGATGATATGCTAATTGGTGAACTAGTGTGAGTGGTTGTGTGAGGTTGTAGTTGAGTGTTGATCCGTTGTGAAGTTTCTACTGATGTGTGTGTCACTGTGCTAATAGTCTGTGTTGATCTTCTGATGCTGGTATCTCTGATTGTTGGTTTTAGCCAAAATTTGCCAAAGGGGGAGTTTGTTAGTTCTGCAGCCATGCAGTATGTATGTTGGCTAAATTTTGTTAAAACCTTTATGTTAGCTCTTATGTCACTGAAGGTGTTTTAACATGCTGTATGTGTATCTGCCATAACAGATTAGTTGCAGGT
Organism: Lathyrus tuberosus; assembly: GCA_022829125.1. NCBI lineage: Eukaryota > Viridiplantae > Streptophyta > Magnoliopsida > Fabales > Fabaceae > Lathyrus > Lathyrus tuberosus. The sequence continues at coordinate 31,164,473 of JALAZF010000007.1, forward strand.
TATGAAATGTCAAGTGGGATGTCGTGACATGTTGTTCTGCACTAGCTAGTTTGAGTGCATGGTTATTTTATGGTGTGACAGAATTCCATTCTGCAGGAGTTCTCTGAGATGTCATGACAGATGTCATGACATGTTGCACTTCACTGAACCTGAAGGTTAAGGTTCTATAACGTGGCTGTTTATGCAGGGATGCTTCAGGATTTTTGTCTAATGTATGGACTGATGTATGATATGCTTTTCAAAGATTAAAGCAGCTGCGCATCAGATAAATACAACTCTCAACCTATGCAATAAGTGGGGATTTTGGACTGAATGGTTTTATTGTTTGGGAGATTGTTAGGTCCTGACTTGGTTGATCAGACATCAGTACAGATATCATAACATCTCAATCTGGTACATCAGGTGTTGCTGTTTTGCTGTCATGTGATGGTTAATCAAGATGTCAAAGGAGATGTCATAACATCATTGTCTGATGCAACAGGTGCTGCTATTGTATATCTCTTGACGAATTTAATTTGATTTGATGAGATCTTTTTGGATATACCTCATCATTATACGCAGGTCAAGGAGATTTATTAGGAACAAAGTGCAGATTTAATTCGATTTCATAAAAAGGATTTGGAGACTTTTTAGGAAACAATTTGGAGATTTGTTCCTATTTTTATGGAGAAGATCTTGCAGCTGTATTAAAAAGTGAAGATTTAAAAGATACATAATATCCTGGAAATATTATGTATCCTTTGTGAAGCTGATTTAAAGGTCTGGAAGATTCAAGATAAAATCAAGAAAAGATTGAGTATTTAAATATGGAGATATTTTAGGAAGATTTGATTGAAGACCTATTTTGTAGGAGAATCTTTTGCAGATTTATAATAGCTTATTCGTTGTTACTAGAAGCCCAAATCCAGTTGGGTATAGGTTATAAATAGAAGCATTGTAACCTAGAAAAGGTAGCCAGCCATCATGTAAATTATAAGGGTTGTGTTGGTCGATGAACCACTCGGTTTCTGGGATGGTCATCGTGTTTATCTCTAAGCCTGTAGGTAAGAGATGTATTGTTCTTGGAGGGAGCTTTTAAGCAACTCCAAGATGGTGTTCTCAGTCAAGAGTCTTGGCTGAGTATATGCATAGGAGTCTGTTTTCTATTTTTATGTGACTGAAGAGTTATTGGTAATCAAGTTGTTGATGCAGTGGCTGAGGTGTTGACTGCTAGACATCATTGCGATGATTGGAAGTGAGATGGAGTCTCTTATCTAGGGTGGACTTAGGTAGAAGGGTCATTGGGTAGTTATTAAGTGAGTAGATCGTCAATGGGTGTGTTGGCTGTAGGGTCTATGAATTGATACTGCTAATAGTGGACTTCCTTCCTGGCTTGGTATGCCCCTAGATGTAGGTTGTTAGACCGAACAGGGTAAATAATTCTTGTGTGCACTTTACTTTTCAGCAACTTCTTTAATTGTCTATATCTTGTATATGTTGTTGATAATAGACCTGATGTCTCGACATGTTATGTGACATCTGGGACTGCTATACCTGAATTTCAGGAAGCCTGTGGGTCCAAACCTAAGAAAAGTTCAAGAAAGGTTTCACCGTGAATAATCCTTTCTTTAGTGAACAGTTCTAGGGTTTGAAGAAAATTCAAGAGAGGTTTCACTGGGAATTAATCCTCTCTGGGGGAAATGAATCTCTTTGACAAATTTATAATAGTGACAGTCTTGAGAAAAGTTTCACCGGGAGTAATATCTTTCTCTGTTCCATATTGTATAAGCCCAAGAGGAGGCAAGACTGTATCTGGAATTTCCTATGGGGAACTAGTTTTGACTGTTGAGAGAGTGACCACTGGTTTGATCTAATCCTAGACCTAATTACCGAGGAAAACTCTAAGCAAGTATACATACACACACACACACACACACATATATATATATATATATATATATATATATATATATATATATATATACAGATGAAATATATATGAGCAAGTATTTAAAAGAAAGCTGGTAAAAACTTACAGACGAGCAAACTTCCAATGTTACAAATGTATGGTTAGTTATTCAAGAAAATTGAAGTAAGTTTTGATAACAACTATATATTTGAATCTAAATCAAAAGAGAAAGTTGTTTTGAAGAGAAGTTTTGGGCTTATACAAAAAAGAGGCCCAGATGAATTCTTTTGAAAAGGCGACGATCGCGTCGTAGTTTTGAAAACAATAGAGGGACTTATACAATGATTAAGGCCCAAATTTATTGTATTTACAAAATAAGTGGGTCTTACACTTTATTAGAGGCCCAAAGTTTATTTTTGTACAAGAGATGGGGCTTATAACTCCAGGAGAGGCCCAAAGTTTATTTTTATACAAGAGATGGGGCTTACAAATCAGGGAGAGGCCCAAAGTTTATTTTTATCAAGAGATGGGGCTTACAACTCAGGGAGAGGCCCAAAGTTTATTTACAAAGGGATGGGACTTACACTCAATTAGAGGCCCAAAAGTTTGAAAAATGAATAAAGATGGGACTTACAACACAAGGGTAGGCCCAGATGGTTTTGGTTGAAAAGGCGATGAACGCGCCGCGGTTTTAGAAAACACAGTGGGACTTATACAATGACTGAGGCCCGAATAAGTTTGTATTTACAAAGGGGTTGGGTCTTACACTCTATTAGAGGCCAAAAGTGTTTTAAAATGCTTGTGAGGGTGAAAATAATCAAAACCCTAATTTGATTTTAAAAAGGCATTTTAATTGAATAAAAATTCAATTAAAATGATCAAAATTATCAAACATGTGTGAAAAACAAGTTATGATCTTGGATTTAATATTTGAAAAATCATTTTTCATTCATAGATTATTTGAAAATCATTTGAATTTGAAAAATCAAGAGAAAGAGATATTTTTAAATGTTAAAAAAACAAATAAAAATAATTCTTTACAAAAATACAAAATATATAAAATAAATAATATTTTTTGTGAGATTTTTATAAAATAAAATATTTTATAATTTTTTTGAATTTTCAAAAAAAGAATTAATAAAAAATGTTTAAAATTGAGAAAGAAAATAATTTTAGAAGTTATTAAGAAATTGTGAAAAAAATGAAAAGAAAAAAGTGGTAAAAAAATAGGGAATGGTCCTCCCAAGGATTGAACTCACGCCCTTGGGATGAAGAGTTCAAAATTCTACCATCTGAGCCATATGCGTGGGCTGATGGAGAGTGATAACAATGAATAATATATGAAGGCAACTTTTGAAAATGGTTTTAAAAATAAAACCAAAAGGTCTGGGGCGAGGGGGATTCGGACCCCAGACCCTTTGCTCGCTACACACACAAAACCAGCTGATCAACCACTTGGGCGCAATGCCAATTCAAGTATATAGTGGCAAGGAAATAATATATACTAAAATTAGTTTGATTTCTGAAGAATGGCGTCATGGCCATCTTCTTTCTTGGGCAACTTGCGTGAAGCATGCTATCTCTCTCATTTCTCAACCATTTCATATCCCCCTGGGCAAGACTATGTTAAGCCTTTCACATGAGACTTTGTTGAGTCCCTCAGGCGAGACTATGTTGAGCCTCTCTGATGAGACTTTTTACATCCCTCGAGCGAAACCTCGTTTACGAGGCACCGCCTTGCAATGGTAGTGGGGCCCATGATGTGCACCAAGATGTTAGAGATACAACTTACGTGTCATCTAGAGAAATTCAATAAACCGAATTATGAACTTTATTTAGAATCCAAGTTTGGCCTTACTTCATGCGTGCGTGTCAGATTTAGAGGATCTTTCCCCTTTCTTGAAATTGTTATGATACTCAGATGGGCATAGGTTTCCCCTCTCCTTGAATAGAGCAGATAGGGCAGCCCCTAACTAGTTAAAATATGGGTGCCCTATGAACATATTGTATGACGAAGGTGAATCAATGACTAAATATCTTACCTTGACCTTCTTAGGATTTTTATTCCATTCAAAAAACCGTATTCAATGTTATGTACCTCTTTTTACTTTCATGGACTCATCCAAGATCCTACCAAAGATACTTGAAAGGGCTTATGATAGTCTATGTTTAGGGGAAGCCTCTTAAATGCATCCAAATAGAGGATGTATGCAGAGCTCCACTGACTAATCAGGACTCTCTTGATTTCCCATTCATCGCATCGAACACAAATTGAAGGTAGAGAAAAACACAAGAAAGGGGGTTTGAATTGGGTTTTCTAAAACTTTTGCAAAGAGATGCTTTACACACACAAACAAGATATATAAAACAAAGAAGCAAAAATGACACGTTTGGTTTATACAAGTTTTCCTATAACGAGGTTACCTCTTGTCCACCTGCCAAGGTGATTTCGCCTTCAATAAGGACTTAACCCACAGATCTTGAAAAATTACAACAAGTTCGTCTAAGTGTTTAGAAAAACACCTTAACCCTCTCAAATATACATACTAACACTTATTCACTTGAGGAAAAATAATATCAAAGAATTTACAAATAAAGTGTTTACAATGATGCTTCTATAAAGCAGATGAAACAATTTTAAGAACAAAGTTTACACAAATATGAGCAACAACTCTTTGTGTGTGAAAATCCTCTTGATAGACTTTTAGACTTTGTGTATTTCACTCGTGTAATATTGATTGTTGTTCTTGCAATTAGCTAGAGACTCCTTTATATAGGATGGATGGTTGTACATTAGAGGGTACAAATGTCAATATTAATGCCAGCTATTGTAACGGTAATACGAAGACCCTGAGAGACAAGAGTAGTAAAGTCTCAGCATATTCCTTAGCAATACTAACGTAAAATCAGTTTATACTATATTGGGAATGTACTATTTGTACGGATCCTTTTAGCACAAGTTTCTGTCTTGACCTTATCTTCTGATGAACTTTATCTGATGAGTAGTGATGATGAGTCCAGAAGATAAATAACTGAGTGGTATCAGAGTCTTCAGAGTCTTCAGAAGCTATCTTCACTTAATTCTTCTTAGAGGATTCTATCAGAAGCTTGAATATCATAAGAGAATGGACTAATCTTCAGAACTCAGAATCTTGACTCCAGAGCTAGAAGCGAAGCTTTATGTGAGAAGCACATAACTTTCTTTTTCTTTAGAGGCATTTAGCATTCATCAGAACTGTTGATGTTTCTTCAGAAGTGAACGAATTAGTTTCTTGAGGCGTTCTAGTAGGATTCTGATGAAATTTCTTGAGAGTTATCCAGAATCAATTTGAATTTTATAACTTCACACTTCCGAAAATCATTAGAGTACAAAATTGTTACATATAAAATATATGCATTGTTATCATCAAAACTAGAGATTATATGCAGAACCAAAATCCTGTTCTAACAATCTTCCCCTTTTTTATGATGACAAAATCATGTATTTTGATGGAACAATGTGTACGAAACTATATGCAAAAGATATCAGAATTACAAAAATTCATCAGAGTTAAGTTAGAGAACTCCCCTTGAGATAAACAAGCTCCCCCTGAGTTAGAACTTGGTTATTTTAGAACAATCTTATCATGAGAGATATCAGAACCTAGTTGACTTGTCAGAGCTTGAAATATCAGAACCTTTTGCAATACTTTATCAAGGCTTGATCCAGAGTCTATTTTCCTGATGGTTCCTGGAAGAAACATTCATATACTTTGCATATATATATATATATATATATATATATATATATATATATATATATATATATATATATATATATATATATATATATTAAGTTAGTATGTAAGCAATGAGATTATAGAGAATCAGATATGTATCAAAATAATCACTTATTCTATTCCCCTTTTTTGTCATAATCAAAAAGTCATATTATATTAAAAATGATACAAAGCGATACAAGTGAGAAAAACAACCTAGAGCATAACAGAAAGCTAAAAGGGAAGCCTAAGTGCCTAAGGTTGAGAAGAATAAGGAGGGATCATCTGAACAAGTTGAGCAAGCATGTTCTGAAAGCTGGTGTTGACTTCACCTTACTTGTCAATTCTGGTTCTGACATTTTGCTTCTCTTTCTGCATCTCTTCGAGAGTCTTCATCATAAGAGGGAAGAGATCACCTTCAGAAGTAAGTGTTTTATTAGATCCTTTTACAACATCTTTTTCAGCAGCTGCGTTTCTAACAGCTTCTTGTTATGTTGCTTCCTTCTACATGGCCTCTTTCTCCACAGGTTCTATAGCAGCAGCTTCAGCAGTTTCTCTCTCGGCGGCCTTCTGAGCTTCCAATCTCTCTTCAGATTCCTTGAAAAAAATTTCCTTTAATTGTACATAAATTTTTTATTATGTTGAACTCGGCATCCATCCATCTATTGAACCAATTCCAACTCGCATCCAAATGAGAAGGATTGTTCTTGGAACTGAATTCTTTATAGAGCTTCTTAACTCTCTTTTCTACTTTGTCCTTGAAGCTAGAAATTACTTCATCAATTTTTAGGGTAGGGGTTTGAAGGTAAGAGGTGTTATGATCAGAGTTGGTTTCTTCATCAGAATCAGGTTTCTCAGAGAGGGTTTTATTTGAGTCTAAGGGAGCTATGGTCATGGTTTTCTCAATGTTCAGATTATGTGAGTTTGGGTCAGAATGGTCAGATATGTTGGCGATGACCTGGAATGTGGAAGTGGTGTTTGTTGTAGAGATGAAAGAGGTATAGGTTTTGAGGCAAGTATGGTTTCTGGAGTTATGTTTTCAGAGATTGGTTGAGTGGTGCTAATGGTAAAAGTATCTAGGAAGGATGTGAAGACAGTTTTGGCGGCAGATGAGAAAGCAAATGAAATAAGTGATTCAGATACTGCTGTGGTGGAAATGGATGTGAGAATGAGGATTTCAGAGTTTGTCGTTAGAATGGTTTAAAAAAAAGTAGTTGTTTGTGGAGTGATTTGAGATGTTGTTGTTTGTGAAGTGGTTTCAGATGTCGTTGTTGTTTGGAGAATGGGTTCTGAAAGTTTGGTTTTTTGGGGATTGGTCGGTTTAGGTGGTGTAGGTGGTACTTTGGATTTTCCAGAAGGAACTGAAATAGTAGATGGTGAAGGTGGAATGGAAATAGTTATAACTGTGGTCGAGATAAGTAGAGGAGGTGGAATGGAAATAGTTATAACTGTGGTCGAGATAAGTGGAGGAGGTGGAGGTATTGATGAAGTAAAGGTTCTAGTATCAGAACCAAATGCAGAAGATTGAGAGCCAGAAGACTTACTTGAAGAAACTGGATAGGAGGTCAGTGCAGAAGACTTCTGAGATTTTATAGATTCTCCTAGATTGAGTTTCTTCTTCTTCTTCTTCTTCTCAATCTTCTTCTAAGATGACCCGCATTGTCTTTTCTTCAAAACAGTAAGAGCTTTTGGAAGATCATCATAAGAGAATCCAGATAAGTCATGGCCTTCAGCTTCAAGCATTTTAAGATATTGTTCTATAGCTTCTAGTGAATCAATTTTGGTGAAAAGAGGATATTCATCAACAATCATTCTTCTATCCTTTAGACTATCCCAATCTATATGAATAATTGGTTTAACCAGAACCTTCTTAATAATACCCATATTCTTGAGATTTCTTCCGTTCAGAGGTTTTCTAGTATCCACTATGATGTTATCCATCAGATTCAGATGCATCAAATGATCTACAAGACCATTTGCGATGAGAATATCTGAGACGAGTCTACCCAGAGGGATGTAGTTTCTAGTTTTTGCATTGGTTCTAGTTTCTTTGACAGCATCTCTGAGATATTTGAAGAGAATATGAGGAAGGTGCATTGTTGTTCCCTTCACCAGATGGTACATCATAAATTTCTAATCAGTGTTGACATAGTCAGAAGAGCTGGATCCTGGTCTATGGTGAATGCATCCTAGAATGATCTTGAGCCATACCCGAAGGTTCTTGTGAAGTTCTTCATTCTTAGACGATGATTTTTTTCCAAGGTTTGAGAAATGATTGCAGGGTTAAACTCTTGAGTTAGAATCTTTGACCTATGGTTCATGTTGTAAACCCTTTTCCCTTTTGCTTTCTCCATTCCAAGCAAGGTAGCAATCGATTTCTCATTGATGACACATTTAATACCCAGAACATTAGAGACAATATATTTGTCATCAGCATCCATGTATCTCCAGAATTCCTTTATCAGATTTGTGTACGTAGATGGGACCATAAAGACGATCAAAATAGTTACTCCAGCCTTGTTTGTGTAGTTCCTTAGTCAAATATAACCCATTATCCCTTAGGTTATCAAAGTCTACTAGAAGTTCACAGAGTACTTCCAGTTGCTCAAACGGTGTTGCCAAGTTGATGTGAGCAGGACGATCAAGAATATATTCAACATGAAGTGGTTGAAAGGTGGACAAGGATAAATGTAAGGTTGAAGATTCAGGAGGCATGGTGCTGGCAGGTATAGGTTGAGATGATACACTTTGTTGTTGCATTTGTTGAGAGAATTTGTAGACTTCTTCTTGTTGAGCATCCATAGATGAAGATAGTTGCAGAGAACAAGGGTTTTTAGGTTTGAGGAAGATGAAGTGTGGGGAGTGAGTAGCGTAGTGTGTGAGAGTGAGAAGAGTGAATATATATATATATATATATATATATATATATATATATATATATATATATATAAGAAAAAAGGAAATGATCACTATGCATTAAAAATGAGCTATAAGGAGAGTAATAAATAGTAATAATGATTTTAAACCTATTATCAACATATCCCAACACTCGATATGTCACTTCAACAGGTGTAGCACGAATTTTTGGACGTGGTTGCGAAGCACTATCGCTTTTGAGGTACTACAGTTCGATTCATTTTTTATCCTATTGAAGCTGATGAAGGAAGGGAAATAGATGTCTCCAATTAACCCTGCTTGCATACTGAGTTTAAACAAATGACTGTTGGTTTACAGATGCTATTGAGATTGTGGGTCTCTCTTAAGTTATTTTGTTAAAATAATGCCTGGGCGATTGGTGGGAGTTTAAGACTGATGCTTTTCGATTGATATGTGAAGGTATGGGATTTGGGACTTTGGATTAGTGTGCTCGCTAAGATTTTTATTTCAATCTTATGCCTACGTATTCCCGTTTCCTGAAACAGGGAAATCAGAGCGATCGTAGTTCCTCCTATTCTATGGGAGGAAATGGTGTTTTGGTGTCTTGTTCAAAGCCCAAGACGTGAAGCTGAAAGGGTGGTTTATATCTTGTTCAAAGCCCAAGATGTGAGGCTGAAGGGCCCATTTGTATCTTGTTTGAAGCCCAAGATGTGAAGCTAAAAAGGTGTTGTCTTTAGAGAGAATTTGTCATCTCTAAAGGGGGTCTGTTTGTCACGACTGTTGGGTGACTGACTATAAAGGAGGATTAATTTAACCGGGATATGTGAATCCTAGAAATGCCATAATTTCCTTTATAGGGAGTTTTAACCTGAAGGAGAAGACTTTAACTCAGTGTAGAGAAATTTCATCTTTCCTTAGGAATTTCTCATGCTAAAAAAGGGACAGTGGCGTGGATGTAAATAATCCAGAGGCTTGCCACTTACAGCGATTAGATGAAAGGAGTTATTGATGTTTGTATCCTGTGAACGAGGCACAATTTTGATGCTAAAAGGTTGATTGACTCAACCGGGGTTTTTCTTATACAAAGCCTAAGAGGAGGCTATTGGCCCAACAAGAGGGTGTTTTTATGTGTCTCGTACGAAGCCCGAGAGGGAGGCTAAAAGGGTTGACTCAACAAGAGAGTGTTTTTAGATGTGTCTTGTACGAAGCCCAAGACGACGGCTAAAAAAGGTTTGACTCAACAAGAGAGACTTTTATACTCAACAAGAGAGTGTTTTTGTATCTCGTACGAAGCCCGGGATGGAGGCTAAATGGATTGCTGTTTCAGTTGAGTGACAGGTCCAGTAGGTTGGTTAAAAGAGAAAATCAGTTCTTATAAAGAGACTGATTAAAGGTAAGGCTATGCTTTGGGATTGATCAGAGGATCAGGGTTATTTCCTGTTCTTTAAGGAAATGGGGAATCCAGAGGGTATTGGAGACTGTCCGAGTCTACTGGTGTTTTTTCCCTACTTGAGAATGCCTTCGAGACTCAAGGAGATTAGACTGTCCAAGTCTAGAGTTTTATCTTTTGTACTATGCTTAAAGAAACAGTAGTAGTATGTTCACGATAGAAAGATCTAGACTCTTTGAAAGATTGTTCTATTAAGATGACTAATTTCTGTTCCTATACCTCTAGGAGGTCGTCGAGACAATTTGTACGAAGCCCAAGAGGAGGCTGGAAACTTTTAAGAAGCCGAGGGACAATATGTACGAAGCCCAAGAGGAGGCTCTCTTCCCGAAGGAAGAATCCTTATACGAAGCCTAAGAGGAGGCTGTGAATACTTCTAAGAAGCCGTAGAGTCCTTGTACAACACCCAAGAGGAGGCGGGGATGCTTTTAGGAAGCCTGTGGGTCCCCAAACCCCGAGAAATTCAAGACAGGCTATTCACAGAGAATAGATCAAGCCAGGAAAGTCCGAGAATTTGGAAGAAACTCAAGAGATGCCATTCACGGAGAAAAGATCATTTATGGGGAGTAGAGTTTCTTTGACAATTTCTAAGAGTGACAGTCTGAGAAAGGGTTCACCGAGAATGCTGCCTTTCACGTCTCCATATTGTTTAACCCCAAGAGGAGGGAAGACTGTGTCAGGTAATCCTATGGGGGGTCTAGTTTTGTCTATTTAAGAGTGACCAACAGGGCTTAGTGCTAGACGTAGTTGCCGGGGAAACTCTAAATATCTATACTAGTATTACACAGTTGATATGAGTTTATGAAAGAAGACTTACAATGAAACAGCCCCACAATATAGTTTATATGTATATGAAAGCGGATAAAGAAAGCACTTAAACCCTTACTCGGTTGTACAGAGGGACTTATACAAGTGACTTAGGCCCAAGAAAGGTTTTCTGTACAAGGGGATGGGTCTTACACTCTCTCAAGAGGCCCAAGTGTTTAAAGAAAAAGAATGGGGCTTACAACACGAGGGTAGGCCCAGATGATTGGGTTTTTTTATTGGCGATCGCGCCGAGGTTTTCTTTTAACGCAGAGGGACTTATACAATGTCTGAGGCCCAAAAATTTTTGGTTAAAAGGGGATTGGGTCTTACACTCTAATAGAGGCCCAAAAGATTTATTTTTGTCCAAGTGGTGGGGCTTACGGCTCAAGGAGAGGCCTAGGGTCATTTGTTTGAAAATGGCGATCGCGCCGAGATTTTTGAAAACGCGGTGGGTCTTATACAATGCATTGAGGCCCAAAATGGTTTGGTTTTCAAAGGGGGTTGGGTCTTACACTCTAATAGAGGCCCAAAAGATTTTGAATGGGTCTTATAGCTCGAGGAGAGGCCCAAGGTTTGTTTTTCAACGGACGATGTTCGCGTCGAACTTTTTGAAATACAACGGGACTTATACAATAAGTGAGGCCCAAAATAGGTTTGTATTTACAAAGGATTGGGTCTTACACTCTATTAGAGGCCCAAAAGTGTTTGAAATTGTTTGATGAGGGTGAAAATCAAAGAAACCCTAATTTGTTATTCTTTAAAAGTAAATATTTAAAGAAAATCAAATAAAATACCAAATAAGTTTGAATAAACCATTTGTGATTTTTGTTTAAGGTTTGAGAAATGAGGGATTAATCACAAGGTTAATTAAAACTCACTTGGTTTTGATTTTCAAAGTAAATATTCACTTTTAAAATGTTTAAAAACATTAAAAAGGAATTCATTCACAAAAATAATAATTATATTAAATAAATAATATAAACTTAATTTTTTTGTGGAATAACATATTTCAACATTTTTGTGATTTTTTGCAAAAAGAACCAATAAAAAATAATTAAAATTGAAAGAGTTATTAATTTTCCAATTAATTAAAAAAACATAAAATATTGGAAAAAATAGCAAAAATGTGAGAAAACACAAAATGGCATGGGTGGGGTTTGAACCCACGACCTCAAGGTTATAGGGCGCGCGCCTTACCATTGGGGTGGTGATACATCCATTGCTTGAAGTGAAACCACAAATGTATAAGGCATGCCTTGTTTTCTAGGTCTGGTCAAGGCAAGGCAAGACAAGTTTTGCCAAGAAACGGGAAGGTCCATAACTTTCTCATTTCTTAATGGTTGGGGACAAAATTTATATGCATCTGACCTAGAATTTCACAAGGAATCCAATGATGGTGGTATTTTTTTCAGATCATACTCCCTCCTCAAAACCCGATAGTGGTTTTGAAAAAGGCCTATAATTGCATTTTCTATGCTACACTTTGATACAGACATAAATTACATGATGAATTGGTTCAAACACAACATATATAACATGTATGAGGTGTGTATGATCAGTGGACTTCAAAGCAATGCATATTTTGGAAAGTTCAAGTCATGATGCTTACCTCTTTTTGAGCTTTTGGAGTTTTCTGTGCAATCTGCCAAGCTTCTTGTTCCAGAAATGGTTTGATGCTTTGGACACTATCAAATGATCCCTTAGAAGTTTTAAGGATGGTTGGAATCAGCTGGAACCTGCAAAAACACAAACTGGCCCTTTCTTGCAAAAGGGGTTAAAATGACCAAAATAGAAACTCTCTCAAATGGTGTTCCAGATTGGGGGAACCATTTGGGATAGTTCAAGGATGTTATTTGGAGTGTGTTTGAGGTTTTATCTGGTTTGGAAAGTGACTGAATCAAGACATGGCTTGAAAAATGTACAAAAGGCCTATTTTGAGGTTTTGAGAGGTGACTTTGTGATTTTGGTGTTACAGGTCACTTTTGATAGTTTAGATCACCTACATATGATGTTTATGAGGTGTTAGGATCATGAGTTGTGATAGAAATGCTCTCTAACTCAAAAACTCAGAGTTACCTTACTAAAGAAGGCATTTTGGCCTAAAGAGAGGGATTTTGAGGAAAGCATTTGTTTGATGGCTTTGGTGTACTCAAACTGAGCATAAATGAGCTCTATTTATAATAGAGCAAGTTTGTTTTGGGATCAATAGTGAATGGCAACTGCAGCAGAGGTTTGGCCAATGGTTGCACTTTGGAATCCAAGTCTCCTCTAGTCAATGACTAGAGGTTAGGGCACAGGGTTGTGGTTCCCTTGGTCTTGGATAAGTCTTGACTAAATTCAGTTGCAAATGGCTCAGTCCATGCCACCTTGGTGTATGCATTGAATGTTCCAATCCAAAATTGGAGCCTTGTCCCTCTTTTAGGCAATTCTAGGTTTGGCATGCTACTTCTTGTTCCAAGGACTTTGGAGGCTTGGCTCAGTGTTTGTCCCCATTTAGATTTGATCCTCAAATGTGTCCAAAGTGATGACAAGGCTTGGAATTATCTAATTTTGTCAAATCGAGCAAAAATACAAAATTCTTCCTAGCCTTGCAGTTTTCAGCAAGGCATATTGCCATGGTCATATCTCTTGGCCCAAGTGGAATTTGGTGATGTTCTTGGCCATTTTGGAAAGCCCTCATATGATACAACAACGGTTTGATCATATTTGGTTTTGATACCTTTTGGATCCAAGTGAAAAATCCCCCTACATTTGGAAAAAAGTGAAGGCAGATTCTGACTTAGTGAAAATTTCATTAAGTGTTGGAAAAAAGTGACATTTTCACTTTTTGTGATTTTGATCATTCCATAACTCAAAATCCATGAGGAATTTGGAGGGAGGTCAGTTTTAAGCTTTTGTAGAGGGTAATGAGATCTACAAATCAAGCTTTGGATGGGGAAAAATGGCTTTGTGGTTTAAGAGTTATGATCCTCCAAAGTTGGTACCCTTGCCACTTTGTTCATAACTTGGAAAATTTTCTAAGTTTTTATGGTTACCCCTTTTACAAGTTATCCCACTTTTCTTGATTTTTCTTGATGAATGATGATTCAAATCATACATTAACATCATTTTAGGGTTATAAAACCATTTTTGTGAAAAATCTCAAAAAGTCAAAGTTGGCTTTTATGCACAGTTGACTTTTTGTCAGATGAATTCCAAATTGTGCGATCCTTTAGGAAATCATGTCCTTAACCTAAATCAAACTTGATGGACATGTTCCATGGGTGTTATAGGGTATATTGAACCATGTTCTCGGGTTTGGGAGCATGTCCTGGTCAAAAGTCAAAGATACAGTTGACTTTTCTAGCGAAACCCTAACTGTGGTACTGATGAAATTGAGACTTGCTGCTCAAGCTTCCTGGATCAATCCATTGTTACAAATGGATCAATGTGGTATATTGGAGACCCTCAAATCCTCTCTTGAGGTCTTGGCTCATGATTTGTCCCAAAAGTCAACTTAGGGGTGAATTAGGTCAAGAAACCCTAATTCCTGATTTTTGATGTATGCATCCCCTGAGGTCAAATTGACTTGATGCTTGGGCCCATGAGGTTCCATGGAGTATTTTAGGATATGCTTTGAAGCATTGGCTCATGCCCAGAGGAAAATTTCCATCTGGAGGCCCTGGTCGACCAAACCCTAATTTGGTGACACTAGCGATCTTGAGGCTTGATCCACCTGGAAGGGAGCAGCCTTATGCTTAATCCTTGAAGTGGGAGTCCTATTGATCCCTTGTGGATATTTGAGAGGCTAGACAAGTTGAAGATCATGTCATTTCTTGATTGATCCTTTGTCTAAAAGCTCTGAGAGGGTTGGAAACCCTAAATTTGATTGTAGTGGATGCTCACCCATCTTTGGGGAGACTGATGAGGTATGATGGTTCCTCCATATTGTGATGATGATTTTCACAATGATGGGAAATCTTAGTGGTCAAAATTTGGGGTATGACAGATGCCCCTATTTAATCTTCTTGGATCCGAAGGTATGAATGGCGAAGGTATTTGGGCATTCGGGGTGCAAGAGGATTAAATATCAGAATACCCAAAATTTTGATGGTGGTTTAGAATGGTAGCTTGCGCATCCTTCTTCTTTTGCTAAGCAATGATGCTTAGAAAAGGTAAAAAACTTCCCCTCGATTCTGGTTTCCTACCAAGGAACTGGTCTTAGTTTCTGAAATAAACTTCCCCTCGATCCTGGTTTCCCACCAAGGAACTGGTCTTAGTTTCTGAAATAAACTTCCCCTCGATCCTGGTTTCCTACCAAGGAACTGGTCTTAGTTTCTGATGTAAACTTCCCCTCGATCCTGGTTTCCCACCAAGGAAATGGTGTTAGTTTCTTTTGTCAATAAACTTTTTGACAAGGGACGCTATTCGTAGCGATTTTCCTCAAACTTCTCGTCAAATTTTCCTGGAGAGATGCCATTTGATAGAAAAAGTTTTGATGTCAGACTTGCTGGGGAACCCAGTCGTCTGAGTTGTAGAGGTGTACAAACTTCTCTGTTTGGAGATGCCATTTGTCGACTCTACTGGGGAAAACGAGTCTCTTGAGAGACTGCTTTCACGCTTGGGGATATTGCATCATACTTTTCTCGGGATCTTCCCGGAGAAATGCCATATGATGTGATCCAATTTTGAGGTGCTGATGACCTTTTCATCAGCAGGTTTTTTTTCGGAGAAAAACTGCTGTATTGTCGAATCTCTGCTTAAGAGGCTTCCTCTAGGGATATTCCTTTATCCGGGAAAGCGAAAATATCATCTTCAATGGCGAAGAGTGACATCGGCTGAAGGTTCTCTGGTCTTTCAGAGGTTCAAGTTATCAAAGTGGTCAAGGGCCAATTCTGATCCAGAACTAAACTGGAGGAGAGAGATTGTTCAGACGCAACCTTTCCTGATGAGGAAAGGACTGACAACTCGATTGAGAGGACTATTATCACTAGGGGACAAGACCGACGGGAGTGATAGTGATGCAATATGAATGTGAATGCAAATCAATAATGCATGATGTATGTATGTATATGCTGACAAACTGACGCGCCATACAGACTAATAGATGAACATGACTAGATACCCGGCCATCGCGGGGCGAAGAAGTACCGCTGGTTCAAGATAGCAATTATGCCTTGCTTAGGAGAGATAGTCCCTGCAGGGGACAACCGTTGGTCGGGCTTAGGAGATAAGAACTCTGTCGGAGAGGTCAGATGGAGCATTCGCATCTGACATAGCTGATCCTTCATTCAGGCATACTGGTTTAGAAGGAGTACTTTGATTATGTACTTTGAGGCTCGAACACCTTTGGAGAAGCGATCGATGTTCTTTCAATGTTCAACCGTCAAACGAAATTGCCATCTTTATTTTTAAAAGCAGAACAATTTTAACAAGTAAATTCATTTTTGTTTCGTTTCAAGAATCGTTGATCATGTTAAAACATCATTCTGTAAAGCTAAAACAAATATGAATTGCAAATAAAAGCACAAGGGCTCAACTTTTATTTATAGGATGGAGATCAGCCAAACGCGTGATTCCATAGAGTGTTTACAAAGTTAGAAAATGGTAATTTACAGGGAAAATGGCTACATTGGAACATAACGACCACTATCCTTCTACCAACTTTGAATTCTGGGCATCTTGAGCTTCTGTCGAAGATGATCGTGACTGGATTTTCTGATGGATGGCATGACTGCTGAGGAGTTAAACTGATCAGATTTAGTTACTTGCCATTATCCCTAACTTTTTCCAGGATTGTACTTTGAGATTTCCAATCCATCGGGATGATTTTTGATTATGTCTCTAATTTTTTCCTAGACCGCCCTTTCGTGTTTTCAATCCACCGAGACGTTTTTTTTGGGCGAAGTATTTCTTGACTACATCAACATTTGTGGGGTAGGCAAATTCCTCTCCGTCCATGGTTGCAAGTCTCAAGGCACCGCCTGAGAAAGTTTTCTTGACCACATAGGGGCCGTCGTAATTCGGAGTCCATTTGCCCCGGGAATCAGTGAGAAATGATTGTATCTTTTTTAGCACGAGGTCTCCTTTCCTGAAGACGCGAGGTCAAACCTTTTTGTCAAACGCCCTCTTCATTCTTTGTTGATACAACTGACCGTGGCATAGTGTCGTTATTCGTTTCTCTTCGATCAGGTTGAGTTCGTCGTGTCGACTTTGACACCATTCAGCTTCTGTGAGCTTAGCTTCCATCAATACCCAGATTGATGGGATCTCTACTTCTATGGGAAGCACTGCTTCCATGCCATATACTAGAGAGAAAGGGGTTGCCCCTGTTGAAGTGCGGATGGATGTGCGATAACCGTGAAGAGTAAAGGGTAGCATCTCATGCCAGTCTTTCTAGGTTACAACCATCTTTTGAACAATCTTCTTGATGTTCTTGTTAGCCGCTTCTCCGCTCCATTAATCTTGGGCTGGTAGGGAAATGAGTTATGGTGTTCGATCTTGAACTCTGTGCACAACTCTTTCATCATCTTATTGTTCAAGTTAGATCCATTATCTGTAATGATCTGGCTCGGAACACCATAACGGAAGATGATATTGTTTTTGAT
Organism: Lathyrus tuberosus; assembly: GCA_022829125.1. Taxonomy (NCBI): domain Eukaryota; kingdom Viridiplantae; phylum Streptophyta; class Magnoliopsida; order Fabales; family Fabaceae; genus Lathyrus; species Lathyrus tuberosus. The sequence continues at coordinate 31,181,837 of JALAZF010000007.1, forward strand.
AAATCGGACCACCACTTTTCGGGTTACATTGGCGTATGAAGCTGCTTCGACCCACTTGGTGAAGTAATCAATGGCTACCAGGATGAACCGATGTCCGTTCGAAGCCTTAGGTTCGATCAAGCCAATCATGTCGATTCCCTATATGGAAAAAGGCCATGGGGAAGATATAACTTTGAGATGTGTAGGCGGTACATGGATTTTGTCGGAGTATATCTGACACTTGTGACACTTCCTCATGTACTTGTAGCAGTCGGATTCCATTGTCAACCAATAGTACCCTGCTCTCAGAATTTTTCTCGCTATTGTGTGTCCGTTGGCATGAGTGCCAAAGGACCCTTCGTGAATTTCTTTTATCAGCATGTCTGCTTCTGGTCTGTCTACACATTGGAGCAAGACCATGTCAAAATTTCTCTTATAAAGAGTATCACCGCTCAGGAAGAAACTGTCTGCCATCCTTCTGAGGGTTTTCCTGTCCTTCCTTAGTGCCCCAGGTGGGTACTCTTGTTTCAAAAGGAAGCATTTGATATCGTGATACCAAGGTTTGTCGTCTATGACTGCTTCAATTGTGAAGATGTAAGCGAGCCGTTCAAGGCGCATTATGTCGATCTTAGGTATATCATTCCTTTGACCTACACTAATCATGGAAGAGAGAGTGGCTAATGCATCAGCCAGGTGATTCTTCTCCCGAGGGATGTGATGAAACTCAACTCTGTTGAAGAAGGGTAGCAACCTTCTCGCGTAATCTTTGTAAGGAATCAATCCTGATTGGTATGTGTTCCAATCTCCTTTAATCTGATTGATAACTAGGGCTAAGTTGCCGTATACATCCAAGTTCTTAATCCTTAAATCAATCGCTTCCTCGAGACCCATAATACAAGCTTCGTATTCGGCCTCGTTGTTTGTGCACTTGAATGTCAGTCTGGCAGTGAAAGGAATGTGGGTACCCTGAGGGGTGACAATGATTGCCCCAATTCCGTTTCCGTAATGATTGACAGCTCCGTTAAAGATAAGCCCTCATTGGGAACCTGGTTCTGGACCTTCACTGGGTAGCGGTTCATCGCAATCTTTCATTTTCAAATACATGACATCTTCGTTTGGGAAGTCAAACCCGATTGATTCTTGATCGTCAATCGGTTGATGAGCCAAATGGTCGGCTAAAATACTCCCCTTAACGGCTTTTTGAGCATGGTACTCTATGTCATATTCTGACAGCAACATCTGCCAACGGGCAATTCTTCCCGTGAGAGCAGGCTTTTCGAAGACATACTTGATTGGATCCATTTCAGAGATTAACCAAGTAGTGTGACGAATCTTGTACTGGCGAAGACGTTTGGCTGCCCAAGCCAAAGCGCAGCAAGTTTTTTCAAGGATAGTATACCGAGTCTCGCAGTCGGTGAATTTCTTGCTCAAATAATAGATGGTAGACTCTTTCCGTTTGGTTTCGTCTTGTTGGCCAAGTACACAGCCCATGGAGTCTTCCAGGACGGTGAGGTAGATAATCAATGGCCCTCCTTCCACTGGAAGTGATAAAATCAGAGGGTTCAACAGGTATTCCTTGATACTGTCGAAGGCGGTTTAACAGTCTTCTGTCCAAACGCAATCCTGATTCTTTTTAAGTAATTGAAAATCGGCGCACATGTCGCGGTCATGAGGAATATGAATCTGGAGATGTAGTTCAAACGTCCCAGGAATCTTCTGACTTGTTTTTCAGTGTTTGGAGAAGGCATCTCTTGAATGACCTTAACCTTGTCAGGATCAGCCTCAATTCCTTTCTGGCTGACGATGAACCCTAAAAGTTTTCCCGAACGGACACCGAAGGTGCATTTATTGGGATTCAAATGGAGTTTGTACTTTCTCAACCGCTCGAATAGTTTTGACAGGTGGGTCACATGCTCCTCCTCTGTTTTAGATTTGGCAATCATATCATCGACATATACCTCGATTTCCTTATGTATCATGTCATGAAACAGAGTAGTCATGGCCCTTTGATAGGTTGCCCCGGCGTTCTTCAAACCGAATGGCATTACCTTGTAATAAAAGGTACCCCATGGGGTAATGAACGAGGTTTTCTCCATGTCTTTCGGCGCCATTTTGATCTGGTTATAGCCCGAGAATCCATCCATGAATGAGAAAACTTTGAACTTTGTTGTACTGTCAACCAGCATGTCAATGTGTGGTAAAGGAAATGCGTCCTTTGGACTAGCCTTGGTTAGATCTCTGTAATCCACACACATTCTAACTTTTCCATCCTTTTTTGGAACGGGTATGATGTTGGCTAACCATTGAGGATATTCTGACGTGGCGAGGAAACCCGCGTCAATCTATTTCTGTACCTCCTCTTTGATTTTGATGGCCATGTCCGGGTGAGTCCGTCTCAACCTCTGTTTTACTGGCGGACATTCCGACCTCAACGGTAAATGATGTTCCACGATGCTAGTATCCAACCCTGGCATATCCTGATAGGACCAAGCGAATACATCGGGGAATTCTTTGAGAAGCTTTTCCAAACCCTCTCTGGCAGTTGGACTGAACAGTGCCCCAATCCTGATTTCTTTTCTCTTTTTTTTAGAACCTAATTTTACCGTTTCCAATGGCTCTTTATGAGGTTCAATGGACCTTTCCTCCTGTCTGAGTAATCGGGAGATCTCTTCTGGAATTTCGTCGTCATTTTCTTCTTCAGCCTCAAATATCGGGAACTCAAAGTTGGGAGAAGGCATCGGATCGTATGCTTCAATGGGGTTTAAAACAAGCAATCTGCATGACGGTATGATTTGTGTTTAGAAGAGATATAGGAAATGCAAGAGTGTGTGCAGTGTATTTCTTTTACTGCTTGTTTTTATTATTGAGTTGTTTTTTAGGATTACCATTTTCTGAAAAAACAACAAGAGAAAACAGCAATTAATGCGGACATTACAGAACGACGTTATTTTATTAATGAACAAGTCGATTCTTAAAATTACAACCCTATAAAACAAAACTCTGTCGCTTTGGACAAAGCGAAGAGGGAAATTTACAGAAAGTGAGCCCTATCAAAACATCAGTTTCACCTGGGCAGGGTGAAAGGTTAAAGACGACAATTACTTTGACTTATGAACAATCTTCGAAACATCGACAGCAACCCATTGGCGGTGAACTCCTCGATGAATCACAAAGTCTAGCACCTTCCTTGATTTGACTTCAGAAATAACGCTGATTTCTGGTGGAGCAGGATCATTGGAATCTGTCTCCCAAGCAGAATTGTCGTAGGAGGAGTCCTCTGTTGCATTTTGCATAGCATTTGTGCTCTCAAGTAGATCTCCCTATCCAGTTGGCTGGATGTCTTCGAGCCTGATACGAGAGCTTTCGGGAGCAGTGTACTTGACCATATAGTGGTATTTCCCACTTGGTTGTCAAAAGGTGTCCCACACTTCTTTGGAACTGGATGAGTCATCCTTCTCGATGACGTTGACCTCTGGAAAAGCATAGTTGATGAATTCAAGTCCTGCAAACGTTGCAAATTCATCGTCGTACTGGACGTTTTCTGAATGACCTGATTGTTGATCCCATGACATGGTGGGGACGCAGGTATTCTTTTTAATGATGCTCAGCTGATTTTCATTGTTCGGCTGATTTCTTTGCCCCAAGTCTCCTGGATACGGCCGCCACATTGGCAGGCCATCCATCGGGCCATAATAGTCGTGGTCAAGGTTGTCCTTCATCAGAGTGTCCTCCTCTAATGAGTTTGGTGGAGCACGGCATCCTTCCGGATCACAATCTCCGTATATCATTTCGACATCTGACCTCGGTATAAATCTCAGACTTTGTGTAGGAAAGCAAAAAGGCGTAGGCACATCTTCCTAAGACGTATATCCGTCCTTGTTAAGATAGGACTCCCATTCTTCCTCCATATCAGAGGAATCATCTTTATTGATGGTATGCACTTCTTGAGGCACTGGGTGAAGGAAACCTCTACTGTGGAAGAAGTCTTGAATAGGATGAAGACTTTCATTGCTGGTAGTAGCTGTCTGGGTACAGGTTGCAGAAAAACCAAGACCCTTCTTTGTTTTATTGTCAGTAGGAATGACTAGTTGTCCCCATCCTGTTGTATTGGTACTCTCGACCGCTTTGATAGCATCTTTATATGAGGAAATGGAAGTTCCCTCTTCGGATTGATTATCCTTGCTCACCGACAGGGCTTGGAACTGAGTTCCAATAACCTTCTCGGGTTCTACACCAGTAGATGATGATAAGTTACTCACGAGCAAGGCTTGTTCTCCACAGACCGTGACGAGCTGGTTGTTCTGGACGAACTTTAACTTTTGGTGGAGGGTCGAGGTGACCACCCCAGCCTGATGTATCCAAGGTCTTCCTAATAAATAAATGTACATTACCCGGATGTCCATGACCTGGAAAGCGACTTGGAAAGTGTGAGGACCAATAGTTATGGAAAGGTCGACTTCGCCGATAACCGTTTTTTTGGACCAGTCAAATGCTTTGACGACGACCTCACTGGTTCTCATCGGGGGTCCTTTGAAGGATAATTGCATCAAAGTGGATTTCGGCATAACATTTATGGCTGACCCTGTGTCTACCAGTACGCTGGCTAAAGCATCACCCTGGCAGCTGGCCGTGATATTGAGCGCCATGTTATGACGGCGACCCTCTTCAGGTAATTCCTCATCACTAAATCCCAAGTTATTGCAGGAAATGATGTTAGAGATGATAATGTCGAACTGTCTGATTGTTACATCCTGTTCTACAAAGGCTTGCTCCAAGACTTTCTGTAGAGCCTCCCTGTGCGCTTCTGAACTAAGTAAAAGTGACAGCACAGAGATCTTTGAAGGAGTTTGTAACAGTTGATCAACAATGTTGTATTCACTCCTTTGGATGAGCTTCAGCATCTCATCAACGTTTTTCGAAAGGTCGGGATTACTGGATTGACCGACTGGTGGATTGGGAACTTCTGTCTGAGGTTCCTTTTCTTTGTTAAATTCTCCAACTCATCGGTTGAAGATTCGACCACTCCGTGTTACTCGACTGATGTCTGCAATATTCACGATGGAGGGTAATGGAATTTCCTTTCCATTCTCAACTGTTGTTGGACCGTATTTGTAAGGGATAGCCTTAGTTGATTCATACGGTAATGGTCCCGGTAGATAAATGACTATGGGAGCCTTCTGATATTTCCGACCATCGTAAGCAATTTTGATCCGTTCCTGGTTGGGAATTCTTAATTCGTCAAGTAGAGGGATGATTGTACAAACATCCCTAGCCTTCTGATGATCAGAGATTACGACAATGTCCTCAATTTGATCAGCGAGGTAGTACGGCACCCAGTTAATTGGTCCGGAACCCGGATATAGGCTAACTCTCTATGATCCACCTGACCCTGAAGAGCTGCTCGCACAAGGTAACATCCTTGGTTACTTTCCGAACAGACTCTACAACATTCATAGTTGTGTGGTGGCACCTGGCCACACCCGCTTTGAATACAATGTAACCTCACTAGGTCAGTTTCCACAGATCGAACGTCCCGACTTTGATGCCGAGTAGGGTTCCCGTTGGTAATACTAATTTGTTGGGTGTCTTCATCCATATAGATTGGAAGCCACCAGTGATTCAACAAGTGCTAAAGGGTTTCCTGGACAAGGGCACAGCCTTGATCATTTTCGCAACCCGCCCTACAACTCTAATAATCATGTCATACCAGGAACCCGAGCCGGGCCTGTTTAGCATGTAACTCCACCAGGCTGGTATTCATCAAGCGAATATCGAAGATTTGAATCATTTTGATCTGATAGGGATTCCTATCATGGTAGTCCTGGATCTATCCAAGATCCATCTGACGCTGGAGGGTCTCTTGTACAAAAGAGCATCCCTGTTTGTTTACCGAGCAAGTCAGATAGGAACTGTAATCGTGTCGCGGCAGATTATGATATTGGTTTTGCCTGGAATGCATCACCACCAAGTTGCGTTCATTGCATGGATGCCGTGGTTCTAAATGATGTTAGAATTCGTGTAAACCATGTTAACTCCACGAACTCGGTGCTCTTGGATCCATCCGAGATCCATCTGTTCCTGTAGAGCTGATTGCACCACAGAACATCCTCGATTGCTTTTAGAGCAGATATCACACTGGTGATAGTTATGAGGTGGCACATGGCCATATCCACTATGTCTGCAATGCATCTTGACCAGATTGGTCCTTAACATGAGTGAATCATGCATTTGATAGACGTTGTTAGTCTCTCCCTCTATCAAATTGACTGTAGCTTTCTCGGGTTGAGGCAGCGAGTTTGTGAGAACATTAGGATTTGTATCCTTGAAAGATAAGACCCTGCTCCTAACAAGCTTTTGTACGTCGGATTTGAAATTGAGACAGTTCTCTATGTTATGCCCTGGTCCTCCTTGATGGTAAGGGCAAGTCTGATCCACCTTAAACCAAAAAGGCAGATTTTCCGGTACTGTAAAAGGGGACTTAGTCTAGACATGCCCCTTAGCCAATAGTAACGGAAATAGTTCTGCGTACAATACGGGTATAGGATCAAATCCTGGTGGCCGCGTTGTACGGTTGTTATTGTATGGAAGATGAGCCAGCTAAAGAGGCTGTTGAGTCCTTTGCTGATTAGGTTGGCTTTGCGCAACCTGAGGTTGATACGTAGAAATATGCGCAGGATTGATAGCAGGAGTCACAGCCGCTACTGGCTGATAATGTCGCCTTTGCTTTCCGAGAGAGATATTCCCAATATCTTGCTCTTTTTTCTTAGGGAGAGCACTACCGTATCGCTTTGTACTACTTGATGATCCAGTGTCTTTGACTAGACGTCCTTCTCGGACGGCTTCCTCAAGACGAACTCCCATACCGACCATCTCGGTGAAGTCACTGGGCGCACTGGCAACCATTCTGTCGTAATAAAATGAGCTTAAGGTATTTAAGAAGATCTTTGTCATATCTTTTTCCTCAAGAGGTGGACAAATTTGAGCGGCAATTTCACGCCATCTCTGAGCGTATTCATTAAAGGTTTCTTTGTCCTTTTGTGACATTGATCTGAGTTGATCTCTGTCGGGTGCCATGTCCAGATTGTATTTATATTGTTGGACGAAGGCTATGCCAAGATCTCTGAAAGTGCTAATCGTAGCAAGGTTTAAACCCATGTATAATTTTAGTGCAGCACCGGTTAAACTGTCCTGAAAGTAGTGAATCAGTAAATCCTGATTCTCTGTCTGAGCTGACATTCGCCGAGCGTACATCACCAAGTGACTCTGAGGGCAAGAGTTATCCTTGTACTTTTCAAAGTCGGGCACCTGGAATTTGTGCGGGACTTTCACATTAGGGACCAAACAGAGTTCCGCGGCGTCCTTTCCAAATAAATCCTGATCGCGAAGGGCCTGCAGTTCTTTATACATTCCCAGGAACTGTTCCTGGAACTCATTCATTCTTTCGAACATGTTGTTGTTTCCACCAGAAGGTATCTGTGGAATCTGTCCTTCCGGGACAGTGTGTACCATGGGCAGTGGTATAGTCATTATGGTCGAGACTCTCGGTGCCTCCCGAAGTTTGTAACCTTCAGGAGTTGCTGTCATGCCCCTGGCATCTTCGCTTTCCCGAAGTTTGTAACCTTCAAGCCCAGCGGTTCCTGCTGCGGTTCCCTGATCCTCATTGATCGGCGGAACATATCCTTCCGGGATATAGTTAAGTGGCATGCCCCAGGGACGATCTTTTGGCATTTTGTACCTAGGATCGGACTTCTCCACTATGGGCGTTGAGGTGATCTCCGAGATCACAGTCCTTTGTAGCTGAGCTTCTGCCATGGCTTGCATGTCGTTATGAACCTTTCTCATATCCTCTCTCAGAGCATCGATCTCTTCTCTCAACTCTCTGTTCTCTTCCTCGAGATCATCCATCTTTTTCTGACGTTTGGCCCGAGTATTGTACGAATTAGACAGTTTGATTCTAGAATCGAGACACAAACATGAGATTCGTAGGTAAGAAGAATACGTGACGTGAGAATGATGAATGTAATGATTATATTAATTGTTTTTTTTTGTTTAATCAAAATAAAATTTGACAATTAGATTGCAAATATCAAACAGTGGGAAAACCCCGTTTTATTGAATTCAAAGGATTGCGAAAATAGAAATACAGTAAATTACAAGGTGCGGAAAGAGAAACCTAAGCTAAGGGGTCCCGAGTCCTCTCTGGGGAGAAACTGGGTGCTGATTCTGGTACTTTCCTTTTCTTGGACCGGGGCTCTTGGGCCGTTGTCGGGTTGTCATTCCTTTGCCAAGTGAAAGGAACAAGCAAATTCCTTTGGTCATCCTGATTATCCACAGCATGTTGCTCCAAAATCTCAATCAGAGCATCCTTATCTTTTAGCAGTCGCTGTATTTTGGTACACTCTACATTGAGGGTGCAGTACTTTTTCTTCCAAGACCTCCTCTCCTGTTGAACTTTGTTGAGAGTGACCTCAAGTTTCTCCGTTTCAGTCATGAAGTATATGACAGATTCCCTCGGCGGAAGAACTCCATGACGAGGATAAGGCATCTTTAGCTTGAGAGCTCTAGTTTGTACCCAGTGGAGATAAGGCTCCACCGAGACACAGTCCGGTTTTCCTAGAGACTCTCGTCCTTTCTTATGAACATGTTTCCAAGCGTGCACTATTTCCATCTTTAGTGCCCTGTCATTTTCTCCTTCTTTGAAGAAAAGACCTTCCAGATGAGCATTACGCTGGATATGCCTCATCTGGTATCCAAATTGACGACGAACCAATACTGGATGGTAGTTGATTCCTCCCTTAGTTCCTATGAGGGGTACGTTGGGGAAGTTTCCACAACGATCAATGATCATGATCCCGTCATAAATCCTATTGTACCAATCTATATCAGAGTTGGTAAGAGACATGATTTTTTGTGACCAACGCAAGGCACTCTTATGATCCCAAAACGCAGCAGACTTGGGTAAATGGGAGATAAACCATTTGTATAGCAGGGGTACACAGCATGTGATCATCCCTCCGCTGTACAAATTTCCTAAGTGTACAGAATGATACGCGTCCGCGAGCAAAGTTGGCATAGGGTTTCCAATGAGAAAAACCTTAATGGCGTTGATATCGACGAAGCTATTAATGTTGGGAAACAGAAATAACCCGTAAGTGAGTAAGACAAAGATGCTTTCAAAAGCAGTCATGTTCCCTATACTAGCAAAGTACGGAGCCTTCTTTGCCAGGAACTGGGATGGCAAACCTGGGAGCCCGCCCTTGGTGGTCATGTGAGTCTTGATTTCTGACTCATCCAAATAGATTGCTCTTGCAATGGTCTGATCCTTTGGAATTTCTTCCAGTCCAGAAAATGGAGCTCGATCAGTAATGTGTAGATCGGTTAGGTGAGAATACTCCTCCAGCGTTGGTGCGAGCTGGTAATCTGGGAATGTGAAACAGTGATAGACCAGATCGTAAAACTGAATGAGTTCCTCCATGATTCCTTCAATCACATGGACTCTTAACAGAGGTAGCAGACCTCCGTACTTGGCTCTAAAAGCTTCAGGTTTAGTGATCATCCTCGCTAATCCTCTCAAATCTTCTAGTTTTGGAACCCTGAAGGTATACTTATGAGTTCTCCTTCTACTGAAGTCCATGAGCTCAATCTTTTTCTCTGACATTTGCAATCACTGTCTTAGTTTAATTTGAAAAAGAGAGACTAGAAGAGAAAATTTTTCTTTGATGTAATGTTTTTTAGATGAATGCATGAATGCAGCACACAAAAACATAGAAAAAACATGGGGTCAAAGGGTCGGTGTCATGAAGTCAAGGCTCTACCCCCCCCCCCCCCCCAAGGTTTATACTAGTGATTTTTGTACCTGTCTCTCAAAATCATCAGTTCTTGTCGAGAAAACACCAGTGGTCCGGGAACCGTGCTAGGTGATGTTTTTTGAAGAACCATTAGAAGAGGGTAGTATCGCGTGACAACCATTTCCAATAGTTTCCGCACTACTAAAAGAGGTTTTTCCTAGGTGTATACTCAATATTTCCACATGCGGCATCACACGTATTCCCATTAGCAAAAAAATAAACACATATATCAATTAGGAAAAGCAGTATATATATTTCTCCTAAAGTCCTAGACTTTAAAGAGCTATGAATCCTATGTTCCTGACAAAAATGGCTCCCCGGCAAGTCGCCATTCTGTGGTATCTTCCCAACTTTAAAGGTTTTGACCTAAGATCCTAGTGAAGTCAACAAAAATCCTATCCCAGTGAAATCCCCAAAGAAAGAAAGAAAAGAAAAGAGCCCCACGGTGGGCGCCACTTTTATGTGGCACTTTTTAAGGTTTCTTCTTAAGAGATGGGAAGAGAACAAGATCTCGTTGTCCCCAGTGAAATCGCCATTTTTTCTGTAGTGCGAATTTTTGAACGTGGTTGCAAAGCACTATCGCTTTTGGGGTACTACAGTTCGATTCATTTTTTATCCTATTGAAGCTGATGAAGGAAGGGAAATAGATGTCTCCAATTAACCCTGCTTGCATACTGAGTTTAAATAGATGACTGTTGGTTTACAGATGCTATTGAGATTATGGGTCTCCCTTAAGTTATTTTGTTAAAATAGTGCCTGGGCGATTGGTGGGAGTTTAAGATTGATGCTTTTCGATTGATATGTGAAGGTATGGGATTTGGGACTTTGGATTAGTGTGCTCGCTAAGATTTTTCTTTCAATCTTATGCCTACGTATTCCCGTTTACCGAAACAGTGAAATCAGAGCGATCGTAGTTCCTCCTATTCTATGGGAGGAAATGGTGTTTTAGTGTCTTGTTCAAAGCCCAAGACGTGAAGCTGAAAAGGTGGTTTATATCTTTTTCAAAGCCCAAGATATGAAGTTGAAGGGTCCATTTGTATCTTGTTCGAAGCCCAAGATGTGAAGCTAAAAAGGTGTTGTCTTTAGAGAGAATTTGTCATCTCTAAAGGGGGTCTGTTTGTCACGACTGTTGGGTGACTGACTATAAAGAAGGATTACTTTAACCGGGATATGTGAATCCTAGAAATGCCATAATTTCCTTTATAGGGGGCTTTAACCTGAAGGAGAAGAATTTAACTCAGTGTAGAGCAATGCCATCTTTCCTTAGGAATTTCTCACGCTAAAAGAGGGACAGTGGCGTGGATGTAAATAATCCAGAGGCTTGCCGCTTACAGCGATTAGATGAAAGGAGTTGTTGATGTTTGTATCCTGTGAACGAGGCACAGTTTTGATGCTAAAAGGTTGATTAAATCAACTGGGGTTTTTCTTATACAAAGCCTAAGAGGAGACTATTCGCCCAACAAGAGGGTGTTTTTATATGTCTCGTACGAAGCCCGAGAGGGAGGCTAAAAGGGTTGACTCAACAAGAGAGTGTTTTTAGATGTGTTTTGTACGAAGCCCAAGACGGAGGCTAAAAAAGGTTTAACTCAACAAAAGAGTCTTTTATACTCAACAAGAGAGTGTTTTTGTATCTCGTACGAAGCCCGAGATGGAGGCTAAAAGGATTGCTGTTTCAGGTGAGTGACAGGTCCAGTAGGTTGGTTAAAAGAGAAAATCAGTTCTTATAAAGAGACTGATTAAAGGTAAGGCTATGCTTTGGGATTGATTAGAGGAATAGGGTTATTTCCTGTTCTTTAAGGAAATGGGGAATCCAGAGGGTATCAGAGACAGTCCGAGTCTACTGGTGTTTTTTCCCTACTTGAGAATGCCTTCGAGACTCAAGGAGATTAGACTGTCCAAGTCTAGAGTTTTATCTTTTGTACTATGCTTAAAGAAACAGTAGTAGTATGTTCACGGTAGAAAGATCTAGACTCTTTGAAAGACTGTTCTATTAAGATGACTAATTTATGTTCCTATACCTCTAGGAGGTCGTCGGGACAATTTGTACGAAGCCCAAGAGGAGGCTGGAAACTTTTAAGAAGCCGAGGGACAATTTGTACGAAGCCCGAGAGGAGGCTCTCTTATCGAAGGAAGATTCCTTATACGAAGCCTAAGAGGAGGTTGTGAATACTTCTAAGAAGCTGTAGGGTCCTTGTACAACGCCCTAGAGGAGGCGGGGATGCTTTTAGGAAGCTTGTGGGTCCCCAAACCCCGAGAAATTCAAGACAGGCTATTCACAGAGAATAGATCAAGCCAGGAAAGTCCGAGAATTTGGAATAAACTTAAGAGATGCCATTCATGGAGAAAAGATCATCTCTGGGGAGTAGAATTTTTTTGACAATTTCTAAGAGTGACAGTCTGAGAAAGGGTTCACCGAGAATGTTTCCTTTCACGTCTCCATATTGTTTAACCCCAAGAGGAGGGAAGAATGTGTCTGGTAATCCTATAGGGGATCTAGTTTTGTCTATTTAAGAGTGACCAACAGGGCTTAGTGCTAGACGTAGTTGTCGGGGAAACTCTAAATATATATACTAGTATTACACAGTTGATATGAGTTTATGAAAGAAGACTTACAGTGAAACAACCCCACAATACAGTTTATATGTATATGAAAGCGGATAAAGAAAGCACATAAACACTTACTCGGCTGTAGAGCTTCCATGCTATTTGGTTAGTTGTTTAACAAAGAAAGATTGAAAACAACAGTATATTCAAAATTAAAGGAGAAAGTATTTTGAAAAGATGTTGGGGCTTACAGCTCAAGGAGAGGCCCAAGGTTTATCAGTGATCGCACTGTCGTTTTGCACAGAGGGACTTATACAAGTGATTGAGGCCCAAGAAAGGTTTTCTGTACAAAGGTATGGGTTTTACACTCTCTCAAGAGGCCCAAGTGTTTAAAGAAAAATAATGGGGCTTACAACACGAGGGTAGGCCCAGATGATTGGGTTTTTTTATTGGCGATCGCGCCGAGGTTTTCTTTTAACGCAGGGGGACTTATACAATGTCTGAGGCCCAAAAGTTTTGGTTAAAAGGGGATTGGGTCTTACACTTTAATAGAGGCCCAAAAGATTTATTTTTGTACAAGTGGTGGGGCTTACAGCTCAAGGAGAGGCCCAGGGTCATTTGTTTGAAAATGGCGATATTTTTGAAAACGCGGTGGGTCTTATACAATGCATTGAGGCCCAAAATGGTTTGGTTTTCAAAGGGGTTGGGTCTTACACTCTAATAGAGGCCCAAAAGATTTTGAATGGGTCTTATAGCTCGAGGAGAGGCCCAAGGTTTGTTTTTCAACGGACGATGATCGCGTCGAACTTTTTGAAATACAACGGGACTTATACAATAAGTGAGACCCAAAATAGGTTTGTATTTACAAAGGATTGGGTCTTACACTCTATTAGAGTCCCAAAAGTGTTTGAAATTATTTGATGAGGGTGAAAATCAAAGAAACCCTAATTTGTTATTCTTTAAAAGTAAATATTTAAAGAAAATCAAATAAAATACCAAATAAGTTTGAATAAACCATTTGTGATTTTTGTTTAAGGTTTGAGAAATGAGGGATTAATCACAAGGTTAATTAAAACTCACTTGGTTTTGATTTTCAAAGTAAATATTCACTTTTAAAATGTTTAAAAACATTAAAAAGGAATTTATTCACAAAAATACTAATTATATTAAATAAATAATATAAACTTAATTTTTTTTTGTGGAATAAAATATTTCAACATTTTTGTGATTTTTTTGCAAAAAGAACCAATAAAAAATAATTAAAATTGAAAGAGTTATTAATTTTCCAATTAATTAATAAAACATAAAATATTGGAAAAAATAGCAAAAATGTGAGAAAACACAAAATGGCATGGGTGGGGTTTGAACCCACGACCTCAAGGTTATAGGGCGCGTGCCTTACCACTGGGGTGGTGATACATCCATTGCTTGAAGTGAAACCACAAATGTATAAGGCATGCCTTGTTTTCTAGGCCTGGTCAAGGCAAGGCAAGACAAGTTTTGCCAAGAAACGGGAAGGTCCATAACTTTCTCATTTCTTAATGGTTGGGGACAAAATTTATATGCATCTGGCCTAGAATTTCACAAGGAATCCAATGGTGGTGGTATTTTTTTTCAGATCATACTCCCTCCTCAAAACCCGATAGTGGTTTTGAAAAAGGCCTATAATTGCATTTTCTATGCTACACTTTGATACAGACATGAATTACATGATGAATTGGTTCAAACACAACATATATAACATGTATGAGGTGTGTATGATCAGTGGACTTCAAAGCAATGCATATTTTGGAAAGTTCAAGTCATGATGCTTACCTCTTTTTGAGCTTTTGGAGTTTTCTGTGCAATCTGCCAAGCTTCTTGTTCCAGAAATGGTTTGATGCTTTGGACACTCTCAAATGATCCCTTATAAGTTTTGAGGATGGTTGGAATCAGCTGGAACCTGCAAAAACACAAACTGACCCTTTCTTGCAAAATGGGTTAAAATGACCAAAATAGCAACTATCTCAAATGGTGTTCCAGATGGGGGGAACCATTTGGGATAGTTCAAGGATGTTATTTGGGGTGTGTTTGAGGTTTTATCTAGTTTAGAAAGTGACTGAATCAAGACATGGCTTGAAAAATGCACAAAAGGCCTATTTTGAGGTTTTGAGAGGTGACTTTGTGATTTTGGTGTTACAGGTCACTTTTGATAGTTTGGATCACCTACATATGATGTTTATGAGGTGTTAGGATCATGAGTTGTGATGGAAATGCTCTCTAACTCAAAAACTCAGAGTTACCTTGCTAAAGAATGCATTTTGGCCTAAAGAGAGGGATTTTGAGGAAAGCATCTGTTTGATGGCTTTGGTGTACTCTAACTGAGTACAAATGAGATCTATTTATAGTAGAGCAAGTTTGTTTTGGGATCAATAGTGAATGGCAACTGCAACAGAGGTTTGGCCAATGGTTGCACTTTGGAATCCAAGTCTCCTCTAGCCATTGACTAGAGGTTAGGACACAGGGCTGTGGTTCCCTTGGTCTTGGATAAGTCTTGACTGAATTCAGTTGCAAATGGGTCAGTCCATCCCACCTTGGTGTATGCATTGAATGCTCCAATCCAAAATTCGAGTCTTGTCCCTCTTTTAGGAAATTCTAGGTTTGGCATGCTACTTTCTGTTCCAAGGACTTTTGAGGCTTGGCTCAGTGTTTGTCTCCTTTTGATTTGATCCTCAGATGTGTCCAAAGTGATGACAAGGCTTGGAATTATCTGATTTTTCCAAATCGAGAAAAAATGCAAAATTCTGCCTAGCCTTGGCAGTTTTCGGCAAGGCATATTGTCATGGTCATATCTCTTGGCCCAAGTGGAATTTGGTGATGTTCTTGGCCATTTTGGAAAGCCCCTCATACGATACAACAACTGTTTTATCATATTTAGTTTTGATACCTTTTGGATCCAAGTGAAAAATCCCCCTACATCTGGAAAAAAGTGAAGGCAGATTCTGACTTAGTGAAAATTTCTCTAAGTGTTGGAAAAAAGTGACATTTTCACTTTTTGTGATTTTGATCATTCCATAACTCAAAATCCATGAGGAATTTAGAGGGAAGTCAGTTTTAAGCTTTTGTAGAGGGTAATGAGATCTACAGATCAGGCTTTGGATGGGGAAAATGGTTTTGTGGTTTAGGAGTTATGATCCTCCAAAGTTGGTACCCTTGCCACTTTGTTCATAACTTAGAAAATTTTCTTAGTTTTTATGGTTACCCCTTTTACAAGTTATCCCACTTTTCTTGATTTTTCTTGATGAATGATGATTCAAATCATACATTAACATCATTTTAGGGTTAAAAAACCATTTTTGTGAAAAATCTCAAAAAGTCAAAGTTGACTTTTGTGCATAGTTGACTTTTTGTCAGATGAATCCCAAACTGTGTGATCCTTTAGGAAATCATGTCCTTGCCCTAACTCAAACTTGATGGACATGGTCCATGGGTGTTATAGGGTATATTTAACCATGTCCTAGGGTTTGGGAGCATGTCATGGTCAAAAGTCAAAGATACAATTGACTTTTCTCGCGAAACCCTAACTGTGGCACTGATGAAATTGAGACTTGCTGCTCAAGCTTCCTGGATCAATCCATTGTTACAAATGGATCAATGTGGTAGGTTGGAGACCCTAAAATCCTCTCTTGAGGTCTTGGTTCATGATTTGTCCCAAAAGTCAACTTAGGGGTGAATTAGGTCAAGAAACCCTAATTCCTGATTTTTGATGTATGCATCCCCTGAGGTCAAATTGACTTGATGCTTAGGCCCATGAGGTTCCATGGAGTATTTTAGGATATGCTTTGAAGCATTGGCTCATGCCCAGAGGAAAATTTCCATCTGGAGGCCCTGGTCGACCAAACCCTAATTTGGTGACACTGGCGATCTTGGGGCTTGATCCACCTGGAAGGGAGCAACCTTGTGCTTAATCCTTGAAGTGGGAGTCCTCTTGATCCCTTGTGGATATTTGAGAGGCTAGACAAGTTGAAGATCATGTCATTTCTTGATTGACCCTTTGTCTAAAAGCTCTGAGAGGGCTGGAAACCCTAAATTTGATTGTAGTGGATGCTCACCCATCTTTAGGGAGACTGATAAGGTATGATGGTTCCTCCATATTGTGATGATGATTTTCACAATGATGGGAAATCTTAGTGGTCAAAATTTGGGGTATGACAACAGGTAACCTATGATTTTAGATAGACAGGTGTCTAATAAAATCATAGCCACACGTTTGAAAATACCCGGTTTGATGTTCTCAGAGTCAATAATACCAAGAGGTTTCTGACTTGCGATATTTCTGACCAAGACGTCTTCTATCTTATAGAAATATCATTGAACAGAAATATTAAACAAGAAAATATTTGCACAAGTCAGAATCACAATTTTTACTGAAGGAGTTGAACACATTAGAAAAGAAAGTTCATTATGGACAAAGTTCCATTTTTAAATTTTTTAGAATGAACAGAAATATATCTTCAGCTAGGGATTTTGTGAAGATATCAGCCCACTGGTGGTCTGTATCTATGAACTCTAAAACAATAACCCTTTTATGAACATAGTCTCTAATAAAATGGTGTTTGATTTCTATCTGTTTAACTCTAGATTGTAAAATAGGATTCTTACTTAGGCAAATAGCAGTTGTGTTATCACAGAAGATAGGGATGTTACTCTCATATATCTGGAAATCTTCAAGTTGATTTTTCATCCAGAGCATCTGAGTGGTGCAAAGTGATGCTGAGATATATTCTGCTTCAGCAGTTGATAGTGCAATGATTTATTGTCTTTTGCTTGCCCATGAGACAAGATTGTCACCCAGAAACTGGCAGTTTCCAGAAGTACTTTTGCATTCTAATATATCTCTGGCATAATTTGCATCACAGAAACCTGATAGCTTGTATTATGATTTTTTCTTATACATCAAGTCGAGGTTAGATGTTCTTTTCAGATACCTTAGGATTCTCTTAACAGCTGTTAAGTTAAGTTCCCTTGGATATGATTGGAAACGAGCACAAAGACATACACTGAATAAAATATTTGGACGAGAAGAAGACAGATAGAGAAGAGATCCTATCATACCACGATAAAACTTCTGACAAACCTTTTTACTTACCTCATCTTTCTCCAGAATGTGTGTAGGATGCAGGGGAGTCTTTGTTTGTTTTCTATCTGACATATCAAATTTCTTCAAGAGCTCTTTTGTGTACTTGCTTTAATGAATGTATGTGACTTTTGGAGTTTGATTTATTTCTATTCCTAGAAAGTATTTTAGCTCTTGCATCAGACTCATTTCAAACTATGCCTCCATTAGCTTAGAAAATTCTTGACACACATATGGATTAGCAGAACCAAAAATTATATCATCTACATAAATTTGACATATCATCATATCGTTTCCAAAATTCTTACAGAAAAGAGTAGTGTCCACTTGACCTTTGGTAAAGTCATTTTCTAAAAGAAAAGAACTTAGTTTTTCATACCAAGCTCTGGGAGCTTATTTCAGACCATACAATGGCTTCTTAAATTTAAAAACATGTTCTGGAAACTTGACGTTTTCAAAACCTGGAGGTTGGTGAACATATACTTCTTCAGTAATGTATCCATTCAGAAATGTGCTTTTGACATCCATTTGATACAAGATAATACCATGCTTAATAGCAAAAGAAATTAAAAGACGGATAGATTCTAACCTAGCGATTGGAGCAAAGGTTTCATTATAGTCAATACCTTCTTGTTGACTGTAACCTTGTGCAACTAGTCATGCTTTGTTTCTGACGACCTCTCCTTTCTCATTCAGTTTGTTTCTAAACACCCACTTGGTTCTAATAATATGAGTTCCCTTTGGCTTGGGTACCAGATCCCAGACATCATTTATGGAGAACTGATTTAGCTCTTCTTGCAATGCCAGAATCCATTCATTGTCCTGAAGTTCTTCTTCACAAGAGGTTGGTTCTATCAGGGACACCAATCCCATAAGCATTTCCTTAGTTTGTTTGAAGGTGGATCTTGTTTTGACAGGTTCAGCTTTGTCTCCTAAAATCAATTATTTGCAAACGGTTTGTCTATGCCATTACTTTTTCCGAGTTTGAGGAAAATCAGTTGCTTCTGATGTATATTTATCATCGTTCTTTGATTATTTATTCTCAAAGTCTTTTGCCTTTTCTCCAGAACCTGCAAGGGTTATTTCTAGATCTGCAAAATCCTCAACTAGCTTTGACTTTTCTAATTCAAGATTATCGTCGAATCTAACATGGATTGACTCTTCCACAATACATGTTTCTGTATTGTATACTCTGTAGCCCTTAGAGCGTTCTGAGTATCCCAACATAATACATTTATGTGCTTTAGAGTCAAACTTGTTCATATTCTCTTTAGTATTCAGAATAAAGCAAGAACATCCAAACGGATGGAAATAAGAAATGTTGGGTTTTCTTCCCTTACATAATTCATAAGGAGTCTTTTCCAAAATAGGCATGATAGAGATCTTATTCTGAATGTAACACGCTGTATTCAAAGCTTCTACCCAAAAGTGCTTAGCCACATTAGTTTCGTTGATCATGGTTATTGCCATCTCTTGCAACGTCCTATTCTTCCTTTCTACAACTTCATTCTGCTGTGAAGTTCTGGAGCAGGAGAAATCATTGTATATGCCATTAGAGTCAAATAACTCTTCAAAACACTGATTCTCAAACTCGCCACCATGATCACTTCTGACTCTAACGATATTAGAATTAAACTCATTTTTCACTTTAGAACATAAACTAGTAAACACAGAATGCGACTCATTCTTGTGACTTAGGAATTTTACCCATGTCCAACAGCTGTAATCATCCATGATGGCAAGTTCATACTTCTTACCATTGACTGATGTTGTTTTTACTGGACCAAACAAGTCAATGTGTAGAAGCTCTAAAGGACTAGAGGTGGAAACAACATTTTTAGATTTGAAAGATGTATTGGAAAAGTTACCTTTCTGACATGCTTCATAGAGAGCATCTGAAGTAAACTTCAGCTTGGGCAGGCCTCTGACTAACTCAAGATTATTTAGCTGAGAAATCCTCCTCATGCTAATATGACCCAAGCTTCTATGCCACGCTCATTGTTCATCGTTAATAGACATTAAGCATTTAACATCGTGGTTTTTAAGATCAGAAAGCTTTATTTTGTAAATATTGTTTTTCCTCTTTCCAGTGAAGAGAACTGTGCCATCTTTCTGACTAACATCCTCAAACATCAACTGAGGTGAGTGCATGTGAAACATTAAATGTAGCTAATGATAAATTTGTTTGGAGAATCCAAATCAGCCAGGATTCCTTACATGTGTAAGAGACGTGGGGAATATTTTTGCGACTGTTGGTGTACCTAGGTAGAGGTTATTGATTACCCCTAGGGTTAGCTTTCAAATCCCTATAAAAGGGGTGCAACCCTTACACCCCACCTTTTTAGACACTATCTCTTCCAAAGATTTCATCTAAACTTCATTAAGCCCAGAGAAAATTTGTGTTCTAGCTTCAACAAGTCAAACTCTCAATCTTTTATTAGCATGTACATGTCTTTAATCTTCCTTCCTTATTTTCTCCTTTTATGAAAATCATTAGGGATTTAGATGAGAGTGGTAAAGTGATAGTGATAGAGCCTTCAAACATTAGAGAATAGTATGAAATGTATCTGCAATGCACGAGGAATGTAAAATGGGTGGATGGTTCAATTCAGGCTCTTAGAAGTAGGCGTATTTGGGAGTTACAAGAGCAATAGTAGTTCCACATGTGATAGCGACTCTCTTTCTTCCTATTCTTTCCTAGGAAACTCCCAATAATTGATGAAGTCTGCATATGTTAAATATATGAGCATTGAAGATATCGGGACCTTATACACCAATGAGGAAAGGGTTGCCTCCTTTCGGAATTGTAAAAAAGGAAGATGTTATAGCGTGTGCTAAGAAGGGTCGGGTTAACATCGTATTTTCAAGAATTGGAGAAAAGGGATATGTTTTTCTTATGAATTCACTTTATAAGAAAAATAATATAAATTTTTTAAAAATTAAATATAAAATAACTTATTATATTTTTTAGAGAATGAGAAGCAGAGGGTTCTACGACACACTAAGTACATAAGAAAAATAGAAAGATTGGGGGGTAAAAACCTAACACAATGTAATAAAAAATAAACAACCTAAATGAGTGACACATAAAATTCATAAAAAGTAAAGTATCCAAAAATCCTAATCCAAGTCACTCAATTCCACACCACTTGCATAACCCATCACACCCAGAGACAAGAACATAACTGAATTGCAAAAAAAAAGGTGTGTGATACGACGAGTACTGTCAATTCACAAATATTTAATAACAACGAATGAACCCAAACATCATCATGATAACAAATTCACAGTTCTTCAATTCACAAAATCAAAGTCATTTCTAACAAATTAGTCCAAAATGAACCACAGAGTACTGAAGTTAATTTAACAACATCCCAAAATATCCTGGTGCGGCAAACACAAAGCCATAAGCTGTGAATCCTGCAGATCTCAACATATTTAAAGTGGAACTAGGAAACCAAAGATAAAAATCAAACCACCAATGAGATCCAATATAATTCTACTAACACAAAAACACCCATAATATGAATATAAAGTAACCATGATGTACCCTAAAACAAACATAACGAGCAAAAACGATCTATTTAAAAAATCGATAGTGAAACTCATATCAAAGACATATCTAAGCTCACACGGGGTAGGAGGAGTATTGGCAGTGTAATTTAGCTATAATAATAGTTTCATTCTGTTGCAAGTAAGTGACTTGCAACACAAGCAAACTCTCATAACTTGGCGGTAATATATATATATATATATATATATATATATATATATATATCCTTTGTAACACATTTAGATTATTCTAATAAACATTATATTACCCTAATTTCATTATAATTCAGTCAAAACTCATTGTCCCTCGTTATGCTTATTTCCATGTGTCAAGCTATCCTAACAAAGTGGTACCAAAAACACCAATTCGATCAAAGCTTCTATCAATGGTAAATGGAGGCACAACCTCTTATCAATTCCCTACAAATCTACAAGTGTTCAACTGTTAACACTATGATAGATGACGCACACAAAGGAATGTCATATTCATATTACAATACATTCTTGAAATCGTGAATGATGGGTTCTCAGCATTGGAAGCTAATGCAACAGAAGCGTAGAAGTGTGCTCATAAAAAATTTAGTGAAAAGATGGGAAATGTTTATTATTGACCCATCAATGTGTGAATTTAAACATATTTGAGAAGATGATTGAGGAAGAAATAACAAACGATGTATGGGATACACTCAAAAGGTTGTATGAAAGTGATGAAAGGTTGAAGACGGTCAACTTGAAATATTTGAATAAACAATATGAAAACACACTGATAATGAGTTAGTTGAATAATTCTTTTCATGATTGGTGTTGCTGACCAACCAAATGAAGTCTTGTGGTGAAAAGATAACCCAGCTACAAAATTTTTAGAAGGTGTTGAGGGCTCTAACATCCAAATTCGATCACATTATTGTGGTAATTGAAGAATCAAAATATCTAATTAATATGAAGCTCTAGAAATGACAAGAAACCTTGGAGGCTCGTGAGTTGAGGTTGCAATAGAAAAATTATGAGAAGGTCACAAAACAAGCCTTGTAGGCCAAGTTTTTCAAGAATATGAGAGAATATGCCTTGAAGATCAACAAATGGAAAGAAAAGTGGAATAATAAGTAATGGAATGATGAAGGTGCTGACAAGAGTTTAAAGATTCAAGGAGACGCATGCAAGAATGGTGCTTCTCACAACAAGATATTCAAGAAGACAATGGATGTAAAAGAAGTGAAATATTATTGCTTCCAAACGTGATTATGAAGAGTTGATATTGACGACTAATACATATTTGGCATAAGATAAGGCTAGTGTGTGGTATCTTAACACATGCTAAAATAACCACATGACAATCAACAAAGATTGGTTTATCAAGCTTAATAAATCAGTGAGAAGGTCATTATATTTGAATATAATAGCATTGTTACATCTAAGGGTGATTAGTCACCATTTATGTTAGATTTATCATCATTTGATTGTTAGAAGCATGTGAAATATTGTCGATTTTGTAGTAGTTTAGGCCTTTTTTAGTAGTTTTTTGTCGTGTCTTAATCTGTAGTGGTTTTACTGTTTCTGAGCTATTTTATGCGCTTGAGGTAGTGCTTCATGTGTTTACACACTTAAGTTTTATTTTAGTTAAAATTTTGTTTCTCTGCAACTAAAATTTTATTTCAGTTTTTTTTATTATTATAATTTTGTTACTGCTAATATTTGTCTGATATTTATATGCAGGGAGAGACCTCAGCTAATTTTCCTTTGACGCAGAACCAGAGAGAACATTACACCCTCGACTTAGACAAGCTCGGCAAGCAAGACTAGCTGATCAAGAGGGAGTCAACTATGACCACTTAGATACATAATCAGAAAGAGAAGTAGAAACACCGGTTATGGCTGACAATCAAGAAGAAAGACTTATAGGATATTATGGAAGAGCAAACGCCCCTGGAGGTCGTTTAACCATAGTTAACCAACC
Organism: Lathyrus tuberosus; assembly: GCA_022829125.1. NCBI lineage: Eukaryota > Viridiplantae > Streptophyta > Magnoliopsida > Fabales > Fabaceae > Lathyrus > Lathyrus tuberosus. The sequence continues at coordinate 31,204,830 of JALAZF010000007.1, forward strand.
AGTGAATGTTATAAATTTTCAGTTGCATTCAACCACTATCCGTCAACTCAAGAAGAGACCTTTCACAGGAAAAATTAATAAAGATGCAAATAAACATCTACAAAGGTTTCTTACTATGAGTACTACTTTAAAGATAGATGGGCACACTAAAGAATCCAAAAAGTTGAGAATGTTTTCGTTTACTTTAGCTAAAGATGTCGTAGAATGGTTTACCTGTTACCTGCTGGAAATATCACCACTTGGGAACAAATGGAAACAAATTTTCTGAATGAGTATTTTCCTGGTTCAGTTTTTCATAGGAAAAGATACGGTATCATGAACTTTAAACAAAAAGAGGGTGAATCACTTGGTGATTCATATAAGAGATTCAAGAGGTTACTTGTTGCTTGTCCTACTCACAACTTAGATTAAACTGAACAGATGTAGATGTTTGTTAATGGCATCAGGTTGAAGACTAAACAACTGATTAATACAGCTGCTGGTGGCTCATCCAACTTTACAATAGCAACTGACATCAAGAAGATAATAGAATCCATTGCTGCTAATGAACACTAAGAGTTGTATGATAGGTGTACAGGCAAGCCATAAGGAGTGATAGATTTGAAACTTGATACTCAGAGTATAAATATGGAAGAGCAAGTTGCTGCTGAAGTTGAAAGAAGACTCAAAGCAATGAATATAGGTAGTCAACAGATGGCTAAAGTGCAATCGGTCCAAGCTGTTAGTTGTGAAATTTGTGGTGGCCCTCACTTTGCTATGTGTTGTGTTGCAACTGTGCAACAAACTGAAGAAGTGAATTATCTGAAGTAGAACAACCCCTATTCTAATACTTATAATCCAGGTTGGAAGAATCATCCAAACTTCTCATGGAAAGATAAGCAAAGGAGTGTTAAAAAACAGGGTCCTATTCATTATCAGAATCAACAATAGTACCAACCTCAGAAAAACTACCAGAATCAGTTTCAACAACAATATCAGAAACAAGCTCCTAAGAAGGCAGCTTGGGAAATAGCCATTGATAGATGGCCACTCAAAATTCCCAGTTCCAAGAAGAAATAAAAAATAACCAAAGGAACACTACAACTTCTATTAAGAGTCTTGAAGTTCAAATGGGTCAGATAACACAACAAATAGCTGATTCTCAAGCACAATGTTCCCTTCCTAGTGTAACAGTAACAAATCTAAGAGAGTATAATAATGTGAGTGCTTTAATGACAAGAAGTGGTAAGACAACTGAGAGTCCTGAAGACAAATTAGTTGAAGAAGACCATCTCTTAGAGATAGATCTAGAAATAAAGGATCATCAGAAAATCCCTGAAGACGTAGTTACACCAAAAGTGGTTGAGTAGGAAAAACAAAAATAGCCAAAACTTGTCATCAAACCCCCATACCCCTCGAATTAATCCCCACTCGAACAGTAATTGGCTGGATAGTGTGTATTGATTAGATAAGGCTCAACACTACAACAAGGAAAGATCATTTTCCTCTCCTTTTTCATTGATCAAATATTGGAGAGGCTTGCTAATAGTGAGTATTATAATTTTCTGGATGGATAATCGGCATATAATCAGATTGTTGTGGCCCATGAGAATCAAGAGAAAACAGTGTTCGCATGCCCTTATGGTATCTTTGCCTACATAAGAATGTCATTTGGGTTATGCAACGCACATGCTACATTTTAAAGTTGTATGACATCCATATTCACTGACATGCTTGAAAAGCACATGGAAGTGTTTATTGGTGTTTTTTTTTCTGTTTTTGGTTCTTTCTTTGATAAATGTTTAACTAACTTGTCTCTTGTCTCAGAAAGGTGCCAGTAAACAAACCTGATTCTAAATTGGGAGAAATGCCAATTTATGGTACATGAAGGTATAGTGTCGAGTCACAATATTTCCCATAAGGGAATATAAGTTAACAAAGCAAAAGTGGAGGTGATTGCTAACCTCCTACCTCCTATGAATGAGAAAGGAATAAGTTTCTTGGGATATGCAGGTTTCTCTCGTAGGTTCATAAGAGATTTTTCAAAAATTGCTAAGCCTTTGACTAATTTTTTTGTGAAAGACAAACCTTTCACTTTTGACAAAAAAATGTATGGTTGCATTTGAGACATTAAAGAGTTAGTTGGTATTTGCTCCAATAGTTATTTCCCCACATTGGTCTCTTCCTTTTGAGATCATGTGTGATGCAAGTGACATTGCAGTAGGGGTTGTGTTAGGACAAAGAAGAGAAAAGCTTTTGCATGTTATATATTATGCTAGTCATGTTTTAAATTTTGCTCAGTTGAATTATGCAACCACTGAAAAAGAAATGTTAACAGTTGTATATGCTTTTGACAAGTTTAGGTCTTACCTGCTAGGCTCTAAAATAATTGGGTATACTGACCATCCTGCTTTGAATTATTTGTTTTCTAAACAAGAATTGAAGTCAAGGCTCTTAAGATGGATATTGTTTCTTCAAGATTTTGATCTTGAGATTTGGGAAAAAAGGGATGTGAGAACACTGTTGCTGATCACTTATCCCGAATATCCCGGATTAAAGAAATAGAGGAGAAACATCACATCAAGGATGATTTTGCTGATGAACATATCTTGGCAATTACTGGTGTTCCCTGGTTTGTAGATTATGCAAACTATTTGGTAGGTGGAGTGATCCCTGATGATTTTGATTATAACAGAAAAGAAAAAGTTTTTGCATGATTACAGGTTTTATCCATGGGATGATCCACTTCTTTACAAAAAGGGGGTAGGTGGATTAATCCGGAGGTGTGTCCCAAAGAAGATCAAAGGGACATTCTCAAGGCATGTCATAACTCATAATATGGAGGGAGTTTTATTGGAGATAGAACAACAAAAAAAGTTCTCCAGTCCGTGTTGTATTGACCAACCTTGTTCAAAGATTCCCAATTCATAGTGTACGAATGTGATAGATGCCAGAGCACAAGTAATATTTCAAAGAGGAACTAGATGCCATAAAATGGCATGTTGGAGGTGGAACTGTTTGAAGTTTGGGGTATAGACTTCATGGGACTGTTTCCACCATCTTTTGGTAAAAACTACATTTTGATGGCGGTGGACTATGTTTCTAAGTGGGTAGAAGATGTGGCATTTCCCACAAATGATGCTAAGGTGGTAATGAAGTTTATTAGAACTAATATCTTCACAAGGTTTAGAGTTCCAAGAGCAATCATAAGTGATGAAGGTACACATTTCCTGAACTGTCTTATGGAAATCTTGATTAGGAAATACAATGTGAAATACAGGATCGCCACCCCATACCACCCTCAGACAAGTGGGCAAGTGGAAGTATCTAACAGGAAAATCAAGCAAATTCTAGAAAAGATTGTGAGTGCCTCTATAAAAGGTTGGGCAACCACTACTACAAAATGCGTAAACAACAAAGTTGGATGATGCATTGTGGGCGTACAAAACTGCATTCAAAACAACCATAGGTATGTCTCCTTATCAGTTAGTTTATGGAAAGCTTGTAATTTACCTCTAGAACTGGAACACAAAGCATGAGTTATGGAAAGGTGGGTGAATCCATAATTCTTTAGCTCTATGAGTTAGAAGAATTTAGGAACCATGCTTACGAGAATGCCAAGATTCAAGCCAAAAGGAAAAAAAATCTAAAAGTCAGGGTAAAATAAGAAGAAAAGAAAATATTTTGAAAAACAAATTGCCTTTCTACCCATACGCGTATGACCCATTCTATATGTGTAAGGGAATGCCAAAATTCCTCAATTTGCAAGACCTTTGCTCATACACGTATGAAGGCCCTCATACGTGTGTGAGGAATTTCTAAAGATGCGCAGAATTTGAATGGTTGGGCCATACGTGTGTGGCCATATGATATTCTTCTGCAACAGTCACCTGGAACAATACGCGTATGATAAGTGATATGGATTTTGAACTAGTTTATGCCTCTACCCATACGCGTATAAGAGGTGTGATACGTGTATGGCCTTGTCAGGCTGCGTATCATACGTGTACGGCGCATACAAAGCACTATATATCTTATTTCTGACATTTTCCTGTCAGTTCTCACCCTGAATCATATGATCTGCAACTTTCTCTGACAAATTCTCTCTAAGTTTCACTTGTTTTTGAAGTTTTTCTCTGATAAATTGGAGGTCTGCTCATCACCAACATCCATGGACCCTTCATCTTCATCTTCTTTTAATTCTATAAGGTCTTTATCTGTTGAGCATCAAAAGAGATGTTATAGTTTGATGGACAGAAAAATCATTGAGGAGAGGGCTTTTAATCTGCACCCATATGAACACCCTGAAATCCATAGGACATTGAAGAAGCATAAGCTGACATATCTGAATAGTCAGATCCAGCCAATGGCTAAGGAGCTGGTAATGGAATTTTACGCTAATGCTTACAAACCCCTCACTGAGGACACCACTGTAGATCCTGAGTTGACTTCTTGGGTCAGAGGGAAACATATTCAATTTGATTGGATGATTATGAACAAGTTGCTGAAGATGAAGTTCAGAGAACATAATTGTTAGTATTTGTATCAGAAGACATCATCTAGGACTAGATTATCGTACAGAGTGATGTTGGATCTCTTAGCATTGCATGGAAGAGATTGGCATCTAACATCTACTCTTATCCCGAGGAAGATCGCAGTGGTTGACCTAGATGTGGTCCCGAAGGAGTGGACCTGCTCTTTACACCACACTCTGGATACGAACTGGAGAGGCTCTAAGCTCATCACCATGAAAGCTCTGTCATTGTATATGCTGCTGACCCGATAGCCGGTGAATGTTGGGTGTATTATTTCTGCTAACATAGATGAGATTGCCTATAGTATGACGAAGAAGTCTCTAAGACATGCTTATGTGATCCTCGTGTTGTGTAGGAAAACAGGAGTCGAAGAGTTTACAGATGCACGCATTGTACAACCTACGCGTGCATTTGATGTTGCATGAATTACTGACCACCCTAGGAGGGCAGCACAGATTAAGGATATACCAGAGACATAAGAGCATACAACAAAGGTTGTTAGACCGAGCATACCTCAGCCCCATCACATACCTGAGGGAGTGCCTCTTGTTGATAAGGACTTTCAGCCACATAAGGACATGATGAGTATGTTCTACTACATGTAGGATTTTTGTACCCACACTGGGCTACCAAGGCGCTATCTAACTCATCAGGTGGATATTTGGGCAACGATTCAATGCTTCAGAGATCAATTTTCAGGAGACCCTCCAACACCATTCTATGTACGCTATCAGTATTTGGGGATTGAAACCCTGATCCAGCTAGGAGTACATGTTCAGCAGTAGCCGCACCAGACTCCCTTCTCTCATCCTACTTTTTAGCCTCACTAGAGCACCTCCATGAGTCTAGGGCAGAGGGAGCAAGATCAGCAGGGATAAATGTCCCTCATTTTTGCATTTGTACACCACGAAGGCGACCCGACTACCATGATCAGCTTTGACCAGCACATAGAGAACGGAGGCAAAAATGATGAGGATAAGTTTTCTTTATTTTTGTTTTACTTTTAGTTTAGTTTTGATGTTTTTATTATTTTTGTTATTTTTTATTCTGATGTACTCTCCCAAACTTTGAGTTGAATATTATTTCAGTTTGTTTCAGTTAATTCATTTTATGTTTTTGTTATTTAAAGTGATGATTACTAGCGTGAGTGGTTAACATATATGACCCAGATGAAAAGTTTGTATGCCTTATACATGTCAACAGCCGTCAATGTTGATATCTCTGAAACGATTTAATATGGTTTTATAGAGTTTTATTGGAAGGGATGTAGGGTTATTGTAATTGAATATGAAGTTGCATCACACAAGAGGTACTGTCGACAATGTCATCTATTACCAACATGGTGAGGACAGAAAAAGCTAAACACAATATTCATCATAAGAGAGAGCATTTAGGTATGTTTGTATCATCAAAAACCCGCGTAGACTCTTTTTTGATATCCATTGCATGATTACACACACCAAGGCATGTTGTTTGTTTTAGCCCTAAGCCTTTCTAGCCATCCCATGTATTATATTTATCCTTTGTTAACCCCATTGGAGCTTGTATCCCATTGTTGTTGAAATTACTGCATCATTAGCCCATCACCTAAACATCCATACCCTGTTCAGAGTTACTGTGTTTTATTTTTGGATTTACGTTAAATTCTAAGTTTGGGGTTGCTGTTGGAAAAGAAACCTTTAAGTTTGGGGAATGTGTACAACATCGAGAAAAAGAGGGTGAGTGCACCTGAGAAAAAAAAATAAAAGATGAAAAATCAACTTAGCTGGACAAAAAAGGAAAAAAATAAATAAAAGCATTCACCAGAAGGAGAACTCAAGTGGATACCAAGAATCAAAGAAAAATTTAGAAAAAAAAACATTGAGTAGTCCATTATGGCTAGCCTTAAAAGGCTGAAAAGGATGAAAAGGCCAAAAAGGAAAATATCAGAAAAATTTCAGCAATTATACTTTGGAATGAACATGGAGAAAAGAATAATCACAATGGCTCTGAACCAAAAGCCTACTTTTCATTATAATTATCCCACCTTAACTCAAGCCCCATTGCAACCTAGAAAGACCTCAAAAAGTATATGTGTAGTGCATCTGATAATTGAAAGAGAGCTTATTCAAGCCTATGGTATGATATTGCATATTGTGAATTGTGAGTGTAAATACATGAACACCTAAGAGAATTAGTGAGAGTGTGAATACAGTTGACATGAGAAGCATTACCATCAAGTGTAGGTGTGGCAAATTAATCGACCTTAATGATCTGGCCAAACGGAAGGTAGCAATAAAGAAGAATCATGGAAGATCCCAAAGGTATGGTTTTAAATTTTTTTTGTCTGTTTGATTAAGGGTGACATGATGTTTTTGTGATAAAAGTTGCTTGAGGGAAAGCAACAAGCTAAAATTGGGGTTGTCATCAGCCACCATTTATGTTAGATTTATCATCATTTAAACGTCAGAAGCATGTGAATTACTGTCGGTTTCGTAGTAGTTTAGGCCAGTTTTTAGTAGTTTTTTGTCGAGTCCTGATCTGCATTGGGTTTTATTGTTTCTGAGCTATTTTACGCATATGAGCTAGTGTTTCATATGTTTACAGTTCTTAATAGTCAAAAGGAAATTGATCAGAGAAACATCCAGACGAAAGTAGATGAGTAGGAAAAAAAGAAAAATAACCATCTTTTGCCCATACGTGTATGAGGGAGCTCATACGTGTATGACCACTCATCTCCACCATGTGCCATACGCGTAACAACAGAGAAGGTGAAAAAAACCAGTTGCTACCCATATGCGTATGAAGAAGTCCATATGCGTATGGGGCTCCAAAATCTGACCACCCAGACTAAGCCAAGCCCTTACATGTATGGGTCCAGGCAGGGTATACGCATTACCTTGGGCCATACCCGTATAAGATAGTGCAAAAAGAAGCTCATACGTGAATAATAGAGGGGAATTCGCGTATGAACAACCCATATCTGAGAAAAGCCTAAAATTTCCCTATTTAGCCAGAGAGCGCAAATTTCCAAGGGTTGGACAAATTTTCACTACAGAAACCCATTTTGAAGGTCGGAGAACTCAAATTTTCGTGGTGAATCAAGATTTTCATGAACCCTAAGTGATTTAAGACTTATTTTTTATCTCATTATCTGTAGTATCTACACTTTGTATTTTATTTTTCTTTATTATTATGAGTAGCTAAACCCCCTAATGCTAGGGGTATCCCTAATTCAGATTTGTTAATGATTTCGAATTGAACCTTGTGATAACAAAATTTTTATTATATTTGATTTACTTTCAATTTGTTCTTAATGATTTCTTTTTCATAAAAATTGAGTTTGATTTACGGTTAATCTTTATGATGAATCGACATTGTTAACGCTCAATTGAGAGTATTTGTAGTAGAAATCACTTAGAACTAGGGATACCCTATGGAAACTGGATTATTCTTGATACTGTAATGCTTAAATTCATCTGTAATTCACTATGGACATAGGAGTTAATTTGAATGTTTAAAGGTTTTCTCACTAATGACTTAGGAGTAAGCACCCTTAAGAACTGGTAATCAATATTTTTAAATAAGTTGTTGCAAGGTCAGTTAAGAATTGTTAAAGGATCCAATCATACACCTTCCCTAGCATATTCACTCATATTACTTAAACCATTCAACTGCTCTATTTACTTTTTAATTGCAATTTATTTTCTTTTTCTAAAAATAACAATTCAAAATCCCCAAGTCTTTTGTTTAATTAATTTAAAACACGAACTCTGTATCGTCAAGTAGTCCTTGAGATCGATATTTGGGATTTTCCATTAATACTACGTTGGCAGATTAGTACACTTGTTAATTTACTGATCAAAGGCTATATGAAATATTTTTGTGAAGATGAAGGATGGACAAGAAGAAATCAAAAGTGATATTCTATATGTTCCTTCAATGGCAAGTGTCTTGGTAAGTTTGGGTCAAGTGCTTGACAAGAACTATACCACGAGGTTAAAAGATTAGGAGAAAAAGGTATTTAATGCAAGTTCCAAAGTAAATTTGAAGAAACCTCTTTCAAACAAAAAAAACATTCAAAATCAAGATCACCGTGCTTGATCATAAATGTCTTGCATCAATCAGAACTAAGGACAAAAATTGGATTTGGCATCAAAGAAATGTTCTTCTAAGTTTCAAAAGTATTAGGTTTTTGAACATGAAGAAAATGGTGCATGGGTTGCATTAAATTAGAATGCCAAAGTATCTATTTTTAATAATTTTGTGTAGCCAAGTATAAAGGAGGTCATTCAAACATGACTTGCATATAAAGTCAAAGCAAAAGTTGGAGATTGTTCGCCTAAATGTATATGGACCAGTTGACGTAAAGTCAATGGTAGATAATTGTTATTTCCTAACTTTCATAGATGAATTAACCAATTATATGTGGATTTACTTGATAGAGAAGAAAATGGAAGTGTTCATAAATTTCAAGAGATTCAAGTTGGTAGTTGAAAAACATGTTGAACGCAACATCTAGAGGATGAGAACTGATGGAGATGGTGAATATACGTCAATTGCATTTGCATAATTCTATGAGAAATAAGGAATTAAGCATGATATAATAACCCTTTATAAACCTCAACATAATGACATTTTTGAAAGAAAGAACATAAGCATATTGAATATGACAAGAAGCATGCTCAAGGCAAGACAATTTCCATAACATTTATGGGGGGCCTCAAATGCAGTTCACATCATAAATAGATGTCAAAGAAAGAAGCTGAGCAGGAAGACACCTTATGAATCATGGACTGGCCTAAAGCCAAATGTTGGAGACTTCAAGATCTTTAGCTCACTCTACTACATGTGAATACTTGAGTAACTCAGAAGAAAACTAGATGATAGAAGTCAAGTCATGATTTGAATATATTATCACTCAACGGGTGCATACAAACTATTCTCATCAAATGAGAATAAGGAGATGATAAGTAGGGATCTGCAATTTGATGAGAGCAAATGATATATTTGGTTGAAAGTTTCAAATAATCCAACAGAAAATGGTGAAAGTTCAAATCACATTATCACTACCTTACAAGATAACCAAGCAAATGAAGTTACACAAAATCAAGAGGCAAGAAAATCAACAAGGGCCGAAACTCAATCAATCATGTTAAGTGACTATGAAAGATTTCTTAACTAAGCCATATGTGAAGATGGTAATCTGATTGAAGAAACAATGATAGATGAATGTGAGCCAACTGGCCTAAATAAAGCTATGAAGGATGAAAATTTGCAATAAGTTATGGAGGAAGAACTTAAGAAAATTGAGAAGAATTAGACTTAGGAATTGGTCAAACATTGAGGCAAGAAAGCTATAAATGTACAATGGGTTTACAAGTTGAAGCTCGGGTCAAATGGTGAAATTTCCAATTACAAATCAAGGCTAGTTGCAAATGTTTTTATTCAAAGGCATGAAATTTACTTCAATATGATCAATAAACCACTTGTTAGGCTTGAAATAGTGCAAATTATGGTTGTTGTTGCATCATACAAAGGGTGGAAGTTGCATCAGTTGGATGTGAAGTCAACTTTTCTCAATGGACTACTAGAGGAGGAGGTTTATGTCAAGCAACCACCAGGTTTTGAGATCAAATGGTAAGAAGAAAAGGTGTACATACTAAGAAGCGCAGTGTATGGATTAAAGCAAGCACATAGAGCATGAAGTGTATGTTAAAGACTCCACTGAATAAGATTAAATCATCATATGCCTATATATGGATAATTTGCTGATAACAATATCAAATGAAACTGAAGTGACAAAGTAGCAAGAAGAATAAATTTGAGATTCCAAAACTATGGGACTTGGGTTATTTTATAGGTATGTAGTTTGTAAACACAAAACATAGAGTTTTATTGCGCCATAAGAAATATAGTGAATATATCTTGAAAATTTTCAAGATAAGAAATTGTAACCCTGTAATTACACCCTTGGAAACATGAATCAAACTAAAAAAACTCAAATGATGAACTAGTATATGAAATACTTTACAAGCAAATCATTGGTTCACTAAGGTACCACTACTATGAAAAACCCATTTAACAACGGTTGGGAATGACATATAATGACACGGGCGAAGGCGTTGTTATGTAGATTGTCGTTGTAAGTTCGTTGTTTCTACAACGGTCTGGAAATCATTGTTGTATTCTGGAAAGCGCGCGTTATATTGCAACGGTTAGGTATTTCAACCGTTGTAATATATATTAACTATCACAACGGTTATGAGTCTCAACCGTTGTGGAATGTACCCTTAGTTTATTAAATACAAATGTATATTGCTTGTTTTACCATACACCTAATTAAAGAAACACAACCATTAAAATTGGTAAAGAACTATATAATCTAAAAATTAAATTGTTCTTGAAAACCAACTTAAACACACCACTGTTTTCCGAATTGCATCCATTTCATTCCGCATATTTTATGTTCCTTAACATAAAATTTATGGTTCAATGGTCGGTTTCCTTCAATCCATCAATATCTTTTATTATAGTTTACCTCATCATCACCACAAATCATCGCGATTTTATCATCTTAACAATCATGATCTTAACAACCACGATGATTAGTGACGACGATGAGGTAAAGTAGAATTGTAAATATCGATGAATTGAAGCAAACAGACCATTGAACCATAAATTTTATGTTAAGGAACATTAAATATGCTGAATGAAATGGATGCAATTCGGAAAACATTGACATGATAAAGGTTGGTTTTCAAATACATCTTAATTTTTAGACTATAAGTTTCTATATCAATTTAACTGATTGCATTTTCAATAAAAGGGTATTGAAACAAACAATATACATAGTATATAATAAACTAAATTTCATATACAATATCAAAATGAATTCATATATATGTACCTTATCAGAATGAATTCAATAATATATGTAACACCATCATCATCACCATGTGAAACAAACCCTAAGAAGTGGGAAGCAATGAAGAAAATTAGTTAGTATTCAAAACAAAACAAGCAAAAGTTGAAACAAAACCCTAAGACGTGGGACTGTACCATTACAATGAAGTTCAACGTGCTTGTGAAGCATTGAAGTCGAATCTACATAAAATGAGAACAATCAACAAAAACAACATGAAGCAAACGAGATAATGGGAACTATCTAACAAAAAGATTGAAGTAGAAGAATACCTTATTTTCCATAAAAAATATGTACATTACAATATGTACAAAATCCTAAGAAGTGTGACTGTACCATTACAATGAAGTTCACCTTGCTTGTGAAGCATTGAAGTCGAATCTGCACAAAATGAGAACAATCAACAAAACAACATGAAGCAAACGAGATAATGGGAACTATCTAACAAAAAGATTGAAGTAGAAGAATTCCTTATTTTCCATAAACAATATGTACATTACGCTTGCTACCGCCAGCATCATCACCATGTTCATCTAGTTTTAGATTCTGCAAGAAGAAATACAAGGAGGAAGAAGCTTAAATCAAAAGCTTCATACTTCATGTATTTATTTTCGCGGATTCTAAAAAAAGATGAAGTTTGCTGCCAAAAATGTAGAGAAAAAATGGGTGCTAGGGTTTCGCTGTGAAGGAAACCGCGCTACTGTCAATAAAGGAAAGTTAATTCCCTTATATATGTAAATATTTCACAACGGTTTTCTAAAAGAACCGTAATGATAAGTATATATTATTTTAATAATATCACAACGGTTAGTTATATTAACCGTAGCGATGCCCCTTATACTTGGTACAAGGTTTGACTCCAGGCAACAACATTTTTCTATAATTACATAAAATAGAAAAATGTTGTTGCCTGGAGTCGAACCTTGTACCAAGTATAACGGGTATCGCTACGGTTATTATTACTAACCGTTGTAATATTATAACTCTTGCTCTTCTCGAAATAGAGAACACTTTGGCCAAGTATAATAATAATTTAAAATTTTCTCCGTTTTTCAAAAAATATCGTTCCAGAATATCAACCATTTACAAGTTATCAGCATTGCAAGCATTAAACTATCAGATTTTTCATCTTCAACCTCATCTATAAATAGACAATTTTACATTTCTTCATAATATATTCTTCGTAACAATGAGTTCTACAAATGAGAATGCTAGAAACATCACCAATAAGGGCATAAATGAACAACGTCAGCCGCCAAATGAGGAGGTCCAACTGCCAGCGGCCAACGTCAGGGATGCATTAAGGGTAAGGAAGGAGAAGAAGAAGAAGAAGAAGATGAACAAGAAGAAAAAGAATAAGAAGAAAAGGAGGACTGTTTAATATGATTCCGATGAGGGAAGTTAGGAGAGAGTCCTAGATTATGAAGATGCATTTGCAGCTATGGGCTCTGACATTGATAAATATAGGTAATATATGATTATCAATGTACTCTTCTTATCTGGAATCTTAATAAAGTTTTCTTTTATATATACTCATCTCTTTCACTTTTATTTTTAAAGAAGTTATGATCAAACTATTTCAACCTATTCTCTTGCACTTAAAAATAGAAAAACAAAGATGAATTTTGAGTTTTGAGGTTAAATCCCCGTAACACTAACAAAAGAAATAAAATATATGTTTAAAATCTAAAAATATGGAAAAAAAAATATATGTTTTGGGAATTTTTTTGAAATTTTTTGAGACTATGAAAACAGTAAAAAATTCATTAAAAACAGAAAAAAGATGAATTTGGGGTTTTGAGGGTGAAAGTATACCCGTGGTGAAAGGCTGTCAGCATTTTGAAAAACTATGTAAAAAAACCATAAATGTAGGCGCTGGGACTTGAACCCATGACCAGACGCTACCTATAATGACGGTTTCTTAAATACCGGTGGTGAAAGGCCTCACATTTCACCACGGTTGGAATATTAATCGTCATTAAAAGCCTTTTAATGAGATTAAAAAAATGCGCGTATCTATTACAACGGTGTATAGGCAAGCCGTTGTAAGCCTCGCGTTGTTGTTTGCGCGTTTTGTAGTAGTGTACATATGCAACATTAGATCAGATATTTTTCATAGTTTGGGCTTGGTAAGCAGATATATGGAGGAACCACGATACCCAATTACTTACCGCTACACGAATCCTAAGATACATCAAAGGCAATAAAGACAATGAAATACGCATGTCAAATCAAAAGAACTCAAGAAGGGAGCTAAAGGCATATGGTTATTCTGATTCAGATTGGGGAGGAGAACAAGAAGATAAGAAGAGTATATGTGGTTACTTGTTCATGATTGGAGAAGCTCTAATTTCATCAAGTTCAAATAAGCATAGGAATAGTGGCCCTATCATCATGTGAAGTAGAATATGTTGCAGCCTCCTATGCAACCTGCCAAACACTGTACGCCGAAATGTTAATGGAAGAGTTGACTGTTAGTGTTCTTATGAAGTTTAAGTTGCTAATTGATAAAAAGTCAAAAATTGTTCTAGAAAATCACTCAATGAGCTATGGTAGGAGCAAGCATATACAAAGAATATATCATTTCTTAAGAGATCAAGTTGACAAAGAGAAATTGAAGATTGAATATTTCAAAATTGGTTTACAACATGCAAATATTCTAACCAATCCATTAAAGAAAGTAAATCTTAAATGTCTCAAAGAATTGATGGGAATGATAATATTAGGTGATTTCAAATTAAGTGACTTGCAACATAAAAAATTGGCATAGTTAATTGATCCATTGGCTATATATACACTATCTATCTTTTGTACCACATTTAGATTATTCCAATAAACATTCTATTTATCCTAATTTCATTCCAAATCACTCTAAATTCATATATCCCTCTTTATACTTATTGCCTTGTGTGCAAAGCTATGCCTATAAAGAATGATTCAACTGGTTTAAACATGTTAATGGTTAAAAGATTTGGAGATCCAAATTTTTAAAAATAAATCTAAGCTCACATAAATCATATATATAATTTATGCTTATTAAAATGATAGTTAAATGTATTTAATTTTTTCTTCATAAAATTAAGAATAAACACATATTCTAAATTAGCCATAATGGTTAGGGGTGTTCGCGGTGTGGTTTTGGCGTTTTTTACGCTAAAAGTCATCCGAACCGTAAGAGAAAAAATATGCGTTTCAATTTGATTCGATTAGACTTTAGAAATAAAATTGAACCAAACCAATGTGATTTGGGTTGCACTACTAGAAAAACACATTTAACCTTGGACACGAAATGCATTTAACCTCGGCTACAGAGGAAAGGTAACGAAGGACGTCATGAAAAGTGCACACTTTACCTCTCGATTTTAAAAAAAAATCGACAGGTATGTGGAAAAGGTCATAGGTTCGATACCCAGGGATACCTTTTGGAAATTCTGAAATGGCGAAAATACATGTCCCCTCGGTTTTATAATTTCACCGACGGATATACCACATTTTACCCTCGGCTATCTCATAAAACTGAGGGGTAAAACATGTTTGAGTTTATTAAATCTAATGTGGATTGCTTATTTCACTAAACCTTATACTGAACATATAACTTCTCAAAATTAGTTAGGAAAATAATTATATGAACAATTGTGTTATATTTGAAGATCAACTTACATTGATTAGTGATTTTGAAGCTTCCTGCAACTCATCATTCATCTCACATTATTTTATGATTAAAATCTCTCCAGTGTTTCAAGTTCTTTATTCAACATTTCCTTTTCTACTAATTCATTATTGAAAGCATAAAACTTGATGCTTTGGAAAATGAACAAATATGGAAGAAAGTTGAACAAAAACTATAAAACAACGTGAGATGAACGATAAGTTGCAGAATGTTAGAAAATCATTAATCTGTGTAAGATAATTTTTAAATACAACATAATTTTGCATATGATTATTTCCAAAATCAATTTACTAAGTTATATGTTCAAAGAGGGGTTAGAAAAACAAACAATCGATATTAGATATAATAAACTCAACTAGACGGAACAAGCTAGGAGTTGCACAAAGAATCACAAAAAACACAGTCTCAATATTAATATCAACAACAAAAACAACCAGAAAACAACAACAACATCAAACACAACATCAAGAACAACAACGTCAATAAACAACAACAATATCAATCACAACAACGTCAATAAATAACCACTAGGGTTTAGGGTCTCAACAACAAGAACAACAACATCGACAAAAACAACAAGAAAAACTCTAGGGTTTCGAATCTCAACAACAACAACAACAACAACAACGACAACAACAACAACAACAACAATAATAACAACAACAACAATATGACAAAAATATTAGTAGTGATGTTTGACGTATACCAAATATGTGAAGAAAAAGTAAAAGAAAATGATTTGGATCTCTGAAGAAGAAAAGAGAGCCATAAACACATAACATCTTCGTATTGAAGAAAATATGTGTTTATGACTCTCGTTTTTTAGGGCTCTTCGTTAAGGTTCTGTTTGTGTTGTTTAGACAAATGAAACTAAATGCTACAAGGTGAAAAGTAGCACACTTTTAAATTAAAAATAAAATATTCAAGAATGCACAACTTTTAATGAGATTAAAACATAAACTGAGGTTGTTGGGATTCGAAGCATGTACACTGAATAGGTTTTTACCCCTCGGTTGTCCAAATAACTGATAGAATATATTGTATTTTTTTTAACAAAAAGGATGCGTCCAGGTATTTGACCTCGGTTTTTCAATACATGGGGTGAAATCGTCATCATGAAATGTATTTTTTATAAGAGTGTTGCTTCGGTTGGTTCCGTTTTTATAAAAAAAAAAAAAAAAAACTATTAAACCATACATACACATATAAAGAGCAACATATATGTTTTAAAATAAGTTTATAAATTAATTAATAAATATCAATTTTGTCTTATAACTTTATCTTATATCTAAAGAACAATATAAATAAATTTGAAATATTATATTGTGTAGTCATAAGCAAATGCATGAATGTGACTAATTTTATTTATTTATTAATATTTTATATATAAAGAAATATAAAAATAATGTAAATTAAACCTTTTTTTTAATCTTATTTTTATTATTGTCAATACAATAAAAACAAAAATAAATATATACCAATTTTATTTTAAATAAAAATAATATTATTTATAAATAAATAATATTTTTTTATTAATATGTAAATTAAAATAAATAACATATACAAAATGATAAAATGTACACATGATATTTGTTATTTCAAAAATATATATAATGATTAGTAAGATTTGGAAAGATAATGTGATTTGGTTTGGTTTGATTCGGTTTGAAAAATATAAACTATAAACCGAACCAAACCGTACAATTTTATTAAAAAATGATTCAAACACATCAAAATCAAATGTAATTTTTTTTTATTTCAATTTAATTTAATTCAATTAGCGATTTTATGTTGTACCGGTTCGATTTTAAATGCCTAATAGTGATCATCTTATCAATACTTTGAAGAATTGATGTAAAACTGTACTTTTTTAATAAGATTAAACATGTACTAGCTAGATTAGTTGCTTTTGTTTATATTTGAGTCCATCAAAAACATATACTTTTTATTTATAATTGAGTTCTGAATACTATCATGTTTTTTGCTTTGAAAAATACAGTCAACTAGAACTCTCACTCGAGTATAATGATTAGATAAAATTCTCCATTAAACTAACAACTAAAAGATTTGAATGGCTAGCATTAGAGATAGTGATACCAACTCAACTACTATTAGGTGTTAAGTGTGGTATCCTATTACCTATCAACATTGTAAATGAAGACAATATTATTATTAAAAACGTAAAACAAATCACAAATTTGACATGAGGCCATAAATAATTAATTTTATTCGTAGAGAAACTTTATACATGAGTTTTTTTTATGAGGATACTAAAATTCTATATCTCGTGCGGCTTCATAACTTCACAATGAAGATTTAACTTTGTGTTATTGATTTTTAATGACACACACACACACACACACACACACACACATATATATATATATATATATATATATATATATATATATATATATATATATATATATATATATAATTCCGTATTAATTTAAAAGAAAAAGTCAATATTTTTATTATTATTAAAAAAAATTAGGTTCCATGATCCATAAAACACATACTTTTGCAATAAAATGTTTTAATAAACAGGTTCACAACTACAACTTTTTGCTAATAATAATACAGTCTTAATGATATAATAATAATATATAAGATTATATGCGCATTAACTTATTTTTCTAATTTTATTTTGAGGTACCATTACGGTCTTTCGAATGATTTCTCGACAAGTATTTTGAGGAAGGAACTATAAAAAAGGAGAGAAAACGTAACAACAGTTCGATGGACCAACGTGTAAGTCACAAGTTGGTGAATTTGTTATTCAACTTTACGTAGAAGATAAACAAACTAAAGACAAAAAATAACTCCTAAGGGCATGCCTTTGATTACCCCATAACCCCACCATCTAAATAAAATTATCTCCAAAAGTTAGCCTCGGTTATTCGGTCTTCATATTATATATTACATTAACAACATATTATTCCTTTCAAACACATTCAACAAATAATGGTGATACTTTTATCAATATTTGTTGACCTTTGACCAATTTAAAAGCTTAACAACATACTAGAAAATATTTTATTTGGCATTCAAGTTTTGTTGAGTATTAGTACACTGGCTACAAAAATACTTAATTTAAAAAATTAATTAATTTCAAAATAAACAAATTTAAAAAATATAAAGAGTATTCAATAATTTCTTTTGTATATAGTATTTTTCATTGATAACATTAGCATATATATCATCAAGACGTGTGCGTGTGCGCACGCGTGTTTTCATCTTCAAATTATAAATTTCTGTCATTAGACTACTTAACCGAAAAATTTATAATGACTAATCTCTCATTTTTAAGCAAATCAAAAACATCCTTAAATATTAATAGGGCTTCATTTTTTTTAATGAACTGAACTCTTAACCTTTATAAACTT
Organism: Lathyrus tuberosus; assembly: GCA_022829125.1. NCBI lineage: Eukaryota > Viridiplantae > Streptophyta > Magnoliopsida > Fabales > Fabaceae > Lathyrus > Lathyrus tuberosus. The sequence continues at coordinate 31,223,304 of JALAZF010000007.1, forward strand.
TTAATTTTTTAATATTTTTTAAAAATTCCTTATAAGAAATTTTTATTTCTAAATATTTATAAATGTATATGCAATATCTCCAAAATGCTTAAAAATTATGGTTATCAATAAAAATCAAACACAATAAAAATAAAATTAGTTTCTATTTGCGGGGGGATGCATAGTTGTCAACAATGCCATGAAATAACTATATTTCTTTTATTTGAAATGCTAACGAGTGTTTCAGAGATACTCTTTAAGGCTTTAAAATATCAATTTTTTTTAAATGTGTGTATTTAATACATCAAAAATTTAAATGATTAACTTTTGTATAGAATTTTTTTTTTTTTTTAGAATCCTTAAAGAGTGTCCTTGAGACCCTCGTTACCAAGACCCTTCTTTTATTTTATTTTTTCTTTTATGATATTCTCTTAAACCCATTAAAATTTTAATGGATGATTAATTCTTGGAATACTTCCTTAACTATCCAATGAGGAAGTCGTCCATGAGAAATCTAATAAGTATAACACACCTAAGTATGTTAGAAAGCCAAGCTCCACGCCTGTAATGAAATTGTGTTTAACCAGGTAGTGATCTCTTATATGTCAAATACATTTCTCTTGCATTTTTTTTTAATTAAAAAAAAATCAATTAAAGTATAATCGATAATATTTCAATAATCATAAAGTAATTAAAATAACAATCATGTATATGAATTAAATAACTATATCTGCAATGACTTAAATCAATCATCCTTTTCGTCACTTGAGAGTGCCCTAAATGTCTTATAACATTTTTTATATATTTTTTGAATTATGTCGCTTATACTTTGTGCAACGGGCTTACTCGTCAAAAAGTTGAAAAAGATATTTTCAATTAGTATTAATTAAAATAACAACTCAAATATAAAGTATAAAATTTAAATACTTACGATTAGGGTTGAAAATGAGTCGAGTCGAGTCGAACTCATTTCAATTCGGTTCAACTCATTAACAATTGGTTCAGCTCAAATCATAGTCCGTATTCGACACGAACATTTTTTTAAACTCAAACTCGATTCGTTATAAGTTAACGGACAATTCGGTTCGACTCGTTAGGTTCATCTCGTTAGGTTCAGCTCGCTTGCTTCACGGACTTAAAACCCTTCTTTTAAAGTCTTTATTATTTATTTATTTTTATATTTGACATTTTATATTAATATTATTCTAAAAAGAAAGTATTGAAATAAAATAAAAGTTATTAGATTGGAATTTAACTTTGTCTCAAAAATTTACTAATTCAAAAATTAATTAATTTATAATGATGCTAATTTTATTTGTATAATTATTTGTAGAAATATTTTACTCACTTGAGAATATAAAATATCAATTAATACTGTTAGATTAAAATAAAATATAAGGTTAAAATTTATATTAAATCTTTAAACCTATTCTTAAAAACGATATAATCCTTTTCATATATAATTGAGTTGGCTCATGAACCTAACGAGTCGAACTATGTATAGTTCAAGTTCAACTCATTTAGTTAACGAGCTTAGTTTTTCGCTCATATTCAGCTTCTTAGGTTCATGAACCAAGTTCAACGAAATAATTGTCGAACCAAGTTCCGAACTATTTTCGAGTTGGTTCGGTTCATTGTCAGCCCTACTTACGATTCTCCCACTGGAAAAATGATAAATATACCATTCATTTTCTTATATTCAGATTTAGGCCTCGCTACACTACCAATATTCTCAGGACCGTTGGGATCAATGTCATCATTCTCCTCATGCGCAGAATGCATGAATGATGAAGATGAATGTGTAGGATGTGGGGTGCTAGATCCCCCCAGGTTGCAATAATGAAGGTACATGTTTAATTAAATAATTATGTTTTATTATATAAATAATAAATAAAATCATAATTAAAAAAATTACATGGGTACAAAAGGCAGCCATGGAATGCTAGATCCTCTTGTTTGCTTCGATGACATAAATACAAACCCATGTTGTAGAATGCTAGATCCTCCTAACTGCATCAATGACATAAGTACAAAAGGCGGCTACTGAATGCTAGATCGAATCGGCTACATTGATGATATATGTATAAAAGTCGGCTATTGAATGCTAGATCATCTTTCCAGAAGGACGGTCGGGACGACCAAAGACTGATAAGGTAAATTGACTTCTTTTGCTAAATTCAACTTCGTTCCTTATGAATCATGGAGTCACCATCATGTGATTAAAATAATAAGAGCAAATATGTGATGTTTCTCGATGCAAGTAATGTGAACATATTGATCCCTCAACTCTTGCCTTTTTTTCTCTAATCTCTTTGAATCACACATGAATCTTTTAAATAGATTCATCCATCTATATTAAACAGGTCCACCAAGGAAAGCATCGTATGCAAGATGCACAGGAGATGTTTCATAGAATCAAAGAAATCAGGCAAAAAGACTTGCTCCAACTGACAGAGAATGATAGGAATATTTTTTTCCAATTTAATGATGTCGTCTACTCTTAAAGTTGAGGCACAAATGTCTCTAAAAAACGACCGACTTCTGTAAGTGGATTAAGCACATGGTTGGGTAATTAACTGAATGCAATTGGAAGCAATCGTTCCATGAAAACATGACAATCGTGAGTCACCAACTCTGAAAGTGTTCATTCAAACTAGTTCTGATCAAGGTTGTGATGAAGGCAAGACTCAAAACCTGTGAACTCAAGACTCTGAAGTCTCATTACAACTAGGTTCTGAATCAAATTATATTTAGGATGTCACATAAACCACAATCTACTGCTCATATAACAAGATATGTAACACATGCAACTTTTAAAATTATTTATAATAACTATAACAACTCAACATGTCTGAAACATCAAACTTTTATTAAAACAGTGGAAGCATCGAAATCAGGTAATTATTCATAACATAATTATATTATCAAAACAAACATAAACAATTGAAAATCTAGAGATATCCAAAAATCTCTATCAACACATAAAAGACTTAATGTTCCTTAACCTCAGTATTACATATTAGGGCAGATGTCGACACTAAAAGAAAAACAGAAGACTTCATCTTCCACTCACATTAACTCCTCTACTGCGAAGTATTTGCACGAAGCCCGTGTAAAGGCAACATTCAAACAGAATGGGTGAGATATCATAATTATATAAAGGAAAACATGATAATAAGTACACAACAAATTATTACATGCACAAACACCAATTCCACAACATACATTTACATAACCAACACAACCAAAATCCAACACCACAACAAATACAACTAAAATGCAATGCATCAAGACTCACAACTCGACTCAATGCATGTGGTACCATTCGGTTCCTATTTCAGAACCCGATCCCTATTTCAGAATCACAATTCCCGTCTGAATTTTCATTATGTCGCCCACACCCCACATGGGCACACGACTTCCATGATCACTCACACCCCACATGGGCACACGATCACCTCAACAACAACAACAACAACACGATTCTGGAACTAGAATCCGGATAAGACGCTCACACCCCACACGAGCACACGACTTATCTCATAACTCACGCAATCATGAAATGCATGACAACAACAACAACAACAACATTAACAACAACAACAACAATGACAACAACAACGACCGTCATCTAAACAATGCATCACGCCACTATAGGCCACAACACAGCATGTCATACAATCCAGCAACAACGACATACAACATAGCAAGCAACCACAGGGCATTTACAATTATATCACTCCTCAACATAACGATAGTAATTCCTTTAACCTACAACATCAGAATTGTTCAACTTCTGTCACCGAAACTATTTTTAAATTAAATTTCGTCACGTCAGATTTCTAACGCTTCGAACGGCACTCGAATCAGACTCCTGGAACAAAAGTTATAATTTTTGAATATTTTTCAAAATTGGTCTCAGTGTAACCGGTTACTCAAAATGAGGTAACGGTTACACCCCTTGTAACCAGCTACTGCCACGCAAAATTCATACAGTGTAACCGGTTACCTAAATCAGGATAACCGATTACACCATCATAGTTTTGCCCAAAAATCACGGTTTAAGAGTTGGGTAATCGGTTACTCCAATCATGGTAACCGATTACACTGTATGTAAAATTAATTTTTCTGCAACTTTTTACATGATAATCACTTTTGAGCCATTCCAAAAACCCATTTTTCCGACAATTCAATTGCATAACATTTTACTACGAAAATTCACTTTTCCAAATATTTAATTCCCCAATTTCTTTCCCCAAAAACATTCATAACGTTGTTCCGAATTTGACTCGCGATCACACACAACAACACAACATCGACATCAACAATTTCATCAGAATCATAATTCCAACAACAACAACAACACAACGAATACCACGATCAAACATCGAATACAACATCAACATACTATACAAAATTCAGAACTCAAAGATTGAATCTAACAACATACATTTGCAACAATGATCATACATATATGGAAAGAAGAATAACACAACCTGAGCACATATATAATCTACCCGTCATCATCATGTTAACCCTTAGATAATTAGAACCTCACCTTTACCTTAGAGTTCTTGAAACTCTTCTACCTCGACAATGGAGTCTTCTCTCTTCCTCCTTGAGCCCTAGCCTCTTTCTCCCTTTTTCTCACTTTTCTCTATTTTCACAATCTGATAACTCTCTCTCTCTCTCTCTCTCTCTCTCTCTCTCTCTCTCTCTCTCTCTCTCTCTCTCCTTTTTCTATTATTATATTTATATTTATTATTATTGTTATTATTATTAATCCCACTCATTTAAATAATAACAATAATAATAACACTAAATATTTATTTAAATAATATTCACCTCCTATTATTTAATTAAATATATAATAACTAATATAAATTAGCTAGTCTTACTCAACACACCACCAAGTTCTACACTTTTGATCACACACCCCTCCAACACCTTAAAGTCTATAATTCTAAGATCACTACCCTTTACCACAGGGTAACCAACACACCGATAAACACATATATACTCACAACATCACATAATTAAATTACAGAAAAATAAATAAAATAAGTCGGGGCGTTACAGTTAGGATATTCTCTCTCCAACTGTTTTAAACTCAGCTCTGCTACTCTCAACGTCTTTAAGCTAGCTGGGTTTTTAGCTCACTTTATTGTCCCCCATCTGAAGACCTTCAACGGCTATTTGTACCATGGCAGTCTCAATCTTTAACTAATTTATTTTCAGCATCTATTTAAAGAAGAAGATTCAAAATATTCACAGCTACTCTTGTTGAACCTCTACCTCTCAAGAGACTGAATGTGAGTTGAAGATTTCGTGATTGTGTTCACATGGATGTGATACCAGTTCACATAAATGAGTTGATAGAAACTGTTTTTCACAAAAAATAAAGATGAGAGAAACAAACTTCAAAAGATTATAGAACCAGAAGGGTTAAGTGTGTTATATATGGTGAGACATGTTCACATATATTCTAAAGAAAGAATGTGTGAATATGATCAAGAACAGAAAGGTACAACAAGAAGGAAATATGTGCACGGAGAGAAGAAGAATGAAAACTACATTCTTCTACACCCAGGAGCAAACAACTCATATTTTACTCAAGAGTATAAACCTTTGTGTATCTTCTTATTCAAGAAGCACATATGTGAACACAAGGTTAATACCAGATTCTTCTATTAAGAGAATCTGAAGACTCTAGCCTCTATGCTCAGAGTAAGTCTCATTCTAGATAGATTGAGAAAAAAGTTTTGAACTGGATGTTTAGGCATTGAAGTCTCGTGCTTACTAGAAGAGCAAGGAAGTTTCTTTCTCATGATTGAGCATTGAAGTCTCCAGCTTGCGGGCATAGTAGGAAGTCTGAACTCGGTGTTTAGGCATTGAAGTCTCGTGCTTGCGGGAAGAGCAGGAACTCTTGAACTAGTAGTTTAAGAAAGGAAATCTCTTACTTTAGGGCTTGAGTAGAAGTCTCTTTCTAGGTGATTGAGTAGGAAGTCTTGAGCTGCTGGCTTAAGCAATTATAATCAACCTGATTATAGCTAAAAGCTCTTATGCTGCAAGGGGACTGGACTATTCTCAATTGAGAGGAACCAGGATTTATTGTGCGTCTCTTTATTTACTTATGCATTTAGATTCCGGTGTGCAACAAAACTTTGAAGTCAGAATCTGGTCTAATTCAAACTCTTACTTGTATCTGAATCTGAGTTTGGCCTCTTAGGTTTTGAAACAGGATTAAGAAAAGGAAATAAACTTGTCACTGCTACTACATACTCTGTTATCATACTGTATACATGGTTCAGAATCTGATGGTTCTGAAATGGTTAGTGAAACGAGTTTTTGATTTTTGGACATACATAATTCAACTCTCCTTCTTGTGTATTTTTCTCACCTTCGGGATATTATTATTTTTTAAATAAGTAAATAATATTATTGTGAAGTAATATGTGATATTATAAATACATCAAAAAGGTTTGAATTAATTATAATCGGTCCACCACTTGTATATTAGTTTATTTTGCCAATGACTTGAAAATGTGAAGAGAGAAAGGGCGATTTGGAAAAATTAATATAAAGGTTAACTCTCTCATCTTTCTTCGTAGGCATGAAAAGTAAACAAAAAACATGAAGTTCACGTTATTTTACTCTTTATACTCTATCTCACTATTGTGCTAAACCGAAGAAATAAGACATCTCTCTCTCTCTCTCTCTCTCTCTCTCTCTCTCTCTCTCTCTCTCTCTCTCTCTCTCTCTCTCTCTCTCTCTCTCTCTCTCTCTCTCTCATTTGATTTGTTTGGGAAAACCCCTTGCAAACCTTCTATTAAGCACCATAATATTTCTTTAAGTGTTGTAAAGAGTGACTCCTCGTACATTTTTTTTTTTAAAATTTTATATCGAGTAGTACCTTTTTTATTTTTATATTATGAAAGGTTAACCCAACAATATCATATATTTTGTGAGGAGGTTAACTCCAAGCAAAATTATCTGTCTATAATCCTTTTTTTTTTATAGTGTATCCAAAAAGTTAATGACAAATTCGATATAATTGATTTTGTGTGTATTTTAAAATTATGTGTCAGTTAAAATTAAAAAATACACACACACACACACACACACACACATATATATATATATATATATATATATATATATATATATATATATATATATATATATATATAATTTTTATATTAATGCTTAAATCTAAAAATGATAACTATAATTTTTAGAATTTTTTTTAATATAACTTGTTTTTAAAAAAAAAAATACTAAAAAAAACCATTTTTTCAAAAATTTTTCCAAAATGACATGATTTGGAAGGGACTCATAAGGGTGGCGCCATATGGGATGGCGCCTCAGTTAGAGGCCAGGAGCCATCTCATATGGCGCCTTAGGCCAAATAAAAATTCCCTAATTTTTTTCAAATTTTTTTAGTGTGGCGCCATCCTAGATGGCGCCTTAGTTGTGCTTCCTTTTTTTTTAATTTATTTTATTTTAAGAAGGGAAAATAAAAAAAAAAAACAACATTAATTTTTTTTTAATATTTAGTACAATAGTTGGATACAAAAAAAATCAATGATTGTGCCTATTTAATCGACCACCGGTCCCACAATCAGGGGCTCTTGTTTGACGTCTCTGTCTAGCACCACGAGGTTGTTGAGGCGTGGCTGGTCTCTGTGTTTGTTTAGATGGCCCCGGCGCATCAGACGATGACCCCAGAACATGAGACAAATTATGCAGCATCTGTCCCCAATAGTCGAGGGCTTGCCGCCGACAGCACTTCCATAATCCAGCTGCATGCCCATGTTCATGTAATTTGTATGAGGGGGTTGGGTTGGTTCCATACGGTACGGTTGGCCAAAATGATGCATTGATGGGTGTTGGTATTGATGCAGTGGTTGATGTGGGGTTTGATAGTTGAAAAGAGGGGGGGTTTGTTGGGTGTATGATGATTGTGGTTCTGAGTGGTAGGAAGATGGGGTCATCATTTGTGGGGGGTTCATTTGTGGGGGGCTCATTTGTGGGGGGCTTTGGTGTGCTTCGGTAGGTTCGAATGACTCGTCAGGGCTATAGTAAGGGTTTTGTTGTTGTGATGGAGAGGTTGGTGAATGATGTTGGGCATATTGTTGGGAGGAAGACGCACGTTGGCGGGGTCAACTAGATACGTCGGCTGAGAGAGGAAAGGTTGTGGTGTGGTAACAGACCTAAATCAGCTCATATATAGTTCCGTTGGCCGAGCAGGTTGTACTACGGGGTCTGTTAAGACGAGCTGGTGTCGCATCTCCCACTAGTGACACAACGCTGCTGTAAAGTTGGTCAACACACCATCCTTCCACTGCGTGTCGACTCTGCGCAGGTGCCACTTTTCCAAATTGGTAGGATCCACCGGAATGTCCTGATGCATACCAAATTTTAGTTTCACTCGGTCGCTTTGGTGCATCTCAACAGTTGTGAACCGAATTATTGGTGTTTTCGAAGTCCACACAGCAGCATCATTTGCGTTTGGCTGGTGGTCGAGATCGTCGTAAGGCCTCCAGATAAACTACAAGAAAAATTGTTTAATGAGTAAGTATACAAAATGTTAGAAATATCTATGGAAGAAATGTTACAAAAGATGTAGGAAAATATACGTCGTCATGGCCAATGTGGTCTAGCAGCTTGCGGTAGACTGTTATGGCGTTCCTGGGGTTTCTATCGTAGTTCATTTTCGAAACTGCCCACCTGAAAATGTGAAGGGGTTAGAAAATGAATTAGTTACACCTAAACATATCAGTATAGGCCATAGGCGCAGGGATGTGTATAGACTTACCGTAATGCGCAGGGGAATCTGAAGGGGTTCCGGTTTATTGGAGCTAGTGTTGGCATTCTCGACCAACCCCACGCCTGAAGGAGATAGGCGCAACCATAAAATGTACACGCATTTTTTTTGGCATTTTTGCAGAGTGCACTATACAGATGTGCCAGGACAGTTGAACCCCAACTATATTCGTGCACACTGTTAATGTTAAACAACAACGGGAGATACATAATATTTACACTGTTTCCAGTGCTCTCTGGAAACAAAAAACGACCGAACAATAGCAACAAACAACATCTAATTTTTTGTATTATGTGTAAGGGGAGAGAATCCTCGTCTAATACGATGGAGTTATGGTATTCCCTAAGGCGTTTTAAGTTAATACATTGCCCCCTAGGTTTACCGTCGGGTGAAGGCTCAGCTTGTTCAATCTCTAGGGGGTGCCCAAAAAATCGAAGCATACTTGGCTATTTATATTTACGGGGCCGTTGACGGCCATGCCATCTATGCAGAGGCCCAGTAACATATACACGTCTTGGAGGGTGACCGTGCATTCACCAAAAGGAAGATGAAATGTGTGGGTCTCCGGCCTCCATCTTTCTAGCAAGGCCAGAATGAACTTTGGGTCTACATGGTATGATGGGATTTTAATCACATCTCCAAATCCACATGTTATTAGATATGGTTCAGTGATAGGGTCGTGGGGGAAGTATGCGTGCCCACGGCAACGGAACCTTGAAACTTCCTGAACAAAAAAAAATCAGCAACATTACTAAGACCATAAAAGACATCAGGGTTTAATATTGTACAAAAAAAATAATACAGGAAAACTTACGAAGTCTTCAATGTTTTCCGACGTTCCTCGGTGGTTGCTTCCCATCATAAGTAAAGCCATTTTCGTAACTGGTGATGATTTTTTTGGAATGGATGCAAAGGTTTGAACAGAAAATAAGAGAAGAAGAAGAGTAGTTTGGGATGAGATGAAAATTATGACATGCTGAGAGGGTTTTTATAATGGTGTAAAGGGGGAGTCACATGAGTTCTCTTGCATGTGTTCTCTTGCATGCTTCTTAGCCTTTGCAGTCTGCCATGTGTAGGCATGCTTGTGTAGTCATGTCAACAGTGACCTGAAACAAAAATAATGGAGCAGAGGCATGCGAATGAATAGTATATGCAGAGTATAGGGCTGCAAATTCATCAGTCCAGAGGCATGTGAATAAATAGTAAATATTTTAAAATTAAAAAAAAAAAAAGATTTGAACTGAGGCGCCATCTGGGATGGCGACTCTCAGCTGATTTTTTTTTTTTTTAAATGGCCTGAGACGCCATATGAGATGGCTCCTGGTCTCTAACTGAGGCGTCATCCCATATGGCGCCACTCATATGGGTCCCTTCCAAACCATGTCATTTTGGAAAATTTTTTAAAAAAATGGTTTTTTTAGTAATTATTTTGAAAAAACTAGTTATATTAAAAAAACATTCATAATTTTTACTGTTTTTGAGATTGCAACACGAATGGACCATTTGGGCCAATAGTGAAGCATCATTTATTTTTATCTTTGAGTTGTTTTTTTTAAATCATGTTGAAGAGTGTTGATAGCTTTTAATTTAATTAATTTATAATAATTATCACCCTTTTTCATTGATTATAAAGTACCAACTTCTATCTAGAGGATTAACGGAAAGTGACAAGTAAGACACAGATATTGAACCATTTATTCAAAGTGGTCTCCACCACCGGCATCTTCAACGATTATTATGTTTGGAAATGTGTGTTGAAAAGTTAATTAGTTGCTAGCTAAAGAAAGCTCCTAGTCAAATCAGTTTGTTCTTACTTTATTTTAACTATAGTTTTAGCATGTTAATTTGGATAAAAATTCATTTTAAAATGGCATATTAATGTTTTAAAATGAAAAATACTAAATAAAAACAAAAACTCATTACACAAGATAGAAAGAACAAGAAAAACATGAAGGTAAGGATGATCAATCCAAAACAAATATTGAATAATAAAAGAGGAACCAAACAATCTAAATGGACCAAGTCCACTTGAGCCACAACCAAAACTAACTACTAAGGTTTTATTTAGGAGTGTCTTGAGGAAAGAGAAATATAAGTTTCTGAAAATGAATTTAAAAAAAATATATAGATAAGTATTTGATATTTTTTATAAAAGAATGAATTTGTATAGAATAAAAAAAAGTTGTTTTGGATTGGCAAAATGATTAGGCATGGTCCAATCCACTTTTGCACGCAGAACGACTTAATAGCTTAAGTCCTGTCAGTTAAGGGCAAAGAGAAGCATTCTCTCTTCTGCCCCTCCGCCGAGGAGGGCTGGCCAGCTGACCCCAAGATCAACTGTCATTCGTTACATTTCTGCTCGTCACGCACGGTTCAACCATCCAGGAACGGTCATGACGCGTCCTGCCCGCAACCACACCCCTGCTCGAAGCAACGGCTAGTTTCGAGCATGTCTGCCCGTCCCAACGGCTAGTTTCTGGCAGTTACCTATTTTTGGGGAGCGGATATCTCGACCCGAAAATAGGGACCAATGACCAAGCGCTGGGGGCATTATAAAAACTCTCTCCTTTGAAAGGGTCAGGTATTCAAAAAATCATCCTAAGACATACTTACTTTGTACTTGCTTTCTCTTCTCTCGATTCTTACTTTAGCATCTGAGTGTCTTGCGGGTACACCCCCTCCTCCTTGGAATCCAGCATCGAAGACGAAGTCTCTTCCCCACTTCAGGTTCTGATCAACCGGAAAGATCAGTGACGCCGTCTGTGGAAAATTTTGTTCTCCCCGTCTTTCTTTCCCCGGTAACCAAAGATCAAAGCAATTTTTCAAGATTCTGATCATGGCCAGCCATGACAACATCAACTATGCGCGGAATCGTGTCATCTTCCCTGTCAGCAAGACAGACAACGACGGGACAAATCCCTTTCTTGGAGATGACGTTCATCAGCAGAGGGACGAAGTCACCGCGTCTCCCTCCCCGGATCGCGCCAACAACGTAGAGATCCAGTCCTTAGAGGACCATCAGCTCATCCCAGTTTCGCCGAACGCTGACCCGGCCATGGCAGCCATGGTCGAAGCCCTCAACAATACAAATTTTTTTATCCTCTAGCAGAATGCAAGAATTAGAGCATTGAAAGAGACCCGCCGTCCAAGATCTCATCCACCGGAGATCTCGGAGTCATTCTCCCAAACGCGGAAGAAATCTCCGGATCCCAGCGGAGCCAGAATCCATGTGAATGAGGAAACACGATCATACTCTTCCCCGAAGCCAGCACTCCCTAGGGGCCAAGAGAACAAGAAGGGATTTGCGGGCAAAACACCAGCGTTCGCCTCCGCCCAGATCCAAGGGCTGGTCGCGAACTCCTTCTCCCCGTTGAGATCGCGGTCCTCACCCTGGCAGAAACACTCGTCTCGTTCGCGGTCGAGCAGCTATAGCGGCGACGACAAGCCTCGAGGCTCATTGCCCCGGAGATCATGGCCACCCGATTACCCAAAGGGCTGGAGAAACCCCCACCCCTGGGCACATATGATGGCATTACAGATCCCGACGAGCACATCGAGAACCTAGATGCCTTACTCGACTACCGTGGCGTCAGAGCCGCCATCAAATGTAGATTATTTCCGACTACACTGAGGAAAGGAGCAATGTCCTGGTACAAGAGCTTCCCCTACAAATCCATCACCTTATGGAGGCAGTTGGGGAGGATGTTCTCAAGACATGTTACAACCTATCACCGTCATCCAAAGACAGAAGCCTTCTTCGAGGCTATAATTCAAGGAAAAGATGAATCTCTTCGAGCATACAGTATGAGGAAAAATAAGCGCCAAACACTGCCCGGGACTCGAGGCACCAAGAGAGCGCCAGGTCCTCCAAACACGACGACTCCTCATCAACTCGTCGGGGATCAGAGAAAAGAAGGAACGATCGCTCCCGGGAATCCTGAGATCACAAAGCTCCATCTGGCCATTTCTACGAGTACACGCCGCTCACCGCCTCGCGCGAGAAGTTTTTCTCCGAATGCGCGAACTCGGAGTTTTGGTGGGCAGAGGTCCGTTTCCCAAAACAGATACCTGCTAAGCCGAACATGGATAAAACGAAGTACTTCCGGTTCCACAAGAGCCATGGGCACATGACCGACGACTGCATCCATCTTAAGGATGCAATTGAAATCTTGATCAGGGACGGGCACCTGAAGCAGTTTACGAAGAAGAAGGATGCTCCTCGACAGGACGCCCAAGAATCGAAGAAGATCGAAGAGGAAGTGACATCCTCGGACGACGTCGGTCTTCAGGTCGCCATGAGCATCTCACGACCAGAATACTTCTATGTCCCCGATGGACTCGACGTCCCTCTTTAATTCAGTGCACACAGCCCCTGGGAAACCTTCCCCTCTGTGTTAAGGGCCAAATTATGCATACTTTTGACTATATTTTAAGGCCCTTTCCAATGGTTTCCTTGATATTCTAGTAGTAAATCTATTAGTTTTAGTGTAATGATGCAAGTTTCCGATTTTATTGTAAATATTGTGAATTATGATCATTTTGATGCTCTTTGACAAGTCTTCTTGCTTATATTTGATGATAGGAACAATTGGTGAAGGAAAGAAGGCCTAAAAGATCATTTTTGAGGCGATCGTGTCGGTAACTCGTGCTTAGCGCGCTTTTAAGCACTGTCTCAGCGTGCTCTTTCTGTTGAGGCAGTAGCTAAGGCTTTCAACCGCGCTAAGTGGCCTGCTACTGCGCTTTCTGGGAAATTGCCTCTGTTTTGCTGATCGCGCTTAGCGCGCTCCTGATGGCGCTTAGCGTGGTGCCACTTACTACACTTTGTACACTTGCTATAAATATCTTCTCTTGTAGATATTTTGGGGGACTCTTGTCATTTTACACTTTTCAGCATTTTTGGAAAGTAGAAAGGGTTTTTTTAGGTCAAAAACTTTAGAAACTCAAGGAGAAGTGAGAATCAAATCTTTGGAGCATTAATCCTCGATTATCCAACTTTGATGCTACAAAGCTTCCTTTCTTACTTGTTGATCAAGCTACCATGGTGATGGGTAGCTAAACACTTTTGTGTCAAGATTAGAGGTAGTTAATCTTGTTGTTATGTATTTCTTTTGATCTTTTGTATGTGAACAAGGTTTATGATCAATAGATGATAAAGATCTTTGCTTTTAATGTTGTATTTATGGTTTGAATCACTCTAGACATAGATTTTCCAAGTCTTGATCTAATTTCTTCATTTATTAACCAACAAACTCTAGACATAGATTTGAAAGTTAATATTTGCTTTGTATCGATCTTTATGTTTATTGTTTCAATTGTTATTTCGAGAAATCATCTAGCGATTAAAATAATAATACCCACGGAGCCGCTTTAGAAATAAACGGATTCGCAAGGATATGTGATTGTATTGATCTAAACTAAGTTCACATGCTTGATTAATCGGATACGTATGAAAGGGGTTAACGAAATCTAATCTTGACATGTTTTTCTTAAAACAAAACATTTTTGCCCTAATTTACTCTTTGCTACAAAACTTATGTTACAAAATAAGAACTCTTTGAAAACTCTTTATTTAGAAAGTTAGACTATTGAACGGTGAGCATCTAGATATCTGAGCAATCCCTGTGGATACGATAAAACACCCACCTAAAATACTTTTCAACAAAATTGCGTCCTTGTCAGGGACTGTTTTCGATGTTGATATTGCAAGCATTGCAATAGTTTAGTGATTTTAAGATATTTGTATTGTGAATCTCTTACCTCTATAATTCTCTTGTGTTTTTTAATTTGTTTGGCTAGTGTGCAGAATCTGTTTATGCAAGGGAGTGTACCTACAGAAGAACTTCTTTTTTATCCTGAGATTGAAAGACATGCTCGTAGGCTTAATAGCAGAACAAGGCGGAGACGACAACTTGCTAGAAAAAGACAAGAGCGAGGAGAATCTTATTCATCCACACCAATTTTTATGCCAATCATGGCAGATCCACCTCCACCACCACCTTCTGCTTCAACACCATGTATCAATAGTCTAAGAAATAATGCTCAGTTTGCGTGCAACGCCCACAATGGGAGGCATTATGAGATGAAAACTAGAATTCTTGCGCTTCTACACCAAAATCCTTTTACTAGTATGGATCATTAGGATCATTTCACTCATCTCACAAAATTCTATGAAATTGCGGGTGCAACGGGAGCGCCGGAAGCTGAAGAATAATCATTTTTCAAGAGACTATTTCCGCATTCCTTAATCGGGAAGGCAAAGGAATGGTATCTTGATAAATCAACTTTGGTTATGTCGGATTGGAATTTGTTAGAAGAAAATTTCCTTGAATGATTTTTTCCACACAATCGATTCATGGAAGCAAAGACAACAATTTCGGTGTTTGCTCAAGGCGAAAATGAATCTCTCAATAAAGCTTAGGAGAGGTTCAAATCCATGTTACAAAAATGTAAGGGTCACGATTTTGATGAACTTACTCAAGTGCACATCTTCCGAAATGGTCTCCAATCGGTCCACAAGACGTTATTGGATGCTACTTCGGGTGGATCGTTAAAGTCTAAGAGCGCCGAAGATACAATTGCTATTATTGATAGGATGGACCTCAATGATCACCAGGGAAATCATAATCGTGGTACAATGCAAAGGAAGTCGGGCATGATCGAGTTGGAAACAAATGATGCTATTCTTGCTCAAAACAAATTGTTTTCACAACAAGTGGAGTTGTTGACTCAACAAATGTCAAAATTTCAACAACAAATCAAAGAAATGTAAGAAGTTCCCAACAACAACAAACAAGTGGCGAGTTATGAGCTTTGTAAGGGAGATCACCTTATCGGGTATTGTCCTTCGGTTGTGGAAGAGGCGAATTATGCAGGAAATCAAAACCAAGGGTATCAACCTCAACCTCCTTACCAATAAGCCAACCAAGGTTACCAACAAAGAGGTAATCAAGGTTATCAACAACAGGAGACCTCAAGATGTCGAAACTTCTAATCGTTAACAACAATTTCAAAACTACACTCAACCTCCACAAGCTCCAAGTGAAAATTCAAAGATGGAAGACACTCTCACTCAATTCATACAAATGTCAATGTCTAATCAAAATAACACCGATGCGGCTATAAAGAACCTTGAGACACAAGTGGGGCAATTATCAAAAAAATTGGCGCCGACCAACACAAAGGAAGTTTTCCATCGAATACTCAAGTGAATCCAAAAGAGCATTGCAAGGATATTCTTACTAGAAGTGGTAGAGAAATTGATATGGGCATAGGTGAGGAAGTAGTGGAAAGAGAGGGAGTAGTTGAAAAAGAAAAAGATATTGATGAGAAAGAAGTAGAAAAAAATGTTGAGGGGGGATTAGTTGAAAGTGAAAAGAAAAAGAGTGAGGAACAAGAAAAGAAAATGAGAGAAGAGAGAATGAAAAAGACTAGGAACGGGAAGGAATAAGTGAGCACTATTTTGATTCAAAAGTTTCCTAATCCTCATGCTTCGTCAAAGAAAGATAGTGAGAGGCACTATGCTCGGTTTATAGATATTTTTAAGCAATTGCAAATTAATATTCCATTTTCCGAGGCATTGGAGCAAATGCCAAAATACGCAAAATTCATGAAGGATATTCTCACCAAGAATAAAAGGTACACGGATCAAGAAACAATCATGGTTGATGCTAGTTGTAGCGCTATCATTCAACAGACTCTTCCGCGGAAAGAAAGTGATATGGGACGAGTTACTTTGCCGGTTACAATAGGAAATATTTATGTTGGCAATGGGTTGATCGATTTGGGCTCTAGTATCAACTTGATACCATTGTCCATTGTGAAAAGGTTGGGACATATGGAATTGAGAGCTACTCAATTGACATTGCAACTTGCCGACAAAACCACTACCCGTCCTCACGGTGTAGCGGAAGATGTATTGGTTAAGATAGACAAATTCTTGTTTCCCATCGACTTTGTGGTAATTGATATGGAAGAAGATGAAGACGCTCCATTGATTCTTGGAAGACCTTTTATGAAAACCACTAGAATGGCCATTGATATGGATGACGGTCTCATGAAAGTGAGAGTTCAAGATGAGGAGATTTGTTTTAATCTATTTGAAGCCATGAAGCATTCAAAGGACAAAGGTGGTTGTTTTAGAATCGATGCAACAAAGAAGGTGATTGAAGAAGTAAAATGGAAATTACAAGTTCCTACCCCCATTATAAAAAGTTCTTACAAATGCTCTTCAAAGTATAAATGAGAATGAAGAAAAAGAAATTGAAAAGTGTTTGCGAGAACTTGAAGAATTGGATGAAATTCCTCCTTTGAAAGAAAGGGTGGAAATTTTGAAAAAGGAAAATAATGAAGAAATCAAGCTTGAATTGAAGTTGCTTCCCTCTCATCTTAAATATGTGTTCTTTGATGATGAGGGGCATAAATCGGTGATCATAAGAAAGGAGCTAACCAAAAATAAGGAGGACAAATTGATTTGTGTGTTGAAAAAGAATCAAGATGCTATGGGGTGGAATCTTTCCGATTTAAAAGGAATAAGTCCTTCCTATTGTATGCATCGGATATTCATGGAAGACAATTTCAAATCGGTTGCTCAACCTCAACGTCGCTTGAATCCTATCATGAAAGAAATGGTTAGGAAGGAAGTGGTGAAAATGTTAGATGTCGGAATGATCTACCCGATTCCGATAGTTTGTGGGTCAGCCTGGTGCAAGTGGTACCAAAGAAATGAGGGATGACGGTAATCTGAAATGAGAAGACTGAGTTGATCCCTACAAGAATCGTGACCGGATGGAGAATGTGCATTGATTACCGTAGGCTAAATCAAGCTACGAGGAAAAATCATTTCCCTCTTCCGTTCATGGATCAAATGCTCGAGAGACTTTTCGGTCAAGAATTCTATTATTTTTTGGATGGTTATTCGGGTTACAATCAAATTATTGTGAACCCGGAGGACCATGAGAAAACTGCTTTTTCTTGCCCTTTTGGAATCTTCTCTTATAGGAGGATGTCGTTTGGGTTGTGTAATGCACCGGCCACTTTTCTATGGTGTATGCAAGTAATATTTTCGGACTTGATTGAAAAGTCAATTGAGGTTTTTATGGATGAATTCTCGGTTTTTGGACCATCGTTTGATCTTTGTTTGAAAAAATTGGATGTGGTATTGGAAAGGTGTGTGGAAACCAACTTGGTTCTTAATTGGGAAAAATGTAATTTCATGGTAACTGAAGGAATTGTGCTCGACCACAAAGTTTCTTCAAAGGGCCTTAAAGTTGATCAAGCCAAGGTGGACGCCATTGAAAAATTGCCACCACCATTGAATGTGAAGGGTATAAGGAGCTTCCTTGGTCATGCGGGATTTTATCGGAGGTTTGTCAAAGATTTCGCAAAAATCGCAAAGCCTTTGAGCAATTTGCTCAACAAAGATAAGTCCTTTGAATTTGATGAGTCTTACATGATAGCTTTTAATTCTTTAAAACAAAGTTTGACTACCGCACCCATAATCATCGCTTCAAATTGGAAAATTGATTTTGAACTCATGTGTGACGCGAGTGATTATGCGGTCGGTGCGGTACTAGGTCAACAAAGAACAAATTTTTTTCATGCTATACACTATGCAAGCAAGGTCTTGAATGAAGTTCAAGTAAACTATGCCACAACAAAAAAAGAGTTGCTTGCGATAGTGTATGCATTGGAGAAATTTCGGTCATACTTAATTGGGTCTAATGTTTTGGTTTACACGGATCATGCGGCGATTAAGTATTTGCTTACCAAGTCGGATTCAAAACAAAGGCTAATTCGCTGGGTCCTTTTGTTGTAGGAGTTTGATTTAGAAATTCGCGACAAAAAGGGATCTGAGAATTTGGTGGCAGATCACTTATCTCGCCTTGTTAATGTTGAGGTGACTGTACCATGCGATTTTTGTCGGTGACACGACCACCTTACCGCAATGGTTAGAATTGGGTGCTACTTTCTAATTTCTTATTTATCCTATGAAGTTGGAAAGGAAAGGGAAGATATCTAAAACTAACCTTGCACGCAAATGTTTTCTTTAACAAATGCTAAGAGATTGGGGGTCGGGGTCAGGTTATACAAAGGGAAGTTGTTAACACCCAGTGTATATATGGTTATCCATAAACTTTTTATTGCATGTTTCTCTGTTAATTTAAATACTTTATGGTGTTTATCTGCTGTGGTTTGGGAAAGTTTCTCCTTTGGGAGTGTTGAGAGAATTTTTTTGTTATTTTTGGGTTTTCTGTTGTTTTAGGGAAGGTATTGGACCTAAAGTTTTTTATTTGTGCACTACTACAAAAAACCCATTTAACAATGGTTGGGAATGACATATAATGATGTGGGCGAAGGCGTTGTTATGTAGATTGTCGTTGTAAGTTCATTGTTTCTACAACGGTCTGGAAACCGTTGTTGTATTCTGGAAGTGCGCGTTATATTGCAACGGTTAGGTATTTCAACCATTGTAATATATATTAACTATCACAACGGTTATGAGTATCAACCGTTGTAATATATATTAATTAGGGTTAAATAAGTTTTTAGTCCCTATAAAGTTTGAAATTTCATTTTTAGTCCCTCCCTTCCTTTTGGCAACAGTTTTTACAAAAAAACCGTTGCCAAAACCAGCTAAAACCGTTGCCAAAACCCAGGAGGGACTAAAAATGAAATTTCAAACTTTATAGGGACTAAAAACTTATTTAACCCTATTAATTATCATAACAGTTTTGTGTCTCAACCGTTGTGGAATGTACCCTAAGTTTATTAAATACAAATATATATTGCTTGTTTTATCATACACCTAATTAAAGAAATACAACCATTAAAATTGGTAAAGAACTATATAATCTGAAAATTAAACTGTTCTTGAAAACCAACTTAAACACACCATTGTTTTCTGAATTGCATCCATTTCATTCCGCACATTTTATGTTCCTTAACATAAAATTTATGGTTCAATGGTCGGTTTCCTTCAATCCATCGATATCTTTTATTATAGTTTACCTCTTCATCGCCAAAAATCATCGCGATTTTATCATCATAACAATCATGATCTTAACAACCACGATGATTAGTGACGACGATGAGGTAAATTATAATAAAAGATATCGATGAATTGAAGAAAACGGAGCATTGGACCATAAATTTTATGTTAAGGAACATTAAATATGCTGAATGAAATGGATGCAATTCGGAAAACATTGACATGATAAAGGTTGGTTTTCAAATACATCTTAATTTCAGATTATAAGTTTCTATATCAATTTAACTGATTGAATTTTCAATAAAAGGATAGTGAAATAAACAATATACATAGTATATAATAAACTAAATTTCATATACAATATCAGAATGAATTCATATATAAGTACCTTATCAGAATGAATTCATTTATATGTATCACCATCATCATCACCATGTGAAACAAACCCTAAGAAGTGGAAAGCAATGAAGAAAATTAGTTAGTTTTCAATTTAACTATATACAATATACATAGTATATAATAAACTAATGTTCTATATCAATTTAACTGATTGCATTTTCAATAAAAGGATAGTGAAACAAACAATATACATAGTATATAATAAACTAAATTTCATATACAATATCAGAATGAATTTATATATATGTACCTTATCATAATGAATTCATATATATATATGTACCACAATCATCATCACCATGTGAAACAAACCCTAAGAAGTGGGAAGCAATGAAGAAAATTAGTTAGTATTCAAAACAAAACAACCAAAAGTTGAAACAAAACCCTAAGAAGTGGGACTGTACCATTACAATGAAGTTCACCTTGCTTGTGAAGCATTGAAGTCGAATCTGCACAAAATGAGAACAATCAACAAAAACAACTTGAAGCAGACGAGATAATGGGAACTATCTAACAAAAAGATTGAAGTAGAAGAATACCTTATTTTCCATAAACAATATGTACATTACGCTTGCTACCGCCAGCATCATCACCATGTTCATATAGTTTTAGATTCTGCAAGAAGAAATACAGGGAGGAAGAAGCTTAAATCAAAAGCTTCATACTTCTTGTATTTCTTTTCGCGGATTCTATAAAAAGATGAAGTTTTCTGCCAAAAATGGGTACTAGGGTTTCGCTGTGAAGGAAACGGCGCTACTGTCAATAATAGAAAGTTAATTCCCTTATATAGGTAAATATTTCACAAAGGTTTTCTAAAATAACCGTAATGATAAGTATATATATTATTTTAATAATATAACAACGGTTAGTTATATTAACCGTAGCGATACCCCTTATAATTTGTACAAGGTTCGACTCCAGGCAATAACATTTCTCTATAATTACGTAAAATAGAAAAATGTTGTTGCTTGGAGTCGAACCTTGTACCAAGTATAAGGGGTATCGCTACGGTTATTATTACTAACCGTTGTAATATTACTTGCTCTTCCTAGAGTTGAGAACACTCTGGCCATAATGATTTAAAAATTTCTCCGTTTTTCAAAAAATATCGTTCCAGAATATCAACCATTTACAAGTTATCATCATTGCAAGCATTAAACTATCAGACTTTTCATCTTCAACCTCATCTATAAATAGACAACTTTACATTTCTTCATAATATATTCTTCGTAACAATTAGTTCTACAAATTAGAATGCTAGAAACATCACCAATGAGGAACGTCAGGCGCCAATTGAGGAGGTCCAACTAGCGGCCAACGTCAGAGATGCCTTAAGGGTGAGGAAGGATAAGAAGAAAAAGAAGAAGAAGCTGAAGAAGAAAAAGATAAAGAAGAAAAGGAGGACTGTTTATTATGATTCCGATGAGGGGAGTGAGGAGAGATGTCTGGATTATGAAGATGTATTTGCAGCTATGGGCTCTGACATTGATAAATATATGTAATATGATTATCAATGTACTCTTCTTAATGGAATCTTAATAAAATGTTATTTTATATATGCTCATCTCTTACAGTTTTATTTTTAAAGTTAGATATACTATTCTCTTGCACTTAAAAACACTAACAAAAGAAATAAAATATATGTTTAAAAGAAAAACAACGATGAATTTTGAGTTTTGAGGTTAAATCCCCATAACACTAACAAAAGAAATAAAATATATGTTTAAAATATAAAAATATGACAAAAAATATAGTTGCTGGGAATCGAAGCTTGTTACATGTATTACAACAGTGTTTTAATACAAGCGTGTTTAAAATGTAAAAATATGGAAAAAAAATGTAGTGGTTGGGAGTCGAAGCTTGTTACACATTGTATTACAACGGTTATTCAGTACAACCGTCGTTAAATATGGCGTTATAAATCAGCAGGAAATTTTTTAACCTATTACAACCGTGGGATGCGAATCCGTGGTAAGCCTGGCGTCGTTAAATGGATTTTTCGTAGTAGTGGTGTGCTCGCTAAGACTTCGCAATCTTATGCCTACGTATTCCCGTAAAGATATCTGGGAAATAAGAGCAATTGTCTATGGGAGGAAAAATGTTTGGTGTCTTGTTTAAAGCCCAAGATTGAAGCTATTGGAATATTTATGTCTTGTTCAAAGCCCAAGATTGAAGCTAAAAAGTTGACTGAGAGAGAATTTGTTATCTCTAAAGAGAGATATCTCATCTATTCATCACAAATGTTGAGAAATTGATTATAAAGGGAATTACTTTAACTGGGATACGTAGAATCCAGCAATGCCATAATTTCCTTTATAAGGGTGATATCATGAAGGAGGAAAGCTTTAACTCTGTATAGAGCAGTGCCACTTTTTCCTTATGAATCTTTCATGCTAAGAGAAGGACATTGGCTTGGATGTAAATAATCCAGAGGCTTACCACTTGCAGTTGTTAGATGAAAGATGAATTTTAGCCAGGATAAAGGAATGACTCCAGCTTGAATTTTGAATCAACAAGTGTGCCACTTACAACAATTATCTGGGAAAAAGATTTTGAGTGTTTGTTTTGATATGTGATGTATAGAGGAAATATCCTTCTGTAGAGTGGACTCATGGTCTTATTTGAGGGGATGTTGATTTTTGTGTACCTTGATCAAAGCCCAAGGTTGAAGCTAAAAGGTTGACTCTACTAGGGGAGTTTTATGTCTGTCTTGTACAAAGCCCAAGATTGAGGCTAAAAAGAGATTGACTCCGCTGAGGAGGGTTTTATCTGTCTTGTACAAAGCCCAAGATTGAGGATGACTGACTCCACTGGGAGAAGTTCTTATATGAAGCATAAGAGGAGGCTACTTCTTTATGAGGATTATTAAAATCTAAGAGCAGATCCAGATTGTGTTGGGGAATCCAATGGTTTTACTCTTTCTGGGAATCAGGGAAGAGTTGAGATATCAGAGGCTAAAGGGGCTCTATTCTCTTGGTGATTTGTTGATGGTAAATTGACCCTATTTGCGGATTTTTAAGGTGTAGCGTAAAGATTGAGTTTGAAAACCTATGGAGGTTTTAACTCTGCTGGAGATTAATATATTGGGATAATGATCAGGGTTTTTCCTATGTTTTTAGGAAACTTGAGGGTCTTTGTGAGATCCAAGAGGATATGAGACTTTCCAAGTCTACTTGAATGAAGAGGTTGACTCTTAGCTGGAGAATGATCTTTGTATGATGCCCAAGAGAAGACTGAGATTGTCCAAGTCTCTCAAGAAGTGGTAGGCTCTAGTGTAGAGGGAGATCTTTGTATGATGCCCAAGAGAAGGTTGTTGGTTTAAGGGATGAAGATCAATCCTAAAATGGTCTGATGTTTGGGAATTCTGACTCTCCTGAGGATTGAACTAGCAAAGATGACTAATTTATGTCCTATACCTGTAGAAGGCCTTTGGGTCCTTATACTAAGCCCAAGAGGAGGCTGAAGAAATTCTAAGAAGCCTGAGGGTCCTTGTACTAAGCGCAAGAGGAGGCGGGGGATGCTTTTAGGAAGTCTGTGGGTCCAAGCCTAATAAAAGTTCAAGAAAGGTTTCACCGGAAATTAATCCTTTTCCTGCTGAACAGTTCTAAGGTTTGAAGAAATTTAAGAGAGGGTTCACCAGGAATTAATCCTCTCTGAGGAAATAAATTTCTTGCACAAATAAAATTTCTAAGTTTGGACAGTCTTGAGAAAAGTTTCACCGAGAATAATGCATTTCTCTGTTCCATATTGTATAAGCCCAAGAAGAGGCAAGACTGTATCTGGAATGCCCTACGGGGGACTAGTTTTTGACTATGTTGAAAAGTAGCCTCTGGTTTGATCTTAAACCTAGGCTTAATTGCTGGGGAAACTCTAAACAAGATATGGACAAATATATACAGACAATTCTATTGACATATATATATATATATATATATATATATATATATATATATATATATATATATATATATATATATATATATACATATATATATATATTGAAAAAGATGTGGGGACTTACCTTCTAAGAAGAAGCCCAAGCATAAAGTGATATATTGTATTCACTACAACTGTATTCCCTCTTTTAGGGTTTTAAGAAATTGAAGAAAGTTTTGAAAGAAACAACATTGAATTTGAATTAAAAACAAGTTTGTTTAAAAAGATATGTTTGGGGCTTATAGCTCAAGGAGAGGCCCAAATGACTTATTTGATAACATTGATCGCACTGCGATACCAAAAGACGTTGTGGGACTTATACTATAGTAGAAGCCCAAATTTGTTTTTTATACAAAGGGGTTGGGTCTTACACTCTAATAGAGGCCCAAAAGTGTTTGCGAAAAGAGAAAATAGGGCTTATACTTAAGGGAGGCCCTGATGATTTATTTGAAAAGGCGACGATCGTGCCGTGATTTTGGAAACCACAGAGGGACTTATACAATGACTGAGGCCCAAAATTATTTATGTACAAGGATGGGACTTACACTCTATCAAGAGGCCCAAAAGGTTATTTTTATACAAGAGAAGGGGCTTATAACTCAAGCAGATGCCTAGATGAAAACAGCGATCACACCGTTTATCGTATCGGGACTTATACAATGACAAAGGCCCAAACATGGTTTAATTTACAAAGGGAATAGGTCTTACACTCTATTAAAGGCCCAAAATGTTTGAAAAGAAGAAAGATGGGGCTTACAACTCAAGGATAGACCCAGATTTTTAAAATCGTATCGGGACTTATACAATGATTGAGGCCCGAAAATTTATTTATTTACAAAGGGATGGGACTTACACTTTACAAAGAGGCCCAAAAGGTTTGAAAATAAGTTTGAAAAATTAAAATTAAGAGAAACCCTAGTTTTAATTTAAAAATATAATTTTTAAAGAAAATTAAATATAAAATGATACAAAATATCAAATATATTCAAAAACAAGTTGTCAACTTTAAAAAATATTTTGAAAAATAATGTTTAATCACATGAAAGCTTGAAATCCAATTGGTTTTGAAAAAACAATGTGAGAATTTCATTTAAAAATGTTGAAACACAAAAAAAATGAAATTATTTACGAAGATTCAAGATATATTAAATAAATAATATAAATTTAATTTTTTTGTAGAATAAAATAATTTAAAATTTTTGTGACTTTTTAAAAAAAGAACCAATAAAAAATGATAAAAAAAAATGAGAGAGAAATTAATTTTTGAAATCATTTAACAAAATTGTCAAATATTCAAAAATTCAAATATTTGAAAATGGCGCCAAGGCCATCTTCTTCTTCCTCACAACTACCTGCCATAGCCAATTTGCAAAAGCTCACATATCTCTCTGATTACTCAATGAAAATGACTTTTGTAAACATGAAAGTTGTGTGTTTTTGAACTAGGATTTCAGTCATATAAATTAATTGCATTTATATTAAGTGTGAAGTGAGAAATCAAGTGATGAACTCAAGAACCCTAATTTCAGCAAAAACTCTATGAAATCTTATACACAAAAGCTACAAAGCAATTGATTGAGGGGAATCACTCTATATAAGTGCAGAAACATGTTTGTAACTTGAAAACACAATTATGATGCATGAATTCTAGAGTTTGAGAGTGTCAGGCTTACCTCTTGCAAGAAGAATTCGAATTCTATGTTAGAGGTGTTACAGATGTTGTGTAATGATCTGGACAACTTCAATAGACCTAAAGTAATGTGTTTGAAAGCTTGGAATGAATTGAATCAGCTTGGAACTTGTTGTGGCACCTCAACTGCAAATAGGCCAAAAAGCTTGAGCAAATGGGGGTGACTTTGTGATTCTGATGTTCCAGATGAGTTTAAAGGTTAAGGATCACTCATATATGACATATGTGAGGTGTTGGCATGATTGGTTTTTATTGAATTTCTCTCAAATTGAAAATTCGATAATGACTTGAAAGAGAAGCAAAATCTGGTGTTTTTAGTGAGATTTGGAAGAAAGCATGTATTGTTATGCTTTAGTGTACTTAAATTGATCATAAAGAGGCTCTATTTATAGTAGAGCAAGTTTGTTTTGGGAGCAATATTGATTGGAGGCTGGATCACTCCAATATCCATTGAACTTTGTCATGTAGCCAAAGTCTCCTATAGCCATTGACTTGAGTCAATTTTGCAGGCTATGAGTATTCTATTGTAGGGATAAGGCTTGACTCATTTGGTTGATTATGGGCTGATACATGCCATCTCTATGCATCCTTTAAATGCCTCATGATAATATTGGAGTTTTTGGATTTTGAACTTTGAATGTCATATGCCAAATGATGAGGTTTTTGACTTGCAAGGCTCTATGGTGTTGTAGCTCTGCAGAGATCATGTTCATTGCACTTTAGAAACTTATCTTGTATGGTGACAAGGCTTGCCAAGTCATGGAAATGACAAAATCGTGTGGCATGTACAACACTGTCTTGTAAAACCAGTCTTGAAGGTGTCATTTTTCCATGCTTATAACTCCCCACTCAAGTTGAATTAGGATGAGTTCTGGTACTCTTTGGAAAGCTTGTATATCCTACTTTAACTTTGATGTCCAACATTGGTCTTGAATCAACTTGGATCATGGTGAAAAATGGCCTTAAAGTTGGTGAAAACCCAAGATAGATTATCTCCAAAATTTTCACTAAGTGTTGGAAAAAGTGTCCATTTTCATGTTTTTGTGATTTTGATCAATCCATAACTCAAAATCCATGAAGATTTGGAATCTGATGTAGTTGACAATTTTGAAGTATGTAATAAGAGCTTTAATTTGAGCTTTGGATGGGAGAAAAAGGCCTTGTGGTTTAGGAGTTATGACCTTGCAAAGTTGGTACCAAATCACTTTTGTTCCATAACTTAGAAAATTTTAAGTTTCTTATGGTTGCCCCTTTTTAAAGTAACCTCACTTTTCTTGATTTTTCTTGATGGATGATGATCCAAACCATGAATTAACATTGCTTTTTTTACTTAGGGAAGCCTTGTTTGTCAAGAAATTCAAAAAGTCAAACTTGGTTTTTTGGCACATTTGACTTTTTGTCAGATGAATTCCAAACTGTGTGATCCTCTATAAAATTAAGTCCTTGACCTAATTCAAACCTAATGGATGGATTCCATAGGTGTTATAGAGTGTCTTGAATCATGTCCCAAGGTTTGGGAACATGTCTTGGTCAAAAGTCAAAGATATAGTTGACTTTTCATCAGGAAATCCTAATTGGTCCAGATGAATTTGAATCCTTGCATTTCTTGTGAACCAAGTTCTTTGAATTAATCCAACCTTGTGAATGGATCAATATGATGTATTAGAGGTCTTTAAAACACTTCTTGAGGTCTTGGCTCATGTCTTGCTCCAAAATTCAACTTAGGGGTGAATTAGGTCAAAAAAACCCTAATTCCTGATTTTTGATGAATGCATCCCCTGAGGCTATTTTGACTCTATGATTGGGTTCATGAGGTCCCTTTGAGCTTATTGACTCATTTTTTGAAGTATTGGCTCATGCCCGGATGAAAATTTTCATCTGGAGGCCTTAGTCGACCAAAACCCTAATTTGGTGACACTAGAGATCTTGAGGCTTAATCCACTTGGAATGTTGCAAATTTGTGCTTGATCCTTGATGTGGGAGACCTATTGATCTTTTATGGGTGTTTGAGAGGCTATACAAGTTGAAGATCATGTGAATTCTTGATTGATTTTTTGTCTGAGTGCTCTGAGAGGGCTCAAAACCCTAATTCTTGGTTGTAGTGAATGCTCAACAATCCTTGAGAAGATTGATGAGGTATGATGGTACATCTATATTGTGGTGATGGTTTTCACAATGATGGGAAATCTTTGTGGTAAAAATTTGGGGTATGACAGATGCCCCTATTTAATCTTCTTGTACCCGAAGGTGTGAATGGCGAAGATATTCGGACATTCAGGGTACAAGAGGATTAAATATCGGGATACCCGAAATTTTGATTGTGGTTGTGAATGGTAGCTGATTTGCTCGTCCATCTTCTTTTGCTAAGTAACGATACTTAGAAAATGGTGAAACTTCCCCCTCGATCCTGGTCTTCAACCATGGAACTGGTCTCAGTTTCTTATGAAAATAAACTTCCCCTCGATCCTGGTCTTCTGCCATGGAACTGGTCTTAGTTTATTATTATTTTTTTAAATAAACCTCCCCTCGATCCTGGTTTTCTGCCATGGAACTGGTCTTGGTTTCTTGAAGAAATAAACTTCCCCTCGATCCTGGTCTTCTGCCATGGAACTAGTCTCAGTTTCTTCTTGTCGAGTTCCTTCCTCGACAAGGAATGCTATTTGTAGCGGTCTTCATCAAACTTCTCGTCGAGCTTTACTGGGGAGATGTCATTTAATGGAAAAAGATTTGATGTCAGACTTGCTGGGGAAACCCATTTGTCTGAACTGCAGAGGTGTGCAAACTTCTCTGTGAGAGATGCCATTTGTTGACCCACTAGGGAAAACGAGTCTCTTGAGATACCGCTTTTTGTTTGGTAAGGTTACATCATACATTTCTTCGAGACCTTTTCAGAGAAATTCCATGTGATGTAATCCAATTTTGAGGTGCTGATGACTTCATTGAGAATAATTTTTCTGGGAGAAATTGCCGTATTTCCAAGAGTCTTTTGGTGGAGAGGCTTTCTCTGGGGATTTTTGTTAATCCGAGAAAGCAAAAATATCATCTTCAATGGTGAAGAGTGATGTTCCAAAGGTGTCTATCAAATGTCTTCTGGCCTCTCAGAGGTCCAAGTTATCAAAGTGGTCGAGGACAACCTCCAATCCAGAAATAAACTGGGGAGAGATTGCTCAGACGATACATTTCCAGATGAGGAAAGAACTGGCAACTCTATCAGTGAGAGGACAATTTTCACTTGGGGATGAGTATGACCAGAGTGATATTAATGCAACATATGTATGAATATGAATTAATTGTGCATGATGTATGTATGTTTATGCTGACAAAACAGACGTGACATACAGACTGGTGAATGAACACGACTGGACACCTGGCCACTGCGGGGGATAAAAAGTATCATTGATTCAAGATATCAATCATTTCCTATTTAGGAGGGGTAGACCCTACTGGGGAAAATAGACCGATTATCGGTTCCCGGAGGTAACACATCTACCGGGGATGTCAGATGGGACGTTGCATCTGAAACAGTTTGAAATTCTGGTATGCAGACCCAGATGTCACATAAAATGTCGAGACATCTGGTCTGTTATCAACAACATATACAAGATAGAGAAAATTAAAGAAGTTGCTGAAAAGTAAAGTGCACACAAGAATTGTTCACCCAGTTCGGTCTAACAACCAACATCTGGGGGCATACCAAGCCAGGAAGGAAGTTCACTATCAGCAGTATCAATTCATAGACCCTACAATCAACACACCCGTTGATGATCTACTCACTTAATCACTACCCAATGACCCTTCTACCTAAGTCCACCCTAGATAAGAGACTCCATCTCACTTCTAATCATCGCAATGATGTCTAGCAGTCAACACCTCAGCCACTGCATCAACAACTTGATTACCAATAACTCTTCAATCACATAAAAATATAAGACACGCTTCTATACCTATACTCAGCCAAGACTCTTGACTGAGAACACCATCTTGGAGTTGCTTAAAAGCTGCCTCCAAGAACAATACATCTCTTACCTACAGGCTTAGAGATAAACACGATGACCATCCCACAAACCGAGTGGTTCATCGACGAACACAACCCTTATAATTTACATGATGGCTGGACCCTTTTTCTAGGTTACAAGGCTTCTATTTATAACCTATACCCAACTGGATTTGGGCTTCAAATCACAGCATAACAGCTGCTACAAATCATCAAAAACTTCTGCTACATAATAGGTCTTCAATCAAATCCTTCCTAATTTATCTCCATAATTAGAAAGTCAATATTCTTCAATATTCTTCTTGATTCTGACTTGAATCTTCCAGACCTATAAAACAGCTCCACAAAGGATACATAATATTTCCAGGATCTTATGTATCTTTTAAATCTTCACTTTCTAATTTAGCTGCAAGATCTTCTCCATAAAAATAGGAACAAATCTCCAAATAGTTTCCTAAAAAGTCTCCAAGATCCTTTTTATGAAATCCAATTAAAAAGAGGTAGAAGAGACCAATAAGGGCATGTCAGTAGAGACCAGCCAGAGCCAGGTGAAGAAGAAGAAGAAGATAAGAAAGACATACTCTTCTCCACCTCCAGAACTAGAAAGCAGCTCAAAACAAAAGAAGGTGAAGGCATAATGGAGAAAGAAGGAGACCTATGCAGCCACGACACCACCTATCAGTCCTGTAAACAAGTTTGGTCTTAACAAATCTGATCAAGTGGACGGAGGCTCTGGCAAAGATGAGGTTTTGGAAACCTTCTTGGCAGAGGTAGACAAGGATGCGAGAGAGTTGGAAATGAATAAGGAAGATGTAGCTGAAAAGGAAGAAGGGAGTGAAGAGAAGAAGAATCCAGTGGAAGAAATGGTCTAGTCAGAAGGAGCAGCTAGAGAAAGCTGAAGAGCAGCCTAAAAAGAAGGCTAAAAGTCTAAGTAAAGCTGTTGGGAAGGAGGTTACTGGAGTCACAGCTGAAGAGGGCATTGAGAAGAAAGAGATAGGAGCGCAAGAGGCAAAGAAAAAGAAGAAGAAACAAGCCATGCCAGCACCTAGGAAGAGCTCCAGGCTTAGGGCCTAATTGGTAAAGTGAAATAGGCAAGCGTTGGCTCGTCTTCTCTCATCACTGAACAGTGAGGACACTGTCCTTACTTTAAGTTTGCGGGAGGGCACCAACGCTTAGCGTATTCTCACTACTCTAACCCTCTGAAATCACAAGCTGAATATTTTGTCTGTTGTTTTGCTTATTTCTGCTTTTGGATAATATTTTGGATTTGTGTTTAGAATGGCCATGTTTTGAGCCATAGGTTTTTAAATCTTTTATGGGGGAAGCTCTGATGCCCCTAGAACATGATGATCTGGTTGTTTTATGTTTGTTTTTCTTAAATGTCATGTGTGTTTCATTTAATTAGCATCTGTTTGATTGTTATTCTTTTGCTGAATTTGAGTTATTTAGTTGCATGTCATAGTTGAGAGTGAGAAAGGCTAGGAAATGGTTGGATTAAACTGCACTAGGTCAGGAGCATTAATTTTCAAAAATTTTGGGCTTAAGGATAAAAAAGGGAATGATGCTTTGATGAGTGAGGGTAGCAAAGTGCAGGAATTTTTCCAAGTGAGTTTTGACAGAGGAGACTGATGCTCTCTGTCACGACAACACTAGTCTATTAAACCAGCCATAAATTTTTTTTCAAAAAGATAACTGAATTGTGAGAATCAAGAGAAAGGTTAAAATCTTAGGAATCACAAAAGGAAGGACAAAAAGATTTAAATAATGATTGAGATGATCACATAAGGGGTATACTCCAGATAAAAACACACAAAAGTGTGCAAAAAGTGGCAAAGACCACCAATAAAGTTCATGTGCCCGAAACTGGAGGAACAACAACCGTTTCATCATAATGTGCAGTTGAACTCATGAGAGATTCTTCTGAGATGAGACGTTTTGCCAAAAAAAAAAGAGAGAAAGAAAAAGAACAAAAAAATAATAAGTGGAGAAGTGTGGTCCCAAGTGTGCAAATCAAGAATATCATTTGAGAATCAGGACAGAATTCCCTAGTGAAACCAAAGAAAGGGACCCCACTCACGAAAGTACACAAGGAGGGGATCAAAAAGAGAAAATTATGGCTTATTTATTAGAAGAGAAGGGTCGTGACAGGAGACGCCAGTCCTCCCTTGAGCTAACAACACTTTGGCCAATTGCAAAGCTATGCAACTTTCGCTAGTTATCGCTTTATGACCCTTCCAATTCTAAAAGCCACATTACCTTGCTGACCTGACTAAAGCTGTTGAAACCCATTTCACTTTCATATGTCTTTCACTGTCACATCACCTGAGGACAGGTGATCATTCAAGTTTGGGGGAGTGATAACATTATTTTAGTGTGTTACTTTGGCCCATTTTATGTGACATTTGTAGTTCATGATTTACTGATGTGGCATGAGTTTAATGTATTTCAGCATGTTTTAAGCTTTAAGCACACTAGGTGCTTCTTTTATGTTTTCAATGTGTTTGTGCTCTAAAAGGAAGCTAGATGATGGTAAGAGGAGGCATGACCCCGGATGACAGATTCTGGAGCAGAACGAGGAGCTTTTGGAAAGAAAGTAGTTGATAGTTTAATCAACTATTTCACCAAGAGAGTTGGAGATTGGTGATGGAAGCCAAGGATGACTAGGGCTCACGTAGCAGCATTTTGAAGAGCATTGGAGCAAAAGAAATGGATAAGATCAAGGAAGCTAGAAGACAAAAGGTAGTACGGTGGGGACCATGCTGCAAAAGAGCGCCCAACACCAAAACCACCAGACGTTTGCGCTGCTCCACCACTCTGTCACAACCGCCTGCAGAAAGCAGATTTGTCTCCCACCAACGTTTGTACCAAATTGCTTGCAATGGAAGGATTGAGGGACAGCTGGTCCACATGAGGATTTGATTTGGGCCTAACCTTATTTTTATCAAGAGACCCACGATCCAAGAAAGGAGCAACTACCACTTCCACTCATCACTATATAAAGAGAGCTTGTATATTGAAGAGAACGAGCCTGAGATTTACACACAACAAACAGTTTATTTCAGTTTTAAGTTTTACTTTTATTTTTTATTCCAAGAGTTGGAAGCATTAGTATAGGGCATTCTATTCTCATCCGGACCTGTACACTCTGCTGAGAGTTGTCGTGACTAAAGAGAGTTGTTGCCGTTTACTCAACGCAAGAGATCTCCAAGTTATTACTAGGTTGCATTTCTTTACTACACTTTGTAAGACAATGTTCCCTATTAGTTTCACTCCAGTAGTTTGTACTCAACTCACTATGAGCTAAACCTTTGTTTGATGAGACTAATGAAGTTAGTATAAAAGTTGTTTTTATGTTGATATGATGTGTTGACTAGTGTCTTATTTTGTTATGTGTTTTTATGCTATAAACTTGGTTCTTAGAGTGATCAACTAGGAAAAAGGTAAAAGCTTGTTGTTGAGAGAGATCCAATAAACAAGCGGATTTCATAACAAAAGTGGTTAATAAAGTAGAATTGAGATATTATCTTAATTCAACTCGCTTAGAGATAAGAAGTTGAGACCATAAAGATTTTCAGAATTAAAACCAAACGTATTTTAGGGTTACGAGTGAGACTTAGAGATTTATTCCCTTGCCCTAGTTATGCATGTTTTTGATGTTGTAGAGATACACCACTAGATCACGTTCTGACCTTTTGAGGCACGACACTTCACATCATAAAAGCATTCTAACAATAACTATACTAATGGATTTAGCTCATCAACTACTCTCTCTGATATTTTAACTCCTTTTTAGTTATAAATCTTATCTTAGTTATATGTACGTTGCTCCTGTTCTTTATTGTTATTATTTTGTTACCTTGCTCATACTTTATCTTAAACAAAGAGATTAATATTAGTATTTTAACTCCTTTATCACTTCTTTGTGGGATCGACCTTTACTTTATCACTTGCTACACTATCAAGCATGTATACTTGCATGTGACACCATTGCTCTAAAACAATCACAAGAAAAGCATTATATAAAGTAGAGTTAACACATGTCTAAGTGTGGTATGGGGAAGTCATCCTTTGGACTTGCCTTATTCAGATCCCTGTAGTCTACACACATTCTAACTTTTCCGTCCTTTTTCGGAACTGGCACTATGTTGGCTAACCATTGAGGATATTCTGTGGTGGCGAGGAAACCTGCGTCGATCTGCTTCTGCACTTCCTCCATAATTTTGATGGCCATATCCGGATGAGTCCTTCTCAGTCTTTGTTTTACCGAAGGACATTCTGGTTTCAGTGGTAAGTGATGTTCCATGATGCTGGCATCCATCCCTGGCATGTCCTGATAGGACCAAGAAAATACATCTGGAAACTCTTTGAGAAGTTTTATCAAGTCTTCTCTGACAGTTGGACTGAGCAGTGCTCCAGTCTTAACTTCTTTCCTTTCTTCTTCTGAACCCAAATTGACCGTTTCCAATGGCTCTTTGTGAGGCTTAATAGACCTTTCCTCTTGTCTGAGTAGTCGGGAGATCTCTTTTGGAATTTCTCTGTCCTCTTCTTCTTCAGCTTCAAATACCGAAAATTCAAAGTTGGGAGAAGGCATTGGATCGTATGTTTCAATGGGATTTATAACAAGAAATCTGCATGACCTGATGATTCTTTTTTTAGAAAAGACAGAGAGAATGCAAGAGTGTGTGCAGTGTATTTTCTGAAAAATGCTTTTTTTATTTTGGGTTGTTTTAGGATTACCATTTTCTGAAAAAGAGAAACGTGAAAACAACAATAAATGCGGGAATTCAGAATGACATTATTTATTCATGATTTGTCGATTCTTGAAACACAACCCTATAAAACAAAACTATGTCGCTTTGGGCGAAGCGAAGAAGGACATTTATAGAAAAGTAAGCCCTATAAAATATCCATTTCACCCAAGCATGGTGAAAGGTCAAAACAAAGATGGTAATTACTTCGACTTATGGACGACTTTCAGGACATCGACTGCAACCCAATGGCGATGAACTCCTCTGTGAGTCACAAAGTTTGGTACTTCCCTTCATGGTTTGTCTTCAGAAATGGCATTGATTTCTGGTGGAGTAGGATCATTGGAGTCTTCTTCCCATGCTGAGTTATCATAAGAGGACTCTTATGTCGCATCTTCCATAATGTTTTCACTCTCAAGAGGATCTCCCCATCCAGTTGGATGGATGCCCTCGTATCTAATACAAAAGCTCTCGGAACGGTGTATTTGACTAGAAAGTTGTACTTGCCGCTTGGCTGTCCCAAGGTATCCCAAGTTTCTGTGGGCATCGATGAGTCATCTTCCTCAATGACGTTGACCTCGGTAAATGCATAGTTAATGAATTCTTGTCTTGCAATCTTTGTAAATTCATCACCATGGTGTCAGACATTTTTGGAATGTACTGAGTAAAGATTCCATGACTCTGTGGGAACATGGGTGTTCTTTTCAAGATTACTCAGCTGATAGGCATTGTCCGGCTGACTCTTTTGCCCCAAGTCTTCTGTGTATGGCTTCCAGATAGGCAAGTCATCCAGGGGATCATAATAATCATAGTTAAAGTTATCTTTCATTATATTGTCTTCCTCTAATGAATTGGGTGGAGCAAGACATCCTTCGGGATCACAATCTCCATCGATCATTCTGACGTCTGATCTTGGTATATATCTCAGGCTCTGCTTTGGAAAATAGAATGGCATGTGTGCTTCTCCCTGAGACATATAACCGTCATTGTTGAGATAAGACCTCTACTCCTCATCCGTGTCGGAGGAATCGTTCCCATCGATGGTGTGTACTTCTTGAGATACTGGGTGGAGGTAGCCTCTGCTGTGGAAGAAATCTTGAATGGGACGAAAACTTTCATCCTTCTTGGTAGTCTGGGTACAAGTCGGAGAAAGACCAAGACCTTTTCTTGTCTTGTTATCAGTAGGAGTTATAATTTGTCCCCATCCTTTTATGTCATTAGTCCCGATCACTTTGAGGGCGTCTTTGTATGAGGAAATCGACGTCCCTCTTTCTTGTTGATTCTCATTGCTCACTGAGAGCGCTTGGAACTGAGTTCCAACAACATCTTCTGGTTCTACACAGGAGAATGATGATAAGTTGCTCATGATTAAGGCTTGCTCTCTGCATACTGTGAATAATTTGTCATTCTTGATGAACTTCAACTTCTGGTAAAGTGTCAAAGTGACTGCCCCAGCTTCGTGTATCCAAGGTCTCCCCAATAAATAGTTGTATGCTACTCGGATGTCTATGAACTGGAAAGTGACTTGGAAAGTGTGAGGACCGATGGTTATGGGAAGTTCAACTTCGCCGATAACTGTTTTTCTAGATCTGTCA
Organism: Lathyrus tuberosus; assembly: GCA_022829125.1. Classification (NCBI taxonomy): domain Eukaryota; kingdom Viridiplantae; phylum Streptophyta; class Magnoliopsida; order Fabales; family Fabaceae; genus Lathyrus; species Lathyrus tuberosus. The sequence continues at coordinate 31,259,459 of JALAZF010000007.1, forward strand.
AAGGCTTTGACAATTATCTCACTGCCTCTCATCGGAGTTCCTTGAAAAGATAGTCGAACCAAAGTTGATCTTGGCATGACATTTAAAGATGAACCTGTGTCTACCAGAATGCTGGCTAAAGCATCGTCTTGACAGTTGACTGTGATATTGAGGACCATATTATGGTTCTTTCCTTCCTTCGGCAGTTCTTCATCACTGAATCCCAAGTTGTTGCAGGAAGTGATGTTGGAGATGATGTTGTCAAATTGTCCTACTGTCACATCTTGTTCCATAAAGCCTTGTTCTAAAACATTCTGCAGAGCTTCCCTGTGAGCTTCTGAACTAAGCAGGAGAGAAAATACAGATATTCGAGACGGAGTTTGCAACAATTGGTCCACAATGTTGTACCCGCTTTTTTGGATGAGCTTCAGCATCTCAACGTTGTTCTTTACAAGTTCTGGATTACTGAATTGACCGACTTGTTGGTTAGGAACTTCCGTTTGAGGTTCCTTTACTTTGGTAGGTTCTCCAACGCCTCTGTTGAAGATCCGACCACTCCGGGTGACTCGACTGATGTCGGCTATGTTCACGACGGAGGGTAATGGAGTTTCTTTTCCATTTTCTATGGTCGTTGCACCATACTTATATGGGATAGCTTTGTCTGACTTATATGGTATTGGTCCTGGCAAGTAGACGACCACAGGGGCTTTTTGGGCCTTTTGACTGTTGTAGGCCACCTCGATCAGTTCTAAGTTTGGAATCTTTCTATTGCTGAGAGAGATTCTCGACTCATCGAGTAGAGGAATTATGGCACAAACATTCTAGGTTTTCTCATGATCGGAGATTAGGGCGGAGTTTTTGTTTTGACCAGGGAGGTAATCTTGTACCATGTTGATTGATTCAGCATTCGACCATGGTTGAATCTCCTTTCGGTCTAACTGGTGCTGGAGAGCTGCTCACACTAGATATAATCCTTGATTATTTTCCGAGCATGCTCTACAGCGTTCATAATTGTGAGGAGGTACCCGACCATATCCGCTTTGTATGCAGTGCATCCTTACTAGATCTGTTTCTACTGAGCAGACATCACGACTTTGATATCTACCAGGATTCCCATCAGTCATGCTAATTTGTTGTGCTAATCTGTCATGCTAAAATGTTGAAGAGTCCTTTGCATAAGCGCACACCCTTGGTCGTTTTCGCAGCATTCTTTACAGTTTTGATAATCATGTGAAGCCAGAAAACCAAGTCTAACCTGCTTAGCATGTAATTCCACTAGACTGGTATTCATCAGACGTATGTCAAAGATTTGAACCATATTGACTTGATGATTACTTCTTTCATGGTAGTCTTGGATCCATCTGAGATCCATTTGGCGCTGGAGGGCCTCTTGTACAAAAGAGCATCCCTGATTGTCTGCTAAGCAGATCGGATAAGTGTTGTAATCGTGTCGTGGAAGATTGTAATGCTGACTTTGTCTTGAATGTAATGCACTAGATTGACGTTCATTGCACGGATGTCATGGTTCTGAACAATGTTGGGATGTGCATTGGCCATGTTTATTTCACGAATCATGTGATCCTAAATCCAACCCAGATCCATTTATTCTTGCAGAGCTGCTTGTACTATGGCACACCCTTGATTATCCTTGGAGCCGATATCACACTGGTGATAGTTGTGAGATGGCACATGGTCGTACCCGCTCTGTTTGCAACGCATCTTTACCAGGTTAGTTCCTAGTAAGCATACATTGTGAATTTGATAACTGTTGACAGGCTCTCCTTCTATCAAATTCATCGTAGTCTTCTCATGTTGTGGTAATGGGTTCGTCTGAACATTTGGATTAGTATCTTTGAAAGATAAAACCTCGTTCCTGACAAGCTTCTATACATCAGACTTGAAGCTGAGACAATTCTCAATGTTATGCCCTATTCCCCCTTGATGGTAAGGGCGAGTTTGATCTGCTTTGAACCAAAAAGGTGGATTTTATGGTACTGCGAGAGGAGTCCTGGTTTGAACGTGCCCCTTGGCCAGTAGAAGTGGAAATAGTTCTGCGTACAACATCGGTATAGGGTCGAACCCTAATGGTCGTGTAGTACGATTGTTGTTATTGTACTGTGGAGAGCCTGCTGAAGAGGTTGTTGCAGCCTTTGCTGATACTGTTGTTAATTTGGTTGGTTCTAAGCAACCTGAGGTTGATAAGTCGGAGCTGGCGTTGGGTTGATAGCGGGATTTACCGCAGCTACCGGTTCATACCTTCGCCTCTGCTTTCCCAGAGAGATATTACTAATATCTTTCTTTTTCTTCTTTTGGAAAGCACTACCGTATCTTTTGGTACTGCAGGATGGCTTTGCATATTTTACTAATCATCCTTCTCGGACTGCGTCTTCAAGGCGTACTCCTATGTTCACCATTTCAGTAAAGTCATTGGGCGAAGGTTGCGCCGAGATCTCTGAAAGTACTGATCTTGGTGTGGTTTAAACCCATGTACACTTTGAGTGCGACACCGGTTAAACTGTCTTGGAAGTAATGGATTAGTAGCTGTTGATTGTCTGTCTGGGTAGACATTTTTCGAGCGTACATCACCAAATGACTTTGAGGCCAAGAGTCGCCTTTGTATTTTTTAAAGTCAGACACCTTGAATTTGTGCGGGATCTTTACATTAGGGATCAAATAGAGGTTAGTGGCGTCTTTTCTAAATAAGTCTTGACCGCGAATGGCATGCAGTTCCTTCTACATTACCAAGAATTATTCCTGGAACTCATTCATCCTTTCGTACACGTCTTCGTTTCCGCCAGAAATTCCTTGCAGAATCTGTCCTTCCGGGACAGTGTGTACCACTGGCTGTGGTATAGTCATTATTGCGGTGACTCTTTGCGCTTCAGTGACCTAAAGTTTGTAACCTTCAGGAGTTTCTATTGTAACCTTTGCATCTTCATTTTCCTGAAGTTTGTAACCTTTAGGTCTGGCTGTTCTTGCTATGACTTTCGGGTCTTCAGTTACCGCTGGGATGTATCCTTCAGGTATAAAGTTGTGAGGCATGCCCTAGGGGAACCCTTTAGGCATGTTGTACGGAGGATGAATGTCAGGCATCTCAAATGTTGGTGTAGATGTACCCTCAGAGATTACGGTCCTCTGATGACGTTGTTCCTGGGTTGCTGCCAGGGATTGCATGTCATGGTGGAGTTTCTCCAAACTCTCTTTCAGAGCGTTGATTTCTTCTCTCAACTCTCTGTTATCTTCCTCGAGATCCTCCATTTTCTTTTGTCGATTGACCCGAGTATTGTACGAATGAGACAGTTTGACTCTAGAGTGCGACACATATGTGAGACTCAAAGAGAAAAATGTTTTATGTGAGAATGATGAATGATATGCAAAGACTGAAAATGATATATTTTTTTAGTTTTTTTGTTAAAATAACTGTTTAACAATTATATTGCAAATATCACACAGCGGGGGAGACCCCTTTTCTTGAACTTGAAAGATTGCAGTATTTTACAAAGAAAAGTACAGTATTTTACAAAGTGTTGTAAGGGAAATTAGGCCTATGGATCCTGAGTTCTCTCTGAGGAGAGCTCATATGCTGGTTCTTGAACTTTTCTTTTCTTTGATTGGGCTCCTTCAGCCGTTGTCGGGTCGACTACTCTCTGCCAAGTGAAAGTAGTAAGCAAATTCCTTAGTTCCTCCTGACTTTCCATAGCATATTGCTCTAATATCTCAATCAGAGCATCCTTCTCCTTTAGCGGTTCCTGAATATTGGTACATTCCAAATTAAGGATCTGATATTTGTTCTTCCAAGAGTTCTTCTCACGTTGAACTTTGTTGAGAGCGACCTGGAGTTTTTCCGCATCAGACATGAAATAAAGGACAGATTCCTTTAAGGGAAAAACTTCTTGACGAGGGTAAGGCATCCTCAGCTTGATAGCTCTGGTTTGTACCTAGTGGAGATAAGGTTCCATAGAGATACGACTTGGTCTCCCCAGAGACTCTCTCCCTTTCCTGTGAATATGTTGCCAGGCATGCACTATTTCTTTCTTTAGTGCCCTGTCATTTTCTCATTCCTTGAAGAAAAGACCTTCTAGATGAGCATTATATGGGATATTCTTCATCAGGTACCGAGTTGACGGCGATCCAGAATTGGATGATAGTTGATCCCTCCTTTAGTACCAATGAGGGGTACATTGGGGAAATTTCCGCATTTGTCGGTGATTTGTATCCCTTCGTAAATCCGATTGTACCAATCTATGTGTGTATTGGTGAGAGACATAATCTTCTACGACCATCGCAGATTACTCTTGTGATCCCCAAAAGCAGCAGACTTGGGTAAGTGGGAAATAAACCATTTATAGAGTAATGGAACACAGCATATGATCATCCATCCACTGTACAAATTCCTTAAGTGTACAGAATGGTAAGCACCCGTGAGTAAGATTGGTACGGGGTTTCCAATCAAGAATATCTTAACAGCATTGGTGTCGACGAAGTTGTCGATGTTTTGAAAGAGGAATAACCCATATGTGAGCAGGACAAATATATCCTCGAAACCAGTTATATTTCCTATACTGGCAAAGTAAGTATAGGGCTTTATCTATCAGGAATTTAGCTGGTAAACCCTGGATTCCTCCTTTGGTGGTCATGTGAGTCATGACCTCTGACTCATCCAAAGAAATTACTCTTGCAATGGTTTGTTCTTTTGGAATTTCTTCCAGTCCAGAAAATGGGTCTTGATCAGTGATAGGTAAATCAATCAGGTGGGAGTATTCCTCCAGTGTTGTTGCGAGCTGATAATCCAGAAAAGTGAAACAGTGGTAAACCGGATCGTAGAACTGAATCAGCGTAGGCAGGATCCCTTCAACCATGTTGATCTTCAGAAGAGATAAAAGTCCTCCATGCTTTGCTCTGAAAGCCCCGGGATTAGTAATCATCCTTCCCAATTTCCTCAAATCATCCAGTTTTGGAACCTTGAAGGTGTACTTGTGCATTTTTCTTCTTCCGAAATCCATAACGCAACCTCTCTGATATTTGCAATTATTGTTTTAGTTCTTTTGAAAAAATATTTTTTCCGTTTTGAAAAGAGTTTTTTTTTAATGAATGCAAGAATGTAGCAAACAAAAACATTTGAAAACATGGGTTTAGGGGTTCATCGTCATGAGCATGAAGTTATGGATCTACCCATCCCCAAAGGTGTGAACTAATTGGTCAAGTTTTTGTACCTGTAGAACGGGTTCTAAAAGGTTCCCAAAATCATTGACTCCTCCTAGGGATATTAACAGCAAGCCAATTCACTCGAGCGAGCTGTAATATCCTAGGATGAATATCCTTTGAGCGTAGTATCACGTGTCAACTATTCTCGATAGTTACAGCACTACCTAATGGTTTAAATGGTTAAATGTCTACTAAATCCTCAGTGTTATGGGTACCACACTGGGAACACTATGCTTTCACGACGATCAGTCGTTCAACATTAGAGAATCCACACGCATACCTCGACTGATTCAGTGGACTGCCAGGTCAGCTTGGTCGGGATTCACATCCTATAAGCCTTTCCTGGAGACGACACCATTAATGTTCTCTCAAACTTTCCACATGCGTATCAATCGCATTCCCAGTTAACAGAAATTTAAACACGAGTATTAAGTAATATGACAGTAAATGTAGCAGAAAGTAAATAAGCAGATAAATAAAAGCAAAGCAAAGTCTAGACCTCTTAGGAACTCTAATCCTAAACAGCTAGTCCCCAATAGAGTCGCCATTTTTCTGTAGCGTGCGATTTTTGTCGGTGACGCGACCACCTTACCGCAATGGTTGGAATTGGGTGCTACATTCTGATTTCTTATTTATCCTATGAAGCTGGAAAGGAAAGGGAATATATCTAAAACTAACCTTGCACGCAAATGTTTTCTTTAACAAATGCTAAGAGATTGGGGGGTCGGGGTCAGGTTATACAAAGGGAAGTTGTCAACACCCAGTGTATATATGGTTATCCATAGACTTTTTATTGCATGTTTCTCTGTTAATTTAAATACTTTCTGGTGTTTATCTACTGTGGTTTGGGAAAGTATCTCCTTTGGGAGTGTTGAGAGAATGTTTTTGTTGTTTTTGGGTTTTCTGTTGTTTTTGGGAAGGTACTGGACCTAAAATTTTTTATTTGTGTGCTCGCTAAAATTTCGCAATCTTATGCCTACGTATTCCCGTAAAGATATCTAGGAAATCAGAGCAATCGTAGTTTCTCCTATTCTATGGGAGGAAAAATGTTTGGTGTCTTGTTTAAAGCCCAAGATTGAAGCTATCGGAATATTTGTGTCTTGTTCAAAGCCCAAGATTGAAGCTAAAAGGTTGACTGAGAGAATTTGTCATCTCTAAAGAGAGATATCTCATCTATTCATCACAAATGTTGAGAAATTGATTATAAAAGGAATTACTTTAACTGGGATACGTAGAATCCAGCAATGCCATAATTTCCTTTATAAGGGTGATATCATGAAGGAGGAAAGCTTTAACTCAGTATAGAGCAATGCCACTTTTTCCTTATGAATCTTTCATGCTAAGAGAAGGACATTGGCTAGGATGTAAATAATCCAGAGGCTTGCCACTTGCAGCTGTTAGATGAAAGATGAATTTTAGCCAGGATAAAGGAAGGACTCCAGCTTGGATTTTGAATCAACAAGTGTGCCATTTACAGCAATTATCTGGGAAAAAGATTTTGAGTGTTTGTTTTGATATGTGATGTATAGAGGAAATATTCTTCTGCATAGTGGATTCATGGTCTCATCTGAGGGGACGTTGATTTTTGTGTGCCTTGATCAAAGCCCAAGGTTGAAGTTAAAAGGTTGACTCTACTAGGGGAGTTTTATGTCTGTCTTGTACAAAGCCCAAGATTAAGGCTGAAAAGAGATTGACTCCACTAAGGAGGGTTTTATCTGTCTTATACAAAGCCCAAGATTGAGGCTGACTGACTCCAATGGGAGAAGTTATTATATGAAGCCTAAGAGGAGGCTACTTCTTTCTAAGGATTATTGAAATCCAAGAGCAGATCCAGATTGTGTTGGGGAATCCAAAGGTTTTACTCTTTCTGGGTGTCGCATCTGCGAAAATCAACCGGCGAAAAAGAACAGAAGAGTCGCCATCGAACGTTATTTATCCCGACGCAGGGAAAGGAAACGATCAAAGAAAACCTTAATAAAGGGAAAGGAATGGTTATCGCAACCATCGCCTGGGTTCGGGAGTTGGTTACGCGAGAGGAAGGTATTAGCACCCCCTCGCGTCCATCGTACTCGATGGGATCCACGCTTGTTGTTATCGATCAAAGGGTGTGGGTTATCTGAAGCTCAACTGCTAACTGGAAACAGAACGGGAGAAAAGAAATGGGGAAAAATAAAAGAAGTTACTCGATAGGACATCGCCGTCCTAGGCCTACGTATTCCCTCGGGAGTGGGAAAGTCAGAGTCAACATAGTTCGGAGGACTAAGGGATTGTGGGGGAAGGTTGCTTGCCAAGACGTCACATCTCGTGCCTACGTATCCTCAATCTAACCAGAGAGAGGAAGTCAGAGCAGTCATAGTTCGACCTACGGGTCGGTTTTGATTGTTTAGTGAAAGAGTCTCGATCAAACTTAAGTGAGAGAAAAGAGTTTTATTGATTGGTTGGTTAACGTCTCGATCGTACGTGAGCGAGAGAAAATGGAAGTTAGTTGTTAGTGTGCTCGCTGAGATATCGCATCTCGTTCCTATGTATCCTCAATCGGACGAGAGAGAGGAATCAGAGCATCCATAGTTCATGCTACTACGGGAAATAGGGAACGGTCTTGATCAAATGGGTGCGAGAGAAAGGGAGACTCACGAAGGTCTACAGAGATAGTCTAAGGGGGAAACTGAATCTACAAGTTAGCATGTAATGATGGTCTTAAGGTCAGGATCAAGGGGGGAATCTAACTACTGTTGTCATGCATGGATTGTTATCCTAATGTCTCTCCTACTTCCGACTTAATCAAAAATTAAGTGGAGCTAGGAATCCTAAGGGGATCATGTCATTAGACAAGTAAACATTGTGTAACTCAATCCATAAACAAAAGGAACTAAAAGCAAACGAAAGAGTAAGCAGTGTCGGTCAATAGTAATGTTACACAATCAAAGTAAGAAAAAGGGGGAGCTTTAGCCAAGGGGTCATATCAACCGAGGCAAACAAGCTAGCTGTGGGAAATAGGGGTACTCACCCAATGGTATCGAGAACCATGGAGAGCAGAGTAAGGAAGGGGAAGATGTGAATTAGATCACATAAGCATCAACATCGGTCAATACGAGCTATAGACAAGGTGTCGGGGTTTGATTGCGAAACCCTTTTCCACTTGACAGACTCGATAACAAGAATAAGCTATGTTCAAAGCATCAACATAAAATGCGAGCTATGAACGACTTGGGATTAGAAATGGAGGGAGTCGATTGCGGACTCTCATTTCGCCTAATGCTTTCTTTGAGGACTTTTCGGGGAAATGGGGAATGGGATGCCTTTTTGAGGTCTTAGGAACAATATTAAACAAAAACAATCAGAGCCTCTTTGGAAGACTTTAAAACAGTAAACATAATTTCCCACCTAAAGTAGGGACTCCCAGTCATGCATCTCTATTCCTCCTTCTCATGGCATCGAAAGCGGTAAAGTGCGAGGAATATTAAAAGGGATGCGGGATAATACCAAACAGATAACAATCCGTAGCAACGCAAGCAGAACAAGAAACTCGGGGAGCAAGCTATCATCAGGAAAACAAAAGCAAGTCAGAACCCAGTACAAGCATCAGTGTCAAAACATTGTCGGTGTGAAAATAAATCACAACTGACGTGTGGTGTGTGTATTAGACACAACCATACAAGTAACCTGCATGAAAATGCAATCCAGGCAAAACACAACAAATGCATATATATACGTCTCAAGAATAAGAGACCAAGAGAAATCACATCAGAAGTGAAGCGGTATCCCAAAAATAAAGTGGAATACCAAACGGATAACTAACCAATGATTAATGATCGAAAGCTCTCCTGAAATACCTTGCACGACTTAACAAACAAGTTAGTAATAACAAGGAAACATAACCAAAGTTACACCCTCAAATCACGACTCAAATTAACATCGAATCATGAAGAAATAAGGGGCAAACAAGTGTCTATAAGTGTCCTAAGAGTTCTTTAAAGATGGCATAAATGCCTCAACGAAATCCCTAGAAGATAACTCTATCAAACACTCAAACAAACATAGGATTAAGCATACATGAAATGGGATTATAGGTCCCAAAATAATTAAGATAATTGAGTCATATCATCTTAAGACCAGTAGCCAAACACAGCCAAAAGAAGTGCTCAAAGTCATGCTTATACCCATTTCAAATCAAGTCAAAATTGCACACATTATCAATCACTAAGCATGCAAAAGAAAGCATCACAAGTAAACCTAAAATTGGCCTAAAATTCACAAGAAAATTGGACAAAGTCCCCTAAGATATCCCTAATCCTATAAGTCAGTGGCACATAACAGTTCCACTCAAAACTAGTTGATAAAAATATTTATGAAGCCTATTGCAAAAGTTAAGACCAAAAGGACACCTCTTAATAAAAATTATGGAAAAACTACCAAATAAAATTAAAAGTGAAATTAAAAATCATAAAAAATTAATTAAGATCCTCAAATGTCAGCATGAATTTTCCTAGAATTTTCAAAGGCAAGAAACTATTTTTAGAAATTGATTTTTGTAAGTGTATTTTGAAAGAAATTAGAAATGAAGCAAGAGAAGGTAGGGGGTGTTCCCACAGTAAAACCTAATCAAAAACGTATGGGCCTCAAAGGGGGGAGGGTGCGAAAAGCACTTTGGTAAGCCCATAGATGTGTAGAGCCTGATGAAGCATAGTATGGTCCTTAGTTGACTCTGTTGACTAGTCCTAGCCGTTAGATCTTAGGGTTTGAGATTGGTAGGTTAATCCAATGGTTAAGATGGAAGGCGCTTGGAAACAAGGGTGGGAGCGCGTGTGCACTAGATTATGAAAGGAAGACCGGACGGTGACAGGTGTCACCGCCGGTATGGTTCCATCACCAACAATTAATATTTACGGGATTAAAAGGAAAAGGGAAAGGAAAAACTTAGCATTTCACACAAAATTTTCTCTCTCTTTACATTACTTCTCTCTTCCTAACGCTTATTCTCTCTGCAAATCAAACACAGTCGTAACCCTAATTTCCACCGGAGAAGACGGTGGCGTGCGGTGGCTACTGCCGTACTTCTCCGGCCAGCCACCTCTAAATTCAAAATGCTCCACACAAACCCCTATCCAAATTTCATTCTCAAAATTTCTCAAAAACACAACCAAGCAATGGGATCGGAGTCAAATAGAAATCCAACAAAACGATGGAGTTTAATGCATAAAGATTAGCCACAATGGATTTCTAAATCCAAGGCCACAGCTAAGAGATGGAAGATGAGCTCGTACCTTGATGATGATACAGTTCGTATTTTGTTTCTCTCTTCTTCTTACTTCCTTTATTCCCTGCACGACTTCTTCTTTTTCTTCTGAGACTTGATATTGTCGTTGTAATTGCGTTGAATCTTGCAGAGGGAGCGTTGAATTGGTGATGGAAATTGAAGCAAATCAGTTACGATCCTTCTCTTCTTCTCCCTTTTCCCGTGCGCGTATGGTTGTGCCTTTCAAGCTGTTGAGTTTTGGATTGTAACGACCATAATCTTCTGCAAGTTGTGATGATGAAGATGGAAGATGGATGAATGTTGGAGGCTTGAAGAAACGGTTTTCCGCAGATGAATTCAAGAGAGTTGAGAGTGATCGAGGGAGATAACTTTTCTTGAGAGATAGCTTTCTGGTAGGAATCTGTTGTTGTCAATGGGAATTCCAAAAAATCTATTATTAGCCTTTTTCTTGTTATCCCTTCTTTTTTGTGAAAAGCTCATCTGTTAGGATGGTTTTTTGTTAGAAATTGGTTCAAAGATGTTGACGGTGAGTTTGGAGATTGAAGCAGAGTTTCAGAGAGTTTGGAAGATGTTAATTGAAGGTTGAAGATTTCGAAGCTGGATCTTGGTGATAACGGTGCAATTTGCAGCTAAGGATATGGAGAATTGGTGAAGAATTGATGGAAGTTGAATTGAAGAATCGATGCAAGTTGTGGTGAAAGGAGAAAAGAGTTTCTGTTGGTATTTGCTATTAGTTTCAGTTGGGGAGTTGTTAGGAGTTTTTTGCAGTTAGTTCCTGTTAGGAAGAAAAAATTGTTAGAGGTTGTGGTTAGTGAAAACTATTAGCTAGCAGTTAGGGTAGTTATGGCAGTATTTAGGGATTGGTTTTGGTTAGTTCTGTTATTTTCGGTTAAGAGGTTATTGGGTTTGTAACTGTTATGATTTTTCCGTTGAATTCTATCTTCCACTTGTAATTGGATGTCTACCTTGTATCTTTTTTTTCTGCATTATTTGCTTTTCTGTAGTGAACTTTACATTGTACTTGCATTTTACTTTTTCCCTGCGACAAACCACTCTGTTTCGCTGCCTTGAATTTTCCTGGTATAGTACTTTTTCTTCTCACTGTTAGTTATTGCCTTTCTTTAATGTGCATACACCATCGTGGGCTTGGTCTCACTTGAATAGTGTCTTGTTAGATTCGAATGATGCAGGTGGAAAACCAGTCCAAGCATATTAATAATGAAAGAAGGAAATTTTTTTATGATGTGGTTCTGATTTGCATATAGTAAAAATATGGATTAAAATTTGAACTTGAAATTGGGATTTAGTTGTAGACATTAGGACAATTGAATTGGAATATGGTTTAATTATTTGAAGGAGCAAATGGATTTTGAATTTGATTTGGACTTAAAAATTGATATAAATGGAATTGCTTCCAATATGAGAAGATGAATTAGAATTGAAATCTGAAAATGGATCCAAAGATGTGGATTTTGAAAAATAGTGAGTAAAAATGGTTTGAATAAAATGGATATGGATAGAGAAATTTAAATCTAAATGGGTATTGAATTGGTTTTGGAAATGGTTGATTTGGATTTTGGCTATAAAAAATGATTATTTGTAAAGTGAATGGAAATGGATTTGAATTCTAAAATGGACATCAAAAATGGTTTTAAAGTGGATATGGTTTTAACAAATGGACATGATTATTAAAACGGAGAATTGGACTAAAAATGCACATTAGGAATTGGATAATGGTTTACGGTTGAAATGGATATCAAAAGTGGATTATGGTTTATGATATGAGGTGGATACGGATTTACGGACTCGTATCTTAAATTTTAAATATCTTAAAGCGCTTGTCCAATCCAAATTCAAACTCAAATATTCCATGAAATCCACCTTGAAATAACTTCAATCTCCTCCCTCATTAACTTGTATTATATGCAATGAACAATAAGCAACTGAGAGAATAATTCTGTCCTGACCACAATATAAATCCACAACTGGATCTCATGTCAAGATGCCTTTGCCATGAACCCTAACCACCATTTTCAATTGATGAATATCAACTAAGTTGCACAGAAGATAAGAAACCATGATCCCACGCCTCGGGAGCCCAATGCAAATGAATGAATGAGTTATGACTTAATGGATATGCAGATGAATGCGAAATAAAAGCCACTGTTATAAGGCAATAAATAAGAGGGCAAATGTTGGGGTATTACACTGGGAATCAGGGAAGAGTTGAGATATCAGAGGCTAAAGGGGCTCTGATTATCTTGGGGATTTGTTGATGGTAAATTGACCCTGGTTGGGGATTTTTAAGGCGAAGCTTAAAGATTGAGTTTGAAAACCTATGGAGGTTTTAACTCTGCTGGAGATTAATGTATTGGGATAATGATCAGGGTTTTTCCTATGTTTTTAGGAAACTTGAGGGTCTTTATGAGATCCAATAGGATATGAGACTTTCCAAGTCTACTTGAATGAAGAAGTTGACTCTTAGCTGGAGAATAATCTTTGTATGATGCCCAAGAGGAGGCAGAGACTGTCAAAGTCTCTCAAGAAGTGGTAGGCTCTAGTGTAGAGGGATATTTTTGTATGATGCCCAAGAGAAGGTTATTGGTTTAAGATATGAAGATCAACCCTAAAATGGTCTGATGTTTGGAAATTCTGACTCTCCTGAGGATTGAACTAGCAAAGATGAGTAATTTATGTCCTATACCTGTAGAAGGCCTTTGGGTCCTTGTACTAAGCCCAAGAGGAGGCTGAAGAACTTCTAAGAAGCCTGGGGGTCCTTGTACTAAGCCCAAGAGGAGGTTGGGGATGCTTTTAGGAAGCCTGTGGGTCCAAGCCTAAGAAAATTTCAAGAAAGGTTTCACCAGGAATTAATCCTTTCCCTGCTAAACAGCTCTAAGGTATGAAGAAATTCAAGAGAGGTTTCACCGGGAATTAATCCTCTCTGGGGAAATGAATTTCTTATACAAATAAAATTTCTAAGTTTGGACAGTCTTGAGAAAAGTTCACTGGGAATAATGCCTTTCTCTGTTCCATATTGTATAAGCCCAAGAGGAGGCAAGACTATATCTGGAATGTCCTATGTGGGACTAGTTTTTTACTATGTTGAAAAGTAACCTCTGATTTGATCTTAAACCTAGACCTAACTATTGGGGAAACTCTAAACAAGATACGCACAAATATATACAGATAATTCTATTGACATATATATATATATATATATATATATGCATTGAAAAAGATGTGGGGACTTACCTTCTGAGAAGAAGCCCAAGCATAAAGTGATCTGTTGTATTCACTACAATTGTATTCCCTCTTTTAGGGTTTCAAGAAATTGAACAAAGTTTTGAAAGAAACAACATTAAATTTGAATTTTTGAATTAAAAACAAGTTTGTTTAAAAATATTTGTTTGGGCCTTATAGCTCAAGGAGAGGGCCAGATGACTTATTTGATAACATTGATCGCACTGCGATGCCGAAAGACGTTGTGGGACTTATACTAAAGTAGAGGCCCAAAATTGTTTTTTTATACAAAGCGGTTGGGTCTTACACTTTAATAGAGGTCCAAAAGTGTTTGTGAAAAGAGAAACTGGGGCTTATACTCAAGGGGAGGCCCAGATGATTTATTTGAAAAGACGACGATCGCGCCGTGATTTAGAAACCACAGAGGGACTTATACAATGACTGAGGCCCAAAATTATTTATGAACAAAGGGATGGGACTTACACTCTATCAAGAGGCCTAAAAAGTTATTTTTATACAAGAGACAGGCCTTATAACTCAAGGAGATGCCCAGATGAAAACAGCGATCGCACTGTTTATTGTATCGGGACTTATACAATGACTGAGGCCCAAAAATGGTTTATTTGCAAAGGGAATGGGTCTTACACTCTATTAGAGGCCCAAAATGTTTGAAAAGAAGAAATATGGGGCTTACAACTCAAAGAGAGGCCCAGATGAAAATTGTTTTGAAAATGGCGATCGCGCCGAGATTTTTAAAATCGTATCGGGACTTATACAATGGCTGAGTCCCAAAAATTTATTTATTTATAAAGGAATGGGACTTACACTCTACAAAGAGGCCTAAAAGGTTTGAAAAGAAGTTTGAAAAATTAAAATTAAGAGAAACCCTCATTTTAATTATAAAATATAATTTTTAAAGGAAATTAAATATAAAATGATACAAAATATCAAATATATTCCAAAACAAGTTGTCAACTTTAAAAAATATTTTGAAAAATCATGTTTAATCACATGAAAGCTTGAAATCCAATTGGTTTTGGAAAATCAAGGTGAGAATTTCATTTTAAAATGTTGAAAAACAATAAAAATGAAATTATTTACAAAAATTCAAGATATATTAAATAAATAATATAAATTTAATTTTTTGTAGAATAAAATAATTTAACATTTTTGTGACTTTTGGAAAAAAGAACCAATAAAAAATAATAAAAAATGAGAGAAATAATAAAAAATAATTTAACATTCTCTGATTACTCAATGAAAATGACTTTTGTAAACATAAAAGTTGTGTGTTTTGAACAATGATTTCAGTCATATAAATTAATTGCATTTATATTAAGTGTGGAGTGAGAAATCAAGTGATGAACTCAAGAACCCTAATTACTACAAGAACTCTATGCAATCTTATACATGAAAGCTACAAAGCAATTGATTGAGGGGAATCACTCTATATAAGTGCAGAAACATGTTTGTAAATTGAAAACACATTTATGATGCATGGATTCTAGAGTTTGAGAGTGTCAGGCTTACCTCTTGCAAGAAGAATTCGAATTCTATGTTGGAGGTGTCACAGATGTTGTGTAATGATATGGACAGCTTCAATGGACCTCAAGTAATGTGTTTGAAAGCTTGGAATGGATTGAATCAGCTTGGAACTTGTTGTGGCACCTCAACTGCAAATATGCCAAAAAGCTTGAGCAAATGGAGGGTGACTTTGTGATTCTGATGTTCCAGATGAGTTTTAAGGTTATGGATCACTCATATATGATGTATGTGAGGTGTTGGCATGATTGGTTTTAATTGAATTGCTCTCAAATTGAAAATTTGATAGTGACTTGAAAGAGAAGCAAAATTTGGTTTTTTTAGTGAGATTTGGAGGAAAGCATGTATTGTTATGCTTTGGTGTACTTGAATTGATCAGAAAGAGGCTCTATTTATAGTAGAGTAAGTTTGTTTTGGGAGAAAATGTGATTGGAGGCTGGATCACTCCAATATTCATTGAACTTTGTCATGTAGCCAAAGTCTCCTCTAGCCATTGACTTGAGTCAATTTTGCAGGCTATGAGTCTTTTGTTGCAGGGATAAGGCTTGACTCATTTGGTTGATCATGGAATGATACATGCCAGCTCTATGCATCCTTTAAATGCCTCATGACAAAATTGGAGTTTTTGGATTTTGAACTTTGAATGTCACATGTCAAATAATGAGGTTTTTGACTTGCAAGGCTCTATAGTGTTGTAGCTCTGTAGAGATCATGTTCATTGCACTTTAGAAACTTGTCATGTATGGTGACAAGGCTTTCCAAGTCATGGAAATGACAAAATCGTGTGGCATGTACAAGACTGACTTGTAAAACCAGTCTTGGAGGTGTCATGTTTCCATGCTTATAACTCCTCACTCAAGTTGAATTAGGATGAGTTCTGGTACTCTTTGGAAAGCTTGTATATCCTACTTTAACTTTGATGTCCAACATTGGTCTTGAATCAACTTGGATCATGGTGAAAAATGGACTCGAAGTTGGAGAAAACCCAAGACAGATTATGTCCAAGATTTTCGTTAAGTGTTGGAAAAAGTGTCCATTTTCATGTTTTTGTCATTTTGATCAATCCTAACTCAAAATCCATGAGGATTTGGAATCTAATGTAGTTGAAAATTTTGAATTATGTAATGAGAGCTTTCATTTGAGCTTTGGATGGGAGAAAAAGGCCTTGTAATTTAGGAGTTATGACCTTGCAAAGTTGGTACCAGATCACTTTTGTTCCATAACTTAGAAACTTTTAAGTTTCTTATGGTTGCCCCTTTTTCCAGTAACCTCACTTTTCTTGATTTTTATTGATGGATGATGATCTAAACCATGAATTAACATTGTTTTGACTTAGGGAAGCCTTGTTTGTCAAGATATTCAAAAAGTCAAACTTGGTTTTTTTGGCACAGTTGACTTTTTGTTAGATGAATTCCAAACTGTGTGATCCTCTATGAAATCAAGTCCTTGACCTAATTCAAACCTAACGGATAGATTCCATAGGTGTTATATAGTGTCTTGAATCATGTCCCAAGGTTTGGGAACATGTCTTGGTCAAAAGTCAAAGATACAGTTGACTTTTCATCAAGAAACCCTAATTGGTCCAGATGAATTTGAATCCTTGCATTGCTTGTGAACCAAGTTCTTTGAATCAATCCAACCTTATGAATGGATCAATATAATGTATTGGAGGTCTTCAAAACACTTCTTGAGGTCTTGGCTCATGTCTTGCTCCAAAAGTCAACTTAGGGGTGAATTAGGTCAAGAAACCCTAATTCTTGATTTTTTATGAATGCATCCCCTAAGGCTATTTTCACTTTATGATTGGGTTCATGAGGTCCCTTTGAGTTTCTTAACTCATGTTTTGAATTATTGGCTCATGCCCAGATGAAAATTTTCATCTGGAGGCCTTAGTCGACCAAAACCCTAATTTGGTGACACTAGCGATCTTGAGGCTAGATCCACTTGGGATGTTGCAACTTTCTGTTTGATCCTTGATGTAGGAGACCTATTGATCCTTTATGGGTGTTTGATATGCTAGACAAGTTGAAGATCATGTCAATTCTTGATTGATCATTTGTCTGAGTGCTCTGAGAGGTCTCAAAACCCTAATTCTTGGTTTTAGTGAATGCTCAACAATCCTTGAGAAGATTGATAAGGTATGATGGTACATCCATATTGTGGTGATGGTTTTCACAATGATGGGAAATCTTTGTGGTCAAAATTTGGGGTATGAAAGTGACCAAGAATGAAAGAGAGGTCAAGGAAGAATTTCTTGATGAAAAGTTTTTTATGGTGCAAGTTAGACCTTGGTTTGCCGACATGGCAAATCACAAAGCCGCCGGATTAATACCAGAAGGTATAACTCGTAACCAGAAAAAGAAATTTTTATCTAACGCCAAGTACTTTGTATGGGATGAACCGTATTTGTTTAAGCTTGGTGTCGATAACATTTTGAGAAGGTGTGTGTCGAAAGAATAGGCTAATAACATACTTTGGCATTGTCACAACTCTCTGTATGGAGGGTATTTTAACAGGTTAAGAACGGCAACGAAAGTCCTCCAATCGAGCTTTCATTGGCCTTCTTTATTCAAAGATGCGCATGCGCATACACAAAGTGGTGACAAGTGTCAAAAAAGTGGTGGAATTTCAAAACGGAATGAAATGTCGTTACAAAACATGTTGGAAGTTGAGGTGTTTGATTGTTGGGGCATAGACTTTGTCGGCACATTTCCATCATCATTTTCCAATGAATACATTTTGGTCGTAGTGGACTATGTATTCAAGTGGGTAGAAGCGATAACATGTG
Organism: Lathyrus tuberosus; assembly: GCA_022829125.1. Lineage (NCBI taxonomy): Eukaryota > Viridiplantae > Streptophyta > Magnoliopsida > Fabales > Fabaceae > Lathyrus > Lathyrus tuberosus. The sequence goes on from JALAZF010000007.1 coordinate 31,277,470, forward strand.
ATAAAGTGGATGGAAAAACTATGATAATATTTTTAAAGAAAAATATTTTTTTCTCGATTTGGTAATCCGAGAGTGTTGATAAGTGACGGAGGATCCCACTTTTGCAACACTCAGCTAGAAAATGCCTTGGAGCAGTATAGTGCAATATACCATCCACAAGATAATGGGAAAGCGGAGGTATCAAATTAAGAAATTAAGAGGATTCTTGAGAAAACGGTGTCGGCGTCTAGAAAAGACTGGTCAAACAAGCTCGATGATGCTTTATGGGCCTATCAGACAGCTTTCAAAGCTCCGATTGGTCTCACACCTTTCAAAATGGTCTATGGTAAGAATTGTCATTTACCGGTGGAGTTGGAATATAAGGCATTTTGGGCCTTAAAATTTTTGAATTTTGATCCAACTCTAAGCGGAGAAAAAAGGAAAGTACAATTGCATGAAATGGAGGAATTGCACCTTCAAGTGTATGACTCCAACAAGCTGTACAATGATCGAGTAAAGACTTACCATGACAAAATGATAGTGACCAAAGAGTTTGAGGTAGGGCAGGTAGTCTTACTTTTCAATTCGCTATTAAAAATGTTCCCTGGAAAGTTGAAATCCAAATGGTCTGGTCCTTTTAGAATTAAGGAGATCAAACAGTATGGGGCGGTTAACATTGAAGACACATTGTCAAATGAGAGTTGGATTGTAAATTGTCAGAGGCTGAAGATTTTTCTTGGTGGAGATTTCGAGCGAAATACCGCCACAGTGCCTTTTTGCGATCCTTGAGGTCGCATTGGACCGTCGAACTCAAACGACGTTAAACAAAGCGTTTGTTGGGAGGCACCCCAACATTGTAATTATTTACAGTTTTCTCATTTTTTGTGTGTTGTGAATTTAATCAGGAAGAAAAATCGGGAGAATGCCTTCAGAAACTAGGCTTGACTGGCTAAGTTTCACTGAGCGCGCTTAGCGCGCTGCTGAGGCCACTTAGCGCAGTCACGTGAACTTGCCCAGTCAAGTGTGGGCCTGAGTGGGAAAATAAGCAGGCTTGTGGTAGGGTCAGAAAGTTTAAAAAAAGACCGAGGAGTCTCAAAACCCCTCACTTTCCCACTCAGCTCTGGTCATCTCTTGGCATTCAAGCTCCACTCTCTCAAGTTCTCTCTTGCTCTTCAAGTGCTTTCTCCTTTTTCTCATCTCATCTCCTATTTCCAGGTTAGCAAATGTTCTTTATTTTTCTTTAATGTATAATATATGATGTTAAGGTTTTGGATAAGAATAAGTTGAAATTGATTGATAGGGTTAGATGGAAGTGATTTTGAACCCTTTTGATTAACAGTTAGGGTTGTGTAAAAATTTGCTTTTGCATGCTGAGAACACCTTGTTTATGTGCTAGTTTGTTAATGCATGTTGATAGGGTTTGGCTTGGGTGTTAATTTGATCTTGGATGGACAGATTGGTTATGGAGGCAGAGGAATTTTTGCTTATTTTCGCAAGCGCGCTGAGCGGGCTCTGGCCACGCTAAGCGCGCCCCTCTTGCCCTATTCAGGTTATTTTCATTTTTTCTGTTGTTTCTGATTTAATGTGTGGAAATGTTGTTGTTTGGTGATTTTTATGTTGAAAATATGATTTTGGAGCAGGTTGGCTGTAGAGCAGATTATGCTTGCATGCCTGACCGTGCTAAGCGCGCTCTGGTCGAGCTAAGCGCGCCCCCTGGGATCAAATTCCTCAATTTTTAATTTTCTGTCGACTGTTTGACTGTTTTGAGTTGACCTGGGGTTTCTTATGATTTTTCTTGAATTTCCTGGCTGGTGGTTTAATTTGTTTGGTGTTGTTTTGGTCTGTTTTTTTTCTTGATTGCAGATGGCTCTGAAACGTGCCCGCTTCAGAACTGGACAATCATCGCAGCAGAGACAGCCACCTATGGAGTATGATGCGCACATATTTTTAAGGGTTGAGCAGCAGGGTAGATACCTTGATCTGACCTGGAGAAGTATTTGGACAAAGCGCATTTTTAGGATTAACCCGCAAGGGGAGTTTCGCTGCTGTCAAAACATCTTTGAGTCGCATGGATGGCATGCTCTCCTAACTCCACCGACCCTGCTCAACTACAAGATAGTGTATAAGTTCTATGCGAATTCCATTCTGTGGATACGTGGCCAACGAAGCCATGGGGATACGTGGAGCTGATTGTCACCTTCGGGGCACCGGAGACGGCCAAATCTATCAAGGTCCAATTTCTGGTGATCGATTGCCCATCCCTTTACTAGTGCATCTTCGGACGACCAACGTTGGCTGAATTGATAGATGTTCCCTCCATGGTGCACTTGAATATGAAGTATTACACTTCCAAAGGGCTCGTCGCCACTCTACACGGAGACATTGAGGCAGCCTCAAAAGGGCTGAACACCATCGTCACCCGACCAAAGACGCCCGACAAGCCTACCCTGCCCTGCAGCTCTGATGAGGCAAAAACCCTAGCCTGCTTCGACTCCATCGACCTCGACAGTCATTTCTCCAAGGACGATTTAAGGGACCAGAAGAAGAAGGGGAAGGAGACTCAGCCAAACTCGAGCAGCCCCTCAACTTCAACAAGCAGCGGCGAGCCTGCCCATCCTTTGTGGGCAATCCTGGATGGAGAATTTGAGCTAGTCCTCCAATGAGACGACCCACTCAAGGGAGTGAACATTGGGACCGACCTCCTTGACCTTGCGAGGAAGCAGCTGAAAGCTTGTCTCAGAGAGAACGCGAACTTGTTTGCATGGAGCGCCTCGGAGATGCCCAAGCTGGATCCAGAGGTGGCCTGCCATCAGCTCACCATCAACCCCGCTGTTAGGGCAGTAGCTCAACGTAGGCGCAAGCAGTCCCCGGAAAAACCGGAGGCTGCCGAGCAAGCTGTAAAAGATCTTCTAGAGGCAAATTTCATTTCGAAAGCCAAGTACACTACATGGCTGTCCAACGTTGTACTCGTGAAAAAATTTAATGGAAAATGAGAGAATGTGTGTTGACTATACTGATCTTAATAGGGTCTGCCCTATAGACGCTCATCCTCTACCCAACATAGACAAATTAGTTGATAATTCTACCAGTTTTAAATTATTGTCTTTCTTGGATGCGTATTCGGGCTACAACCAAATACCCATGGCCAAAAGTGATAAAAGTTACACAACCTTAATGACCGAATCGGGAAACTATTACTATAAAGTAATGCCCTTCGACTTGAAAAACCTTGGCGCTACCTACCAAAGAATGATGAACAAAGTCTTCCGAGGAGACATCGGGGATATGCTCGAGGTTTACATGGACGACATGATCGTGAAATCCCATGAGGAATCCGACCATACGCTCTATCTAAAAAAGGTATTCGACCAGACCAGGAAATACAAGATGCGCTTCAATCCGGAGAAGTACACGTTCGGTGTACGGGCAGGCAAGTTCCTCGGCTTCTACCTAACGGAATGAGGAATCAAAGACAACCCTGACAAATGAAGAGCCTTCTCTGAATTCCCCACGCCAAATTCAAAAAAATCAGTCCAAGCTCTGAATAGGACGCTCACCTCACTGTCTTGTTTCGTGGCAAAATCTGCTCAACACGCGCTCCACTTTTTCAAACTCCTCTGCAAAGAGGCAACTTTTGAGTGGACGGAGGAATGCGACAAAGCCCTCCTCCACCTAAAGTAAGCGCTATTGGAACCATAGGTCCTCTCCCAACCAGACAACGGGGAGACCCTCTATCTCTATCTCATTTTCACAACCGAAGCTGTCAGCGCATCCCTCATTCGTGAAACCCCAGAAGGGCAGAAGCCCATATACTTCACGAGCAAGGCGTTGCAAGGACCAAAACTTAGATACCAATAGATCGAAAAAGTATCCCAGGCCCTCATCAACGCAGCGAGGAGGCTGAGCACTATTTTCTAGCCCACACCATCGTGGTGCGCACGGACCAGCCTGTGAGGCAACTATTGGGCCGCCCATACATGGCCGGCAGAATGCTCAAATGGTCGCTGGAGCTATCTGAGTTTGACATCTAGTACGAGAGCAGAAAAGCCCTCAAAGCTCAGGTGTTGGTCGACTTTGTGGCAGAAATGACCTTGCCTGCCTCCCGTACCCGCGGAGCTCACAAGTGGACAATTTTTGTTGACGGGGCATCTAACTCGACGGGGAGTGGGGCAGGCGTCATCTTGGATAATAAGGAAGGTATCCTCGTCAAGGTCTCGCTCGCCCTATCTTTCCCCACCTCCAATAATCAGGCAGAGTATGAAGCTTTCCTTGCAGGTCTACGCCTCGCCGAAGACCTGGGAGCCGAGGAATTCATAATTTGCACAGATTCCCAACTCGTGGCCCTCCAGATTCGGGGAGAGTTTCAGGCCAAAAATGAAAACCTCTCCGAATACTTGACCTTGGTTAAAGAAAAAATGATGAAGTTCATGTCCGTGGAATTAAAACACGTTCCCCGCGAACACAATTTCCGAGCAGATGTTCTGTCAAAGCTAGCGAGCACAAAATGAAAGGAGGAAAAAAATCTGTCATCCAGGAGATACTTCCTCGACCAAGCATAAAGAGAACTCCCCGAACCCTCAACATAAACATCATTGGTGATAGCGACTACTGAATGACCCCAGTCTACAACTACCTTGCCAAGGATAAACTACCATTCAACCCAAAGGAAGACAATGTGGTCAGACGCAGAGCCTGTTCCTATGTCCTGGTTGAAAATAAGCTCTACCAGTGAGAGTTCTCCATTCCTCTCCTCAAACACGTCGAGGAAAACATGGTCGCCCACATCCTGCGCAAAATCCACGAAGGAATCAACATCTAGCAACTCGGAGGAAGATCTCTCATCAGGAAAGCTCTACAAGATGGATATTATTGGCCGACCATGCAACGTGACGCGAAGGAGCATGTAAAAAAATGTGACAAATGCCAACGTCTTGGGGACATGCACCTGGCACCGTCCATCGAGCTCAAAACAATGTCGTCCCCGTGGCCCTTCACATGGTGGGGCCTGGACATCCTATGACTGTTTGTCGTAGGATCAAATCAGAATAAATATTTAATAATGGGGGTGGATTATTTTACAAAGTGGATAGAAGCAGAAGCTCTAGCCAAGATAACGGCCCAAAACATACTTCGCTTCTACAAGCGAAACATTCTTGCCCGCTTCGGCATTCCCCAGGAAATCATCACCGACAACAGGATACAGTTCACAGACAAAAAGTTCCAAGATTTTGTCGCCAAACTGGGAACCAAACAACACTTTACGTCCGTCGAGCACCCGCAGATGAACGGTTTCACCAGGAATTAATACTTTCCCTGCTAAACAGCTCTAAGGTATGAAGAAATTCAAGAGAGGTTTCACCGGGAATTAATCCTCTCTGGGGAAATGAATTTCTTATACAAATAAAATTTCTAAGTTTGGACAGTCTTGAGAAAAGTTCACTGGGAATAATGCCTTTCTCTGTTCCATATTGTATAAGCCCAAGAGGAGGCAAGACTATATCTGGAATGTCCTATGTGGGACTAGTGTTTTACTATGTTGAAAAGTAACCTCTGGTTTGATCTTAAACCTAGACCTAACTGTTGGGGAAACTCTAAACAAGATATGCACAAATATATACAGATAATTCTATTGACATATATATATATATATATATGCATTGAAAAAGATGTGGGGACTTACCTTCTGAGAAGAAGCCCAAGCATAAAGTGATCTGTTGTATTCACTACAATTGTATTCCCTCTTTTAGGGTTTCAAGAAATTGAACAAAGTTTTGAAAGAAACAACATTAAATTTGAATTTTTGAATTAAAAACAAGTTTGTTTAAAAATATTTGTTTGGGGCTTATAGCTCAAGGAGAGGGCCAGATGACTTATTTGATAACATTGATCGCACTGCGATGCCGAAAGACGTTGTGGGACTTATACTAAAGTAGAGGCCCAAAATTGTTTTTTTATACAAAGCGGTTGGGTCTTACACTTTAATAGAGGTCCAAAAGTGTTTGTGAAAAGAGAAACTGGGGCTTATACTCAAGGGGAGGCCCAGATGATTTATTTGAAAAGACGACGATCGCGCCGTGATTTTAGAAACCACAGAGGGACTTATACAATGACTGAGGCCCAAAATTATTTATGAACAAAGGGATGGGACTTACATTCTATCAAGAGGCCTAAAAAGTTATTTTTATACAAGAGACAGGCCTTATAACTCAAGGAGATGCCCAGATGAAAACAGCGATCGCACTGTTTATTGTATCGGGACTTATACAATGACTGAGGCCCAAAAATGGTTTATTTGCAAAGGGAATGAGTCTTACACTCTATTAGAGGCCCAAAATGTTTGAAAAGAAGAAATATGGGGCTTACAACTCAAAGAGAGGCCCAGATGAAAATTGTTTTGAAAATGGCGATCGCGCCGAGATTTTTAAAATCGTACCGGGACTTATACAATGGCTGAGTCCCAAAAATTTATTTATTTATAAAGGAATGGGACTTACACTCTACAAAGAGGCCTAAAAGGTTTGAAAAGAAGTTTGAAAAATTAAAATTAAGAGAAACCCTCATTTTAATTATAAAATATAATTTTTAAAGGAAATTAAATATAAAATGATACAAAATATCAAATATATTCCAAAACAAGTTGTCAACTTTAAAAAATATTTTGAAAAATCATGTTTAATCACATGAAAGCTTGAAATCCAATTGGTTTTGGAAAATCAAGGTGAGAATTTCATTTTAAAATGTTGAAAAACAATAAAAATGAAATTATTTACAAAAATTCAAGATATATTAAATAAATAATATAAATTTAATTTTTTGTAGAATAAAATAATTTAACATTTTTGTGACTTTTGGAAAAAAGAACCAATAAAAAATAATAAAAAATGAGAGAAATAATAAAAAATAATTTAACATTCTCTGATTACTCAATGAAAATGACTTTTGTAAACATAAAAGTTGTGTGTTTTGAACAATGATTTCAGTCATATAAATTAATTGCATTTATATTAAGTGTGGAGTGAGAAATCAAGTGATGAACTCAAGAACCCTAATTACTACAAGAACTCTATGCAATCTTATACATGAAAGCTACAAAGCAATTGATTGAGGGGAATCACTCTATATAAGTGCAGAAACATGTTTGTAAATTGAAAACACATTTATGATGCATGGATTCTAGAGTTTGAGAGTGTCAGGCTTACCTCTTGCAAGAAGAATTCGAATTCTATGTTGGAGGTGTTACAGATGTTGTGTAATGATATGGACAGCTTCAATGGACCTCAAGTAATGTGTTTGAAAGCTTGGAATGGATTAAATCAGCTTGGAACTTGTTGTGGCACCTCAACTGCAAATAGGCCAAAAAGCTTGAGCAAATGGAGGGTGACTTTGTGATTCTGATGTTCCAGATGAGTTTTAAGGTTATGGATCACTCATATATGATGTATGTGAGGTGTTGGCATGATTGGTTTTAATTGAATTGCTCTCAAATTGAAAATTTGATAGTGACTTGAAAGAGAAGCAAAATTTGGTTTTTTTAGTGAGATTTGGAGGAAAGCATGTATTGTTATGCTTTGGTGTACTTGAATTGATCAGAAAGAGGCTCTATTTATAGTAGAGTAAGTTTGTTTTGGGAGAAAATGTGATTGGAGGCTGGATCACTCCAATATTCATTGAACTTTGTCATGTAGCCAAAGTCTCCTCTAGCCATTGACTTGAGTCAATTTTGCAGGCTATGAGTCTTTTGTTGCAGGGATAAGGCTTGACTCATTTGGTTGATCATGGAATGATACATGCCAGCTCTATGCATCCTTTAAATGCCTCATGACAAAATTGGAGTTTTTGGATTTTGAACTTTGAATGTCACATGTCAAATAATGAGGTTTTTGACTTGCAAGGCTCTATAGTGTTGTAGCTCTGTAGAGATCATGTTCATTGCACTTTAGAAACTTGTCATGTATGGTGACAAGGCTTTCCAAGTCATGGAAATAACAAAATTGTGTGGCATGTACAAGACTGACTTGTAAAACCAGTCTTGGAGGTGTCATGTTTCCATGCTTATAACTCCTCACTCAAGTTGAATTAGGATGAGTTCTGGTACTCTTTGGAAAGCTTGTATATCCTACTTTAACTTTGATGTCCAACATTGGTCTTGAATCAACTTGGATCATGGTGAAAAATGGACTCGAAGTTGGAGAAAACCCAAGACAGATTATGTCCAAGATTTTCGTTAAGTGTTGGAAAAAGTGTCCATTTTCATGTTTTTGTCATTTTGATCAATCCATAACTCAAAATCCATGAGGATTTGGAATCTAATGTAGTTGAAAATTTTGAATTATGTAATGAGAGCTTTCATTTGAGCTTTGGATGGGAGAAAAAGGCCTTGTAATTTAGGAGTTATGACCTTGCAAAGTTGGTACCCAGATCACTTTTGTTCCATAACTTAGAAACTTTTAAGTTTCTTATGGTTGCCCCTTTTTCCAGTAACCTCACTTTTCTTGATTTTTATTGATGGATGATGATCTAAACCATGAATTAACATTGTTTTGACTTAGGGAAGCCTTGTTTGTCAAGATATTCAAAAAGTCAAACTTGGTTTTTTTGGCACAGTTGACTTTTTGTTAGATGAATTCTAAACTGTGTGATCCTCTATGAAATCAAGTCCTTGACCTAATTCAAACCTAACGGATAGATTCCATAGGTGTTATAGAGTGTCTTGAATCATGTCCCAAGGTTTGGGAACATGTCTTGGTCAAAAGTCAAAGATACAGTTGACTTTTCATCAAGAAACCCTAATTGGTCCAGATGAATTTGAATCCTTGCATTGCTTGTGAACCAAGTTCTTTGAATCAATCCAACCTTATGAATGGATCAATATAATGTATTGGAGGTCTTCAAAACACTTCTTGAGGTCTTGGCTCATGTCATGCTCCAAAAGTCAACTTAGGGGTGAATTAGGTCAAGAAACCCTAATTCTTGATTTTTTATGAATGCATCCCCTGAGGCTATTTTCACTTTATGATTGGGTTCATGAGGTCCCTTTGAGTTTCTTAACTCATGTTTTGAATTATTGGCTCATGCCCAGATGAAAATTTTCATCTGGAGGCCTTAGTCGACCAAAACCCTAATTTGGTGACACTAGCGATCTTGAGGCTAGATCCACTTGGGATGTTGCAACTTTCTGTTTGATCCTTGATGTAGGAGACCTATTGATCCTTTATGGGTGTTTGATATGCTAGACAAGTTGAAGATCATGTCAATTCTTGATTGATCATTTGTCTGAGTGCTCTGAGAGGTCTCAAAACCCTAATTCTTGGTTTTAGTGAATGCTCAACAATCCTTGAGAAGATTGATAAGGTATGATGGTACATCCATATTGTGGTGATGGTTTTCACAATGATGGGAAATCTTTGTGGTCAAAATTTGGGGTATGAAAGTGACCAAGAATGAAAGAGAGGTCAAGGAAGAATTTCTTGATGAAAAGTTTTTTATGGTGCAAGTTAGACCTTGGTTTGCCGACATGGCAAATCACAAAGCCGCCGGATTAATACCAGAAGGTATAACTCGTAACCAGAAAAAGAAATTTTTATCTAACGCCAAGTACTTTGTATGGGATGAACCGTATTTGTTTAAGCTTGGTGTCGATAACATTTTGAGAAGGTGTGTGTCGAAAGAATAGGCTAATAACATACTTTGGCATTGTCACAACTCTCTGTATGGAGGGTATTTTAACAGGTTAAGAACGGCAACGAAAGTCCTCCAATCGAGCTTTCATTGGCCTTCTTTGTTCAAAGATGCGCATGCGCATACACAAAGTGGTGACAAGTGTCAAAAAAGTGGTGGAATTTCAAAACGGAATGAAATGTCGTTACAAAACATGTTGGAAGTTGAGGTGTTTGATTGTTGGGGCATAGACTTTGTCGGCACATTTCCATCATCATTTTCCAATGAATACATTTTGGTCGTAGTGGACTATGTATTCAAGTGGGTAGAAGCGATAACATGTGATAAAGTGGATGGAAAAACTATGATAATATTTTTAAAGAAAAATATTTTTTTCTCGATTTGGTAATCCGAGAGTGTTGATAAGTGACGGAGGATCCCACTTTTGCAACACTCAGCTAGAAAATGCCTTGGAGCAGTATAGTGCAATATACCATCCACAAGATAATGGGAAAGCGGAGGTATCAAATTAAGAAATTAAGAGGATTCTTGAGAAAATGGTGTCGGCGTCTAGAAAAGACTGGTCAAACAAGCTCGATGATGCTTTATGGGCCTATCAGACAGCTTTCAAAGCTCCGATTGGTCTCACACCTTTCAAAATGGTCTATGGTAAGAATTGTCATTTACCGGTGGAGTTGGAATATAAGGCATTTTGGGCCTTAAAATTTTTGAATTTTGATCCAACTCTAAGCGGAGAAAAAAGGAAAGTACAATTGCATGAAATGGAGGAATTGCACCTTCAAGTGTATGACTCCAACAAGCTGTACAATGATCGAGTAAAGACTTACCATGACAAAATGATAGTGACCAAAGAGTTTGAGGTAGGGCAGGTAGTCTTACTTTTCAATTCGCTATTAAAAATGTTCCCTGGAAAGTTGAAATCCAAATGGTCTGGTCCTTTTAGAATTAAGGAGATCAAACAGTATGGGGCGGTTAACATTGAAGACACATTGTCAAATGAGAGTTGGATTGTAAATTGTCAGAGGCTGAAGATTTTTCTTGGTGGAGATTTCGAGCGAAATACCGCCACAGTGCCTTTTTGCGATCCTTGAGGTCGCATTGGACCGTCGAACTCAAACGACGTTAAACAAAGCGTTTGTTGGGAGGCACCCCAACATTGTAAGTATTTACAGTTTTCTCATTTTTTGTGTGTTGTGAATTTAATCAGGAAGAAAAATCGGGAGAATGCCTTCAGAAACTAGGCTTGACTGGCTAAGTTTCACTGAGCGCGCTTAGCGCGCTGCTGAGGCCACTTAGCGCAGTCACGTGAACTTGCCCAGTCAAGTGTGGGCCTGAGTGGGAAAATAAGCAGGCTTGTGGTAGGGTCAGAAAGTTTAAAAAAAGACCGAGGAGTCTCAAAACCCCTCACTTTCCCACTCAGCTCTGGTCATCTCTTGGCATTCAAGCTCCACTCTCTCAAGTTCTCTCTTGCTCTTCAAGTGCTTTCTCCTTTTTCTCATCTCATCTCCTATTTCCAGGTTAGCAAATGTTCTTTATTTTTCTTTAATGTATAATATATGATGTTAAGGTTTTGGATAAGAATAAGTTGAAATTGATTGATAGGGTTAGATGGAAGTGATTTTGAACCCTTTTGATTAACAGTTAGGGTTGTGTAAAAATTTGCTTTTGCATGCTGAGAACACCTTGTTTATGTGCTAGTTTGTTAATGCATGTTGATAGGGTTTGGCTTGGGTGTTAATTTGATCTTGGATGGACAGATTGGTTATGGAGGCAGAGGAATTTTTGCTTATTTTCGCAAGCGCGCTGAGCGGGCTCTGGCCACGCTAAGCGCGCCCCTCTTGCCCTATTCAGGTTATTTTCATTTTTTCTGTTGTTTCTGATTTAATGTGTGGAAATGTTGTTGTTTGGTGATTTTTATGTTGAAAATATGATTTTGGAGCAGGTTGGCTGTAGAGCAGATTATGCTTGCATGCCTGACCGTGCTAAGCGCGCTCTGGTCGAGCTAAGCGCGCCCCCTGGGATCAAATTCCTCAATTTTTAATTTTCTGTCGACTGTTTGACTGTTTTGAGTTGACCTGGGGTTTCTTATGATTTTTCTTGAATTTCCTGGCTGGTGGTTTAATTTGTTTGGTGTTGTTTTGGTCTGTTTTTTTTCTTGATTGCAGATGGCTCTGAAACGTGCCCGCTTCAGAACTGGACAATCATCGCAGCAGAGACAGCCACCTATGGAGTATGATGCGCACATATTTTTAAGGGTTGAGCAGCAGGGTAGATACCTCGATCTGACCTGGAGAAGTATTTGGACAAAGCGCATTTTTAGGATTAACCCGCAAGGGGAGTTTCGCTGCTGTCAAAACATCTTTGAGTCGCATGGATGGCATGCTCTCCTAACTCCACCGACCCTGCTCAACTACAAGATAGTGCATAAGTTCTATGCGAATTCCATTCTGTGGATACGTGGCCAACGAAGCCATGGGGATACGTGGAGCTGATTGTCACCTTCGGGGCACCGGAGACGGCCAAATCTATCAAGGTCCAATTTCTGGTGATCGATTGCCCATCCCTTTACTAGTGCATCTTCGGACGACCAACGTTGGCTGAATTGATAGATGTTCCCTCCATGGTGCACTTGAATATGAAGTATTACACTTCCAAAGGGCTCGTCGCCACTCTACACGGAGACATTGAGGCAGCCTCAAAAGGGCTGAACACCATCGTCACCCGACCAAAAACGCCCGACAAGCCTACCCTGCCCTGCAGCTCTGATGAGGCAAAAACCCTAGCCTGCTTCGACTCCATCGACCTCGACAGTCATTTCTCCAAGGACGATTTAAGGGACCAGAAGAAGAAGGGGAAGGAGACTCAGCCAAACTCGAGCAGCCCCTCAACTTCAACAAGCAGCGGCGAGCCTGCCCATCCTTTGTGGGCAATCCTGGATGGAGAATTTGAGCTAGTCCTCCAATGAGACGACCCACTCAAATGAGTGAACATTAGGACCGACCTCCTTGACCTTGCGAGGAAGCAGCTGAAAGCTTGTCTCAGAGAGAACGCGAACTTCTCTGAATTCCCCACGCCAAATTCAAAAAAATCAGTCCAAGCTCTGAATAGGACGCTCACCTCACTGTCCTGTTTCGTGGCAAAATCTGCTCAACACGCGCTCCACTTTTTCAAACTCCTCTGCAAAGAGGCAGCTTTTGAGTGGACGGAGGAATGCGACAAAGCCCTCCTCCACCTAAAGTAAGCGCTATTGGAACCATAGGTCCTCTCCCAACCAGACAACGGGGAGACCCTCTATCTCTATCTCATTTTCACAACCGAAGCTGTCAGCACATCCCTCATTCGTGAAACCCCAGAAGGGCAGAAGCCCATATACTTCTCGAGCAAGGCGCTGCAAGGACCAAAACTTAGATACCAATAGATCGAAAAAGTATCCCAGGCCCTCATCAATGCAGCGAGGAGGCTGAGCACTATTTTCTAGCCCACACCATCGTGGTGCGCACGGACCAGCCTGTGAGGCAACTATTGGGCCGCCCATACATGGCCGGCAGAATGCTCAAATGGTCGCTGGAGCTATCTGAGTTTGACATCTAGTACGAGAGCAGAAAAGCCCTCAAAGCTCAGGTGTTGGTCGACTTTGTGGCAGAAATGACCTTGCCTGCCTCTCGTACCCGCGGAGCTCACAAGTGGACAATTTTTGTTGACGGGGCATCTAATTCGACGGGGAGTGGGGCAGGCGTCATCTTGGAGAATAAGGAAGGTATCCTCGTCGAGGTCTCGCTCGCCCTATCTTTCCCCACCTCCAATAATCAGGCAGAGTATGAAGTTTTCCTTGCAGGTCTACGCCTCGCCGAAGACCTGGGAGCCGAGGAATTCATAATTTGCACAGATTCCCAACTCGTGGCCCTCCAGATTCGGGGAGAGTTTCAGGCCAAAAATGAAAACCTCTCCGAATACTTGACCTTGGTTAAAGAAAAAATGACGAAGTTCATGTCCGTGGAATTAAAACACGTTCCCCGCGAACACAATTTCCGAGTAGATGTTCTGTCAAAGCTAGCGAGCACAAAATGAAAGGAGGAAAAAAATCTGTCATCCAGGAGATACTTCCTCGACCAAGCATAAAGAGAACTCCCCGAACCCTCAACATAAACATCATTGGTGATAGCGACTACTGAATGACCCCAGTCTACAACTACCTTACCAAGGATAAACTACCATTCAACCCAAAGGAAGACAATGTGGTCAGGCGCAGAGCCTGTTCCTATGTCCTGGTTGAAAATAAGCTCTACCAGTGAGAGTTCTCCATTCCTCTCCTCAAACACGTCGAGGAAAACATGGTCGCCCACATCCTGCGCAAAATCCACGAAGGAATCAACATCTAGCAACTCGGAGGAAGATCTCTCATCAGGAAAGCTCTACAAGATGGATATTATTGGCCGACCATGCAACGTGACGCGAAGGAGCATGTAAAAAAATGTGACAAATGCCAACGTCTTGGGGACATGCACCTGGCACCGTCCATCGAGCTCAAAACAATGTCGTCCCCATGGCCCTTCACATGGTGGGGCCTGGACATCCTATGACTGTTTGTCGTAGGATCAAATCAGAATAAATATTTAATAATGGGGGTGGATTATTTTACAAAGTGGATAGAAGCAGAAGCTCTAGCCAAGATAACGGCCCAAAACATACTTCGCTTCTACAAGCGAAACATTCTTGCCCGCTTCGGCATTCCCCAGGAAATCATCACCGACAACAGGATACAGTTCACAGACAAAAAGTTCCAAGATTTTGTCGCCAAACTGGGAACCAAACAACACTTTACGTCCGTCGAGCACCCGCAGACGAACGGGCAAGCCGAAGCAGCAAACAGGGTAATCCCGTGAGGTCTCAAATGGAGATTGAGTCGAGGAGTTGCACAGTGTGCTCTTGGCCTACTGAACTACGCCCCACTTATTAACTGAGGAAACCCATTTCCGGTTAAGATATGGGACCGAGGCGGTGATCCCTATCGAAATACACGTGCCTTCCAGGCGGAATAAAGCTCCCCTAAACGAGGAGGCGAACAGCGAGGCACTGAGGGAGGAGCTCGATCTCGTCGAAGAGGTCCGATCAGGAGCAGCCCTCCGCGTGGCCTCATTAAAACAAAAAATCGCAATCAGGCATAACGCCAAAGTCATACGACGAGACTTCCAAGTAGGCAATCTCATCCTAAGGAGAAATCAGAAAGATTCTCGTGAAGGAAAACTCGCCGCGAACTGGGAAGGACCCTATCGTGTTCAGGTAAAAACGGAAAATGAGGCTTACTACCTTGAACATCTCGACGGGGAAGAACTCGCTCGACCATGGAATGCTGAAAAGCTAAAACAATATTATAGCTAAGGCCACAATAGAGTACCGGCCAGAAGTGCGTGCCCCGGTACAAGCGTTGCATACTAAAATCAATCAAGGCAGGCTTTTACTCTGGAACGAACAAAACCTCTGCCCGACAGCGGTCCCTCGACCGAGCCCGCCGTAGCCACCGTACCATAAAAGGTAGAACGCCCAGGACGCGATGAAAAGTTCACACCGCAGAACTCAGGCCACGAACGCGACATGAGCTCCGCTCCCTTGCCCGAAAACTACCCAGGCCATTCGACCAGTTCCCTTCACTGTCGAACAACTATTTGTCGAGAAAACCCCGAAACACAGTAAAAAATTGTTCACAAAAACAACCCATACAACGGGCACTCACGACGAGCATCGCATGACAAGCAAAATTAGGCAAAGTAAAAACATGCACCCACAAATATCTAAAACAACTCATACATAAGCAACCACCACGGCCGGAAACACATATCAAAAGATAAAATGGCCACAAGGACTGCGATTGTAATGATTACATATAAAAGGGGCCAAGTTCCATAAAAAAAATTACAACATACGGCACGCAGGGCAGAAAGACGAAGCAGGAAATCAATCAGCATTTGGCTACGACTCCTTGTGGGCAGGCTGCTCGTTCTACCCGCCAAATTTGAGGAAATCTGGGATGACAATCTGGCTGTCCACCACACTGTGGAGGAACCCGGTCCCCTCAGTAGCCAGCTCAACCCTGGGGTTTGCAACTTTCAGTTGCTCCACCGCGTTGTTGAAGGCCTCCTCAGCAGCCCCCAAGCAGTCTTTCTTGGCTTAATTGATCTGGGCGACAAGCTCGGCTCGAGTCTTCAGACTCTTCACCTCATCGCTTTCTTCCTCAACAGGAGTCGTGGAAGCCCGCAAGGCAAAGACCACATCCTTCACGACTTTCTTCTCCGCAAACAAGGTATTTCGTTTCTTGGTAACCTTGACTAGCTCTTCCATAGATTTCTTCGCCGCCTCCTCCGTAACCTTCAGCTTCTCCTCTAGAACCGCGTTTGTGGCCTGGGTCTTCTTCAGCTCTACTTCTTGAAGACCCCCTTTCTCGGTGTAGACCACCGTCGTGCCCAAGACCCTCATTAGGCCAACGGCGTCCTGGGCCAACAACGTCTTTTTGCTCGGGCGATCAAGCTCCTCGAGCGCCAAAGACTCTTCCCGATGGAGTGCAAGGAAGGAACCTAGAATAAATCCCTCTTATGGAAGCATGGGGGCAGCTCGTACTTGCCCTTCTCTCCTTCTCCAGTCAGGTCGAGGACATCATCTGCCCAGAAGCGCTTGTGCCTTGAAGTTACCAGCATCGGGGAAGTCTGGGCGGCAGCTGTTGCAGATGAAGAGGTCTCTGATCCCGTCGGGGGAGGAGCTACCTGCTCGCCAAGGTGGCTTTTTCCAATTTTCCTCCCCAACTAGAGCTTGGCCGCAGCAGTTTTCACCAAACGTTCTTGGGCCATGGACATCTTTCCTGCAAAACAACGGACACATGTTAGTAAACAAAAAACAACAACAAGGGATAAGCTAAAAAGAAAAATGGCTACCAAAATTTATAGAGCATCCTCACTGAAGATGGATGTTTTATACCTGAGTGAATCGCACACTCAAAGATACAACAGAGTCGCCACCGAACTTTATTTAGTCCCAAAGGACAGGGAAAATATCGATAAAACCCAAGGGGAAGAGAAACGGGAACGGGGGTCGGTTATGCAAAAGGAAGGTACTAGCACCTTACGCATCCGTCGTACTCGATGGGAACCATTTTGCTTACTTCTAGGCTTGGATGGGTTATCTAAATAAAGTCTTCTAGCTAAAAGAAGAGGAGAGAGAAGAGAAAAGAAAGAAAGAGAGTGCTCACGGAGGATTGGTGCACTCGTGCCTACGTACCCTCATAGTGCAATGAGGAAATCAGAGCGCCATAGTTCATGGAACCAGGGAAAAGAGAAGAGGAAGGAGGTGAAAGGGAGGAAGTGTGCTCGCCAAGATCATCGTGATCTCGTGCCTACGTATCATACATTCGACTGAATGCAGAATCAGAGCTTCCGTAGTTCAGGGAACTAAGACGGAAAAAGAGAAAAGGAAAGTGGTGAGTGGTGTCAAAACCAAGAGCAAAAGAGGTAGAGAAAAATCCGTTGAGGATCCAAAGAAATGGTGTCAAAACCAAGAAAGGAGTGCAAAGGAAAAGATAATTGTATTGAGGATAAAGTGCAAGAGTGTTGTCGAAACTAAGAAAGAAAATTCGCTAGGAGATAAAAGGAAAAGAGCTCGAAAAACAAGGAATGGTGTCAAAACCAAGAGCGCAAGGTAAAGGAGTGGTGTCAAGACCAAGAGAGAAGAGCAAGAGCATTGGTGTCAAAACCAAGAGAGAGAGAGATCGATAGAAAGAGCAAGGGAAATTTCCATTGGGATAGCAAGAAGCAAAATGCTAGAGATTGACTATGTGGGGATTAAAGTATAGGTATCAACGTGTTGAGGCAAAACTGATTGATCTGATGAGCAATGCTTAACCGGGGAACGGGTGTAGGACCGAACGAAGGTCATGACCTAAAGAGTGGGTGTGGGACCAAGCGAAGGTCGTGACCCAGAGAACGGGTGTGGGACCAAGCGAAGGTCGTGACCCAAAGGACGGGTGTGGGACCAAGCGAAGGTCGTGACCCAAAGAGTGGGTGTGGGACCAAGCGAAGGTCGTGACCCAAAGAGCGGGTGTGGGACCAAGCGAAGGTCGTGACCCAAAGAGCGAGTGTGGGACCGAGAGAAGGTCGTGACCTAAAGAACGGGTGTGGGACCAAGCAAAGGTAGTGACCCAAAGGACGGGTGTGGGACCGAGCGAAGGTCGTGACCCAAAGGATTTCGGTGCATTGACTGAACAAACAGTACTTGACCGAAGGAAGGGTATTTAAACCAAAAGAAGGTTACTAACCCAAGGGTGCAAGTATTCGAACCAAGAAAAGGTTGCTAATTGCTGGGTATTCGGTTTTAATAGAAAGGCTGTGATTAATCGAGAAGAATGAGTGATTAACCAAGATAAGGTGATTAACTAAAAAAGGGGCCAGTGTTTTAACAGACTGGCTGTGGTTAACTGAAGAAAAGGGTGATTAACCAAGAGAAGGTGATTAACCCAAAAGGAAACTCAGTATATTAACAGGTAGACTGTGGTTAACTGGGGAAATGGGTGATTAACCAAGAGAAGGTGATTAACCCAAAAGGAAACTCAGTATATTAACAGGTAGACTGTGGTTAATCGAGAAGACGTGCAAATTGGTGTTTTAACTGACAGGTCGTGGTTAACCAAACAAAGGGAGAGGAACCAAGAGAAGGTTACGAACTCCGCTAGGGTTTTGGTGTTTAACAGGAAAACTATGTTGAACCGAAGAAGGATGTTGAAACTCTTCTGGGGAATCAAAGCAAAATGATTAACCAAAGAAGAAGGATAAAGAGACAAGATATGGGTGTTAACCCAAAGACAAATGATCTTTAACCAAGAGTAATGGTGATTGATCCAAAGAGAGATTGAAAGGTGCAAGAGTGATCAAGGATCGACTCGATTGGGAATTGAGAAAACACTATAGCTTGAGGATAGAGTTGACTATTCTCGGTGGAAGGACAAGACGCCCTTACCAAAAAATAGTCAGAATGAGGGCAGGATAGACTCCATCCTCATTCCTTCTCTAGCGCTCAAAGTATAGTGCAGAAATTGAAACAGACAGCACCATAACTCCGATTTGTACAGTGCTCCAGTGTGGCATGCTCTAGTGCGTCGTGCGTCGTGCGAATCTCTGACTCATCAAGGGAGAAAGAGAAAGAAAGCTCTAAAGGAAGCCTAAAGAGAAGCGCAAAGGAAGGAAAAACTAATCGAAACAAAGTTTTGAATAATTAATCAAGGGGAACTGATATGCTAACAATTTTCCAAAGAGAATGGAAAACCATTAAAGCACAAGGTGTAAATTATTGATTATACAAGATTAAGTTTATTCTCTTGAGAAAAAACCTAATGTAAAGCAAATAGAGAAAGTGCAAAACAGTGGCAAGTGATACACAAAATACCACACAAAATCATGTTATTGTGATCAAAGAAAGTGCAAGCACTAGCATGTTCAAACAAATATTAAGAACACCTAATTGCAAGAATTGATAAATCAATCATTGAATTAATGTAAATATGCTTTAAACAGAGGTTAACAACACTTAAAATATCCATAAATATCAAGCATATTAATCCATGGAAGTTAGAATGAGAAAGCATGTCAAACACACTTGAAAAAGCATGAAAATGGCCTTCTGGTTCAGTGTTAATCGATTAACACTTTTTCACTGCAAAGTGTTAATCGATTAACACTTGCAAAACAGCAAAAAAATTGAAAAAACAGAGTGTTAATCGATTAACACTTTTGCACTGCAAAGTGTTAATCGATTGACAATGGCACAGGGGCTGAAAAATAGTTTTCAAAAGTGCTTTTCGCCAACTTAATGATTGTGCAATCACTCCAATGGTAGGGCAAACAATTATGCATGAAAAATCAAGTTTAAAAATAGCGAATGATCAAAAATAGAATCAATTAAATCATCAAGATCATAGATCAAGCAATGGCATAGTCAATTCACATGTAAAAACAATGAAACTACATTGCGAATGATACGAAAATGTTCGAAATAGAAAAATGAGTGAGATCTACCAACCTACAAGTCGAAGATTTGGCTTGGTGATTGTTGCAAAGGATTCTTGAGGAAGATAATCAAAGAAAACCAGAGGAATCTTCAATCGTAGCCGAATTGTATCGAAACCGAGCAAATTGCGACGAAGCTCCCAAATGCAAATTCGAACCGTAGAATCTTGAAGCAAACACTTAAGATGAATCCAAAAGTTAATAGAACTCCAGAAACTCAAATATAATAGCAAGATGATGAATATAACCAAAGAAATCGAGCAAAACGTGACGAAAACTCCGAAATGAAAATTATCACCGAAGAAGCTTGAAGTGATCACTTGAGATGAATACAAAATCTACTGAAGCTCCACAAAATCCCGTAGAATGGAAAGATGATGAAGGTTAAGCTCAAGAAAAAGCACTTTCAAGGTGAAAGTTGCTTTTCTTCAATGGTGAATTAAGAGCTCTATTGTGGTTTGGTGAACAAGATGAAGATGAATGTGTAGAAGTTGCAGCAAAATGCTGAGGGAAATGAGAGAATTGAGAGTGAAGAAAGTGTGAAATTGTGTGAAAGGTTGTGGAGGAGTTGCAAAATGGTGAAACTTTGTTTATATAGACTTTTGGTTTGGAGTATGAGAGGTTTGGAATTTGGTTTGGACTTAGCTTTGGGTGGTTTGGAACTAGGCTAGGAGTTAGTTAGGCTTGACTCACCGAGTCAAGCGGTTAAGTCGGTTAGTTAGGATCAACTCAGTAATAATCCCAATGTAAGCTCCAATCATCCAAAGGTCTACATACTTGGAAATCAAGGAACATGGTGCACTTATTTGAAAATGATGCATTGGAATAAATATGAGTGAATTCTTGAATACTCAAGAATGTTCCACATGCTACTAGACCAATGTAGAAGTTCAAAATGTGGAGGGGAAGTTGCTGACTTGAAAAAGCAGCAAATTCTGCAAAATTTGCATGTGTTAATCGATTAACACATTTGCACTGCAAGTGGTTAATCGGTTAACCAAGCAAAAAAATGCCCAAATTTACCTGAAAAATGGTGATGTGGCCACGGTTCCGATTTTCAACCTCTTGTTTTGATGAATAGGCGTAGAAATCGTTGTTTTGTGCTTGTGTTGATGATGTGATGACTATGTGAGGATGCGATTAATCGGGCTTGGAAAACTAGAATATTCCTGCAACAAAATCATAGAGAAAAATGTACGAATGTGTATGCCAATGATGCGAATGCACATGCTTATGCAAAAAAGAAAAAGGGAGGTCAAATTTCGGGTTACGACACTCGTGTGTGCTGCATTCGAGGAGCTCCTTAGTGTTAATATACCAGGCCTCCGCCTTGGGCCCCCTGTCATCTTCAAAACTAATGTCCCCGTCCCTGGTCACGCACTGGGCAGGGCAGAAGCCATTAACAAAAGCCACCAGCTTGTTATAGCTGGCCAGGTCATCCTTGTCCAACATGGTTGGCTTGGCTATATACTCCTCAGTTTCCCTGGTAAAGTGGTCCTCGCTCCAGGTGAAACAGAATTCCAGCGCCTGACGCCCCCTTATCTTGCCTTGCTTGTCGCGAAGGGGATCCCCGTTCTCATATGTAAAAATATCCCAGAGGAACGAAGAGTCTTTGGCCCTCTCTGACTCGGGCTCCACTACACAATACCTCTCCTTAAACATCTTGATGGACTCTGAGAAGGCCTTGAACAGTTTCCTCCCCTGCTTCAGGGAAGCCCATCTGAATGCCTTCGTACGACCTGGCGTTGGAGGTGGAAGACAGTGAAGAAGAAGGAGAGAGTAGCTCCTATCTTCAAATACTGTCATGTAATCTCAAATTCCCGAATGAAGGCAAGCGAGTTCAGATCGAGATGAGAGAGCGCCAAGTCCAGATGACCAAAAACTACCATTTAAAAATCTATGAAGGGCAACCTCAGTGTAGCGTGCGATTTTTGTCGGTGCCGCGACCACCTTATTGCAAATGGGTTTTTTCCTCACCTCAATGAGGAGGAGTAGGGTGCTACTTTCTGATTTCTTATTTATCCTGTGAAGCTGGAAGGGAAAGGGAAGCTATCTAAAACTAACCTTGCACGTGAATGTTTAACTGAATAAACGCTAAAAGAGATTCGGGGAGTTCGGGGTCAGGTTATACAATGGGGAGTTATCAATTACCCATCCTATATATGGTTATACACATGTTGTTAGTTTTAGGTTTTGCTTTGTACTTGATGGTGTTTATCTATTGATGGGTTGGGAAAGTTTCTTATTTGAGAGAGATAGAGAGAGAGAGTTTTTTATGATTTTGGTGAGGTATTGGACCTCAGTTTTGATTAGTATGTGTGAAGGTACTGGACCTAAAGTTTTTGATTCGTATGAAGGTGCTGGATTTAGAGTTTTTTATTGGTATGCTCGCTAAGATTTCGCAATCTTATGCCTACGTATTCCCGTTTAAAGAAACAGGGAAATCAGAGCAATCGTAGTTCCTCCTATTCTATGGGAGGAAAAGATATGTTTTGGTGTCTTGTTCAAAGCCCAAGATTGAAGCTAAAAGTTTATTTGTGTCTTGTTCAAAGCCTAAGATTGAAGCTAAAAGGTTTGACTGAGAGAGAGAACTTGTCATCTCTAAAGGGGAGACATCTCATCTGTTTATCACAGTTGTTGGGTGACTGATTATAACGGAGTGTTACTTTAACTGGGATGTGAGAATCCAGCAATGCCATAATTTCCTTTATAGGGGATTTATCCTGAAGGAGAAAACTTTAACTCGGTGTTGAGCAATGCCATTTTTCCTTAGGAGTTTTCCATACTAAGAGAAGGACAGTGGCGTGGATGTAAATAATCCAGAGGCTTGCCGCTTACAGCAATTAGAAGAAAAAGAGGATTTTTACCAGGATAAGAGATGGACGACAACTTGGATGTTTGAATCAACAAGTGTGCCACTTACAGCAGTTATCTGGGATTAGGGTTTGTTTTGACTTATCTGTTTTGATGTGTGATAACACAGAGAAATGTCTTCCTACAGAGAGATTTTGATTTCCTCTGAGGGGATGTTGATTTTTGTTTGCCTTGATCAAAGCCCAAGGTCAAAGCTAAGAGATTGATTGACTCCACTGGGGAAGTCCTTATACAAAGCCTAAGAGGAGGCTGGAAAAAGAATGACTCAATAAGAGAGTGTTTATCTGTCTTGTACAACGCCCAAGTTGAGGCTAAAGGAGACTGACTCTTTTAGGGATATAATTACACAAAGCCTAAGAGGAGGCTAAAAGTTTGACTTTTCCGGGGAAATATTATGTCTGTCTTGTACAAAGCCCAAGATTGAGGCTGAAAGAGATTTTGACTCCGCTGGGGAGGGTTTGTATGTGTCTTGTACAAAGCCCAAGATTGAGGCTGAAAAGAAGACTGACTCTGTGGGAAAGAAATATTTATCTGTCTTGTACTAAGCCCAAAATTAAGGCTGAAATGAGACTTTATTGACTCAGCTGAGGATATTTTAGGTGTCTTGTACAAAGCCCAAGATTGAGGCTGAAATGAGTTTGACTCTGCTAGAGAGTATTATCTGTCTTATACAAAGCCCAAGATTGAGGCTAAAATAGGATTGACTCTGCTTAGGAAAATTTGTATGGTGTCTTGTACAAAGCCCAAGATTGAGGCTGAAAAAGGTTGACTCAACAAGAGAGTGTTTTTGTTTTATACCATTGACTCAACAAGAGAGTGTGGAAAGGTGATTGACTCAACAAGAGAGTCTGAAGAGGTTAGCTCAGCTGGGGAAAATCATTGTACAAAGCCCAATAGGAGGCTAGCTATGCTGAGGAAAGGAAGAATCGTTATACAAAGCCTAAGAGGAGGCTATCTTTGCTGGGGAAGAACAAAGAAAGAAATCTTTATACAAAGCCTAAGAGGAGGTTTTCTTCTGCTGAGGATTATTGAGATCCAGAGGCATGTCCAATGGGGAATCAACTCTTGCTAAGGGTTTATAGAAGGGTTAAGATATCAGATGCTTTGAGGTTCTGATTTGGGATAGTGTTATACTGGTGATAAACTGACCCTGGCTAAGGAATTTTTAGGAGAAAGACTGGGTTTTAGAACCCATGGGTTTTAACTCTGCTGGAGATTGATCGAAAATGACCAGGGTTTCTCCTATGTTTGTAAGGAACTTGAGAATGTATTTGAGATCCGAGAGGGGTTTAGACTGTCCAAGTCTACTGGTATGAAAGAATTTATCTTTGTATAATGCCCAAGAGGAGGCTGGTGTTTTAAGGGATGAGAATCAACCCTAAATTGGTCTGAGGTTTTGACCCAAGAAAGACTGCTCTAGCAAAGGATGACTAAGTTATGTCTTATACCTTTAAGAGGTCTCCAGGGTCCTTGTATTAAGCTCAAGAGAAGGCATGAGAACTTCTAAGAAGCCGGGGGGTCTTTATACAAAGCCCAAGAGGAGGTGGGGATGCTTTTAGGAAGCCTGTGGGTCCCAAACCTAAGAAAAGTTCAGGAAAGGTTTCACCGAGAATTAATCCTTTAGTGAACAGTTCTAGGGTTTGAAGAAATTCAAGAGAGGTTTCACCGAGAATTAATCCTCTCTGAGGAAATGAATTTCTTTGACAATTTCTAATAGTGACAGTCTAAGAAAAGTTTCACCGGGAATAATGCCTTTCTCTTTGTTCCATATTGTTTAAGCCCAAGAGAAGGCAAGACTGTATCTGGAAATCCTATGGGATCTAGTTTTGACTGTATTCAAGAGTAACCAACTGGCTTTACCTAATTCTAGACTTAGTTGTCGGGGAAAACTCTAAGCAGATATACTAGTATATATACAGTTGGTATATGACAAGTATTTAAAAGGATATGAAAGAAGGACTTACAGGTGAGCAAGCATCCAGCAATACAGTTATATATATATATATATATATATATATATATATATATATATGAAAGCGAGTAAATGAAAGCTGATAAAACTTATTGGCGAGCAAGCTTCCATTGTAACAGCTGTATGGTTAGTTGTTTAAGAAATTAAAGAAAGTTTTGACAACAACTATGGATTTGAACCTAAATCAAGAGGGAAGTTTTTTTGAAAAGATTGTTGGGGCTTATACTCAAGGCGAGGCCCAGATGAAAAACAGTAATCGTACCGTTGTTTTGTAAACTGTACTGGGGCTTATACAATGACTGAGGCCCAAAAAGGTTTTCTGTACAGAGGGATGGGTCTTACAACTCAAGGAGGGGCCCAAAGGTTTGAAAAAGAAAATAAATGGGACTTACAACACAAGGGTAGGCCCAGATGAAAACGTTTTGAAAAAGCGACGATCGCGCCGAGATTTTAAAATCGTATCGGGACTTATACAATGACTGAGGCCCAAAATATTTATTTACAAGAGGGGGTTGGGTCTTATACTCTATTAGAGGCCCAAAAGTGTTTGAAAAAGAAAAGAAATGGGACTTACAACACAAGGGTAGGCCCAGTTTAAATTGTTTGAAAACAGCGATCGCGCCGAGATTTCTGAAAACGCGTCGGGACTTATACAACGACTGAGGCCCAAATTATTTTATCTACAAAGGGATGGGACTTACACTCTATCAAGAGGCCCAAAGTGTTTGAAAATTTAAAATCGAGAGGAAACCCTAATTTTAAATTAAATTTTCATTTTTCAAAGGTAATTTAAATAATAAATGATAAAATATCAATTATATTCAAAAACAAGTTTCACACTTTAAAAAATATTTTGAAAAACCATTTTAATCATATGAAAGCTTAAAATTCATTTGATTTTGAAAGATCAAAGTGGGAATTTCATTTAAAAAATGTTTAAAACAATAAAAAATGAAATTAATTACAAAAATTCTAACTATATTAAATAAATAATATAAATTGGATTATTTTGTAAAATAAAATATTTAAACATTTTTGTGAATTTTAAGAAAAAGAATCAATTCAAAAACACAAATATTCAGAGAGAAATTAATTTTTGAATCAATTAACAAAAATAAATAAAATTCAAAAATTTGAATTATGGCGCCAAGAACACTTGGTTCTTGCCCGCGCCCTCTGTTTTTCCAGATTTGCATTTTCTCACTTATCTCCATGATTTCTCAATGGTTTTGCACAATTCAAGTACCAATCTTGTTCGTTTTTTAACAAGGATCACAACCATATAGTTTAATTGCATTTATATTAAGCATGGAGAAAAAAATCAACAGAAAACCTCAAGAACCCTAATTTCAGCATGAACACAATGAAACTCCATACACGATTGATTCATGGCAATTGATTGAGGGTTATCACTCTATATACATGCAAGAATAAGATGGTAACTCAAAAATTCATTTATGATGCATGGAATATAGAGTTTGAAGGGTTCATGCTTACCTCTTGCATCTGGTGATTGAGTTTGGTGATGGAGGTGTTGCAGCTAGGTTCCAATGATCTGGACAGCTTCCTTAGGTGCCATGGAGTGTGTTTGAATGCTTGGAGTGGATTGAAATGAGCTGGAACTTGATGTGGCACCTCAACTACAACTCTGTTAAGAACTTGAGCAATTGGCTGGTGATTTTGAGAATTTGATGTTCCATATGTGATTTTGTGTTATGGATCACTCACATATGATGTTTATGAGGTGTTTGTGTGATTGAATTGGTTGGAATTGCTCTCAAACTCAAAACCCGATAGTGACTTGAATTAGAAGGCAAAATTGGAGTGAAAGGGAGATTTTGAGGAAAGCATCAGTTTGGGTGCTTTGGTGTACTCAAACTGATCCCAATTGAGGTCTATTTATAGTGTGTCAAGTTTGTTTTGGCAGCAATAGTGTGTGGCAACTGCAGTAGGTCTGTGGCCAATGTGGAACAAATGGAATCTCAAGTCTCCTCTAGCCATTGACTTGAGGTTAGAGCACATGCCTATGGTCACCTGGTTTAGAGATAAGACTTAACTTATTCAGTTAAGCTTTCCTCAGTTCATGCCACCTTGATGCATCCATTGAATGCATTGAAACAAAATTGGAGTCTTGGCACTTTTTAGCTCTTTTAGGTTTGGCATGGCTATATGTAGATCCTTGGACTTGGGAGGCTTGGGTATCAGATCATTCTCCTTTTGTTTTATCCTCAGATGTGTCCAAATGGATGACAAGGCTTGGAGTTGTCCAAATTTTCCAAATCGAGCAAATGCACAAAATTTTCCTTGCTTGGAACGGTTGGAAATGGTGATTTTGAGGGATTCATATCTCCCTGCTCAGGTTGAGTTATGGGAGGCTCTTGTGCTTTTTAGAAAGCCCTCATATGATACAAAACATGTGTGATCATAGTTTGTTTTGAAACTATTTGGATCCCATTGAAAAATCATCATGAACATTGATGTTCAAGGCTGATAACTTGGCAGATTTTCGCTAAGTGTTGGAAAAAGTGTCATTTTCATGTTTTTGTCATTTTGATCACTCCATAACTTAAAATCCATACAGAATTGGAGTCTGAGGTAGTTGAAGCTTTTGTAGAGTGTAGCAAGACCTATAAATCCCGCTTTGGATCACCTAAAATGGTTGCTTGGATCTCAAGTTATGGTTCTTGGAAGTTGGTACAAAAACCACTTTTATTCCATAACTTAGAAAAATTTTGGTTTCTCAAGGTTGCCCCTTTTGCAAGAAACCTCACTTTTCTTGATTTTTCTTGATGGATGATGGTCAATATCATACATTAACATTATTTTTTACTTAGGGGAACCATATTTGTGAAAATTCCCAAAAAGTCAAACTTGATTTTGTGCACAGTTGACTTTTTATCGGATAAAATCCAAAACTGTGCGATCCTTTATGAAATCAAGTCCTTGACCAAAATCAAACCTAATGGATGGATTCCATAGGTGTTATAGGGTATATTGAATCATGTCCCAAGGTTTGGGAGCATGTCTTGGTCAAAAGTCAAAGGTATAGTTGACTTTTTCTTCAAAACCCTAATTGTGGTCCCGATGAAAATGAAACTTGTGAATCAAGCTTCTTGGATCATTCCATTGTTGTAAATGGATAAATGTGGTGCATTTAAGACCCTCAAATCATGTTTTGAGTTCTTGGCTCATACTTTGCTCTAAAAGTCAACTTAGGGGTGAATTAGGTCAAGAAACCCTAATTCCTGATTTTTTTTATTAATGCTTCCCCTGAGGCTAAATTGACTTGATGATTGGGTCCATGAGGTCCCTTGGAGTATCTTGGGTTGTGCTTTGAAGCATTGGCTCATGTCCAGAGTAAAATTTCCATCTGGAGGCCTCAGTCGACCGAAACCCTAATTTGGTGACACTGGCGATCTTGAGGCTTGACCCACTTGGAATGTTGCAACTTTCTGCTTGATTCTTGATATGGGAGTCCCCTTGATCCTTTATGTGTGTTTGAGAGGTTAGAAAACTTGAAGATCATATCATTTCTTGATTGATCCTTTGTCTAAGTGCTCTGAGAGGGCTTAAAACCCTAATTCTTGATTGTGGTGAATGCTCAACCATCTTTGAGGAGATTGATGAGGCATGAAGGTACATCCATATTGTGATGATGTCTTGCACAATGATGGGAAATCTTGGTGATCAAAATTTGGGGTATAACACTCAGCCCAATCTCCTTGAAAACGTACTCGTACATGGGAAACCGTTCGCCGTAAGCCGAGCAAATCCAATCGTCCTCCCCGGGAAAATGGATCCTCTAGTAATCCTCGTCCCCCACCGTCGTGAAGGCATCCTAAGTATGGAAGACGAAAAGTGAGGCGTGCTCCCGAGGCTCGAAAGTAATCCATTCTTCCCTGGGACTCCTGGGAGTGGTTTCGTCGGAACTACTATCCCCTGAAGAGCTCTCCTTGGACAGCTCCCGCTCGAGCATGACATCATCCTCGGTATTGCAAGACATCTCCTTTACCTGAAAAGCATAGGACAAAAGTGAATTCGGTGGCAAAATCAAATCCACCCTTCCATCGCTAGTCAAGTGAAAGAGCGCGCGAAGGCCCGAGGATAACGTCCTCGACCTAAGCCCTTACTCAAATAGTGCAACGATGATGCGAGGATATTCTCATGGCCATCCCTTAAACCCTCACGGGGAGATTCTCCCCAACACTTTACCTAGAATTCCGTTGAAGATCCACCGGAAAACTCATGAGTACACCTGAAACTTCATAAGTTCCAACGACGACAAACTCGTTCATCGTTGAAACGGCGCCAGAATCAACAAAAAAACCTAAGTTCTTAACACTCCGACGACGGTGCTGACGCCAGAAAATGGCTCAACCACCACCAGACACCAACATTCACCAGAATGCACCTAATATACCAAGTTTTGGTCCTAACAGCATGCAAATCTAAGTAAAATAAGATTAAAGCTTGCGTAAAACAAATAAGGATCAGAAACTTATGTGGTCGAAGAGAAGTAAATGGTGGTCGGTGTTACTTGGTCGGTGCTCGTGCGGCTGTGTTGCACGGTGGACAGTGGAAACGACGACAACAGAAAATGAGATAGAAGCGAAAAGTGAAAATGAACGCTTCCTCCCTCTATTTATAGACGAGTCAGAGGCACGTGCACGAGCACGCGCAGCATAGGGGCATCATTATAACCCTAGCATAGCGATCATTATGCATTAAATGCGGCACGTGGCTCGAGCATGTGTGACACTCCATCCCTTCAAGTCCCATTAACCGATGGGCTTCCCGTTCGTCAGACACGCAAGACAACGTTTCAAGTTCCACGGGCATAGGTATCCTCGAGCACCACGAAACGACCCCATCTCAGTAACAGGCATCGACCATGCTTGCTCCTCCTCTGGACCACGAACTGCCCTTAAGTCATCACTCTTATGCTCAGGAGCAACGACTTGGGGGGCTCCTATTCCGGACTGGCCAAATGGCTAGGCATGGCCAAATCCACTTTTGCACCAAGAACGGCCCAATAGCCTAAGCCCTGCCAATTAAGGGAAAAGGGAAGCATTCTCTCTTCTGCCCCTCCGCCGAGGAGGGCTGGCCAGCTGACCCCCAAAATCAGCTGCCCTTAGTCACATCTCTGCCCGTCACGCATGGTTCAACAATTTAGGAACGGCCATGACGCGCCTTGCCTGTAACCAAGCCCCTGCTCGAAGCAACAACTAGTTCCGAGCATGCCTGTCCGTCCCAACGGCTAGTTTCTGGAAGTTACCTATTTTTGGTGAGCGGATATCTCGGCCCGAAAATATGGACCAATGGCCAAGCACTGGGGGCATTATAAAAATCCTCTCCTTTGAGAGGGTCAGGTATTAAAAAAATCATCCTAAGACATACTTACTTTGTACTTGCCTTCTCTTCTCCCAATTCTTACTTTAGCATCGGAGTGCCTTGCAGGTACACCCCCCTCCTCCTTGGAATCCAGCATTGAAGACGAAGTCTCTGGCCCACTTCAGGTTCTGATCAACCAAAAAGATCAAAAGTGTTTATCATTACTATATTTTTAATTTTTGGAATATTATAATAATACAAAATATATTTTAAAAATTTATGAAAGTCCAAAAATCTGCTTTAATAGAAATTTTGATTTCTTCAAATAAAGGAGATTTTGTATTATAAGTAAAACCAAACCCTCCTCACTTAAATTCCTCTATTGTTTCACTCATTCCTTCCCTTTTTTCAAAGCTTTCCCCTTTAAACTCTCAAACAAAATCTAAGAGGCCTACAAGAATTATCTCAATTAGAATCATTGAACCTAAACATTGATAGATAATAGAGTAACATTATTCAATTCAGATAGACTTTGTTACAACCCTAATTTAATTTAGTTAGAATTTATTACAAGTAGTTGGGCCGATGTAACTAACTTCTATTGTATAAAAGCTCAATGAAGAGCAATTATTAAAGTGTTGTGAAATGAATAAAAACGGTGAATCAAAAATTGATTCATTTTCCAATATAGTATCATGTTACTCACACATAGCATAGTTTTGTCAAACATGCATTATCTCAACCTTTGTGATTTGTTGATGTGCAACTAGACTAGAAAGCTTTCATTAACAACAACACTTCGCTTCTCACCCTACTACATTCACATAGAAAAGATGTGGGATGCAAATGAGTCTTAAAAGTTAATGAAAGCCCTAATATGAGTGTCATAAGTATAAAGCTAGATTAGTTGCTAAATGGTATCGTTAACAATAAAGATTTGACTTTAATGAGACATTCTCCCCATTGATAAAGCCTACCATAATTTGTGTTATCCTCACTCTAGCTTTCATTTACAAGTTAGAGATTTAAAAAACAGGCATTAATAATGCATTATTGAATGACATTTTGTAATGGGAGGTTTTTATGCACACAAAAAATTGGTTTTACTTCTAAGGCAAGTATTTGGTGTGCAAACTAAACAACAGACTCTAAGGACTCAAAGAAGCCACAAATAGCCTAGTATGAGAAGATGACTTAGGCATTGATGAAGTTTGGATTCACCGACTTGATGTGATCACTCATTATTTATTTATTCATCTCATAGAGTCACCATCTATGTTTTGGTCTATGTTGATGATATTCTCATCACTGACTCATCTTTTAAACTCATTCATGATCACATAACCAAATTTCATGCACAATTCGCTTTTAAAAATATTGGTAAAGCTTCCTATTTTCTTGGCATTGAAGTCATCAACAAACTGAATGACTATATGCCATTATCTCAATCAAAGTACATTCACAATCTTATGTCTAAAGCATATATGCATGATTCTATTGGGGTCTCTACCCCAATTCTTAGTACCATTGGGCTGAGCATACATGGCATAAACTCGTTTCAGAACCCCCGCCCATATTTATATATCAATATTGAGAGCTCTACAATATGTAACATTGACAAGGCCACACATAGCTTTCTCCGTCAATAAAGCCTTCCAATTTAAGGCTTTTCCTCATGAAAATCATTGGCTAACTATCAAAAGAATACTCGGGAACTTTAGTGGCACCTCCACATATGGCTTACTCCTTATGTCTGCATCACTGACCATTATTTCACTCTTAAAGCCTATAATGACCCAGATTATCCAAGTGATTCAGATGAAATGAGATCTACCATGGGCTCTTGCATATACTTTGGACCAAACTTGTTATCCTAGAGTTCTAAAAATAACCCTTGGTTACAAGGTCAAACATTGAAGCAGAGTATCAAGACCCAATGTAACTAACTTATTATAGACTAATGTAACTAACTTCCATGGTATAAAGGCTCATAAAGAGAACTTATAAAAGTGTTATAAAATGAATAAGAAATAATGAACCACATAATAATTTATGTTTCAATATTAGAACAATTATTATTGGAGGAGACATAAGAACCCTGAACAATTAATATATTTATAAAAATTATTTTTTTATAGTAAAGCAGAAATCATATGTTAATAATAAAATAAAGGAATTAACGAGATTTCTAATATACAACCAGACACAAAGAGCATCAGAAATGCTCAAAGTGGCCACCCTAGCTAACACCTAGCGCAAAGAGAAAGAGAAAAGAAAAAAAAAAGCAAAAACCATGACCTAAAGAGAAATAAAAAGCAACCATCCATAAACACCAAACCTAATCACCTGGACATATGAGCCTGAGGTATCTGGTGCAGGTAGATCTCTAAGGAGAGCAAGCTGGAAGAATGGAGACACAACAACTTATATAAAGCAAAAGGAGGGTAGTTGGCCACCCAACACACCCTTAACATCCCAGACACTTGCGCTAGTTCCACTTCCAATAAATTAGAGAAGCTACTAATCATCCACATCCAGTGATTCATCATCAAGCTTTCTCTGCAAAAAATAACTTTGTTCCTTATTTATATAAATAGTTTATACCACATATGCCAGATTGAGATCAAACCTAAAGATGTGTGTTTCCCAAAACCAAAACCCTAAAACAATGCAAAAACCCATAGAATCGAGTGCGAAAAAGGCCCAAGCCACCCGACCCACCTAAAAACTTTATACCAAATAACATAAGCAACCTCGCACAAAATAAAGAGGTGGTATGCTTACTCCTCCTCCTAGACAAGAAATTTTGGTTCCCACCTTAAGCTCCAAACCCATATATCCTCATCTCAAGCCCTCAGAGAACCTACCACCTAAGACTTCTACCCAGATACCCGAAATAACCTCTCAAAATAAACACACAAAGGAGTAGTCTCTACCCAAACATCATGCCAAAATCTAGTCTTCTAACCATCCCTGGAACTCTTCACACAAGAAGACAAAAACTAATCAGACTCTTGATGCGATGGACCCCTTAGAAAAGATATGCGTCTCCAAAAATGAGACACTTTACTCACGCCTCTTATCCTACCATCCAAAGGGGAACTAAAACTCCCAAACCCATACCTCACCTTACGTATGTCACTCCAAAGCAAAGACAAGTTTGAAAGAATCATCCACCTCCACTTACTTAACAAAGCAAGATTAACAAGTCTAATGTCCTTAACCCTTAACCCACATGCCCTTTTGGCTTTGTAACATCCTCCCAATTAACTCATGTAACTTTGACTCCACCTTTGGAGCCACCCCTCCCCCCCCCCCCCCCCCCACACAAATAAATTGCCTCTACAAACCAACTAGCTTCTTCCAAACTAAAATCAACATCTTCGTAAAGGACAAAAAGAACACAAGAATTGAGTTTAAGACCGAATTTAAAAGAATCACCATGACGCCTAAAATGAAAAATCTATTCTTTTAAGAAGACATCCTCTGAGGTATAAGATTAATAAGACGGTCCTAAATCATTTTCTTCTTAGGGTTTGCACCCACCATAAGCCCAAGATATTTAAAGGGAAATTAGCCTACCTTATAATGTAAAAGGTATGCTGCCAAATCCATAAAATTTTTACCCACATTCACTCTAAACGGACAACTCTTGTCAAAGTTCACTTTGAGAACCGCCTTTATGGTTATAAGATTATCCATATATGGAACTTCCACCAGCAGTGTGTCATCGACATAGAAATGAGACACTTCAAGCCCATCTGAATCCACCTTAAACCCTTGAAGCACTCCCACCAAGACCGCCTTATTCAAAGAAGCGCTAAGTCCCTATTCCACAAGAAGAAGAAAAAAAAGGGCCAAAGGGTCTCCTTATTTTAAACTCTTATGAACAAGGGTGTACGTGGGCAGGTTTGGGCTAGGTTTGCCCAAACCCAATACCTGATCCATATAGGACACTCCGGTTTGGGTGAGATAAAATAACCACTCGTTCCACCAATGGGTCGGTTTGGGCAAACCTATTAATTTTCGGGCTGGGTTGAGTTTATTAATGGGTTATCCAATTTATTTTGTTAATATTAAATGACCAAATGATGAATCATCATATTTTGTATAAAAATTACTCAATATTTTTTATCCTTAGAAAATTAGATAACCTATTTTTACTATTGTTTAGCATCATAAAATAATAAATGATAACATCAACTAGTAAAAATTATCATAAAATACTAACAACAAACTAAAGTTATATGACATAAAATTGTATTACCATCAAAATAACCAAAGAGTGAAACATCCAAAATTAGTTAAAGTCACAATTCACTAAAATAGTAAATATTAAAGAGACTAAAAGTCTAACAACTAATATAATATTCATAAAAATAATTAAATTGTAATACTAAATATTTGATCAATGGGTCAGTGGGTTTTCTGGATTTGGAACTGATTTTACCCGAAACCCGATTTTTGAATGGAATGTTAATTAAACCCATATCCACCCAATTACCCAACCCAACTTTTTTTTGTGGGTTTGACCGGGTTTTGTGGGTTGACCTAACCCATGCACGCCTCTACTTATGAATACAAATATCCTCCGTTGGGCACCTATTTACCAACACAGAAAGGCTACCAAAAAAACACAAACATGAATCCAGACCCTTCATCTGTCATCAAAACCAAATATGTGCTACACGTAACTAGGAAATAACAAATAACATAATCATAAGCCTTCTAAAAGTACACTATAAATAATAAACACTCACGTTTAGACCTCTTAGCTAAGTATAAAACCTCATTAATAGCAACTAAACCATCCACCAGTTACCTCTCAATAATGAAAGTTGATTACTCTAGGGAGATGAGTTACTCTATATTCCCAGCAAGCATAGCAGCTAACACCTTAGCCACAAACTTAAAAAGAGATCCTAAAAGGGACGTAAGTCTAAAATGTCCCAACTCCAAAGGACATTCCACTTTCAGAGTGAAACCGACAAAAAAGGACGTCAAACTCTTAAGAAACACAATGTTCAGTAGAACTGGTCAAACTTTAAAAAAAACATCATACTTAAGTAATCCTCATAACCTCTTATAAAAGGAGAAATTGAAACCATCAGGGCTCAGACACTTGGACCCATCAATCTCCGCAACCACCACGTCCATTTCTGAAGGAAAAAATTAAGCAAAAAGAGATCCAACCTCAGCCGATGAGAGACAAGGAAAAGGAACCCCATCGAGGTTTGGCCTATTAACCTATGAATCAAAAAATGCTCCTTCAAGAATCTCGATATCTCCCTTCTAACCTAAAAAAACTTTTCCACTCAAATATCCCCCAATTGAAGAGCCACCAAACTATTCCTCCTACTCATCTGGCTAACACAAGTATGAAAAAAACCAAATTTTGCACCCCTTCATTCTGCCAAGCCAACCTATTAGAAAATCAGAGCATCACGACATCGGATAAATTTCAATAAGTCTTGACACACCAACAATCCACTGGCCAACTCATCTTGAGAAATAGGCTCTGACTCTACTTTCAGCTCAATATGTTGGAGCTTGTTGGAGCATACCTTAATTTTAAATTCTAGATTTCCAAACATCCCCTTATTCGAGACCTTAAGAGTCCCTTTTAGAGCTTTTAAATTATCCCCAAGGACTCACAAACCACTATCTCTAAATTAACATCCCTTAACTAGAAATTGTTAAAGCAAAAAGACTTAGGACCCTAGATCTAAGAAGAATACTTCAAAATGATCGGGAAATAATCTAACACATCTCGGGCAAAAGCCCAAAGGTTACCCTTACCCTACTCCTCTACCCATCCATATGGCAAAAAAAACGCTATCCAACCTTCTCATAGAGATCCCGTTCAAAAGAAACTAAGTAAATATCCTACCCAATAAAGGTAAATCAACCAGCCTCATTGCCTCAATGAAGGCTCCAAATTCTAGTGATTTTGTGAAGGCAAATCCTGGGGACGCACCATGATCCCCTTTCTCTCAGCTAGAGAATGAACCACATTTAAGTCACCTAGAACACATTAGATAGAGCCCGAAAAAAACTTTCTAGCTTGAACCAGACTATCCCACATCACTCTTTTCTCCGCCAGAGAACACTTAACATAAACATTAACCACAAATCAGGGTCGAGCGTTAACACCCCACTCTAGACACACACCAAGATAACCTAACCCGGTGAAAAAAATATTGTATTCCCTTTCACACTACACTAGATCGAGAGTAACCCATCACTAGCACATGCCGCATATGAGTAACTCCAACCACAAGCTTAATTATCCCACAAAGAACAACATAGAGACTCATCTATCTCCCTCGTCTTAACCTCTTGGATTTCAAGAAAATCTATGTGATAATCCTTGATAAACTGTCTCTCATTCCTCTTCTTACAAAAGAGAGAGAGAGAGAGAGAGAGAGAGAGAGAGGAAAGCTAGAACTTGTCTATGCTTTCTCCTATGATAAACTTTCTCTTCCACTTTTATTTGTTAGACTATGTACCTTTAGAGAAGCCACTTTTAACTAATAGGTTATCATCACATCTACCTTGCAAAATGTCAAAGTTGTTTGATTGAATAATGTCAAAGTTGATTGAATCAACCATACCACAACCTTTCACGCATATCCCCTCTAATCCAAAACTTTTTATAGTGAGAGCACAACCAATATTTAGATAACTCATCACACATGTACTATCAGCCATACCACCAACTTTCACACGCGCCCTGTCCACTCCAAAATCCGCTACAGTGTCACATACCCAACATCTATACAACTCATCACGCGTGTACCATCTAGTGGAGGATCCAATTCAATGCCAATACTCCCAAAATATTCAAGCTTTTGATTCAAAGAATGTCCTACATCTAAACCAACAAAATCAACACTAGAGAACTATAAGGCTTTATGATTTTGAGTCATATTTTTTGCTACCTCCAGACCACCAAAAGTATCATCCACTACTACGAAAAACACATATCACAACAGTTGGTAAAGGGATACCACCACGTTGGTCCAACCGTTGTGAGGTAAGATGTGATTGTAGGTTTGATACTTTCCACCACAGTCGTTCGACCGTGATTGTATCTATGTAGCGCGCTACCTACCACAATGGTTACTATAAACAACTGTTGTTATATTCTTTAATGCATAATATTTAACAAAGGTTATACTAAACACCTGTTGTGATATATACACATGATTTTATTATAAATTATGTGGAGTGCGTATTTCGCCAATTCTCACTAAACATATAACCTTTCAATTTGCGCTAGAACAATATAATATGACAAATTAAGTTATATTAGAAGAACCTGTTCACCTTCAATGCTTGACAAGAAATATTCAACTCCTTATCTGCATTTTTTCTTTAACAGTTAGAACTTGATTTAGTGATTTTAGTTCTTCAACCACCCCTATCTTCACCTCTAATTTTGTTTGCAAAGTAAATAATATTTTGCAAACAAAATTAGAGGTGGAGGGAGGGGTGGTTGAAGAACTACAATCACTAAACCAAGTTCTAATAGTCAAGGAACGATATACAGATAACGATGTGAAGAATTATTTTCAAGAATTGAACGTGTACTTGTTTTCTAATACAACTTTATCTATCATATTATAATTTTCTAATGCAGTTTGGAAAGTTATATAGTCGGTAAGGGATTGGAAAAACACTCAAACCACATAATATAGAATAAACTCATCTTTTCAACAACTATTAACAACAACATTCATCAACAACAAACCATAAACAACAAACATGACACAACAAACATATCAAGTCATAGAATGCTTCATAAACGTACCATACATGTCCCATAATGGCGTGTCCACAATGAAATAAGGATGAAGCTAAAGTTAGAGTCGCAAACTTGTGTCTATCTTGAATGGATGTCATTATAAATCATTGACACAAGTTTACAACGCTAACTTTAGCTTCGTCCTCTTTATAGAAACAAACATCCCTACTTAGCTCCATCTTCTTTATTGAAACAAGTAACCCTACCTATAAGTCAAAACAAGGAGAAAGTTTAAACATTATGAAACAAGCTATTGAAACAGATTTTGAAAAAATAACTATAGGGAAAACGAACCTGTAAATACCCATTGGCTAAGATTTGATGTTATGGTTTCATTTTGGGGTTTCCGTATGAGAAAGAAGAGTGACAGAGTTGTTAGGGTTTCATTTTGAGAGAGAAAAGTGAAAGAGTTGTTAGGGATTTGTTTTGAGAGATATGCCTGTTATGTACTGACGTGAGAGATAATTTCGCTTATATATAAATAAGTAACACCTTTCACCACGATTGAAAATAAAAAACTATGGTGATATACAAGGTGAATCACATTATTAGCACGATAAATGGCCAAATTGTTGGTTCTGGGATTCAAACCACTTCACTACGGTTGTTCTATATGACCGTTGTGATATGTCCTTTAGTAAATACAAAAAAAAAATCTCAAAAATAAACTATTACCACAGTTAACACCATGACCGTTGTAAAATTGGTGTTACGAAAGGTCTATTTTGTAGTGGTGATCTTTGTTTTCTTACTCAAAGCCTAAACCTCCATCAAAACCAACCACTAAAACTGAGTAAATTTTTTAGGAGACAAGAAGAAGTTGCACTACAGTCTCCTAAAAAAACACTAATTCTCCTAAAGTAATCCTCCACTCAAATGTGAACAGGAACTCCAACAAACCTAACCCAAACTACCATATGATTCCACGTCTTCGATTTCGACCACTCCTTAACCGAATCAAAGATAAGCGACCACCGTGCTCTATCTTTTTCTATAAAAAAAAAGCGAGTGCACCCTCCACCAAAGAACTTAAGAGAACTTTAACTCCTCTCAAAAAAGTGACATTGATATGGGAGCAACCATTTAACCAAAAAACATGTATAATCACTTCAAAACTAAAATGAGATTTAAAGACTCCCACTAGATAAAAGGGAGCAAGAACAATTTCTCTAACAAAGGAACTACCTCGAGCACTCTGACTGAAAATAAATTTGGCCTCACTAGAGAAGGAGAAAGAAACATCACCACATGGTTTTCTTTTCTTGCTTAAATCTTTGCAATTTCAACAAAAGTCTTTGGAACTGCATTAAAAAGCTCCCTTCGAACCGGGCGAACACTAACACTCGCCTGCAAGCGAGGACCACCCTTATCCGGTTGCTGCACTTTTTGAACCATCCCAAAGCTATTTCTTTCAAACATAGGTTTGTTAACTTTAAGTTTAAAATTTTCCACCTAAACCTATTCAAGCTCCACCTCTAATTACCTCTTTGAACCAAACAAAACCAAAGTGATTTTCTCTTCTATCTCTTATGTTAGGAATGAAGACATCTTCGATCGAAACAAACCTAGCAAAAATATTTTTTAAATCCCATGTCGTCGAAGACTCTAAAAAACTCGAGGAGAAAAAAATCATCCTTCCTCCTCACATGTACCTCGATATTTTTCTCAGAGAGACCATCACCCCCGCCACCACAGAACACTCCACAAACATTTACTAAAATAGATAAAATGTAGAGAACCAACCAAAAAAAGAACCAAATGCAATGTAACGTAAGCTAACCAAAAAGAAACTTAAACTAAAATACATGAATTTATGAAAATTATATTTAAAGAACTCTAAAACGTGCCTTTCCATAATAATAACTACTTTATATCACTCATACAATCTATGAACATTAGATATTAGTAGGGCTAGACAATCGATCAGTTTGGGTCGATATCGGATACAAAACTTAAATTCGACACAAACTATGATTTCATTCTGTTCTGGACCGGGCAGGAGCTGTGCCCCCAGAAGGGCGAGGCCTAATCCAGTCCAGCTGTTGGCCAGGTCCAATAGCCAAGAACTAGTCGTTGGGCAGAAACTAGCCGTTGGGCAGAAACTAGTCGTTGGGAAAAAAACTAGCCGTTGGGCAAAAACTAGTCGTTGGGCATGTCCCCATCACTCGCTTAACAGTTCATGCGACCAACTGTCTCCCTGGATCTCACGGAGACAGTTGGACCAGGACAAAGGGCCGCGCGCCTTGCCCTCTACCTGGTAATCTCTCATTGGTCGACCAGGTGCTTTGGCCACATGAGAGATCTTGGCCCCGTGCTGGGGGTTCTTCTATAAATACCCTCTCATTCGAGAGGGTCAGGTACTCAATATCCATTACTTGAAATATTACTTGTGTACTTGCTTTCTCTCTTTCGACCAAACACTTACTTTGGCATCGGAGTACCTTGTAGGTACACCCCCCTGTTTCTCCTACAAGCATCATCACTTGTCCTACGCGAAGGCCACGACGATCCAGTCTGATTACCTCGGATCAGTGGCGCCGTCTGTGGGAAACCAGCTTCCCCATATTTTGATTCAAGATCCATTATTTTTTCACCTCAAAGACCAAAGCTCCCCAAACTCCTTCCGATCATCATGGCCTCCATCAAGAATGATGTTGTCCGTCAAGAATCCGTTGTCGCCGTTACAGCTGATAACGCCGACCACATCTTCAACGGATCTATTTTTCCAGAAACAGACCATCGAGATGGGAAAACCGCCTCCCCTACTCTCGATGACATGAAGCCTCGGGCACACGCTGCTGACCGCGCTTTTGAGCCTATCCCGGTTCCACAAAACGCTGACCCCAGCATAGCTGCCCTCATTGCCTCCCTCAACAGGGCAAACCTCTTGATCTTCCGGCAAGGAGAAAAGATCAATGCTCTCGAGCACGTCCTCCAGGAGCGCTTGTCTTCGGAGAAACCTCGATGCCCTTCTCCACGTCCTCGGTCTCCCCCTCAGAAACGGAGGCGTGATAGGTCCAGAAGTCGCTCCCCGGCGAGAAGAGGATCAAGATCAGAAGAGCCTGCATCCGACTTTGCAAGAAGGCGACACCGGTCTCCTCAGCGGAAGTCAAGACACTCCCTTGCGTCGAAGAAATCCAGGCCCTCAGGAAAGTACGAGCATCTCCAATCACGCATGCATTCTCCACGACGAAGCAGAACTCGTGGTCGTAGCTATTCTTTTTCCCGTTCTCCGAGCACAAGCAGTGATGATGACGTCCATGGCCCTCTCTCACAAGAGATCATGGACACCAGAATTCCTCACGGGTTGGAGAAGCCCCCTGCTCTGGCGACGTACGATGAGACCACCGATCCCAGCGAGCACATTGAAAACATAGAAGCAATGCTCCACTACCACAACGTGAGTGGAGCCATAAAGTGCAGATTGTTCCCAATCACCCTTAGGAAAGGGGTTATGGCTTGGTTCAAGCGCATTTCCCGGGGGTCGGTTACATCTTGGAGAGATTTGAAGACCCGGTTCGCCCGGCATTTTACGGCCTCCCGACGACATCCTAAGTGGGAGGCCACCTTAGAAGTTATCATACAGGGCAGAGACGAGCCCCTGCGGGCATATATTGAACGGTTCAACAAAGAGGCCGTGGAGGTCCACACGACGGACCATATGAAAAAGTATCTCCTCGAGAAAAGCTTAAGACCGAAAAGCGAGTTTCGAAAAGCTGTCGGAATCGAGACCCCTCGAACATTGACGGAACTTCTCTGGAAAGCTGAAGCATACATACAGTACGAAGAGAAGGAAGCCGCATAACATGCTTGGGACGCAAGAGATCAAGAAGGTACCCGGGCACCAAAAAAAGACGAGCCGGAGACGTCCAAACAAGGAAAAGAGAGGCGACGAGACGATCGCCCCCGGGAAGGTAAAGGGACCGCTGGCTGATTCATGGAGTATACCCTACTCACCGCTCCCCGCGAGCACATTCATTCCGAATGCATCAATACAGAGTTCAAGCAGGGAGGTGTCAGGTTCCCCAAACCGACGACGTCCAAAGGCAACGTGGACAAAAGTAAGTATTGTCGTTTCCCCCGCAGCCATGGCCATACGACCGAGGACTGCGTGCACCTTAAAGATGCTATTGAGATCCTCATCAAGGAGGGTCATTTGAAGCAGTACATCAAGAAAGGTGAATCTTTGCGACGAGAGGCTTCCAACCCAAAGAAGGAAGCGGAATCATCCCTATTCAGTCCTCCCCCGCAGGTCGCTATGTCTATCATGCGACCAGAGGACTTCGCCGTTCCTGATTATTTCGAGGAGCCATCCCAGATATTCGTGCTTAGCACTTAGGAAGCATTCCCTGCAGCCATGGTTATCTAATGCGGGGGGTACAATGAACTAACAGTGGGATCTGTTAAGCGAAAGTTCGTTCAGCTTATCGATTGTAGCCCTGACCGGCTATCCACGCTTGAGAAGATCAAGGGCGCTCCCAGCCGATCACCTTTTACCGCAAAGAGCTTCCCAGACACTCCCCTAACTCACACATCCCCTTGCTCGTCAGGGCAAGACTGGCAAGCACCGACGTCAGGAGAATCCTAGTTGGCCAGGGTAGTTCGGTGGATATAATGTACACTGGCCTGTTTTGGGCCCTCAAGCTAGACCAGAAGAACCTCTCACCATACGTGGGATCCAATTTGGAGGGGTTCAATAGAGCCACGGCCAGACCCTGGGGGTACGTGGAGCTCCAAGTCACATTCGAGGAAGAAGAGGTGTCCAAGTCAATCAAGACCCAATTCCTGGTGATCGATTGGCCGTCACTATATCAGTGCATCTTAGGGAGACCGACCCTCGCAGAGTTAGTTGTTGTTCCTTCAACTGTCCACCTCAAGCTAAAGTATTATACGGAGAAGGGTCACCTTGTGACATTGCACGGGGACATAGAGGCCACCCGCAGATGTTTCGAAGTAGCGACCCGGGGATAAAACTAGATCGGTGCAGCACCCAAAGCAGCTAAGCGGGCATGGGAGGAAGATCATCCATCTGGAGACGGCCAACCGGACAAGAAACCTGCACTCCCTATACACAGTATCAACCTTGACAGCCGAATTTCAAAAGAAGGCGAGGAAGATAAAAGTGAAGGTACGTCAACAGTGACGACCAGCTCACATCACCCTCATGCGACCAGTTCCTGACGGGGAGTTTGAAGTCGTCGCCTTTAGTAATAACCCCAACAGAGGGGTGAAGATTGATGCTGGACTGCCCGACGAGGTCAAGCAACAGCTGAAGCAGTGCCTAGATGACAACACTGGCATGTTTGCTTAGAGTGCCACAGATATGCCCGGCCTGGACCCTGAGACCGTATGCCACCATTTGACCATCGACCCAGCTGCCCGTGTCGTCGCGCAGCGCAGGCGAAAACAATCCGACGAAAAGGCACAGGCTACCGAAAAACTTCTACAAGACCTCTTAGAGGTGAAATTCATTTCAGAGGCCAGGTATACAACCTGGTTGTCCAATATTGTACTTGTTAAAAAGCATAGTGGAAAATGGCGCAAGTGCATTGACTATACTGATCTCAACCAGGCCTGCCCGAAAGATGCTTATCCATTACCGAACATCGACAAGCTCGTAGATAATTCTGCAGGTTTCAAACTTTTGTCCTTCATGGACGCCTACTCGGGGTACAATCAAATCCCTATGGCCGAAAAGGACAAGAGGTACACCGCATTCATGACTTCCTCGGGGAACTATTACTACAATGTAATGCTCTTCGGCCTGAAAAATGCGGGGGCCACATACCAGCGCATGATGAACAAGGTATTTCGAGCAGAAATTGTAGACATGCTCGAAGTTTACATGGACGATATGATCATAAAATCCCAAGAGAAATCCGACCATACGACCCACTTGCAAAAGGTCTTCGACCAGGACAGGAAGTGTAAAATGTTCTTTAACCCAGAAAAATGCACCTTCGGCGTACGGGCAGGGAAGTTCCTCAGATTCTACCTCACCGAGAGGGGAATAGAGGCGAACCCAGACAAGTGTCGGCCATTCGCAGAATTCCCTACGCCCAGGTTGAAAAAATCTATATAATCCCTCAACGGGATGCTCGCTTCACTTTCTCGTTTCGTGGTCAAGTCCACTCAGCACGCCCTGCCCTTCTTTAAACTCCTCATAAAGGAGGCCACGTTTGAATAAACAGACGAGTGCGAGCAGGACCTGACCCATCTCAAGCAAGCCCTATACAAGCCTCCCGTACTATCCCGACCAGAGTATGGGGAAACCTTGTATCTATATCTCTCCTTTACTTGCGAAGCCATCAGCGCTGCACTCATTCGCGAAACGACGGACGGGCAAAAGCCCATCTGTTTCACCAGCAAGGCCCTGCAAGGGCCAGAAATCAGGTACGCGCAGATAGAGAAAGTCACCCTCGCCCATGTTATCGCCGCGAGAAGACTCAGACACTACTTCCTGGCCCACACCATAGTAGTACACACGGACTAACCCATCAGGCAGTTGCTTTACCGACCAGATATGGCCGGCAGAATGCTCAAATGGCCCCTGGAGTTGTCAGAATTCGACATTAATTACGAGGGCAGGA
Organism: Lathyrus tuberosus; assembly: GCA_022829125.1. Taxonomy (NCBI): domain Eukaryota; kingdom Viridiplantae; phylum Streptophyta; class Magnoliopsida; order Fabales; family Fabaceae; genus Lathyrus; species Lathyrus tuberosus. The sequence goes on from JALAZF010000007.1 coordinate 31,321,744, forward strand.
AGGCCCTTAAAGCACAAGTCCTGGCCAACTTCATGGCGGAGATGACACCTCCAACGTACCCACCAAGCGGAACGCAGAGATGGACCATCTACGTGGACGGGGCATCCAGCCCCTCGGGTAGCGGCACAGGTATTATCCTCGAAAACGAGGAAGGAATACTAATCGAAGTATCTCTAGTCCTGTCTTTCCCTACGTCCAACAACTAAGCCGAATACGAGGCCTTCCTCGCGGGATTACGGTTGGCAAAGGACGTGGGCGCCCAAGAGGTAAAAATTTACACCGATTCCCAGCTCGTAGCGTCCCAGATACGGGGAGAATTTCAAGCAAAGAACGACCAGCTAGTCGAATATCTAGCACTGGTAATGGAAAAAATCGCCAAGTTCGACGCATGGGAAGTCCAGCACATCCCTCGCGAACGAAACTCGCGGGCAGACGTCTTGTCCAAACTGGCTAGCACTAGAAAGAATTGCGGCAATAAATCCGTCGTGCAAGAAGTACTTGCCCGACCCAGCATAGAGAAACCACCAGAGCTGTTCGACGTAAATGCCATCGGAGAGAGCCACTGCTGGATGACCCCTGTATACAACTACCTCACCAAAGGGGAGCTGCCCGAGGATAGCAAGGAGGTCAGCGTGACTAAATGACGGGCTTGCTCATATGTGCTGATTAAGGACAAACTTTATCGGCGAGGATTCTCCACCCCCTCCTTAAATGCGTCGAGGAGAGCAAAGTTCCCGAAATCCTCCAAGAGATCCACGAGGGCATCAACGAACAACACTTGGAAGGGAGATCATTGGCACGAAAAGCCCTGCGAGCAGGATATTACTGGCCGACCATGCAGCACGATGCCAAGGAGCATGTCAAAAAATGTGATCGGTGCCAGCGCCATGGGGACATACACTTAGCACCCCCCAACGAGTTGAAGACTCTATCCTCGCCTTGGCCTTTCGCCTGGTGGGGGATGGACATACTCGGCCCCTTCATAATGGGGTTTTATCAAAACAAATTTTTGATCGTGGCCATTGACTACTTCACTAAGTGGATTGAAGCCAAAGCCCTCGCCAAGATCACAGCCTTCAATATACTCCGCTTCTACAAAAGGAACATCCTCGCACGATTCGGAGTACCCCAAGCCCTCGTGACCGACAATGGAACACAATTCACGGACAGGAAGTTCCAGGACTTCGTCGCCAGGTTAGGCACAAAGCAACACTTCACTTCGGTCGAGCATCCCCAGACCAATGGGAAAGCAGAGGCCGCGAACAGGGTAATCCTTCGTGGTCTAAAATGAAGGTTGGGCGACGCCAAGAAGAGATGGTTCGAAGAGCTACATAGCGTGCTCTGGGCCTACAGAACAACACCACACTCCACCACCATGGAAACCCCTTTTCGATTAGCTTACGGAACTGAGGTGGTGATACCGGTGGAGATCAGGGAACCTTCCAGACGAACAGAAGCTCCCCTCGACGAAGAGATGAACGATGAATCCTTAATAGAAAAGCTCGATCTGGTTGAAGAAATACGGTCAGGAGCAGCTCTCCGTGAAGCTTCGCTAAAACAAGAAATAACCTTGCACCACGACGCCAGGGTCATAAAGCGTGACTTCCCCATTGGCAGCTTAGTCCTGCGCAGAAACCAGAAAGATTCACGCGAAGGAAAGCTGGCCACGAACAGGGAAAGACCCTACAGGGTCAAGTCCAAAACGGGCACAGGAGCCTACTACTTAGAAACCTTGGACGGAGAACCATTTGCTCAACCATGGAACGTTGAAAAGCTTAAACAATACTATAGTTAGGACCAACCTTGAGATCGGACCAACTGCCGACGAGATCACCCCCAACGGGGAGACGGCTCGGCCACAGGACCGTGCCCCGGTGTAAGCACAATCCATTTACAACGACGGCCAATTTCTGCTTATGGAACGAGCAGACTCTGAGCACAACGGGGATACCTCAATCGAGCTCCGCCGTTGCCACACCAACTAGGCAGGACACCCAGCTCGCGATGGGAACAGTCCAAGCCTATGGGATTAGTACCTCAACCGAGATCCTAGTCTCATCGTCGGTGAAACTACTTCGCCCTCCTCGACAGGTTTCCCAGACTGTCGGGCACAACAAGAGCAAGTCGAGCAAATGTCCATTCAAACAAGCATACATAAATAAATGCGATAATAAAATCCCAAACAAATAATGTTAATAACATCGGCTACAAGACCGGAATAAGTCAGGTGTACAATAGAAGGGTGGTGCCCGACAAACATTGCATCAAAAAGGCACGCAGACCCACTAAATACATGTACATTTAAAAACGCCAAACTAAACGACCTCACTGACACCCTCCAGGGGGACCACCTCGCCATTGATGACCATGCTGAGTAGACACATTCCCTCGGTTCGCAGCTGGACGTCAGAGTTGAGGGCCTTCAGCTGCTCCAAAGCAGCATTAAACATCGGAGGTCCCTTCATTAAACATCATCCCCTGAAGGTAGCATGAAGGCAACACGAACTTCCCTCCAGAGGGACCAACCGAGCAGCCCGCCGGAGAGGCTCCGATATCATCAAGCTTCCTCTTATGAGATGTGTCTGGAGTTGGCGGTGTGGAGGTCTTCCCCAGAACAGGACCAGCGCTGGACACAAACTTCTCCAGTGTCACCTGCTGCTTAGTCGCCCCGGCTTTGGGCGCTGAGGGCACCTTCTTCTGGACCTTGGCTGCCTGGGACCTTATCAAGCGTTCCCTCATGTCGGCCATTTTCTCTGCGAACACAAAAAAAGACAAGTCAGTAATTAGAAGAAACTTAACAAAAACGGGCACAAGAGCAGGTGGTACCGAGGAGCTGGAACGCCACGTCGTCATTTTCGCACTCAAGGAGAGCCTTAGTGTTGATATAACGGCCTGCTCGTACAGGCTCTCCATCATCCCCGAGCAGCTCTTTGCCATTTCTGTCCACCACAAAGGTCGGACTGAAGCTCTCCACATAGGCGTGGAGCACACGGTATGACTGCTCCTCCCCCTCACTGAGTTGCTCGTGCTTTACCAGGAACTGGTCGGTCCTATATCTGAAGTGGGCGTACACCTACTCTAAAGGGAACTTCAATACTGGTTTCTCAACTTGCCGATCATCGATGGTCACATTCTCGAGCGTAGAAATAGACCTTTTGGCCGCTTCGGAGACCGACTTCACAACTAAGAACCTGTCCTTGAAGTGCCAAACAAACTCTGAGTACGACCAAAAGAGCATGATCTACTGTTTAAAGGACACCCAGCTTTGCTTCAAGCCCGTAGTGCTTCGCTGGAGTTGGAAGATGCAGAAGAAGAGATCTACGGTCGCCCCGACATGTAAAAAGCAACACACTAGCTCAAAAGCACGTATGAACGCCAGTGCATTTGGATGGAGCTGAGAAGGGCACAACTCCAAGTGACGAAAGAGGGACTCCTGAAAGTCGGTGAAAGGCAGCCGAAACTTAGCCTCCACAAAGACAAACTCATACATGGGGAACCGCATCCCCGGGTAGATCGACCAAATCCTATCATTTTCGGTCGGACAGATGGCCCTCCATTGCACTGGCGCATGTCATACCCCAAATTTTGACCACTAAGATTTCCCATCATTGTGAAAATCATCATCACAATATGGGTGTATCATTATGAACCATTAGTCTCCCCAAAGATGGGTGAGCATCCACTACAATCAAAATTAGGGTTTCAAGCCCTCTCAGAGTTCTTAGACAAAGTATCAATCAAGAAATGACATGATCTTCAACTTGTCTAGCCTCTCAAACATCCCCAATGGATCAAGAGGACTCCCACCTCAAGGATTAAGCACAAGGCTGCAACAGTCCTAGTGGATCGAGCCTCAAGATCGTCAGTCACCAAATTAGGGTTTTGGTCGACCATGGCCTCCAGATGTGAATTTTACTCTGGGCATGAGCCAATGCTTCAAGGCATAACCTAATATACCCCATGGAACCTTATGGACCCAATCATCAAGTCAATTTAGCCTCAGGGGATGCATTCACCAAAAATCAGGAATTAGGGTTTCTTGACCTAATTCACCCCTAAGTTGACTTTTGGAACAAAACATGAGCCAAGGCCTCAAAGGAGGATTTGAGGGTCTCTAATAGACTACATTGATCCATTTGCAACAATGGATTGAGCCAAGAAGCTTGAGCAACAAGTTTCAAATTCATCAGAACCACAATTAGGGTTTCGCGAGAAAAGTCAACTGTGCCTTTGACTTTTGACCCAGGCATGCTCCCAAACTTTGGGACATGATTCAATACACCCTATAACACCTATGAAATCAATCCATCAAGTTTGATTTAGGTCAAGGACTTGATTTCATAGAGGATCGCACAGTTTGGAATTCATCTGATAAAAAGTCAACTGTGCATAAAAGTCAACTTTGACTTTTTGATATTTTTCACAATTATGGTTCCTTAACCCTAAAATGATGTTAATGTGTGATTGGAATCATCATTCATCAAGAAAAATCAAGAAAAGTGGGATAACTTATAAAAGGGGTAACCATAAAAACTTAGAAATTTTCTAAGTTATGAAACAAAGTGGCTAGGGTACCAACTTTGGAGGATCATAACTCCTAAACCACAAGGCCATTTTACTCCATTCAAAGCTGGATTTGTAGCTCTCATGGCCCTCTACAAAAGCTTCAAACATAACTCATTTCAATTCCTCATGAATTTTAAGTTATGGAATGATCAAAATCACAAAAAGTGAAAATGTCACTTTTTTCCAACACTTAGTGAAATTTTCACTAAGTCAGAATCTGTCTTACTTTTTTCAAAATGTAAGGGCATTTTTCACTTGGATCCAAAAAGTATCCAAACCAATTATGATCAAACAGTTGTTGTATCATATGAAGGCTTTCCAAAATGACCAAGAACTTCACCAAACTCAACTTGAGCCATGAGATATGACAATTCTAATATGTCTTGCTGAAAACTGTCAAAGCAAAGCAGATTTGTGCATTTTGCTCAATTTGCCCAAATTTTGCAAATGACAAACACACTTATCCATCTAAACACCTCAAGGGGAGACCAAGGAGGGACAAACACTGATTCATCAGCCTCTCAAGTCTTTGGAACCAAAAGTAGCATGCCAAACCTAGAAATCCCTAAAGAGGGGACAAGACTCCAATTTTGTTTTGGAGCATTCAATGGATGCACCAAGGTGGCATGGAATGAGTCATTTCCAACTGAATTCAGTCAAGACTTATCCAAGACCAAGGGAACCAGCAGCCTGTGCCCTAACCTCTAGTCAATGGCTAGAGGAGACTTGGATTCTCATTGATCAACATTGGCCAAACCTATGCAGCAGTTGCCATTCACTATTCCTTGCAAAACAAACTTGCTCTACTATAAATAGAGCTCATTTGTGATCAGTTTGAGTACATCAAATCCATCAAACAGATGTTTTCCTCAAAATCTCCTTCTTCACTCCAAAATTTCCTTCCAAAGCAAGTCACTATCGGGTTTTGAGTTTGAGAGCTATTCCAACCAAACTAATCACACACACACCTCATAAACATCATATAGAGGTGATCCAAACACTAACATAACATCTGGAACACCAGATTCTCAAAATCACCAACCATCTGCACAAGCCTTTGACAGATTTGCAGTTGAGGTGCCAAATCAAGTTCCAGCTCAACTCAATTCACTCCAAGCACCCAGACACACTCCATAGCACCTAGGGAAGCTGTCCATATCCTTGGAACCAAGCTGTAACACCTCTAGCACAAAACACGATCACTAGCTGCAAGAGGTAAGCATGAGCTCTTCTAACTCTATGATCCATGCATTTTTTGCTACACAATAATTTGGCCATATGTTCATAATCATGCATAGAGTATTTACCCTTAATCAATTGCTTTGTTTGAATCGTGTATGGAATTTCTGAGCCTTCATGCAAGTTTTAGGGTTCTTGAGGTTTCTCTTTGATTTCTTATTCCATGCTTAAAATAAATGAAATTAAAGACCATAGACATGATCGTGAGGTGAAAATGAGCAGATTGATATGTAGATTGCATGATATAATCAAGTATTCAATGAGACTAGATAGAAAACGCAAATCTGCAGAAACAGAGGGTGGCGCGTGTTCTTGCCATGTTCTGGGCGCCCTTTTTGAAAATTCAAATATTTGAATTTTGTGATTTTATTTAATTGATTCAAAAATTAATTTCTCTCTGAATTTTAATGATTTTGAGTTTATTCTTTTTTGGCTAAAATACAGTTTTGGTCCCCCTGTTTGTCAAAATTCACGGTTTTGGTCCCCCTATTATTTTTTTTAACAGTTTTGGTCCCCCACCCCAATTTTAGCCCAAAAAAATGATGAAAAGTACCTGGTCCGTACATGAGCAGTACATGTCCGTACATGAACAGTACATGAACAGTGAGGGTGGGGGACCAAAACTGTTAAAAAAAAATAGGGGGACCAAAACCGTGAATTTTGACAAACAGGGGGACCAAAACTGTATTTTAGCCTTCTTTTTTTAATAATTCACAAAAATGTTAAAATATTTTATTTTCCCAAAAAATCCCAAAAATATTATTTATTTCATATACTTGATATTTTTGTAAAGAATTAATATTTTAATTGTTTTGACATTTAAAATATTTTCTCCCGCTTGATTTTTCAAATTTTAGTGATTTTCAATCATTTTGTGGATAGAAACATAATTTTTGAAACATTAATCCAAGATCACAATTTGTTTCCACACATGTTTAACAATTTTGATCATTTTAATTGAATTTGTATTCAATTAAAATACATTTTGAAAACAAATTAGGGTTTTTGATTAATTCAACCCTCATCAAACTTTTTCAAACACTTTGGGCCTCTAATAAAGTGTAAGACCCAATCTCTCTTAGAAACCAAAATAATTTGGGCCTCAGTGTATTGTATAAGTTCCGATACCATCAAAAAGTTCGGCGCGATCGTCGCCTTTTAGCAAAACCCTGGGCCTCTCCTTGAGCTGTAAGCCCCACCACTTGTACATAAGTAAATCATTGGGCCTCTAATAGAGTGTAAGACCCAACCCCCTTTTAACCAAAATTTTTTTGGGCCTCAGTGCATTGTATAAGACCCAGTACGGTAAAGAAATCTCGGTGCGATCGCCATTTCAAAACAAAACCCTGGGCCTCTCCTAGAGCTGTAAGCCCCACCACTTGTATAAAAATAAACCTTTGGGCCTCTTGAGAGAGTGTAAGACCCATCCCTTTGTACAGAAAACATTTTTGGGCCTCAGTCACTTGTATAAGTCCCTGTACAAAACAAACAGTGCGGTCACTGATAAAACCTTGGGCCTCTCCTTGAGCTGTAAGCCCCAACAATCTTTTCAAAGCACTTTCTCCTTTGGTTTTGAATATAATATTGTTATCAAAGCTTTCTTTGTTGAACAAACTAACAAAACAACATGGAAGCTCTACAACCAAGTAAGTGTTTACCCGCTTTCATACGTATATAACTGTATTGTGGGGCTGCTCACTGTAAGTCTTCTTTCACAAACTTTTATATACTTGTCAAATATCAACTGTGTAATACTAGTATAGTTATTTAGAGTTTTCCCCGGCAACTACGTCTAGCACTAGGTAAAGCCCTGTTGGTCACTCTTAAATACAAAAAAAAACTAGATCCCCATAGGATTACCAGACACATTCTTCCCTCCTCTTGAGGTTAAACAATATGGAGACGTGAAAGGCAGCATTCTCAGTGAACCCTTTCTCAGACTGTCACCCTTAGAAATCGTCAAAGAGACTCTACTCCCCAGAGATGATTTTTTCTCCGTGAATGGCATCTCTTGAGTTTCTTCCAAATTCTCATACTTTCCTGGCTTGATCTATTCTCGGTGAATGGCATGTCTTGAACTTCTCGAGGTTTGGGGACCCTCAGCCTTCCTAAAAGCATCCCCGCCTCCTCTTGGGCATTGTACAAGGACCCTTCGACTTTCTAAAAGCTCTCATGCCTTCTCTTGGGCTTAGTACAAGGACCCAGAGACCTCTACAAGTATAGGAACAGAACCTAGTCATCAATTTGCTAGAGCTGTCTTTCTGAGTCAAGTGTCAGACCTGTTAATGGGTTGACCTTCATCCCTTAACATTCCAGCCTTCTCTTGGGCATCATACAAAGATCATTTCACTATTCGAGAAGCGATTTCTCAGAACACCAGTAGACTTGGACAGTCTTAATACCCTTTGGACTTTCCATTTCCTTAAAGAACAGGAAATAACCCTGATCCTCTGATCAATTCCAAAGTACAACACCTTTAATCGTTCCCTTCATAAGAAGTGATTTTCTCTTTTATCCAACATACTGGACCTGTCACTAAACTAAAACAGACACCAGCACAATAGCCTCCTCTTGGACTTTGTACAATGATTCTCCCCAGCGGAGCGAACCTTTTAGCCTCCATCTCGGGCTTCGTACGAGATACAAAAACACTCTCTTGTTGAGTATAAAAAACTCTCTTGTTTAGTCAAACCTTTTAGCCTCCATTTCGGGCTTCTTACAAGATACAAAATCACTCTCTTGTTGAGTATAAAAGACTCTCTTGTTGAGTCAAAACCTTTTAGCCTCCATCTCGGGCTTCGTACGAGATACTAAAACACTCTCTTGTTGAGTATAAAAGACTCTCTTGTTGAGTTAAGCCCTTTTTAGCCTCCATCTCGGGCTTCGTACGAGATAAAAATCACTCTCTTGTTGGAGTATAAAAGACTCTCTTATTGAGTCAACCCTTTTAGCCTCTCTCTCGGACTTCGTATGAAACACATAAAACACCCTCTTGTTGGGTCAATAGCCTCCTCTTAAGCTTTGTATAAGAAAACCCCGGTTGAGTCAATCAACCTGTTAGCATCAAAATTTGTGCCTTGCTCACAGTATACAAACATCAACAACTCATTTTCCTTCATCTAATTGCTGTAAGCGGCAAGCCTCTGGATTATTTAGATCCATGCCACTGTCCCTCTTTTAGCATGAGAAATTCCTAAGGAAATATAGCATTGCTCTAAACTGAGTTAAAGTCTTCTCCTTCAGGTTAAAAATCCCCTATAAAGGAAATTATGGCATTGTTGGGTTCACATATCCCAGTTAAAGTAATTCTCCTTTATAATCAGTCACCCAACAGTTGTGACAAACAGACCAAACATCCCATTTTAGAGATGACAAACTCTCTCTAAAGTCAAACCCCTTTAGCTTCACATCTTGGGCTCCGAACAAGATACAAATAGACCCTTCAGCTTCACATCTTGGGCTTTGAACAAGATACAAACCACATTTAGCTTCACGTCTTGGGCTTTGAACAAGACACCAAAACAACCTTTTTTTTCCTCCCATAGAATAGGAGGAACTACGATCGCTCTGATTTCCCTGTTTCGTTAAACGGGAATACGTAGGCATAAGATTAAAAAATCTTAGCGAGCATACTAATCAAAAACCCAAAATACCGTACCTTCATACATCAATCGAAAAGCATCAGTCCTAATATCCTACCAATAGCCTAGACCTTGTTTTTTTTAACAAAATAACCTAAGAGAGACCCACAATCTTAATAGCATATGTAAGCCAACAGTCATCTATTTAAACTCAGTTTGCAAGCAGGGTTAATTGGAGACATCTATTTCCCTTCCTTCACCAGCTTCAATAGGATAAAAAATGAATCGAACTGTAGTACCCCAAAGCGATAATGCTTCGCAACCACGTAAAAATCCGGGCTACAGAAAATGGTGACTTCACTGGGGATCATAGAGATCTTGTTCTCTTCCCATCTCTTAGGTATAAACCTTAAAAAGTGCCACAGCAGAGTGGCGACCACAGTGGGAGGCATTCTTTCTTGCATTCCCAAGGGATGAAACCCTAAATTCATGTCACAGAAATGACAACTCTGCTGGGGAGTCATTTTCTGTATAGGATCATAAGACTAGAGGTCTAGGATGATTAAGACAAATATATATACTGCTTTTCCTAATTGATATCTGTGTTTATTTTTCTACTAATGGGAATGAGTGTGATGCCGCATATGGAAAGATTGAGTATATACCTAAGATAGGTGATGGCAATGCGGTTAATCTTACTGGGAGTGAATTCCAGTTAAGAGACCCCGATCGACCATCAAACTCAGTGGAGACTCCCTTTGCAGATACATTGCCTATACGACTTCGGTTGTTGAAAGTAGTGTGGTCGACTGGGTTATCTGAGAAGCTGAGGTTTTTAGTAGACTTAAGCCATTTTGTAGTGCGGAAGCTATCGGAAATAGTTGTCACGCGATACTACCCTCATTTGAGATCACTCCAGGATACATCAGCTCGCTGGCGATCCGCTTGCTGTTGTTATCCCAGAGGGGTCAATGATTTTGCGGACAGGTACAAAAAATCACCAGTATGAACCTTTTGGGGGGTAGAGCCTTGACTTCATGACACCGACCCTTTGACCCCATGTTTTTTCTATGTTTTTGTGTGCCGCATTCATGCATTCATTTAAAAAACATTAAAACAAAAAAAAAATCTTCTCTTCTAGTCTCTCTTTTTCAAATTAAACTAAGACAATGATTGCAAATATTAGAGAAAGGAGATTGCGCTAATGGATTTTGCTAGAAGGAAAACTCATAAGTACACCTTCAAGGTTCCAAAGTTAGAGGATTTGAGAGGTTTGGCGAGAATGGTCACCAACCATGAGGCTTTCAGAGCCAAGTATGGAGGACTGCTGTCTCTATTAAGGGTCCGTGTAATCGAAGGAATCCTGTCCACACTAATCCAGTTCTACGATCCAGTTTATCACTGTTCCACATTCCCGGATTATCAGCTTGCACCAACGCTGAAGGAGTATTCTCACCTGACTGATTTACATATTACTGATCAAGCTCCCTTTTCTGGACTGGAAGAAATTCCAAAGGATCATACCATTGCAAGAGCAATTTATTTGGACGAGTCAGAAGTCAGGACTCACATGACCACTAAGGGTGGCATCCAGGGTTTGCCTGCCCAATTCTTGATAAAAAAAAGGCTCTATACTTTGCTAGTATAGGGAACGTAGCCGCTTTCGAGAGCATCTTTGTTTTGCTCACCTACGGGTTATTTTTGTTTCCTAACATCAATAACTTTGTAGATATCAACGCCATTAAGATTTTCCTGATTGGAAACCCTGTACCAACCTTACTCGTAGATGTGTATCATTTGGTACACTTAAGGAATTTATACAGCGGAGGAATGATCACGTGTTGTGTACCCTTGCTTTACAAATGGTTCACTTCCCATTTGCCTAAGTCTACTGCATTTTGGGATCAAAAGAATACTTTACGTTGGTCGCAGAGAATCATGTCTCTTACCAACTCAGACATTGATTGGTACAATCGAATCTACGACGGGATTAGATATTTAAACCGTTGTGGAAATTTCCCAAATGTACCCCTTATAGGAACTAAGGGGGGAATCAACTATCATCCGGTGTTAGTTCGTCGTCAATTTGGATACCCAATGAGGCATGTCCCGCGCAATGCTCATCTGAAAGGTCTTTTCTTCAAGGAAGGGGAAAATGACAGGGCATTAAAGACAGAAATAGTGCACGCTTGGAAACACGTTCATAAGAAAGGACGAGAGTCTCTAGGGAAACCAGATTGTGTCTCGGTGGAGTCTTATCTCCATTGGGTACAAACTAGAGCTCTCAAGCTGAGGATGCGTTACCCTCGTCAGGAAGTTCTTCCATTAAGGGACTCTGCCCTTTATTTCATGTCTGAGACAGAAAAACTTCAGGTTACTCTCAGAAAAGTTCAGCAGGAGAAGAGGTCTTGGAGGAACAAGTACCGTATTCTCAATGTGGAATGTAAGAAAATACAGCAACTATTAGGAGAAAAGGATGCTCTGATTGAGATTTTAGAGCAACATGTTGTAGAAAATCAGGATGACCAAAGGAATTTGCTCGCTCCTTTCACTTGGCAAAGGAATGGCAACCCGACAACGGCCCTAGAGCCCCGGTCAAAGAAAAGGAAAGTGCCCGAACCAGCACCTGAGCTCTCTTCAAAGAGGACTCAGGATCCATTAGTTTAGATTTCCTTTTTCAGCACTTTGTAATCTACTGTATTTCCATTTCAGTAATCCTTTGAATTTAATAAAATGGGATTTCCCCACTGTTTGATATTTGCAATCTAATTGTCGAAGTTTACTTTGAATAAACAAAAATAATTAATAATCATTGCATTCATCATTCTCATAAACGCATTCTTCTTACCTACGAATCTCACGTTTGCGTCTCGATTCTAGAGTCAAACTGTCTCATTCGTACAATACTCGGGCCAATCGTCAGAAAAAGATGGATGATCTCGAGGAAGAGAACAGAGAGTTGAGGGAAGAGATCGACACTCTGAAAGAAGATCTGAGAAAGCTTCATAACGACATGCAAGCTCTAGTAGAAGCTCAAATGCAACAACAAAGGACTGTGATCTCAGAGATCACATCGACGCCCATAGTGGAGAAGTATAATCCTAGGTATAAAATGCCGAAAGATCGTCCCTGGGGCATGCCACTTAACTATATCCCGGAAGGATATGTTCCGCCGATCACTGAGGATCAGGGAACCGCAGCAGGAACCGCTGGGCCTGAAGGTTACAAACTTCGGGAAAGCGAAGATGCCAGGGGCATGGCAGCAACACCTGAAGGTTACAAACTTCGGGAGACACTGAGAGTCTCGGTCATAATGACTATACCACCACCCGTAGTACACACTATCCCGGAAGGACAGATTCCACAGATACCTTCTGGTGGAAACGACAACATCTTCGACAGAATGAATGAATTCCAGGAACAATTCCTGGAGATGCAGAAAGAACTGCAGGCCCTTCGCGGTCAGGATCTATTTGGAAAGGACGCCGCGGACCTCTGCTTGGTCCCCAACGTGAAAGTTCCGCACAAGTTCCAGGTACCCGACTTTGAAAAGTACAAGGGTAACTCTTCCCCTCAGAGCCATTTGGTGATGTACGCTCGGCGAATGTCAGCTCAGACAAAGAACCAGGGGCTACTGATTCACTACTTTCGGGATAGTTTAATCGGTGCCGCATTAAAATGGTACATGGGTTTAAACCGCACTACAATTGGCACGTTCAGAGATCTTTGCGCTGCCTTCGTTCAACAATATAAATACAATTTGGACATGGCACCGAACAGAGATCAACTCAGATCAATGTCACAAAAGGACAAGGAAACCTTTAAGGAGTACGCTCAGAGATGGCGTGAAATTTCCGCCCAGATTTGTCCACCTCTTGAGGAAAAAGAGATGACAAAGATCTTCTTAAAGATCTTAAGTTCATTTTACTACGACGGAATGGTCGCCAGTGCGCCCAGTGACTTCACCGAGATGGTGGGCATGGGAGTTCGTCTTGAGGAAGCCGTCCGAGAAGGACGTTTAGTAAAAGACGCTGGATCATCAAGTAGTACGAAACGATATGGTAGTGCTCTCCCTAAGAAAAAAGAGAAAGATATCGGGAATATCTCTCTCGGAAAGCAAAGGCGACGATATCAACCAGTAGCAGCTGTAACTCCTGCTATCAATCCCGCGCCTGTTCCTGCGTATCAACCTCAGGTTGCGCAGAGCCAACCAAATCAACAGCAACTTCAGCAAAGGATACAACAGCCTCTTTAGTAGGCTCGTCCTCAGTACAACAACAGTCGTACAATGCGACCACCAGGGTTTAACCCTATACCGATGTTGTACGCGGAACTGTTTCCATTATTACTGGTCAAGGGGCATGTCCAAACTAAGTCTCCTCTTATAGTACCGGAAAATTCTCCTTTTTGGTTCAAAGCGGATTAGACGTGTCCTTACCATCAAGGAGGACCAGGGCATAACATAGAAAATTGTCTCAGTTTCAAATCTGATGTGCAAAAGGTTGTTAGGAGAGGGGTCTTATATTTCAAAGATACGAATCCGAATGTTCTCACAAACCCGCTGCCTCAACACGAGAAAGCTACAGTCAATTTGATAGAGGGAAAGTCTAACAACATCTATCAAATTCATGATGTACTCTTATTAAGGGCCAACTTGGTCAAGATGCATTATAGACAGAGCGGATACGGCCATGTGCCACCTCATAACTATCACCAGTGTGATATCTGTTCTAAAAACAATTAGGGATGTTCTGTGGTGCAAACAGCTCTACAGGAACAATTGGATCTCGGGTGGATCCAAGAGCATCGAATTCGGGGGGTCAACATGACTTATACGAATTCCAACATCATTCAGAACCACGATATCCGTGCAATGAATGTCAACTTGGTGGCAATGCACTCAAGGCAAAGCCAGTATCATAATCTGCCGTGGCACGATTATAATTCATGTCTGACTTGCTCGATAAACAAACAGGGATGCTCTTTTGTACAAGAGGCCCTCCAGCGTCAGATGGATCTTAGATGGATCCAGGACTACCATGATAGAAATCCTTATCAGATCAACATGATTCAAATCTTTGATATTCGTCTGATGAATACCAGCTTGGTGGAGTTACATGCCAGGCAGGTTCAACTCAGTTTTCTCACTTCACATGATTATCAGAACTATAAATGATGTTGTGAGAGTAACCAAGGGTGCGCTCTCGTTCAGAGAACTTTACAACACTTGTTAAACCACTGGTGGCTTCCAATCTATATGGATGAAGACACGCAACAAATCAGTGTGCTTAATGGAAACCCTACTCGGCGTTAAATTCAGGATGTCCGATCTATGGAAACTAACCTGGTAAGGTTGCACTGCATTCAAAGCGGGCGTGGCCAGGTGCCACCACACAACTATGAACTTTGTAGAGTCTGCTCGGAGAATAACCAAGGATGCTACCTTGTGCGGGTAGCTCTTCAAGGTCAGTTGGATCGTAAAGAGATTCACCCGTGTCCGAGTCCCGAGCCAATCAACTGGACGCCGGACTACTTCGCTGATTAAATCAGAGACGTTGTCATAATCTCTGATCATCAATAGAACAAGGATGTTTGTACCATCATCCCTCTACTGGACGAATCAAAGGTTCTTAGCCAGGAACTGATTGAAGTTACTTACGACAGTCAAAAAAATCAGAAGGCTCATGTAGTTATCTATCTACCAGGACCGTTACCGTATGAGTCAGCTAAGGCGATCCCTTACAAATACGGTGCAAAAATAATTGAGAATGGAAAGGAAATTCCATTACCCTCCATTGTGAATATTGCAGACATCAACGGTCGAATCTTCAACCGAGGAGTTGGAGAACCAAACAGAGAAAAGGAACTTCAGACAGAAGCTCGCGATCCACCAGTCGGTCAATCCAGTGATCCCGACCTTTCAAAAGACAATGATGAGATGTTGAAGCTCATCCAAAGGAGTGAATACAACATTGTTGATCAACTGTTACAAACTCCTTCAAAGATCCCAGTGCTATCACTTTTACTCAGTTCCGAAGCCCACAGAGAGGCTCTACGGAAAGTCTTAGAGCAGGCCTTTGTGGAACAGGATGTGTCAATACGACAGTTCGATAGCATCATCTCTAACATCACTTTCTGTAAAAACTTAGGATTCAGTGATGAGGACTTGCCAGAGGGGGGCAAAAGTTACAACATGGCACTCAATATCACAGTTAACTGCCAGGGCGATGCTTTAGCCAGCGTACTGGTAGACACAGGATCGGCCATCAACGTTATGCCGAAGTCCACTCTAATGCGACTATCATTCAAAGGACCCCCGATGAGGGGCAGTGAGGTCATCGTCAAAGCCTTTGAGGGATCTCGAAAAGTAGTTATTGGCTAAGTCGACCTTCCCATAATTATCGGTCCTCACACTTTCTTAATCACTTTCCAGGTCATGGACGTCCGGGAAGCGTACAGCTGTTTATTAGGAAGACCTTGGATACAACAGGCTGGGGCAGTCACTTCGACACTGCACCAGAAACTGAAGTTCGTCAAGAACGATCAACTCGTCACGGTCTGTGGAGAACAAGCCTTGATCGTGAGTAACTTGTCATTATCTACTTGTGTAGAACCCGAGGAGGTTGTTGGCACTCAGTTCCAAGCACTTTTGGTGAGCAATGAGAATCAATCAGAGAAGGGAACCTCTATCTCTTCGTACAAAGATGCTCTCGAAGTGATCGAGAATAACAATGCAAAAGGGTGGGGACAACTTGTCATTCCTACTGATAACAAAATAAAGAAGGGTCTTGGTTTTTCTTCAACCTGTACCCAGACTGCTACTAACGATGAAAATCTTCATCCCATTCAGGATTTCTTCCACAGTGGAGGGTTCCTTCACCCAGTGCATCAGGAAGTGCACACCATCAACAAGGAAGATTCCTCCGACACGGAGGAAGAGTGGAAGTCCTATCTTAATGAGGATGATTATATGTATCAGGAAGAGGTGCCTACGCCCTTTTGCTATCCCGCACAGAGTTCGAGATTTATACTGAGGTAAGACGTCGAAATGATATACGGAGGTTGTGATCCGGAAGAATGCTGTGCTCCGCCAAACTCATTAGAGGAAGACACTCTGATGAAGGACAACTTTGACCACGACTATTATGGGCCAATGGATGGCCTGCCTATCTGGCACCCGTACCCAGGAGACTTGGGACAAGAGAGTCAGACGAACAATGAAAATCAGCTGAGCATCATTGAAAAGAATACCTGCGTCCCCACCATGTCATGGGATCAACACTCAGGTCATTCGAAAAATATTCAGTGCAACGATGAATTCGCAAACTTCGTCGGACTAGAATTCATCAATAAAGCTTTTCCTGAGGTCAACGTCATCGAGAGAGATAACTCCTCCAGTTCCAAAGAAGTGTGGGACACCTTAGGACAACCACGCGGAAAATTTTACTTCATGGTCAAGTACACCGCTCCCGAAAGCTCTTGTATCAAGCTTGAAGACATCCAGCCAACTGGATGGGGAGATTTGCCTGAGAGCATAAATACTATGCAAAATACAACTGAGGAATCCTCCTACGGCGACTCTGCCTGGGAGACAGATTCCAATGATCCTGCTCCACCAGAAATCAGCGTTATTTCTGAAGACAAATCAAGGAAGGTACCAGACTTTGTGATTCACCGAGGAGTTCGCCGCCAATGGATTGCTGTCAATGTTCCGAAGACTGTTCATAAGTCAAAGTAATTGTTGTCTTTAACCTTTCACCCTGCCCAGGTGAAACGGATGTTTTGATAGGGATCAATTTCTATAAATATCCCTCTTCGCTTCGCCCAAAGCGACAGAGTTTTGTTTTATAGGGCTGTAGTTTCAAGAATCGACTTGTTCATAAATAAAATAACGTCGTTCTGTAATCTCCGCAATAATTACTATTTTCTCTTTTCGCGTTTCTCAGGAAATGGTAATCCTAAAAAACAATAAAATAAACAAGCAATTTTTCAAAAAAAAATACACTGCACACACTTGCATTTTCTCTATCTCTTCTAAACACAAATCATCACGTCATGCAGATTGCCTGTTTTAAACCCCGTTGAAACATACGATCCAATGCCTTCTCCCAACTTTGAGGTCCCGGTATTTGGGGCTAAAGAAGAAGTTGACAACGAAATTCCAGAAGAGATCTCCCGATTACTCCGACAAGAGGAAAGGTCCATTGAACCTCACAAAGAGCCATTGGAAACAATCAACGTGGGTTCAGAAAAAGAGAGAAAAGAAATCAGGATTGGGGCACTGCTCAGTCCCACTGCCAAAGAGAGTTTGACAAAGGTTCTCAGAGAATTTCCCGATGTGTTTGCTTGGTCCTACCAGGACATGCCAGGGTTGGATACCAGCATCGTGGAACATCACTTACCATTGAAATCGGAATGTCCTCCAGTAAAACAGAGGTTGAGACAGACTCACCCGGACATGGCCGTCAAAATCAAAGAGGAGGTACAAAAATAGATTAACGCGGGTTTCCTCGCCACGTCAGAATATCCTCAATGGTTAGCCAATATCGTACCCGTTCCAAAAAAGGATGGAAAAGTTAGAATGTGTGTCGATTACAGAGATCTAAACAAGACTAGTCCAAAGGACGACTTTCCTTTACCACACATTGACATACTGGTTGACAGTACAACAAAGTTCAAAGTTTTCTCCTTCATGGATGGATTCTCGGGCTATAATCAAATCAAAATGGCGCCGAAAGACACGGAGAAAACTTCGTTCATTACCCCATGGGGTACCTTTTGTTACAAAGTAATGCCGTTCTGTTTGAAGAACGCCGGGGCAACCTATCAAAGGGCCATGACTACTCTATTTCATGACATGATACACGAGGAAATCGAGGTATATGTCGATGACATGATTGCCAAATCTAAGACAGAAGAGGAGCATGTGACCCACCTATCAAAGCTATTTAAGCGGTTGAGAATGTATAAACTCTGCTTAAATCCCAATAAATGCACCTTTGGTTCCATTCAGGGAAACTTTTAGGGTTCATCGTCAGCCAAAAAGGAATTGAGGTTGATCCTGACAAGGTCAAGGCCATTCAAGAAATGCCTTCTCCGAAAACTGAAAAACAAGTCAGAGGATTCCTGGGACGTTTGAATTACATTTCCAGATTTATATTCCTCATAACCGCGACATGTGCGCCAATCTTCAAATTACTCAAAAAGAATCACGATTGCGTTTGGACAGAGGCTGCCAAATCGCCTTCGACAGTATCAAGGAATACCTGTCAAACCCACCGATTCTATCACCTCCAGTGGAAGGAAGACCACTAATCATCTACCTCACAGTCCTAGAGGAATCAATGGGTTGTGTACTTGGCCAACAAGACGAAACAAAAAGAAAAGAGTCTGCCATTTACTATTTGAGCAAGAAATTCACCGACTGCGAGACTCGGTACACTATGCTTGAGAAAACTTGGTGCTCTTTGGCTTGGGCAGCGAAACGTCTTCGCCAGTACATCATTCGTCACACTACTTGGTTAATCTCATAAATGGATCCAATCAAGTATGTCTTTGAAAAGCCTGCTCTCACGGGAAGGATTGCTCGTTGACAGATGTTGTTATCAGAATACGACATTGAATACCATGCTCAGAAAGCCGTTAAGGGGAGTATTTTAGCCGATCATTTGGCTCATCAACCGATTAACGATCAGGAATCAATCGGGTTTGACTTCCCCGACGAAGATGTCAGGTATCTAAAAATGAAAGACTGCGATGAACCACTACTCAGTGAAGGGCCAGAACCAGGTTCCCAATGGGGACTAATCTTTGACGGAGCTGTCAATCATTACGGAAACGGAATTGGGGCAATCATCATAACACCTCAGGGTACCCACATTCCTTTCACTGCCAGACTTACATTCAAGTGCACAAACAACGAGGCCGAATACGAAGCTTGTATTATGGGTCTCGAAGAAGCAATTGATTTGAGGATCAAGAACTTGGATGTATATGGCGACTCAGCTTTGGTCGTCAATCAGATCAAAGGAGATTGGAACACATACCAATCCGGATTGATTCCTTACAAAGACTATGCAAGAAGGTTGTTACCTTTCTTCAACAGAATCAAGTTTCATCATATCCCTCGTGAAGAGAATCACATGGCTGATGCCTTAGCCACCCTCTCTTACATAATTAGTGTAGGTCAATGGACCGACTTATCTAAGATAGACATAATGCGCCTTGACGGCCCGCTTACATCTTCGCGATCGAAGCAGTCATAGACGACAAACCTTGGTATCACGATATCAAATGCTTCCTTCAGAAACAAGAGTACCCACCTGGGGCACTAAGGAAAGACAGAAAAACCCTCAGAAGGCTGGCAGGCAGTTTCTTCCTGAGCGGTGAAACACTCTATAAGAGAAATTTTGACATGGTCTTGCTCCGATGCGTAGACAGACCAGAAGCAGACATGCTGATGAAAGAAATTCATGAAGGATCCTTTGGCACTCATGCCAACGGACACACAATGGCAAGAAAAATTTTGAGAGCAGGGTACTACTGGTTGACAATGGAATCTGACTGCTACAAGTACATGAGGAAGTGTCATAAGTGTCAGATATACTCAGACAAAATCCATGTGCCGCCAGCGCATCTCAAAGTTCTCTCTTCCCCATGGCCTTTTTCTATATGGGGAATTGACATGATTGGCATGATCGAATCCAAGGCTTCGAACGGACATCGGTTCATCCTGGTAGCCATTGACTACTTCACCAAGTGGGTCGAAGTAGCGTCATACGCTAATGTAACCCGACAAGTGATGGTCCGATTTATCAAAAACAATATCATCTGCCATTATGGTGTTCCTAGCCAGATCATTACTGACAATGGCTCCAACTTAAACAATAAGATAATGAAAGATTTGTGCGTCGAATTCAAGATCGAACACCATAACTCATCTCCCTACCGACCTAAGATGAACGGAGCGGTAGAAGCGGCTAACAAGAACATCAAAAAGATCGTTCAAAAGATGGTTGTAACCTACAAAGACTGGCACGAAATGCTGCCTTTTGCTCTTCACGGTTATCGCACATTTGTTCGTACTTCAACAGGGGCAACCCCTTTCTCTCTAGTATATGGTATGGAAGCAGTGCTCCCCATCGAAGTAGAGATCCCATCAATCTGGGTATTGATGGAAGCTAAGCTTACAGAAGCTGAATGGTGCCAAAGTCGGCACGATGAACTGAATCTGGTCGAAGAAAAGCGAATAACGACACTATGCCACTGTCAGTTGTATCAATAGAGAATGAAGAAGGCGTTTGACAAAAAGGTTCGACCTCGCATCTTCAGGAAATGAGACCTTGTGCTCAAGAAGATACAATCCTTTCTCACTGACTCTCGGGGCAAATGGACTCCAAATTATGACGGCCCCTATGTGGTCAAGAAAGCTTTCTCAGGCGGCGCCTTGAGACTCGCAACCATGGATGGAGAATAATTTGCCTACCCCACAAATGTTGATGTAGTCAAGAAATACTTCGCCTAAACTAAAAAAAACGTCTCGGTGGATTAAAAACCCGAAAGGGCGGTCCAGGCAAAAATTAGAGACATAATAAAAAAAATCATCCCGGTGAATTGGAAATCTCAAAGTACAATCCAGGAAAAAATTAGGGATAATGGCAAGTAACTACGTTCAACAGGGGCAAATCCCCTAGTAGCAGTCCTGCCATCCATCAGAAAACTCCAGTCAAGGTCATCTTCGACAGAAGCTCAGGATGTCCCGAATTCAAAGTTGGTAGAAGGATAGTGGTCGTTATGTTTCAATGTAGCCCTTTTCCCTTAAATTACCATTTTCAAACTTTGTAAATACTCTATGGAATCACGCATTTGGCTGATTTCCATCCTATCGATAAAATTTGAGCCATAGTGCTTTTGTTTGCAATTCTTATTTATTTTAGCTTTACAGAATGACATTTTAATATGATCAACGATTCTTGAAATAAAACAAAAATGAATTTACTTGTAAAATTTTTCTGCTTTTAAAATAAAGATGGTAATTTCTTTCGACTGTCGAACATCGAAAGAACATCGATCGCTTCGCCAGAAGTAATCGAACTTCAAAGTGCAGAATCAAAGTACTCCTTCTAAACCAGTGCGCCTGAACGAAGGATCAATTATGTCTGATGCGAATACTTCGTCTGACATCTTCTGCCGAGTTCTCAACTCCTAAGCCCGACCAACGGTTGTTCCCTCACAGGGACTACTTCTCCTAAGTAAGGCGGAATTGTTATCTAGAACCAGAGATACTTTTTATCTCCCACTGTGGCCGAGTATCCAGTCGTGTTCATCTACTAGTCTGTATGTCGTGTCAGTTTTGTCAGCATATACATACATACATCATGCATTATTGATTTACATCCATATTCATATTGCATCACTATCACTCTAGTCGATCTTGTCCCCTAGTGATAAAAGTCTTCACAATCGAGTTGTCAGTTCTTTCCTCGTCAGGAAATGTTGCGTCTAAATAGTCTCTCTCCTCCAGTTTATTTCTGGATTAGAGTTGGCCCTTGACCACTTTGATAACTTGAACCTCTGAGAAAACCAGAGAAACTTTCGGCAAACGTCATTCTTCGCCATTGAAGATGATATCGTCGCTTTCCCGGATTAAGGAAAATCCCCAGAGAAAGCCTCTTAATCAGAGATTCGACAATACAACAGTTTTTCTCCGAAAAATACGCTGACGAAAAGGTCATCAGCACCTCAAAATTAGATCACATCATATGGCATTTCTCCGAGAAGATCTTCGAGAAAAGTATGATGTAATATCTCCCAGCGAAAGCAGTCTCTCAAGAGACTCGTTTCCCCAGATAGAGTCAACAAATGGCATCTCCAACAGAGAAGTTTGTACCCCTCTATAATTCAGACAGATGGGTTCCCCAGCAAGTCTGACATCAAAAGTTTTTCTATCAAATGGCATCTCCCCAGGAAAATTCGGCGAGAAGTTTGAGGAAAACCGCTACGCATAGCGTCCCTTGTCAGGAAAGTTTATTGACAAAAGAAACTTAGACCAGTTCCTTGGTAGGAAACCAGGATCGAGGGGAAGTTTATATCAGAAACTTAGACCAGTTCCTTGGTAGGAAACCAGGATCGAGGTGAAGTTTATATCAGAAACTTAGACCAGTTCCTTGGTAGGAAACCAGGATCGAGGGGAAGTTTGTATCAGAAACTTAGACCAGTTCCTTGGTTAGAAACCAGGAACGAGGGAGTTTATATCAGAAACTTAGACCAGTTCCTTGGTAGGAAAGCAGGGTCGAGGGGAAGTTTGTATCAGAAACTTAGACCAGTTCCTTGGTAGGAAACCAGGATCGAGGGGAAGTTTACATCAGAAACTGAGACCAGTTCCTTGGTAGGAAACCAAGATCGAGGGGAAGTTTTTACCTTTTCTAAGCATCATCGCTTAGCAAAAGAAGAAGGATGGGCAAACTGCCATTCATAACCACCATCAAAATTTCGGGTATTCCGATATTTAATCATCTTGCACCCCGAATGCCCGAATACCTTCGCCATTCACACCTTAGGGTCCAAGAAGATTAAATAGGGGCATCTGTCATACCCCAAATTTTTACCACTAAGATTTCCCATCATTGTGCAAATCATCATCACAATATTGGTGTATCATTATGAACCATTAGTCTCCCCAAAGATGGGTGAGCATCCACTACAATCAAAATTAGGGTTTCAAGCCCTCTCAAAGTTCTTAGACAAATGATCAATCAAGAAATGACATGATCTTCAACTTGTCTAGCCTCTCAAACATCCCCAATGGATCAAGAGGACTCTCACATCAAGGATTAAGCACAAGGCTGCAACAGTCCCAGTGGATCGAGCCTCAAGATCGCCAGTCACCAAATTAGGGTTTTGGTCGACCAGGGCCTCCAGATGGGAATTTTCCTCTGGGCATGAGCCAATGCTTCAAGGCATAACCTAATATACCCCATGTAACCTCATGGACCCAACCATCAAGTCAATTTAGCCTCAGGGGATGCATTCACCAAAAATAAGGAATTAGGGTTTCTTGACCTAATTCATCCCTAAGTTGACTTTTGGGACAAAACATGAGCCAAGGCCTCAAAGGAGGATTTAAGGGTCTCTAATAGACTACATTGATCCATTTACAATAATGGATTGAGCCAAGAAGCTTGAGCAACAAGTTTCAAATTCATCAGAACCACAATTAGGGTTTCGCGAGAAAAGTCAACTGTACCTTTGACTTTTGATCCAGCCATGCTCCCAAACTTTGGGACATGATTCAATACACCCTATAACACCTATGAAATCAATCCATCAAGTTTGATTTAGGTCAAGGACTTGATTTCATAGAGGGTCGCACAGTTTGGAATTCATCTGATAAAAAGTCAACTGTGCACAAAAGTCAACTTTGACTTTTTGAGATTTTTCACAATTATGGTTCCTTAACCCTAAAATGATGTTAATGTGTGATTGGAATCATCATTCATCAAGAAAAATCAAGAAAAGTGGGATAACTTATAAAAGGGGTAACCATAAAAACTTATAAATATTATAAGTTATGAAACAAAGTGGCTAGGGTACCAACTTTGGAGGATCATAACTCCTAAACCACAAGGCCATTTTTCCCCATTCAAAGCTGGATTTGTAGCTCTCATGGCCCTCTACAAAAGCTTCAAGCATAAATCATTCCAATTCCTCATGGATTTTAATTTATGGAATGATCAAAATCACAAAAAGTGAAAATGTCACTTTTTTCCAACACTTAGTGAAATTTTCACTAAGTCAGAATCTGTCTTACTTTTTTCAAAATGTAAGGGAATTTTTCACTTGGATCCAAAAAGTATAAAAACCAATTATGATCAAACAGTTGTTGTATTATATGAAGGTTTTCCAAAATGACCAAGAACTTCACCAAACTCAACTTGAGCCATGAGATATAACAATGGCAATATGCCTTGCTGAAAACTTTCAAAGCAAGGCAGATTTGTGCATTTTTCTCGATTTGCCTAAATTTTGCAAATAACAAACACACTTATCCATCTGAACACCTCAAGGGGAGACCAAGGAGGGACAAACACTGATCCATCAGCCTCCCAACTCTTTGGAACCAAAAGTAGCATGCCAAACCTAGAAATCCCTAAAGAGGGGACAAGACTCCAATTTTGTTTTGGAGCATTGAATGGATGCACCAAGGTGGCATGGACTGAGCCATTTCCAACTGAATTCAGTCAGACTTATCCAAGACCAAGGGAACCAGCAGCCTGTGCCCTAACCTCTAGTTAATGGCTAGAGGAGACTTGGATTCTCATTGATCAACATTGACCAAACCTATGCAGCAGTTGCCATTCACTATTCCTTACAAAACAAACTTGCTATACTATAAATAGAGCTCATTTGTGATCAGTTTGATTACACCAAAGCCATCAAACATATGCTTTCCTCAAAATCTCCTTCTTCACTCTAAAATTGCCTTCCAAAGTAAGTCACTATCGGGTTTTGAGTTTGAGAGCTATTCCAACCAAACCAATCACATAGACACCTCATAAACATCATATAGAGGTGATCCAAACACTCACATAACATCTGGAACACCAGATTCTCAAAATCACCAGCCATCTACACAAGCCTTTGACAGATTTGCAGTTGAGGTGCTAAATCAAGTTCCAGCTCAATTCAATCCACTCCAAGCACCCAGACACACTCAATAGCACCTAGGGAATCTGTCCATATCCTTAGAACCAAGCTGTAACACCTCTAGCACAAAACACGATCACCAACTGCAAGAGGTAAGCATAAGCTCTTCTAACTCTATGATCCATGCATTTTTTGCTGCACAATAATTTGGCCATATGTTCATAATCATGCATAGAGTATTTACCCTCAATCAATTGCTTTGTTTGAATCGTGTATGGAATTTCTGAGCCTTCATGCAAGTTTTAGAGTTCTTGAGGTTTCTCTTTGATTTCTTATTCCATGCTTAAAATAAATGAAATTAAAGACCATAGACATGATCGTGAGGTGAAAACGAGCAGATTGATATCTAGATTGCATGATATAATCAAGTATTCAGTGAGATTGGATAGAAAACGCAAATCTGCAGAAACAGAGGGTGGCGCGTGTTCTTGCCATGTTCTTGGCGCCCTTTTTGAAAATTCAAATATTTGAATTTTGTGATTTTATTTAATTGATTCAAAAATTAATTTCTCTCTGAATTTTTATTATTTTGAGTTGATTCTTTTTTTAATAATTCACAAAAATGTTAAAATATTTTATTTTCCCAAAAAATCCCAAAAATATTATTTATTTCATATACTTGATATTTTTGTAAAGAATTAACATTTTAATTGTTTTGACATTTAAAATATTTTCTCCCTCTTGATTTTTCAAATTTTTGTGATTTTCAATCATTTTGTGGATAGAAACATAATTTTTGAAACATTAATCCAAGATCACAATTTTTTTCCACACATGTTTAACAATTTTGATCATTTTAATTGAATTTTTATTCAATTAAAATACATTTTGAAAACAAATTAGGGTTTTTGATTAATTCAACCCTCATCAAACTTTTTCAAACACTTTGGGCCTCTAATAGAGTGTAAGACCCAATCTCTCTTAGAAACCGAAATAATTTGGGCCTCAGTGTATTGTATAAGTCCTGATAACGTCAAAAAGTTCGGCGCAATCGCCGCCTTTTAGCAAAACCCTGGGCCTCTCCTTGAGCTGTAAGCCCCACCACTTGTATAAAAGTAAATCATTGGGCCTCTAATAGAGTGTAAGACCCAACCCCCTTTTAACCAAAACTTTTTTGGGCCTCAGTGCATTGTATAACACCCAGTACGGTAAAGAAATCTCGGCACGATCGCCATTTCAAAACAAAACCCTGGGCATCTCCTAGAGTTGTAAGCCCCACCACTTGTATAAAAATAAACCTTTGGGCCTCTTGAGAGAGTGTAAGACCCATCCCTTTGTACAGAAAACCTTTTTGGGCCTCAGTCACTTGTATAAGTCCCTGTACAAAACAAACAGTGCGCTCACTGATAAAACCTTGGGCCTCTCCTTGAGCTGTAAGCCCCAACAATCTTTTCAAAGCACTTTCTCCTTTGATTTTGAATATAATATTGTTATCAAAGCTTTCTTTGTTGAACAAACTAACCAAACAGCATGGAAGCTCTACAATCGAGTAAGTGTTTACCCGCTTTCTTTATCCGCTTTCATATGTATATAACTGTATTGTGGGGCTGCTCACTGTAAGTCTTCTTTCACAAACTTTTATATACTTTTCAAATATCAACTGTGTAATACTAGTATAGTTATTTAGAGTTTTCCCTGGCAACTACGTCTAGCACTAGGTAAAGCCCTGTTGGTCACTCTTAAATACAAACAAAACTAGATCCCCATAGGATTACCAAACACAATTTTCCCTCCTTTTGGGGTTAAACAATATGGAGATGTGAAATGCAGCATTCTCAGTGAACCCTTTCTCAGACTGTCACCCTTAGAAATCGTCAAAGAGACTCTACTCCCCAGAGATGATCTTTTCTCCGTGAATGGCATCTCTTGAGTTTCTTCTAAATTCTCGAACTTTCTTGCCTTGATCTATTCTTGGTGAATGGCATGTCTTGAACTTCTCGGGGTTTGGGGACCCACAGGCTTCCTAAAAGCATCCCCGCCTCCTTTTGGGCATTGTACAAGGACCCTTCGGCTTCCTAAAAGCTCTTATGCCTTCTCTTGGGCTTAGTACAAGGACCCAAAGACCTCTACAGGTATAGGAACAGAACCTAGTCATCAATTTGCTAGAGTTGTCTTTCTGAGTCAAGTGTCAGACCTGTTAATGGGTTGACCTTCATCCCTTAACATACCAGTCTTCTCTTGGGCATCATACAAAGATCATTTCACTATCCGAGATTCGATTTCTCAGAACATCAGTAGACTTGGACAACCTCAATACCCTTTGGAATTTCCATTTCCTTAAAGAACAGGAAATAACCCTGATCCTCTGATCAATTCCAAAGCACACCACCTTTAATCGTTCCCTTCATAAGAACTGATTTTCTCTTTTATCCAACATACTGGACCTGTCACTAAACTGAAACAGTCACCAGCACAATAGCCTCTTCTTGGGCTTTGTACAATGATTCTCCCCAACGGAGCAAACCTTTTAGCCTCCATCTCGGGCTTCGTACGAGATACAAAAACACTCTCTTGTTGAATATAAAAGACTCTCTTATTAAGTCAAACCTTTTAGCCTCCATCTCGGGCTTCGTACGAGATACAAAATCACTATCTTGTTGAGTACAAAAGACTCTCTTGTTGAGTCAGAACCTTTTAGCCTCTATCTCGGGCTTCGTACGAGATACTAAAACACTATCTTGTTGAGTATAAAAGACTCTCTTGTTGAGTCAAACCCTTTTTATCCTCCATTTCGGGCTTCGTACGAGATAAAAATCACTCTCTTGTTGGAGTATAAAAGACTCTCTTGTTGAGTCAACCCTTTTAGCCTCTCTCTCGGGCTTCGTACGAGACACATAAAAACACCCTCTTGTTGGGTCAATAGCCTCCTCTTAGGCTTTGTATAAGAAAACCCCGGTTGAGTCAATCAAACTGTTAGCATCAAAATTTATGCCTTGCTCACAGTATACAAACATCAACAACTCCTTTTCCTTCATCTAATTGCTGTAAGCTGCAAGCCTCTGGATTATTTACATCCACGCCACTGTCCCTCTTTTAGCATGAGAAATTCCTAAAGAAAGATAACATTGCTCTAAACTGAGTTAAAGTCTTCTCCTTCAGGTTAAAAATCCCCTATAAAGGAAATTATGGCATTGCTGGGTTCACATATCCCAGTTAAAGTAATTCTCCTTTATAATCAGTCACCCAACAGTTGTGACAAACAGACCAAATATCCCCTTTTAGAGATGACAAACTCTCTCTAAAGTCAAACCCCTTTAGCTTCACATCTTAGGCTCCGAACAAGATACAAATAGACCCTTCATCTTCACATCTTGGGCTTTGAACAAGATACAAACCACATTTAGCTTCACGTCTTGGGCTTTGAACAAGACACCAAAACAACCTTTTTTTTCCTCCCATAGAATAGGAGGAACTACGATCGCTCTGATTTCCCTGTTTCATTAAACGGGAATACGTAGGCATGTGATTAAAAAATCTTAGCGAGCATACTAATCAAAAACCCAAAATCTCGTACATTCATACATCAATCAAAAAGCATCAGTCCTAACATCCTACCAATAGCCTAGACACTGTTTTTTTTAACAAAATAACCTAAGAGAGACCCACAATCTTAATAGCATCTGTAAGCCAACAGTCATCTGTTTAAACTCAGTTTGCAAGCAGGGTTAATTGGAGACATCTATTTCCCTTCCTTCATCAGCTTCAATAGGATAAAAAATTAATCGAACTGTAGTACCCCAAAGCGATAGTGCTTCACAACCACGCAAAAATTCGCGCTACAGCGCATCCTCGGCCCAATCTTCCAGGTAGGGGAACTCCTGAATCTCTTCTTCAGTAAACGTCGACTTTGTCGACAGCGGTTCATGAACAATCCATTTAAGGTCCCCACTCGCGACCTGGACGTTAGCATATTCGACGGCCTGCTCCGCCTCCTCTTGCGCGGCCTGGGCGTCGGGCACGACTTCTTCACGAGGATCAGCCATTTTCACCTGAAAAGCAGAGGAAGAAAAAGTGAATTCTATGACTAAGTTCAAATCCACCCTTCCACCACTAGTCAAGTGAAAGGGCGAGGAAGAAGTCGAGGACAACCTCGAGCCCACTTTGACCGCGATTTAACACGATCACAACATTGTCCCCCTACGACGGGGACGAATCTCCGCGACTTAGCGAAAGAACTTGAGCTCTCAACAGAGCGAGCTCGTCGCGCAAAGCCAGAGCTTCGCGTCGAACAGGCCTAGTGCCCGACTACAAACCTAAAGCTAATCCTAACTAGAATCTAGGAGAATCTACACCAAAAAAATCCAACGTTCATTCCATGTTCTTCGTTTTCTTCATGTTCTTCATAAATTTCCCAGAAATTCATGTGTTTATCGAGGAACACATGAATCTTCCACCGAAAAACTCATAAGTCGCCGGAAAATTCATGAGGAACACCCAGAAAATGAATAACACCATTAGAAATGCAGAAAAGATGAACAACTTACTTGGGAATGAAGGATTGGAGATGAAGGTATGGACGAAGACGATGAAGATCAACGGCGGCAAAGAGGAACTCCGGCGAGAGGACGAACTGCAGAGCAAAAAAGGTGAAGAGAAGAAATTTGTGTGAAATGTACAAATGAATTCCTTCTCCCTCATTTTATAAGCATTTGCTCGTTGGGAAGCACAAAGGCCATCATAGCCTAGGCGGCTCTAGGTCTGACAAGGGCTGCATGACCACCACGTGTCAAAAAGAATCGTCGTTTGGCATTCCCAAGAGTCGTTACATGCACCAAGTCTCTTGCTATCCCGCGAGCACATCTCCTCGCCGACGCACGCACCTCACGTCTTCGTCAAAGATCCCCGACATAAAAAACGCCATCCCGGCGAACATCTTTACAAAAGCCTGATCGACAGAAAAACGATCTTTTCACAAATATGCTCCCCGAGCGCCAACAGTTGGTCGGGCAGATCAAAGCACCAGTGTCGACAACCTTTGTATTGGCGAAGGCGAAGGGCTTGTCCTCGAACGCTATCTAAAGATAACTGTTCACATGGCTACCTTAAGTCCTCACTCTTCACCAGAGCAAGGACTTTGGGGGCTCCTGTTCTGGACCGGGCAGGCGCTGTGCCCTCAGAAGGGCAAGGCACAATCCAGTCCTGCCGTTGGCCAGGCCCAATAGCCAAGAACTAGTCGTTGGGCAGAAACTAGTCGTTGGGCATGTCCCCATTACTCGCTTAACAGTTCACGCGACCAACTGTCTCCCCAGATCTCACGGAGACAGTTGGACCAGGACAAAGGGCCACGCGCCTTGCCCTCCACCTGGTAATCTCTCATTGGTCGACCAGGTGCTTTGGCCACATGAGAGATCTTGGCCCCGCGCTGGGGGGTTCTTCTATAAATACCCTCTCATTCGAGAGGGTCAGGTACTCAATATCCATTACTTGAAATCTTACTTGTGTACTTGCTTTCTCTCTTTCGACCAAACACTTACTTTGGCATCGGAGTACCTTGCAGGTACACTCCCCATGTTCCTCCTACAAGCATCATCACTTGTCATATGCGAAGGCCACGACGATCCAGTCTGATTACCTCCGATCACATTCTAAATGCTCATTTTGACCGAGAAAATTTTGATTTTTCTCAAATTCGATTAAATTGGTTTAGCGGATTAAATTGGTTAGTTTAATATTTATTGGACTAAGCCATAAAAATTGTTCATTTTTATAAAATTCACAAACATTCATTTCTTTATTTAAAAAAAAAACTTTCAAAATTTTAAAATAGCCCAAATAATAACTATTATTTTATTATTAAAAAAATATTATTAGTGATAACATTTTCAATATCATTTGAAATTAATTTAGTCATTAATATATTTTAAACCACAAATTAAATAACACTCAAAATTTCATATTACATGTCATTGTATTCAGATGACTAGATAATGTCATTATTATATTATAAAAATGATAATAATATGAAAACATTATTGTTCTGGCTAAAAATACTTAAAGGCTGACTTCTCTAATGCTAATCAGGGAGAGCCTCGAATGACTAGTTAAATGTCTATAAATGTGTTTTTTCAGGCGATCATTATTTGTCCCTTCCTCATGCAGGAAGTCTCCTTTTTAAACTCCTTCAACTATCAATGGCCCTTAAAGGGGTGCTCCTTCATATCCCTCATTAAGGAGACTCGGAATAATGTTTGTTGTCTCCCATAATCATCTCGTAACGTCTTTTTCCACAACTTCTGTAACCCCCATCCATCATGGAGACGTTTCATAACCGTCCATGGTGACTTTTCACATGACTTCCTAGCATCTCTCATAAGGTCGGAGTCGATTTGTTCTTCTGTCAGAATTTTCTACAAGACCGACGTGCTTGTATTGTCGGTATGTGAACCTTAACCGAATTTCGACTTGTGCAAGATTTATTCTTATCCGACTTACCTACTTCCTTGTACTCGGTTTACAGAAGTTCGACTTTTTAGATATTCTAGGATGTACAATTACAAACCTTATTTTTATAATAGATGAACTTTATTGTATTAAAATAAATATAGTTGGGTTTGATTTCTGACAAATATAAAACAATTATTTGAACTCAATCGAAATAATTATATATTATTCAAATTGAACAACTTAATTAACCTAAACTCGATCGACATAATCCATTTGCATAAAAGAACTAGATGAATTGATCGATTTAACAGAAATGTTGAAATTTATTCACTTAAATATGAGAAAGTATATTGTATATACATCCACATCTTAATACTCGAAAAACTTTAACATGAATTTCAAACAAATAAAGTAGAGAAAAAATAAATACGATTGGATTATAAAAGATCTTTAACTATACTAATAATCAGAAGAGAATATGAGCTTCCCTAGATTAGGGGTGGACAAATTTGAACCGATTGAAATCAACTGACCCGTTGTCTTTTTTATGCAAATGGATTGGATCGGGTCGGGTGTCGGGTTGATTCGGTTGCTTAATTTGGATATTATAGGGTTGTTTTGGTCGGGTTCGGATGCTAATTTTGGATCCGACGAAAATCAAAACCGACTGAACTTAAATAATGTATTTTTTATTTATTTTTATTACTATATGAATGACTCACTATAAAAATGAGATTCATATTGTTGCAGGATACTATTATTTTTATAAATTGATGATTGCATTGTATATTCCCAAAAATACAAGATATGTAATATAAAATTTTGTATACTATTTGGTTTATCGGTTAAAGTATGATAATGATCAAAATTAATGTCAAATAATATTAAAAATATTATTCCGTAATAACAATTTTTATTAAAAAAATAGTTTTATTCTAAAAATTTAATATTTTTTATACAAAAATTAAAAAAATCATTTTTATAAATTTTTTCTAATAAATATTAAACAGACTAAACCGATTCGACTTAACCGAATCCGACAAAAACCAAAATTTTATCGGTCTAAATTGGGCCATAAAACTGAAACCGTAGTTTACGTCGGATTTGAAATTTGAATTCGAAATCGACCGTAACCGACCGATTGTCCACCCCTACCCTAGACAATGATGTGAACACGTAGCACAATGGTGGTGGTCGGCCGTGGGTCTCCAATCATGGGACGGACTTCATCATTGTTTGTGGACCCCGCCAACAATATACCTCTGGCGGTAAGAAACAATCGAATGAACTATCTCTGTCTCTATCTACCCATCCCTATACCATTTTTATTTTACACTCTAAACCATCATTTCTTTTTTTAATAAATAATACTCCCTCCGTCTTAAAATAAAAATCTTTTAAAATTCTTGTACATAAATTAAAAAATAATAATGATTAAGTAATTAAATGTAATTATTTAACAAAATTATTCTTAATTACTATTGATTATTTTAAAAGTGTAATGTAATATAAAATCTTAAAAATTGTGTAAACAATATTTATTTGAAATAAAGTTGGTAAAAATTAATTATTATTGTCTTGAAAACATAAAAAAACTCTTATTTTGAGACAAATTTTTTAACTAAAAAAACTCTTATTTTAAAAATATATATATATCATAATAAAAATTTGAAATAGAGAAAAAAAAATAGTGTTAGCGTAATCAACTAAACTGAGATCCTTGTGGGGTCTTATAAGAATCTCACACTTTTTTTAGGACTCTTACCCCTCAAATTATTATTTCTTTATTTGTTAATTATAATGTAATTTTTATTTTTATATGTGATCTACAAATCACGTGAAATGCAAAAATAAGACATAAATATATAAATAATTAAATAAACAAATGGGTTTGGTAAAACTAGTCTTCAAATTCACTACTCCATGTTTGTGTAGCTAGGTGTGAAATATAAGCTTCTTTCAATGGGGACATGAAGTATGATTGCACCCTTATAGGTTCTAATTTTAACATATTTTTTCCCTGAAAGAGTAATGAGAACATTTAATGTATGTTCACTTTTTAGAGTCCAGACCCTAGAAGCATCTCACTCAATACACCATGATTTTTGGACATCCTTGATGGAATTTTTTGCATCCTTTTTCTAGATTTGTGGGTGTGAAATTATTTGCACTAATCAATTTGTAATTTTTCATTCTATTTAGTGATGATTGATTATTATGTATACCAATAGTGGACGTGTTGTGCCCAATTTCTATTACTCGTTTTAAAAAGTTTGGATTCATTATAATTTGTATCAATGATAATCTCTAATGGAGTCATGGTGATGTACCAATGGAAGTTTCTTCTAATTAAGTGTGTATAATGATTATAGGATTTGAAAGGAGGTCTAACATATGTCTCAATGTAATGTAATATGATAGAGGGTTATATTAATAGTCAGATTGATCAATATATGATCTTAATATATGTATTTATAAATATACATAAGTATAATTTTCATCTTACAAATCGATTTTATAAATTTAAGCTTAATTCACATATTTTAAAATAATGTCAAAGATAAAGATTGTAAAATGAATCCGATCAGGTCGAGCATATCTATTTTACCACACTTCTGCATGAGGACAAAAAATTTAGTCCTCCACTCTATAACATAACTGCCCCTCTCTACTCTCATTTTATTCGGGTTTTTACTAGTGCAAGCATTAACATAACTTTTTTCAATTTTAGATTTTAAAGTGTAATGCCGGTGGATTGAACCCACCCTCATTTTTTGCAAGACAAGACAAAGTTTTAGATCAACATCCTTAATTATGTCTGTCTAGTTTTTTTGTGTGGAGTTTTGCATAACTGAGTCTAAATGAAGCGGACATATCCGTTTGCCACCTCTAACAAAGTTTGATTTAAGATCGATTGGGCCATTAATGCAACAAAGGACTAATAATAAGGACCATTTTGAGAAGTTGACGGTCACCATAGTAGTATATGATGTCTAAGATATTGAAAGCCTTGTCCAGATGTGAATTGTTGATTTGATAAAGATCCAAATTCAACTTGAAAACACAGATTATGTTATATACAATATGTTGTTGTATTAATTGTCATTTGAATTGGTTTGTTCCCATAAACAATTAGGTACTCGAAAGAAATGAAAGTGACGGAAAAGTAGTTCATTTGAACACAAACTCTCAAAGCATGGTCCTTCTGTAGCTCTCTGATTGAGAAAGCTAGAAGGGCTATGAATATGATAGTCATAGGCTAGCTGAAGGGTCTTTCTCAAGAGATGATGGTGAATTTCATTATCAGTTTTTAGTGGAGGGTCTAATCAAATTGATCACAACTTATTGGAATTGACTTTTTAAATCTCAATCTCATGTTGCTTCTGTTACACAAACATGCTGCTTAAAGTTTTGCACTTACAAATCAAGTTTCCTTTGAATGAGTTTGTCAAAAGGTTGTGAATTCCACTTTCTCTCAAATTATAATCTCACTGTTTTTATGCATACGTACCAAACACATTACAGTGTTACAATTCACTTTGCCCTTAACTTTGGCTTTGGCAATGCAAGGAGAAATTCATGCTTTAAAAGAAGTATGAATGATGAGGCATTAGTATGTATGTATTGGAATTGAAGATTTCTACAGTTTGGTATACACAAAAGTGATATGAAAAAACTTTAAGAATAGTTACGTTTCTATGTTAGTGACAGTGTCATATATTGCCTCTTATAATTATTTCAGTGATGTGCTTATTGAACTTTTATCATACATCTTTCAGACAATGTGCCATATCTGAAATGGAATTATGGTCAGTACTGGTTCTTCACTGTGAAGGTTTGAAAAAAGTGGTAAGGTAAGAATTTCAATGGACACATTATTTGAACTTAAACAATGATGTTGACAAAAATTGATCTTTGCCAACAAAATTTAATATTTTTAATATAAGGGGCTGTAAGGTAGTTGTGTGGTTGGAACATGGAAGAAGAAGCAAACGAATTGGAAATTTGGAATCATAAAAGTTCATGGGTAACAGAACTTATTTTATAAAGAAAATTCACTACTTTCAAGATGACCAATGAACAAGTGGAATGTTAAAGCATTGAAGCATGTCTCAGGGAGTCAGGGATCAACTGAAATGGTTTTACGGAACAAAACGGATAATTTTCATTCAATTATATTTTCGACAATATTTAGCGTTGACTATTTTCTTCAATATATACTCAAATATTTATTATTACTTATTCTTGCAACTCTTTTAATTTCTCTCCCCTATACAATTATGAGGGTCATTACTGTAAAATTATACATAATTTGTCTTTCCCATAAAGTAATAATTAAGTTTATTAATTCATGTTAAATGTCTAAAACATCTTATAATTTAGGACGGGGGTAGTAAATTCTAATATGATAACTTTTATTTTATTTCAATATTTTCTTTTTAAAAAATATTAATTTAATCTCAAATATATATAAAAAAAAGATTTTAAGAAATGGCTTTTATGAAATG
The DNA here is from genome assembly GCA_022829125.1 of Lathyrus tuberosus. NCBI lineage: Eukaryota > Viridiplantae > Streptophyta > Magnoliopsida > Fabales > Fabaceae > Lathyrus > Lathyrus tuberosus. Next base: position 31,357,727 of record JALAZF010000007.1, read on the forward strand.
ATTTTTAAATCTGTAAATTAAGTGAGATGAATCTAACGAGATGAATCAAACGAGTTGAATTGAATTGTCCGTGAACTTATAACGAGTCGAGTTTGAGCTTAAAAAAAGTTCGTGTCAAACTCAAACCGGAATTTGAGCTGAAGCAATTCTTAACGAGTCGAGTCGGGCTGAGGCTAGTTCGACTCGAGTCGACTCATTTTCAACCCTAATTTTTGGTACCTTACCATTTTTAAATAAGTTAATTTTGTCTCTTTCAAAGTTAACATTTAAAATTTGTACACTCTTTTCAAAATAAGTTACGGTTAAAATTAGGAACCCATCCAAAATTGAATCATTACGGAGGTCGGAAAAAACTATTTTATAGGTTGTTAATATAAAATAGGTTTAATACTTTTTTCTGTTCCGTATCTTTAGCGTGTGGTTCATTTTAGTCCTTTAATATTAAAAACGATCATTTTGTTCTCTTAATTATTCTAACAGAGTCACGTTTATCATTTTCTTCACTGACGTTTGTCAAAGTCAAATTAAATGCATAGATGGCACATATGTGGATTATTATTAGGTGACTTGTCATTGAAAAAGTATAAATTGCATAAATATGTTAGTCAATCTATTCACCTCACAAAGTATTTGAAGAAGACTAGGCATGCGATGAACGATGGAAATGGTGAATAACGGTGATGAACGAAGAAAAACAAAGATAACTAGTTTCTGAAATGGAAAGAGAGAAACAAGTATTATAGTAACGTAATATCTTCTTTTCGATTTAGCCGTATTCTCGCTTTTCATTTTCTGCCCATTTCTAATTTAGGGTTTTTCTGGGTTTTCATTTTTCGCCCATTTCTATCTTAAATTTTAAATGTTTATGTGTGGTTGTTAACATATTATATTTATTTTAGGGTATAAAGTTAGTATTAGGGTTTTCTCAATGATTTAGGGTTTTGTGTTCGTTCTGATTCTAAATGTTTAATTTTTAGGAAAAATATGGATGAATTTGTTCATGTAATTATACACCATGGAGGTTCATTTATAGATGATAAGTTATCTAGTTATGAGGGATTAGTTTCATAGGTGAGATATGATGTAGATAAGTGGAGATTTTTTGAGATGATAGGGATAATTAAAGACATGGGATATTTAGAAGTTGGAACAGTCCTTTACAAGGACCCTACAGTTGGTATGTATACTTTGAGTGATGTCACAGGTGCCCAAGAGATAGTTGATTTATGTAAGGTACATCTGAGTGTTCGTATTTATGTACAACATTGGATTTCTCAACCTTATTATTATGATGGTCATATAGAGGATAAGACTATAAAACCAGTTTATGTTGTTATCCTTGATGAAGAACATGTGATTGGAAAATTGGTTGATGAAATCAACAATGGTAGAGGAGATGGTGTTGACTTGAATATGGTTGATAATGATGATGTAGCTAACTTGAATGATGTTGATAATGTTGAAATAAATGAGGTTGGTCTGAATGAGTGTGAGGTTGGAGGCATAAATGTTGATGTGAATGGGGCCGACATGAGTGAGGGTGAGGTTGGAGGCACAAATGTTCATGTGAATGGGGATGACATGAGTGAGGGTGAGGTTGGAGGTACAAATAATGATGTGAATGAGGCTTATCAAATGAGTGAGGGTGAGGTTTGAGGCACAAATGTTGATGTGAATGGGGCTGACATAAGTAATGGTGAGGTTAATGATTATGGTATTGTTAGTAGTGAAACAGATGATAGTGATGATGTGAGTTTCTTTATGATAGTGTTTAGATGTTGCCTTTCAAGACTCAGATAATGTTAGTGGCAATGATGGTTTTATGGAAGAGGATATTGGAAGTCTATTAGGTTATGCTAATGATGCATAGGGTACTAAGAAAAAACATAAAAGGAAAAGGGGATTTTAATAAAGGTGGAAGTGAAGATGATAGTGAGGAATAGGATAGTGTGTGTGAAACTGATGATGGAAGTAGTTGTAAGGGGAAGAAATATCATGTTTTCAAAATGTCAAAGAACATACCAGATTATAAATGGGAATTGGAATTCTATTTTGCTGCAATTACTACATATGTAGTCCAGTTATGCATGAATCTTAAGTTCCCTAAAAATGACAAACAAATGGTGAATGTGATATGTAAAGAAGGGTGTGAGTGGAATGTCTACTGTGGAAAATTATCGAATGGAGATTCTTGGAAATTGAGAAAGGTGGTGGATATTCAAAAGTGTATCATATCATACATTGTGAATATGATAGCTATAGAGTGGTTAAGCAAAAGAATTCAAAACTCTTTGAAAGATAATCCAAATATGAAAATTGAAATTATGTTCCTTAGAGGACAGATGATGGACACGATGTTGGAACAACTGGTCCAACAAGTTAAATCAGAATAACAACAATACAAAACACAATAAGGCAAGCAATAAAAACATAAGAGATTGGTAACCTAGTTCGGTGTGAATAACACCTACGTCTAGAAAGCACTATACTCAAGAAGGGAAATTCACTATTTTGAATTAGTACCTTTAGTCTTACAAGAATCAAGAAACCTGATGTTGTTCAAAGCCTCTTCCTAATTCTAATGACTTTTTATTTAAAGACTCCTCTTAAATATGAGAACTTACTCACTTTCTTCTCGATCACACAACTTGTGATTGATGTTTACAACTCATTGAATAATGTTGAATATTATAACTCAATTATGACAAACCAACTATGTCAAATTATTGAAACATAGTAGTGTACTGATCGCGACTTTATGAGTCTATCGGGGTTACTAACTGCAAGCGCACAGTCTATCGCGTAGTTTTAAAAGATATCGAACCCACAGGGACTGATAATCAAACTAGTGCTATCGGGTTGTTACTATGTTTAGCTAAGGCGGATGATTTTTAGATTAAGGTGTAAACGGGAAACTAAAATTAAACTAGAATTTAGATTTGATTAAAGTATAACGGAGTATCGGTACGTAATTCATCAATCATCGGGGATCCAGTAGATCGTCGGCTTATTAGTCAAAATAGTTTTCAGTAGAAAAATACCAATTTAAAAGTCTTTAACTCACACTCTCGTGTTATTGACTCTGACTATATTCCTAAATCAGAATGTCTGCTCTCGCTAGCCCATTTGAATTTAAAAATACTTTTTGAAAGTTAATAAGTCCTAATTGCTTTTAAAGCGCTCTCGCTGTATTTAAAACCAATGTCCCAGTTTCAGCTATCCGGTTAAAATCTCAAACTCCCGTTTTATTGATCGTAACCTTCGTTACTTTCTTACTCTCGTAACAAAAGTAAATTAAAATAAGAAATTGGAACCAGAAAATTAAAGTGTTAAAGTTTACCTACGATCGATCGGAGCCCTTTCCGATCGACTTAATTACATACCGATATAAATCATTTAGCAGGACATTTTAACAGACATACACAAACATAAACAATAAAACATTAATGCAGACATGATATTTAAAAGTAAATGGCAATTATATTAATTGAGTAAAAACCTGGAAACAATGAATTTTGAGTACTCGATCCTCCACAAGCCGGCAGGATTCGCTTTGCTCGAACAATTAAACTTAAAGTGAAATAACTACTAACTAAGGTGCAATAGCCCCCCGGTGTAGGAAGCTATTGCTTTTTTTTAGTACTGAGAAAATAAAGAATGGAAAAGCAAAGGAAAAAGAATTAAAAGTTTCGACTGCAGAAAATGGCATAAACTAGGTATCGAGCCAGAAGAGAGATGAAGGAGCTTTTGTGTAGCAAACTGCCTCCTTTTATAGCTTTCAGTAGTTGCCGTGAAACAAGGAGAGAAAATCTCTAGGTGGGTGCATACGACCGAAAATCTCTGAGGTGCTCTATTGACTGGTTGATCGTGGCTTTGTTGAGTTGTAACCGTTGAGAGGCCACCTAGTTTCAAATTAATTTCTGAGAAGTTTGCTTGTGCCGGTCGTCATAGCCTTGTGACGAGGGTCACAGCTTTAAGCTTGTGACGGTCGCCATGCCAATGTGACGGTCGTCATGCTTCCTTAATGCAGAATCCTTATTCTGCTGTCAAAACATCTGGTTTTCTTCTATTTTCTTCTGTTTTCTTCTTCTTTCTTCTTGCTGGTTGACTTCGAGAGAATACCTGAAAATGAACTTAATACTCGCAACTACAATGTTAACAAACAAAAATAACGAAATAAATCAATGTAATTCAGGGCAAAATATACTATGTAATATCGCATTATCAAACTCCCCTACACTTGAACCTTTGCTTGTCCTCAAGCAAATAATCATTTCAAAAGCATTGATCCAGTGCACATACCTGACACTCCTCCGAATCGTACATAGTTGTGCGACCTTTTGTTTGAAACGATAGATACTCAAATAAACACCAGAGATACATTAATGACACAAAACATGGGACATGGTCATAAACCTTCCTTTTACATACCGGTCCAAATCATTCTATTATAGCTTCACCTAATGCTTCTATTTCGCCCGTTTTCATTCTGACGCAATCACATTAAGCCCTTTGCCTTTGCACGCACATAGTAGAGTAGCCTGTTAGTGATTTTGATCCTTTAAACGAGGGGTCTGGTACACAAGTGCGGTACCCCTTTTTGTACATATTCTGCTTGCAAGTTGTGGGGGATCGAACCGTAGTTCGCCCTACCGAGTTCAGTACCAGATACCTCTGAACCAACTAACAACAGATTTCTATTGCCTTTTTGCATCACTTGCATTCTTAGATTTGGTGCATTTCTATTTCCACAGTCAAAGGCGTGAAATTTTTCAATTTTTAGCAACTTGAGGTGTCAATCACTTATCTTCGTCGGCTCTCCACATAGCTTGTGCTTAGGCGGTGCTGACTGCTAATATAAACTACTAGGGGCTAATTTAGAATTTGCAGCTTAAGGTAACGGTATAATAGGTACTCAAACTGATGACGCAAATATGAGAGGTCTAAGGTGTCAAGACGGTATCAATTTTGTTCATACTTTCTCAAGTCTCCAACATAGCCTACTCGTAAGACAACCTATATACTCTAAAGGCGTGTCGAGTTATGCATCGAATCAATAAAAAAAATTTTATGTTAAGGCAAAATAAAGTGGGGAAATTGAATAGTACGGAAAACATATTCATATACTAGCCAGGTGTAGCGAGCGATTTTGGACGCGGTTCTTAAGCGTTGGTCGCTCTCTGCGGTTTGAGCTTTGACTACAGGTCGATTCATTTTTTATCCTATTGTGAGCTGAATAAGGAAGGGAAATAGATGTCTCCAATTAACCCTGCTTGCATACGGAGTTTAAACAGCGGTCTGTTAGGTTACAGATGCTATCAATGTGGGGGGCCTTTGTACTGGTTATTTGTATTTTCGCCAATACTGTTTTCTTTCTTTTTTTACTTGGGCAGAAGGTTTCTGGCGGGGAACAAGGATTAGGATGTTAGGACGGATGCTTTTGAAATACTGCTTTTGATTGATGGAGATATGGGATTTGGTTTTTTTGTTTAGTGTGCTCGCTGAGATCTTTCTTTCAATCTTATGCCTACGTATTCCCGTTTACCGAAACAGGGAAATCAGAGTGTTCGTAGTTCCTCCTATTCTATGGGAGGAAATTGGTTTTTGGTGTCTTGTTCAAAGCCCAAGACGTGAAGCAAAAGGTGATTTGTATCTTGTTCAAAGCCCAAGATGTGAAGCTGAAAGGTCTATTTGTGTCTTGTTCAAAGCTCAAGACGTGAAGCTGAAAGACCTCGACTTTAGAGAGAATTTGTCATCTCTAAAGAGGGGAGAAGGAGAATTACTTTAACTGGGATACGCGGATCCGAGCAATGCCATAATTTCCGAAGAAAGGGTTTTAACCTGAAGGAGAAGACTTTAACTCAGTGTAGAGCAATGCCATCTTTCCTTAGGAATTTCTCATGCTAAAAGAGGGACAGTGGCGTGCCACTTACAGCGGTTAGATGAAGGGAAAGGAGTTGTTGATGTTTGTGTACAATGAACGAGGCACAGCTTTGATGCTAAAAGGTTAATTGGATCAACCAGTGGTTTTCTTATACAAAGCCTAAGAGGAGGCTAATTTCCGCTAGGAAAATCATTATACAAAGCCTAAGAGGAGGCTATTTTGTGTCTCGTACAAAGCCTGAGAGAGAGGCTAAAAGTTTTTGACTCAACAAGAGAGTCTTTGTATCTCGTATAAAGCTCGAGATGGAGGCAAAATGGGTGATTGACTCAACGAGGGAGTCTCTTATGTGTCTCGTACAAAGCCCGAGAAAGAGGCTAAACGTTGTTTGACTCTGCTAGGGAGAGTCATTGTATAAAGCCCAAGAGGAGGCTATGTCAGTTAAGTGACAGGTCTAGTATACTGATTTTGAAAGAGAAAATCAGTTCTTATATGAGCATCACTGTACTCATGGGTTAGATCTGAGGATCGGGGTGGTCTCCTTTTCTTTGAGGAAACTGGAAATCCAAAGGGTGTTGAGATTGTCCGAGTCTGCGGGTTTCCTTCCTATTTAACGAAGGGGTCACTTGAGAATGTCTTTTGAGACTCAAGGAAGTTAGACTGCCCGTGTCTAGAGTTTTATCTTTTGTACTATGCTTTGAGAAACAGTAGTAGACTCTATGAAAGGACTGTTCTATGAGGATGACTAGGTTCTATTCCTATACCTCTAGGAGATCGTCGAGACAATTTGTACGAAGCCCAAGAGGAGGCTGGAAACTTTTAAGAAGCCGACGGGTCCTTGTACGAAGCCCAAGAGGAGGCTATCATAATCCCGGAGGAAGAGATCATTATACGAAGCCTAAGAGGAGGCTGTGAATACTTCTAAGAAGCCGTAGGGTCCTTGAATAATGCCCAAGAGGAGGCCGATGCTTTTAAGAAGCCCGTGGGTCTATCATCTCCTTTCCATTAGGAGAGATAACTCTTTTAAAGATAAAAACCACTGGTAAACGTGCGAGGTTTACTATCCAGCGACTTTTAGCTTTTGAAGAGGGTTCCTTAGTTAAGGTCCAAGATTATGACCGTAGTGGGTACCCAAACCCCGAGACATTCAAGGCAAGCTATCCACAAGGAATAGATCAAGTCAGGAAAGTTTGAGAATTTGGAAGAAACTCAAAGATGCCATTCACGGAGAATACATTCATCTTGGGGAGTAGAGCTTCTTGACGATTCCTAAGGAGGACAGCCGAAGAGAAGACTGTATCTGATGCTCCTATTGGGGATCTAGGCGTCTATTTCTACGAATAAATGAAACGGAGTCACCTAGTTCTAGACGTAGTAGCCGGGGAAACTCGAAATATCTATACTATTATTACACAGTAGATATGAGTTTATGAAAGGAGACTTACAGTGAGCAGCCCCACAATACAGTTTATAATATGAAAGTAGTAAATGAAAGCGATAACCACTTACTCGGTTGGAGTGCTTCCATGCTGTTTGGTTAGTTGTTCAACAAAGAAAGATTGAAAACAACAGTATATTCAAAATCAAAGGAGAAAGTGCTTTGAAAAAGAAAGATTTGGGGCTTACAGCTCAAGGAGAGGCCCAGGGTTTTATTAGTGAGCGCACTGTTTGACTGTGTACAGCGGGACTTATACAAGTGACTGGGGCCCAAAAAGGTTTTCTGTACAAAGGGATGGGTCTTACACTCTCTCAAGAGGCCCAAAAAGGTTTAAAGAAAAAAGAGTGGGGCTTATAACACGAGGGTAGGCCCAAATGATTTTTCGTTTAAAAATGGCGATCGCGCCGAGGTTTTCTTTTAACGCAGAGGGACTTATACAATAAGTGAGGCCCAAAATGTTTTGGTTAAAAGGGGGATTGGGTCTTACACTCTAATAGAGGCCCAAAGTGTTTTGAATGGGTCTTATAGCTCAAGGAGAGGCCCAGGTGATTTTTATTTTTAAACGGGCGACGATCGCGCCGTTTACTTGTACAGAGGGACTTATACAATAAGTGAGGCCCAAAATGTTTTTGTACAAGGGGGTATGGGTCTTACACTCTCTCAAGAGGCCCAAAAAGTTTTGAAAATGATTTATGAGGGTTGAATTAATCCAAAAACCCTAATTTGTTTTCAAAAATGTATTTAATTGAATAAAAATTCAATTAAAATGATCAAAATTGTTTAATATGTGAAAAACAAATTGTGATTTTGGATTAATGCTTCAAAAATTAAGTATTGACCTACAAAATAATTAGAAAGCATTAAAAGTTGCAAAATCAATGTAGAAAAAATATTTAAAATGCCAAAAACAATCAAAATATTAATTCTTTACAAAAATATCAATTATATGAAATAAATAATATTTTTGGGATTTTTTGGGAAAATAAAATATTTTAACATTTTTGTGAATTATTAAAAAAAGAATTAACTCAAAATCATTAAAACTCAGAGAGAAATTAATTTTTGAATCAATTAAACAAAATCAAAAAATTCAAATATTTGTATTTGGAAAAAAAAGGCGCCAAGAACAAGCTGAAGAACACGCGCGTGTTCTTGGTTTCTCAGATTTGCATTTTCTATCCAATCTCCATGAATACGTAATCATATCATGCAATCCACATATCATTATGCTCGTCTCAACCTCACGATCATGTCTATGTACTTTAATTTCATTTAAATTAAACATACAACAAGAAATCAGGAAGAGACCTCAAGAACCCTAATTTTTGCATGAAGGCTAGGATTTTTGATACACGATTCAAACAATGCAATTAATTGAGGGAAAACATTCCATGCATGATTATGAACATATGGCCAAATTATTGTGCGAGGAAATATGCATAGATTGAGAGATGACCAAGTATGTGCTTACCTCTAAGCCGTGACAGCAAGTGCAAAGTGATTTTTGATTTGGAGGTGTTACAGATGAGTGGTGATGATCTGAACAGCTTCCCTACACCCTATGGATTGTGTTTGGATGGTTGGACTTGATTGAAATTGGCTGGATCATTTTGTGGTACCTCAGCTGCACTTTGATTAAAAATTTGAGCAACTAGCTGGTGATTTTGTGAAATTGATGTTTCAGAAGTAATCTAAGTGTTTGATCAGCTCATATGTGATGTATGTGAGGTGTGTGAGTGATTGGTTTGATTGGAATTGCTCTCAAACTCAAAACCCGATAGCTACCTTGCTAAGAAAGGCATTTTTGCCAAGAGAAAGAGATTTTGAGGAAAGCATCTGTTAAATGGCTTTGGTGTACTCAAACTGACCACAATTGAGCTCTATTTATAGTAGAGCAAGTTTGTTTTGCAAGGAATAGTGCATGGCAGCTGGTAAGTAGGTTTGGCCAATGTTGGCAAATGAAAATCCAAGTCTCCTCTAGCCATTGACTAGAGGTTAGGGCACAGAGCTTTGGTCCCCTTGGTCTTGGATAAGTCTTGACTGATTTCAGATGAGAATGGCTCAGTCCATGCCACCTTGATGGTTCCATTGAATGCCTCATTCCAAATTTGAAGTCTTGTCCCTATTTTGGTCATTCTAGGTTCAACATGTTATTTCTTGTTCCATGGACTTTGGAGGCTTGGCTCAGTGATTGTCCCCTTTAGATTCAATCCTCTGAGGTGTCCAAGTGGATAGGAGCAATTGAATTTGGCTGATTTTGGCAAATCGACCAAAGTTGCAAATTCTGCCTTGCCTTGACAGATTTCAGCAAGGCAACTTGGCAAGGTTGTATCTCAGGGTGTAGGTTGAATTTGGCAATGTTCTTGGCCATTTTGGAAAGCTCTTACATGATACAATAACTGTTTGAACAAGTTTGGTTTTGATCTCTTTTGATTCCAAGTGAAAAATCCCCCTACATTTGGCAAAAAGTGAGGCAGAATCTGACTTAGTGAAAATTTCACTAAGTGTTGGAAAAAGTGACATTTTCACTTTTCAGCCACTTTGATCACTCCATAACTCAAAATCCTTAATGAATTGGAATGACTTGTAGTTGAAGTTTTTGTAGGTGATAATGAGGGCTACAAATCCATATTTGGATGAGAAAAAATGGCCTTGTGGTTTAGGAGTTATGGTCCTTCAAAGTTGGTACCTTTGCCACTTTATTTTTAACTTAGAAAAATTTCTAAGTTTTATGGTTACCCCTTTTACAAGTTATCTCACTTTTCTTGATTTTTCTTGATGAATGATGATTCAAATCATACATTAACATCATTTTAGGGTTAAAAATCCATTTTGGTGAAAAATCTCAAAAAGTCAAAGTTGACTTTTGTGCACAGTTGACTTTTTATCAGATGAATTCCAAACTGTGCAATTCTTCAGGAAATCATGTCCTTGACCTAAATCAAACTTGATGGACATGTTCCATGGGTGTCATAGGGTATATTCAATCATGTATTAGGGTTTGGGAGCATGTCCTGGTCAAAAGTCAAAGTTACAGTTGACTTTTCCCTTAAAACCCTAATTGTGGTGCAGATGAAATTGAGACTTGTTGCTCAAACTTCTTGGATCAATCCATTGTTCCAAATGGATCAATATGGTATATTAGAGACCCTCAAATCATCTCTTGAGGTCTTGGCTCATGGTTTGTCCCAAAAGTCAACTTAGGGGTGAATTAGGTCAAGAAACCCTAATTCCTGATTTTTGATGAATGCATCCCCTGAGGCAAAATTGACTTGATGCATGGGTTCATGAGGTTCCATGAAGTATATTAGGTTATGTTTTGGATCATTGCCTTGTGCCCAGATGAAAATTTCCATCTGGAGGCCCTGGTCGACCAAAACCCTAATTTGGTGACATTGTCGATCTTGAGACTTGATCCACCTAGAAGGGAGCAGCCTTGTGCTTAATCCTTGAAGTGGGAGTCCTTTTTGATCCATTGTGGATGTTTAAGAGATTAGACAAGTTGAAGATCATGTCATTTCTTGATTGATCTTTTGTCTAAGCACCCAGAGAGGGCTTGAAACCCTAATTTTGATTGTAGTGGATGCTCACCCATCTTTGGGGAGACTAATGAAGCATAAAGGTACATCCATACTGTGATGATGATTTTCACAATGATGGGAAATCTAAGTGGTCAAAATTTGGGGTATTACAGATGCCCATATTTAATCTTCTTGGACCCGAAGGTGTGAATGACGAAGGGATTCGGGCATTCGGGGTGCAAGAGGATTAAATATCGGAATACCCAAAATTTTGATGGTGGTTATGAATGGTAGCTTACGCATTCATCTTCTTTAGCTAAGCAATGATTCTTAGAAAAGGTAAACTTCCCCTCAATCCTGGTTTCCTACCTAGAACTGGTCTCAGTCTCTTTTGAAATAAACTTCCCCTCGATCCTGGTTTCCTACCAAGGAACTGGTCTTAGTTTCTTTTGAACTTCCCCTCGTTCCTGGTTTCCTACCAAGGAACTGGTCTTAGTTTCTTTTGTCAATAAACTTTATTGACAAGGGACGCTATGTGTAGCGGTTTTCCTTCAAACTTCTCGCCGAATTTTCCTGGGGAGATGCCATTTGAGTAGAATATGTTTTATTGTCAGACTTGCTGGGGACCCCAGTCGTCTGAGTTGTAGAGTTGTACAAACTTCTCCGTTGGAGACGCCATTTGTTTCTACTGGGGAAAGCGAGTCTCTTGAGAGACTGTTTTCATTTGGGATCTTTCATCATACTTTTCTCAGGATCTTCCCGGAGAAACGCCATATGATGGGGTCCAATTTTAAGGTGCCAATGACCTTCTCATCAGTGGTTTTTCGGAGCAAAACTGGCGTGCTGCCGAATCTCTGATCACGAGGCTTTCTCTGTGGATTTTCCTTAATCCGGGAAAGCAAGGATATCATCTTTAATGGTGAAGAGTGACATCTGTTGAAGGTTCTCTGATCTTTCAGAGGTTCAAATTATCAAAGTGGCCACGTGTCGACTCTGATCTAAAGATACACTGGTGGCGAGATTGTGCAGACGCAACACTTCCTGACGAGGAAAGAACTGACAAACTCGAATGAGACGGCGGTTATCACGGCAGGATAAGACCGACTCAAGTGATAGTGATGCAATATGAAATGTAAATGCAAATAAAAAATGCATGAAGTAGGTATGTATATGCTGACAAAACAGACGCGACATACAGACTAATGGATGAACACAATTGGATACTCGGCCATCGCGGGGCGAAGAAGTACCGTTGGTTCAAAATAGCAATTCCACCTTGCTTAGGAGAGATAGTCCCGTTGGGAGCTATGTTGATCGGGCTTAGGAGATGAGAACTCGACCGAGGCGTGTTAGACGAAACAAGGTCTCTGACACAGTTGATCCCTTCATTCAGGCATACTGGCTTAGAAGGAGTACTTTGATTCTGCACTTTGAAGTCCGCTTACTTCGGGAGAAGCGATCGATGTTCTTCTGATGTTCAACAGCCAAAAGAAATGCCATCTTTAATTTAAAAGCAGAAAAAGTTTAACAAGTAAATTCATTTTTGTTTTATTTCAAGAATCACTGATTAAGTTTAAACAACGTCGTTCTGTAAAGCTAAAACAAGTAAAGAATTACAAACAAAAGCACAAGGGCTCAAATTTTATTGATAAGATGGAGATCAGCCAAACGCGTGATTCCAAAGAGTATATACAAAGTTAGAAAATGGTAATTTACAGGGAAAAGGGCTACGTTGAAACATAACGACCACTATCCTTCTACCAACTTTGAATTCGGGACATCCTGAGCTTCTGTCGAAGATGACCTTGACTGGAGTTTTCCTGACGGATGATGATGCAACTGCTGCTGAGGGACTTGCCTCTGTTGAACATAGTTACTTGCCATTATCCCTAATTTTTGCCTGGATTGTACTATGAGATTTCCAATCCACCGGGATGATTCTTTTCATGTCTCTAACTTTTGCCTGGACCGCCCTTTCGGGTTTTCAATCCACCGATACGTTTTTTTTTAGTTTTAGGCGAAGTATTTCTTGACTACATCAACATTCGTGAGGTAGGCAAATTCCTCTCCGTCCATGGTTGCAAGTCTCAAGGCGCCGCCTGAGAAATCTTTCGTGACCACATAGGGACCATCATAATTTAGGGTCCATTTGCCCCGAGAATCAGTGAGAAATGATTGTATCTTCTTGAGCACAAGGTCTCCTTTCCTGAAGACACGAGGTCGGACCTTTTTGTCGAACGCCCTCTTCATTCTCTGTTGATACAACTGGCCGTGGCATAGTGCCGTGATTCGCTTCTCTTCGATCAGGTTTAGGTCATCGTGTCGACTTTGACACCATTCAGCTTCGGTGAGCTTCGCTTCCATCAATACCCGGATTGATGGGATCTCTACTTCTATGGGGAGCACTGCCTCCATGCCATATACTAAAGAGAAAGGGGTTGCCCCTGTTGAAGTACGAACAGATGTGCGATAACCATGAAGAGCAAAGGGTAGCATTTCGTGCCAATCTTTATAGGTTACAACCATCTTTTGAACAATCTTCTTGATGTTCTTGTTAGCCGCTTCTACCGCTCCGTTCATCTTGGGTCGGTAGGGAGATGAGTTATGGTGTTCGATCTTGAAATCTGCACACAACTCTTTCATCATCTTATTGTTCAAGTTAGATCCATTATCAGTAATGATCTCGCTTGGAACACCATAACGGCAGATGATATTGTTTTTGATAAATCGGACCACCACTTGCCGGGTTACATTGGCGAATGATGCTGCTTCGACCCACTTGGTGAAATAGTCAATGGCTACCAGGATGAACCGATGTCCGTTTGAAGCCTTGGGCTCAATCATGCCAATCATGTCGATTCCCCATATGGAAAAAGGCCATGGGGAAGAAAGAACTTTGAGATGCGATGGCGGTACATGAATTTTGTCGGAGTATATCTGACACTTGTGACACCTCCTCATGTACTTGTAGCAGTCGGATTCCATGGTCAACCAGTAGTACCCGGCCCTGAGAATTTTTCTCGCCATCGTGTGTCCGTTGGCATGAGTGCCAAAGGATCCTTCATGAATTTCTTTCATGAGCATGTCTGCTTCTGGTCTGTCGACGCATCGGAGCAAGACCATGTCGAAGTTTCTCTTATAGAGTGTATCACCGCTCAGGAAGAAGTTTCCAGCCAATCTTCCGAGGGTCTTTCTATCTTTTCTGAGGGCCCCAGATGGGTACTCTTGTTTCTAAAGGAAGCATTTGATATCGTGATACCAAGGTTTGTTGTCTATGACTGCTTCAATCGCGAAGATGTAAGCGGGCCTTTCAAGGCGCATGATGTCAATCTTAGGTATGTCATTCCATTGACCTACACTAATCATGGAAGAGATAGTGGCTAATGCATCAGCCATGTGATTCTCATCACGAGGGATGTGATGAAAGTCGACTCTGTTGAAGAAAGGTAGCAACCTCTTGCGTAGTCTTTGTAAGGAATCAATCCTGATTGGTATGTGTTCCAATCTCCTTTTATCTGGTTAATAACCAGGGCTGAATCGCCGTATACGTCCAAGTTTTTTATCCTTAAATCAATCGCTTCTTCGAGACCCATGATACATGCTTCGTATTCGGCCTCGTTGTTCGTACATTTGAACGTAAGTCGAGCAGTGAAAGGAATGTGGGAACCCTGAGGGGTAACAATGATTGCCCCAATTCCGTTTCCATAATGATTGCTGCTCCGTCAAAGATAAGTCCCCACTGGGAACCTGGTTCTGGCCCTTCACTGGGTATCGGTTCATCGCAATCTTTCATTTTTAGATACATGACATCTTCGTCTGGGAAGTCAAACCCGATTGATTCTTGATCGTCAATCGGTTGATGAGCCAAATGATCGGCTAAAATACTTCCTTTAATGACTTTCTAAGCATGGTATTCTATGTCATATTCTGATAGTAACATCTGCCAACGGGCAATCCTTCCCGTGAAAGCAGGTTTTTCGAAAACGTACTTGATTGGATCCATTTCAGAGACCAACCAAGTAGTATGACGAATCATGTACTGGCGAAGACGTTTGGCTGCCCAAGCACAACAAGTTTTCTCAAGCATCGTGTACCGAGTCTCGCAGTCGGTGAATTTCTTGCTTAGATAGTAAATGGCAGACTCTTTCCTTTTAGTTTCGTCTTGTTGGCCAAGTACACATCCCATTGAGTCCTCTAGGACTGTGAGGTAAATGATCAGTGGTCTTCCTTCCACTGGAGGTGATAGAATCGGCGGATTCAACAGATATTCCTTGATACTGTCGAAGGCGGTTTGGCAATCTTCTGACCAAACGCAATCCTGGTTCTTTTTGAGTAATTTAAAAATCGGCGCACACGTCGCGGTCATAAGGAATATGAATCTGGAGATGTAGTTCAAACGTCCCAGGAATCCTCTGACTTGTTTTTCAGTTTTTGGAGAAGGCATTTCTTGAATGGCCTTGACCTTGTCAGGATCAACTTCGATTCCTTTCTGGCTGACGATGAACCCTAGTAATTTCCCCGAACGGACACCGAAGGTGCACTTGTTGGGATTCAAGCAGAGCTTGAATTTTCTTAGACGTTAGAACAATTTTGCCAGATGTTCAACGTGCTCATCCTCTGTTCTTGATTTTGCAATCAAATCATCGACATATACCTCGATTTCTTTGTGTATCATGTCATGAAACAGAGTAGTCATGGCCCTTTGATAGGTTGCCCCGACATTCTTCAAACCGAACGACATTACCTTGTAACAAAAGGTACCCCATGGGGTAATGAACGAAGTTTTCTCCATGTCTTTCGGCGCCATTTTGATCTGGTTATAGCCCGAGAATCCATCCATGAAAGAGAATACTTTGAACTTTGCTGTGCTGTCAACCAGCATGTCAATGTGTGGTAAAGGAAAGTCGTCCTTTGGACTTGCCTTGTTCAGATCTCTGTAATCAACACACATTCTGACCCTTCCGTCCTTTTTGGGAACGGGTACGATGTTGGCTAACCATTGAGGATATTCAGACGTAGCGAGGAAACCTGCGTCCATCTGTTTCTGTACCTCCTCTTTGATTTTGATGGCCATGTCCGGGTGAGTGCGTCTCAACCTTTGCTTTACTGGCGGACATTCCAATCTTAGCGGTAAGTGATGTTCCACGATGCTGGTATCCAACCTTGGCATATCCTGATAGGACCAAGCGAATACATCGGGAAATTCTTTGAGAAGCTTTATCAGATCTTTCTCTGGCAGTAGGACTGAGCAGTGCTCCGATCCTAATTTCTTTTCTCTCTTTTTCTGAACCCAAGTTTACCGTTTCCAACGGCTCTTTGTGAGGTTCAATGGACCTTTCCTCTTGTCTGAGTAGTCGGGAGATCTCTTCTGGAATTTCGTTGTCAACTTCTTCTTCAACCCCGAATAACGGGAACTCAAAGTTGGGAGAAGGCATCGGGTCGTATGTTTCAACGGGGTATAAAACAAGCAATCTTCATGACGTGATGATTCGTGTTTAGAAGAGATAGAGAAAATGCAAGTGTGTGCAGTGTTTTTGTTTTACTGCTTGTTTTTATTTTTAAATTGTTTTTTAGGATTACCATTTTCCGAAAAAGCAAAAAGAGAAAAAAACAATTAATGCGGAAATTACAGAACGACGTTATTTTATTAATGAACAAGTCGACTCTTGAAACTACAACCCTATAAAACAAAACTCACTCGCTCCGGGCAAAGCGAAGAGGGAAATTTACAGAAAGCGAGCCCTATCAAAACATCCGTTTCACCTGGGCAGGGTGAAAGGTTTAAAGATGGCAATTACTTTGACTGACGAACGACCTTCGGAACCTCGAAGACAACCCATTGGCGGCGAACTCCTCGGTGAATCACAAAGTCTGGCACCTTCCTTGATTTGTCTTCAGAAATGACGCTGATTTCTGGTGGAGCAGGATCATTGGAATCTGTCTCCCAGGCAAAATTGTCGTAGGAGAATTCCTCAGTTGTATTTTGCATAGCATTTGTGCTCTCAGCTGTATCTCCCCATCCAGTTGGCTGGATGTCTTCGAGCCTGATATGAGAGCTTTCGGGAGCGGTGTACTTGACCATATAGTCGAATTTTCCACTCGGTTGTCCCAAGGCGTCCCACACTTCTATGGAACTGGAGGAGTCATTTCTCTCGATGACGTTAACCTCAGGAAAAGCATAGTTGATGAATTCAAGTCCTGCAAACGTTGTAAATTCATCTTCATGTTGAGTAGTTTTTGAATGACCTGAGTGTTGATCCCATGACATGGTGGGGACACAGGTATTCTGTTAAAAAATGGTCAGCTGAGTTTCATTGTTCGGCTGACTTTCTTGCCCCAAGTCTCCTGGGTAAGGCTGCCACATTGGCAGGCCATCCATCAGGCCATAGTAATTGTGATCAAAGTTGTCTTTCATCAGAGTGTCTTCCTCTAATGAATTTGGCAGAGCACGGCATCCTTCCGGATCACAATCTCCGTAGATCATTTCGACATCTGATCTTGGTATAAATCTCGGACTTTCTGTAGGAAAGCAAAAAGGCATAGGCACCTCTTCCTGAGACATATAACCGTCCTTGTTAAGATAGGACTTCCATTCTTCATCTGTGTCAGAGGGATCTTCCTCATTGATAGCATGAACTGTCTGAGACACTGGGTGAAGAAAACCTCCACTGTGGAAGAAGTTTTGAAGGGGATGAAGACTTTCATCGTTGGCGGCTGTCTGGGTACAGGTCGCAGAAAAACCAAGACCCTTCTTTGTTTTATTGTCAATAGGAATGACAAGCTGTCCCCATCCTGTCGTATCGGTACTCTCGACCGCTTTGATAGCATCTTTGTATGAGGAAATCGAAGTTCCTTCTTTGAACTGATTGTCCTTGCTCACCGATAGTGCTTGGAACTGAGTTCCAATAACCCCCTCGGGTTCCACACAAGTAGATGATGATAAGTTGCTCACAAGCAAGGCTTGTTCCCCACAAACCGTGACAAGTTGGCCGTTCTTGATGAACTTTAGCTTTTGGTGGAGGGTTGAAGTAACCGCTCCAGCCTAATGTATCCAAGGTCTTCCTAATAAACAACTGTATGTTGCCCGGATGTCCATGACCTGGAAAGTGATTTGGAAAGTGTGAGGACCAATAGTTATGGGAAGATCAACTTCGCCGATAACTGCTTTTCTGGATCCGTCGAATGCTTTGACGACGACCTCGCTGACTCTCATCGGAGGGCCCTTGAATGATAATTGCATCAAGGTGGACTTCAGCATAACATTCAGGGCTGACCCTGTGTCTACCGGTACGTTGGCTAAAGCATCGCCCTGGAAGTTAACTGTGATATTGAGCGCCATGTTATGACGGCGACCCTCTTCAGGTAATTCCTCATCACTAAATCCCAAATTATTGCAGGAAGTGATGTTAGAGACAATGCTATCGAATTGTCTGATTGTTACATCCTGTTCCACAAAGGCTTGCTCCAAGACTTTCTGTAGAGCCTCTCTGTGTGCTTCTGAACTGAGTAACAGTGATAATACTGAGATCTTTGAAGGAGTCTGTAACAATTGATCAACAATGTTATATTCACTCCTTTGGATGAGCTTTAGCATCTCATCTTTGTCTTTTGAAAAGTCGGGATTACTAGATTGACCGACTGGCGGATCAGGAATTTCTGCCTGAAGTTCCTTTTCTTTGTTGGATTCTCCAACCCCTCGGTTGAAGATTCGACCGCTCCGTGTTACACGACTGATGTCTGCAATATTCACGACGGAGGGTAATGGAATTTCCTTTCCATTCTTGATTATTATTGCACCGTATTTGTAAGGGATTGCCTTAGCTGATTCATACGGCAGTGGCCCCGGTAGATAGATGACTATGGGAACCTTCTGATTTTTCTGACCATCATAAGTAACCTTGATCCGTTCCCGGTTGGGAACTCTAGATTCGTCAAGTAGAGGGATGATGGCAAAAACATCCCTGGTCCTGTGATGACCAGAGATCGTGACAACATCCTCAACTTGCTCGGCAAGGTAGTTCGGTGACCAAATGATGGGTCCTGAATGTAATACCCCAAATTTTGACCACTTAGATTTCCCATCATTGTGAAAATCATCATCACAATATGGATGTACCTTTATGCTTCATTAGTCTCCCCAAAGATGGGTGAGCATCCACTACAATCAAAATTAGGGTTTCAAGCCCTCTCTGAGTGCTTAGACAAAGGATCAATCAAGAAATGACATGATCTTCAACTTGTCTAATCTCTTAAACATCCACAATGGATCAAAAAGGACTCCCACTTCAAGGATTAAGCACAAGGCTGCTCCCTTCTAGGTGGATCAAGTCTCAAGATCGACAGTGTCACCAAATTAGGGTTTTGGTCGACCAGGGCCTCCAGATGGAAATTTTCATCTGGGCACAAGGCAATGATCCAAAACATAACCTAATATACTTCATGGAACCTCATGAACCCATGCATCAAGTCAATTTTGCCTCAGGGGATGCATTCATCAAAAATCAGGAATTAGGGTTTCTTGACCTAATTCACCCCTAAGTTGACTTTTGGGACAAACCATGAGCCAAGACCTCAAGAGATGATTTGAGGGTCTCTAATATACCATATTGATCCATTTGGAACAATGGATTGATCCAAGAAGTTTGAGCAACAAGTCTCAATTTCATCTGCACCACAATTAGGGTTTTAAGGGAAAAGTCAACTGTAACTTTGACTTTTGACCAGGACATGCTCCCAAACCCTAATACATGATTGAATATACCCTATGACACCCATGGAACATGTCCATCAAGTTTGATTTAGGTCAAGGACATGATTTCCTGAAGAATTGCACAGTTTGGAATTCATCTGATAAAAAGTCAACTGTGCACAAAAGTCAACTTTGACTTTTTGAGATTTTTCACCAAAATGGATTTTTAACCCTAAAATGATGTTAATGTATGATTTGAATCATCATTCATCAAGAAAAATCAAGAAAAGTGAGATAACTTGTAAAAGGGGTAACCATAAAACTTAGAAATTTTTCTAAGTTAAAAATAAAGTGGCAAAGGTACCAACTTTGAAGGACCATAACTCCTAAACCACAAGGCCATTTTTTCTCATCCAAATATGGATTTGTAGCCCTCATTATCACCTACAAAAACTTCAACTACAAGTCATTCCAATTCATTAAGGATTTTGAGTTATGGAGTGATCAAAGTGGCTGAAAAGTGAAAATGTCACTTTTTCCAACACTTAGTGAAATTTTCACTAAGTCAGATTCTGCCTCACTTTTTGCCAAATGTAGGGGGATTTTTCACTTGGAATCAAAAGAGATCAAAACCAAACTTGTTCAAACAGTTATTGTATCATGTAAGAGCTTTCCAAAATGGCCAAGAACATTGCCAAATTCAACCTACACCCTGAGATACAACCTTGCCAAGTTGCCTTGCTGAAATCTGTCAAGGCAAGGCAGAATTTGCAACTTTGGTCGATTTGCCAAAATCAGCCAAATTCAATTGCTCCTATCCACTTGGACACCTCAGAGGATTGAATCTAAAGGGGACAATCACTGAGCCAAGCCTCCAAAGTCCATGGAACAAGAAATAACATGTTGAACCTAGAATGACCAAAATAGGGACAAGACTTCAAATTTGGAATGAGGCATTCAATGGAACCATCAAGGTGGCATGGACTGAGCCATTCTCATCTGAAATCAGTCAAGACTTATCCAAGACCAAGGGGACCAAAGCTCTGTGCCCTAACCTCTAGTCAATGGCTAGAGGAGACTTGGATTTTCATTTGCCAACATTGGCCAAACCTACTTACCAGCTGCCATGCACTATTCCTTGCAAAACAAACTTGCTCTACTATAAATAGAGCTCAATTGTGGTCAGTTTGAGTACACCAAAGCCATTTAACAGATGCTTTCCTCAAAATCTCTTTCTCTTGGCAAAAATGCCTTTCTTAGCAAGGTAGCTATCGGGTTTTGAGTTTGAGAGCAATTCCAATCAAACCAATCACTCACACACCTCACATACATCACATATGAGCTGATCAAACACTTAGATTACTTCTGAAACATCAATTTCACAAAATCACCAGCTAGTTGCTCAAATTTTTAATCAAAGTGCAGCTGAGGTACCACAAAATGATCCAGCCAATTTCAATCAAGTCCAACCATCCAAACACAATCCATAGGGTGTAGGGAAGCTGTTCAGATCATCACCACTCATCTGTAACACCTCCAAATCAAAAATCACTTTGCACTTGCTGTCACGGCTTAGAGGTAAGCACATACTTAGTCATCTCTCAATCTATGCATATTTCCTCGCACAATAATTTGGCCATATGTTCATAATCATGCATGGAATGTTTTCCCTCAATTAATTGCATTGTTTGAATCGTGTATCAAAAATCCTAGCCTTCATGCAGAAATTAGGGTTCTTGAGGTCTCTTCGTGATTTCTTGTTGTATGTTTAATTTAAATGAAATTAAAGTACATAGACATGATCGTGAGGTTGAGACGAGCATAATGATATGTGGATTGCATGATATGATTACGTATTCATGGAGATTGGATAGAAAATGCAAATCTGAGAAACCAAGAACACGCGCGTGTTCTTCAGCTGTTCTTGGCGCCATTTTTCATAAATTCAAATATTTGAATTTTGTGATTTTGTTTAATTGATTCAAAAATTAATTTCTCTCTGAGTTTTAATGATTTTGAGTTGATTCTTTTTTTACTAATTCACAAAAATGTTAAAATATTTTATTTTATCAAAAAATCCCAAAAATATTATTTATTTCATATAATTGATATTTTTGTAAAGAATTAATATTTTGATTGTTTTTGGCATTTTAAATATTTTTTCTACATTGATTTTGCAACTTTTAATGCTTTCTAATTATTTTGTAGGTAAATACTTAATTTTTGAAGCATTAATCCAAAATCACAATTTGTTTTTCACATGTTAAACAATTTTGATCATTTTAATTGAATTTTTATTCAATTAAATACATTTTTGAAAACAAATTAGGGTTTTTGGATTAATTCAACCCTCATAAATCATTTTCAAAACTTTTTGGGCCTCTTGAGAGAGTGTAAGACCCATCCCCCCTTGTACAAAAACTTTTTGGGCCTCACTTATTGTATAAGTCCCTCTGTACAAGTAAACGGCGCGATCGTCGCCCGTTTAAAAATAAAAATCATCTGGGCCTCTCCTTGAGCTATAAGACCCATTCAAAACACTTTGGGCCTCTATTAGAGTGTAAGACCCAATCCCCCTTTTAACCAAAACATTTTGGGCCTCACTTATTGTATAAGTCCCTCTGCGTTAAAAGAAAACCTCGGCGCGATCGCCATTTTTAAACGAAAAATCATTTGGGCCTACCCTCGTGTTATAAGCCCCACTCTTTTTTCTTTAAACCTTTTTGGGCCTCTTGAGAGAGTGTAAGACCCATCCCTTTGTACAGAAAACCTTTTTGGGCCCCAGTCACTTGTATAAGTCCCGCTGTACACAGTCAAACAGTGCGCTCACTGATAAAACCCTGGGCCTCTCCTTGAGCTGTAAGCCCCAAATCTTTCTTTTTCAAAGCACTTTCTCCTTTGATTTTGAATATACTGTTGTTTTCAATCTTTCTTTGTTGAACAACTAACCAAACAGCATGGAAGCACTCCAACCGAGTAAGTGGTTATCGCTTTTATTTACTGCTTTCATATTATAAACTGTATTGTGGGGCTGCTCACTGTAAGTCTCCTTTCATAAACTCATATCTACTGTGTAATAATAGTATAGATATTTCGAGTTTCCCCGGCTACTACGTCTAGAACTAGGTGACGCCGTTTCATTTATTCGTAGAAATAGACGCCTAGATCCCCAATAGGAGCACCAGATACAGTCTTCTCTTCGGCTGTCCTCCTTAGGAATCGTCAAGAAGCTCTACTCCCCAAGATGAATGTATTCTCCGTGAATGGCATCTTTGAGTTTCTTCCAAATTCTCGAACTTTCCTGACTTGATCTATTCCTTGTGGATAGCTTGCCTTGAATGTCTCGGGGTTTGGGTACCCACTACGGTCATAATCTTGGACCTTAACTAAGGAACCCTCTTCATAAGCTAAAAGTCGCTGGATAGTAAACCTCGCACGTTTACCAGTGGTTTTTATCTTTAAAAGAGTTATCTCTCCTAATGGAAAGGAGATGATAGACCCACGGGCTTCTTAAAAGCATCGGCCTCCTCTTGGGCATTATTCAAGGACCCTACGGCTTCTTAGAAGTATTCACAGCCTCCTCTTAGGCTTCGTATAATGATCTCTTCCTCCGGGAATGATAGCCTCTTCTTGGGCTTCGTACAAGGACCCGTCGGCTTCTTAAAAATTTCCAGCCTCCACTTGGGCTTCGTACAAATTGTCCCGACGACCTCCTAGAGGTATAGGAATAGAACCTAGTCATCCTCATAGAACAGTCCTTTCATAGAGTCTACTACTGTTTCTCAAAGCATAGTACAAAAGATAAAACTCTAGACACGGACAGTCTAACTTCCTTGAGTCTCAAAAGACATTCTCAAGTGACCCCTTCGTTAAATAGGAAGGAAACCCGCAGACTCGGACAGTCTCAACACCCTTTGGATTTCCAGTTTCCTCAAAGAAAAGGAGACCACCCCGATCCTCAGATCTAACCCATGAGTACAGTGCTGCTCATATAAGAACTGATTTTCTCTTTCAAAATCAGTATACTGGACCTGTCACTTAACTGACATAGCCTCCTCTTGGGCTTTATACAATGACTCTCCCTAGCAGAGTCAAACAACGTTTAGCCTCTTTCTCGGGCTTTGTACGAGACACATAAGAGACTCCCTCGTTGAGTCAATCACCCCTTTCGCCTCCATCTCGGGCTTTATACGAGATACAAAGACTCTCTTGTTGAGTCAAAAACTTTTAGCCTCTCTCTCGGGCTTTGTACGAGACACAAAATAGCCTCCTCTTAGGCTTTGTATAATGATTTTCCTAGCGGAAATTAGCCTCCTCTTAGGCTTTGTATAAGAAAACCACTGGTTGATCCAATTAACCTTTTAGCATCAAAGTTGTGCCTCGTTCACAGTACACAAACATCAACAACTCCTTTCCCTTCATCTAATCGCTGTAAGCGGCAAGCCTCTGGATCATCTATATCCACGCCACTGTCCCTCTTTCAGCATGAGAAATTCCTAAGGAAAGATGGCATTGCTCTACACTGAGTTAAAGTCTTCTCCTTCAGGTTAAAACCCTTTCTTCGGAAATTATGGCATTGCTCGGATCCGCGTATCCCAGTTAAAGTAATTCTCCTTCTCCCCTCTTTAGAGATGACAAATTCTCTCTAAAGTCGAGGTCTTTCAGCTTCACGTCTTGAGCTTTGAACAAGACACAAATAGACCTTTCAGCTTCACATCTTTGGCTTTGAACAAGATACAAATCACCTTTCGCTTCACGTCTTGGGCTTTGAACAAGACACCAAAAACCAATTTCCTCCCATAGAATAGGAGGAACTACGAACGCTCTGATTTCCCTATTTTGGTAAACGGGAATACGTAGGCATAAGATTGAAAGAAAGATCTTAGCGAGCGCACTAAACAAAAAAACCAAATCCCATATCTCCATCAATCAAAAGCAGTATTTCAAAAGCATCAGTCCTAACATCCTAATCCTTGTTCCCCGCCAGAAACCTTCTGCCCAGGTAAAAAAAGAAAGAAAACAGTATTGGCAAAAATACAAATAACCAGTACAAAGGCCCCCCACATTGATAGCATCCGTAACCTAACAGACCGCTGTTTAAACTCCGTATGCAAGCAGGGTTAATTGGAGACATCTATTTCCCTTCCTTATTCAGCTCACAATAGGATAAAAAATAAATTGACCTGTAGTCAAAGCTCAAACCGCAGAGAGCGACCAGCGCTTAAGAACCGCGTCCAAAATCGCTCGCTACAGAAAAGTGGCGCCCACCGTGGGGCTTACGTCTTGCAGCTTCTATCCTTTTTCCTCCTTTTCACCTCTTTGGTTAATACCACAGATTGGGGCTTCCGCCGGGGAACCCATTTCTGTCAGGAACTTAGGAATCATAGCTTTATAAGTCTAGGATGATTAGGACAAATATATATACTGCTTTTCCTAATTGCTATACGTGTTTATTTTTCTGCTACTGGGAATGCGTGTGATGCCGCATGTGGTGAGAATGAGTATACACTTAAGATAAGTGATGGCGACGGGGTCGACTATCAACCTCAGTGGAGGCTGACCAACGCAACCCATTCACTCTTCTAGCCAATGGGCCGGTTGTTAAGTCTGAGAAGCTGAGGAGCCAAACCCTTTCGTAGTGCGGAAACTATCGGAAATAGTTGTTACGCGATACTACCCTCATTTGAGGCTGGTGATCTATTCTCGGTGAATGGCACTTACTCTAAGATTGCTCTATAACTCGCTAGCGATCCGCTTGTTGTTTTGCTTTCCTGGGAGGAGCTGATGATAATGAGTACAGGTACAAAAATCACCCTAGTATAAACCTTTGGGGATGGGTAGAGCCTTGACTTCATGACAACGACCCTCTGACCCCATGTTTTTTCTATGTTTTTGTGTGCTGCATTCATGCATTCGTTTAATAAAACATTAAAACATTCAAAAAACTTTCTCTTCTAGTCTCTCTGTTTTTCAAATTAAACTAAGACTGTGATTGCAAATATCAGAGAAGAGGATTACGCTAATGGATTTCAGTAGAAGGAGAACTCACCAGTATACCTTCAAGGTTCCAAAACTAGGGGATTTAAGAAGGTTAGCAAGGATGATCGTTAACCCAGAGGCTTTCAGAGCCAAGCACGGTGGTTTGCTACCACTGTTAAGAGTCCATGTGATTAAGGGGATCATGGACGCGTTCATTCAATTCTACGATCCGATTTATCACTGTTTCACATTCCCGGATTACCAGCTATCACCAACGCTGGAGGAGTATTCTCATCTGACTGATTTACATATCACTGATCGAGCTCCATTTTCTGGACTGGAAGAAATTCCAAAGAATCATACTATTGCAATAGCAATTCATTTGGACGAGTCTGAGGTCAAGACTCACATGACCACTAAGGGTGGCATCCAAGGTTTGCCAGCCCAGTTCTTGACAAAGAAAGCTCTGTACTTTGCTAGTATAGGGAATGGGACTGCTTTTGAAAGCATCTTTGTCTTGCTCACCTACGGGTTATTTTTGTTTCCCAACATTAATAACTTCGTCGATATCAACGCTATTAAGGTTTTTCTCATTGGAAACCCTGTACCGACTTTGCTTACAGATGCGTATCATTCTGTACACTTGGGAAATTTGTACACGGAGGAGAGATCACATGCTGTGTACCTTTGCTTTACAAATGGTTTATCTCTCACTTGCCCAAGTCTGCTGCTTTTTGGGATTGCAAGAGTGTCTTACGTTGGTCGCAGAAGATCATGTCTCTTACCAACTCTGATATAGATTGGTGTAATAGGATTTATGAGGGAATTAGAATCATTGACCGTTGTGGAAACTTCCCCAGCGTACCCCTCATAGGAACTAAAGAAGGAATCAACTATCATCCGATATTGGTTCTTCGTCAATTTGGATACCCGATGAGACACATCCCACTGGGTGTTAATCTGGAAGGTCTTTTCTTCAAAGAAGGAGAAAGTGACAGAGCACTAAAGATGGAAATAGTGCAAGCTTGGAAACATGTTCATAAGAAAGGACGAGAGTCTCTGGGAAAATCAGACTGTGTCTCGGTGGAGCCTTATCTCCACTGGGTACAAGCCAGAGCTCTCAAGCTAAAGATGCCTTATCCTCGTTACAGAATTCTTCCGCCGAGAGAATCTGTCATGTACTTCATGACGGAAACTGAAAAGCTTCAGGTTACTCTCAACAAAGTTCAAAAGGAAAGAAGATCTTGGAAGAACAAGTACCGCACCCTCGACATAGAGTGCATCCAAATACAGCAACTACTAAAAGAGAAAGATGCTCTGATTAAAATTTTGGAGCAGCATGCTATAGAGAATCAAGATGACCAAAGGAATTTGCTCGCTCCTTTCGCCTGGCAAAGGAATGACAACCCAACAACGGCCCAAGCGCCCCGGTCAAAGAAAAGGAAGATATCAGAATCAGCACCCGGTTTCTCCTCAGAGAGGACTCGGGACCCTTTAGCTTAGGTTTCTGTTTCTGCACTTTGTAATCTACTGTATTTCCATTTCTGTAATCCTTTGGAATTCAATAAAAAGGGGTTTCCCCACCGTTTGATATTTGCAATCTAATTGTCGAAGTTTATTTTGATTAAACAAAAAAACCAACAATTAATATAATCATTGCATTCATCATTCTCACATCGCGTATTCTCCTTCCCTACGAATCTCACGTTTGTGTCTCGATTCTAGAGTCAAACTGTCTCATTCGTATAATACTCGGGCCAATCGTCAGAAAAATATGGATGATCTTAAGGAATAAAACAGAGAGTTGAAAGAAGAGATCGACGCTCTGAGAGAGGATATGAGAAAGCTTCGTAACGACATGCAAGCCATGGCAGAAGCTCAGCTACAAAGAACTGTGATCTCAGAGATCACCTCAACGCCCATCATAGAAAAGTATGATCCTGGGTATCAGATGCCGAAAGATCGTCCTTGGGGCATGCCTGTTAACCATATCCCGGAAGGATATGTTCCACCGATCACTGAAGATCAGGGAACCGCAACAGAAGCCGCTGGGCCTGAAGGTTACAAACTTCGAAAGCGAAGATGCCAGGGGCATACTCAAGACTCCTGAAGGTTACAAACTTCGGAAGGCGCCAGGACTTACTGTCGTAGTCACGGTACCACCCCCTGTGGTGCACACTGTCCCGGAAGGACAGATTCCACAGACACCTTCTAGTAAGAAGGAAACTATGTTTGACAGAATGGATGAATTCCAGGAGCAGTTCTTGGAAATGCAGAAAGAGCTGCAAGCCATTCGCGGTCAGGATCTATTTGGAAAGGACGCCGCAGACCTCTGCTTGGTCCCAAATGTGAAAGTCCCGCACAAGTTCCAAGTGCCCGACTTTGAAAAATACAAGGGTAACTCTTGCCCTCAGAGCCATCTGGTGATGTACGCTCGGCAGATGTCAGTTCAGACGGAGTATCAGGACCTGCTGATTCACTACTTCCAAGATAGTTTAACCGGTGCCGCACTCAAATGGTACATGGGTTTAAACCGTGCTACGATCAGTACATTCAGAGATCTTGGTACTGCCTTCGTCCAACAATACAAGTACAATTTGGACATGGCACCCGACAGAGATCAACTCAGATCAATGTCACAAAAGGACAAGGAAACCTTTAAGGAATATGTTCAAAGGTGGCGTGAAATTGCTGCTCAAATTTGTCCACCTCTTGAGGAAAAAGAGATGACAAAGATCTTCTTAAAAACCTTAAGCTCATTTTACTATGACCGAATGATTTCCAGTGCACCCAGTGATTTCACCGAAATGGTCGGCATGGGTGTACGTCTTGAAGAAGCCGTCCGAGAAGGACGTTTGGTAAAAGACACTGGATCGACGAGCGGTACTAAAAAATACGGTAGTGCTCTCCCTAAGAAAAAAGAGCAAGATATTGGGAATACCTCTCTCGGAAAGCAAAGGCGACGTTATCAGCCAGTAGCAGCTGTTACTCCTGCTATCGGGCCCGCGCCTGTTCCTATGTATCAACCTCAGGTTGCGCAGAGCCAACCTGACCAACAAAGGACACAACAGCCTCTTCAGGAGGCTCGTCCTCCATATAACAACAACCGTACAACACGGCCACCAGGATTTTATCCTATACCCGTAACGTACGCAGAGCTGTTTCCGTTACTGCTGGCTAAGGGGCACATCCAGACTAAGTCTCCCCTTTCAGTTCTGGAAAATCCGCCTTTTTGGTTTAAAGCGGATCAAACATGCCCTTATCATCAAGGAGGTTCAGGGCATAACATAGAGAATTGCCTAAATTTCAAATCCGACGTGCAAAAGCTTGTTAGGAGCGGGCTCTTATCTTTCAAAGATACGAATCCTAATGTTCTTACGAACCCGCTGCCTCAACATGAGAAAGCTGCAGTCAATCTGATTGAGAAAGAGACTAACAATGTCTATCAAATTCATGATGTACTCTTGATAAAGACCAATCTGGTCAAGATGCATTGTAGACAGAGTGGATATGGCCATGTGCCACCTCATAATTATCACCAGTGTGATATCTGCTCTAAAGACAACCAGGGATGTTATGTGGTGCAAGCAGCTCTACAGGAACAGATGGATCTCATATGGATCCAAGAGCACCAAGTTCGTGGAGTTAACATGGTTTACACGAATTCCAACGGCATTCAAAACCACGACATCCGTGCGATGAATGACAACTTGGTGGCAATGCACTCAAGGCAAAGCCAGTATCATAATCTGCCGCGGCACGATTACAGTTCCTGTCTGATTTGCTCAGTAAACAAACAGGGATGCTCTTTCATACAAGAGGCCCTCCAGCGTCAGATGGATCTTGGATGGATCCAAGACTACCATGATAGGAACTCCTATCAAATCAACATGGTTCAGATCTTCGATATCCGCGTAATGAATACCAACCTGGTAGAGTTACATGCTGAGCAGGTCCGACTTGGATTCTTAATATCACATGACTATCAAAGCTGTAAAGCGGGTTGCGAAAACGATCGAGGTTGTATCCTTGTCCAGGAGGCACTTCAGCACTTGTTAAATCACTGGTGGATGCCAATCTATATGGACGAAGATACTCAGCAGATTAGTATCAATAACAGGAATCCTACTCATCGTCAAAGTCAGGATGTCCGATCAATGGAAGATAACCTAGTGAGGTTACATTGCATTCAAAGTGGGCGTGGCCAGGTGCCACCACACAACTATGACAGTTGTAGCGTCTGTTCGGAAAGTAACCAAGGGTGTTACCTTGTGAGAGCAGCTCTTCAGGGTCAGATCGATCATGGAGAAATTCATCCATATCCAGGTTCAGGACCCATCATTTGGTCACCGAACTACCTTGCCGAACAAGTTGAGGATGTTGTCACGATCTCTGGTCATCACAGGACCAGGGATGTTTTTGCCATCATCCCTCTACTTGACGAATCAAGAGTTCCCAACCGGGAACGGATCAAGGTTACTTATGATGGTCAGAAAAATCAGAAGGTTCCCATAGTCATCTATCTACCGGGGCCACTGCCGTATGAATCAGCTAAGGCAATCCCTTACAAATACGGTGCAACAATAATCGAGAATGGAAAGGAAATTCCATTACCCTCCGTCGTGAATATTGCAGACATCAGTCGTGTAACACGGAGCGGTCGAATCTTCAACCGAGGGGTTGGAGAATCCAACAAAGAAAAGGAACTTCAGGCAAAAATTCCTGATCCGCCAGTCGGTCAATCTAGTAATCCCGACTTTTCAAAAGACAAAGATGAGATGCTAAAGCTCATCCAAAGGAGTGAATATAACATTGTTGATCAATTGTTACAGACTCCTTCAAAGATCTCAGTATTATCACTGTTACTCAGTTCAGAAGCACACACAGAGGCTCTACAGAAAGTCTTGGAGCAAGCCTTTGTGGAACAGGATGTAACAATCAGACAATTCGATAGCATTGTCTCTAACATCACTTCCTGCAATAATTTGGGATTTAGTGATAAGGAATTACCTGAAGAGGGTCGCCGTCATAACATGGCGCTCAATATCACAGTTAACTTCCAGGGCGATGCTTTAGCCAACGTACCGGTAGACACAGGGTCAGCCCTGAATGTTATGCTGAAGTCCACCTTGATGCAATTATCATTCAAGGGCCCTCCGATGAGAGTCAGGGAGGTCGTCGTCAAAGCATTCGACGGATCCAGAAAAGCAGTTATTGGCGAAGTTGATCTTCCCATAACTATTGGTCCTCACACTTTCCAAATCACTTTCCAGGTCATGGACATCCGGGCAACATACAGTTGTTTATTAGGAAGACCTTGGATACATTAGGCTGGAGCGGTTACTTCAACCCTCCACCAAAAGCTAAAGTTCGTCAAGAACGGCCAACTTGTCACGGTTTGTGGGGAACAAGCCTTGCTTGTGAGCAACTTATCATCATCTACTTGTGTGGAACCCGAGGGGGTTATTGGAACTCAGTTCCAAGCACTATCGGTGAGCAAGGACAATCAGTTCAAAGAAGGAACTTCGATTTCTTCATACAAAGATGCTATCAAAGCGGTCGAGAGTACCGATACGACAGGATGGGGACAGCTTGTCATTCCCATTGACAATAAAACAAAGAAGGGTCTTGGTTTTTCTGCGACCTGTACCCAGACAGCCGCCAACGATGAAAGTCTTCATCCCCTTCAAAACTTCTTCCACAGTGGAGGTTTTCTTCACCTAGTGTCTCTGACAGTTCATGCTATCAATGAGGAAGATCCCTCTGACACAGATGAAGAATGGAAGTCCTATCTTAACAAGGACGGTTATATGTCTCAGGAAGAGGTGCCTATGCCTTTTTGCTTTCCTACAGAAAGTCCGAGATTTATACTAAGATCAGATGTCAAAATGATCTACGGAGATTGTGATCCGGAAGGATGCCGTGCTCCGCCAAATTCATTAGAGGAAGACACTCTGATGAAAGACAACTTTCATCACAATTACTATGGCCCGATGGATGGCCTGCCAATGTGGCAGCCTTACCCAGGAGACTTGGGGCAAGAAAGTCAGCCGAACAATGAAACTCAGCTGAGCGTCATTGAACAGAATACCTGTGTCCCCACCATGTCATGGGATCAACACTCAGGTCATTCAGAAACTACTCAACATGAAGATGAATTCGCAATGTTCGCAGGACTAGAATTCATCAACTATGCTTTTCCCGAGGTCAACGTCATCGAGAGAAATGACTCCTCCAGTTCCATAGAAGTGTGGGACACCTTGGGACAACCGAGTGGAAAATTCGACTATATGGTCAAGTACACTGCTCTCGAAAGCTCTCGTATCAGGCTCGAAGATATCCAGCCAACTGGATGGGGAGATACAGCTGAGAGCACAAATGCTATGCAAAATACAACTGAGGAATTCTCCTATGACAATTCTGCCTGGGAGACAGATTCCAATGATCCTGCTCCACCAGAAATCAGCGTCATTTCTGAAGACAAATCAAGGAAGGTGCCAGACTTTGTGATTCACCGAGGAGTTCGCCGCCAATGGGTTGCCGTCGAGGTTCCGAAGGTCGTTCGTCAGTCAAAGTAATTGCCATCTTTAAACCTTTCACCCTGCCCAGGTGAAACAGATGTTTTGATAGGGCTCGCTTTCTGTAAATTTCCCTCTTCGCTTTGCTCGGAGCGAGTGAGTTTTGTTTTATAGGGTTGTAGTTTCAAGAACCGACTTGTTCATTAATAAAATAACGTCGTTCTGTAATTTCCGCATTAATTGTTGTTTTCTCTTTTTGCTTTTTCGGAAAATGGTAATCCTAAAAAACAATTTAAAAATAAAAACAAGCAGTAAAACAAAAACACTGCACACACTTGCATTTTCTCTATCTCTTCTAAACACGAATCATCACGTCATGCAGATTGCTTGTTTTATACCCCGTTGAAACATACGATCCGATGCCTTCTCCCAACTTTGAGTTCCCGTTATTCGGGGTTGAAGAAGAAGTTGACAACGAAATTCCAGAAGAGATCTCCCGACTACTCAGACAAGAGGAAAGGTCCATTGAACCTCACAAAGAGCCGTTGGAAACGGTAAACTTGGGTTCAGAAAAAGAGAGAAAAGAAATTAGGATCGGAGCACTGCTCAGTCCTACTGCCAGAGAGGGTTTGATAAAGCTTCTCAAAGAATTTCCCGATGTATTCGCTTGGTCCTATCAGGATATGCAAGGGTTGGATACCAGCATCATGGAACATCACTTACCGTTAAGATCGGAATGTCCACCAGTAAAGCAAAGGTTGAGACGGACTCACCCGGACATGGCCATCAAAATCAAGGAGGAGGTACAGAAACAGATTGACGCGGGTTTCCTCACTACATCTGAATATCCTCAATGGTTAGCCAACATCGTACCCATTCCCAAAAAGGACGGAAGGGTCAGAATGTGTGTTGATTACAGAGATCTGAACAAGGCAAGTCCAAAGGACGAATTTCCTTTACCACACATTGACATGCTGGTTGACAGCACAGCAAAGTTCAAAGTATTCTCCTTCATGGATGGATTCTCGGGCTATAACCAGATCAAAATGGCGCCGAAAGACATGGAGAAAACTTCGTTCATTACCCCATGGGGTACCTTTTGTTACAAGGTAATGTCGTTCGGTTTGAAGAATGTCGGGGCAACCTATCAAAGGGCCATGACTACTCTGTTTCATGACATGATACACAAAGAAATCGAGGTATATGTCGATGATTTGATTGCAAAATCAAGAACAGAGGATGAGCACGTTGAACATCTGGCAAAATTGTTCGAACGTCTAAGAAAATTCAAGCTCCGCTTGAATCCCAACAAGTGCACCTTCGGTGTCCGTTCGGGGAAATTACTAGGGTTCATCGTCAGCCAGAAAGGAATCGAAGTTGATCCTGACAAGGTCAAGGCCATTCAAGAAATGCCTTCTCCGAAAACTGAAAAATAAGTCAGAGGATTCCTGGGACGTTTGAACTACATCTCCAGATTCATATTCCTTATGACTGCGACGTGTGCGCCGATTTTCAAATTACTCAAAAAGAACCAGGATTGCGTTTGGTCAGAAGATTGCCAAACCGCCTTCGACAGTATCAAGGAATATCTGTTGAATCCGCCGATTCTATCACCTCCAGTGGAAGGAAGACCACTGATCATTTACCTCACAGTCCTAGAGGACTCAATGGGATGTGTACTTGGCCAACAAGACGAAACTGAAAGGAAAGAGTCTGCCATTTACTATCTAAGCAAGAAATTCACCGACTGTGAGACTCGGTACACGATGCTTGAGAAAACTTGTTGCGCTTTGGATTGGGTAGCCAAACGTCTTCGCCGGTACATGATTCGTCATACTACTTGGTTGGTCTCTGAAATGGATCCAATCAAGTACGTTTTTGAAAAACCTGCTCTCACGGGAAGGATTGCCCGTTGGCAGATGTTACTATCAGAATATGACATAGAGTACCATGCTCAGAAAGCCG
This sequence comes from Lathyrus tuberosus, assembly GCA_022829125.1. Lineage (NCBI taxonomy): Eukaryota > Viridiplantae > Streptophyta > Magnoliopsida > Fabales > Fabaceae > Lathyrus > Lathyrus tuberosus. The sequence goes on from JALAZF010000007.1 coordinate 31,391,718, forward strand.
TTAAAGGAAGTATTTTAGCCGATCATTTGGCTCATCAACCGATTGACGATCCAGAATCAATCGGGTTTGACTTCCCAGACTAAGATGTCATGTATCTTAAGATGAAAGATTGCGATGAACCGCTACCCAGTGAAGGGCCAGAACCAGGTTCCCAGTGGGGACTTATCTTTGACGGAGCAGTCAATCATTATGGAAACGGAATTGGGGCAATCATTGTTACCCCTCAGGGTTCCCACATTCCTTTCACTGCCAGACTTACGTTCAAATGTACGAACAACGAGGCCGAATACGAAGCATGTATCCTGGGTCTCGAAGAAGCGATTGATTTAAGGATCAAAAACTTGGACGTATACGGCGATTCAGCCCTGGTTATTAACCAGATAAAAGGAGATTGGAACACATACCAATCAGGATTGATTCCTTACAAAGACTACGCAAGAAGGTTGCTACCTTTCTTCAACAGAGTTGACTTTCATCACATCCCTCGTGATGAGAATCACATGGCTGATGCATTAGCCACTATCTCTTCCATGATTAGTGTATGTCAATGGAATGACATACCTAAGATTGACATCATGCGCCTTGAAAGGCCCGCTTACATCTTCGCGATTGAAGCAGTCATAGACGACAGACCTTGGTATCACGATATCAAATGCTTCCTTCAGAAACAAGAGTACCCATCTGGGGCACTCAGAAAAGATAGAAAGACCCTCAGAAGATTGGCTGGAAACTTCTTCCTGAGCGGTGATACACTCTATAAGAGAAACTTCGACATGGTCTTGCTTCGATTCGTCGACAGACCAGAAGCAGACATGCTCATGAAAGAAATTCATGAAGGATCCTTTGGCACTCATGCCAACGGACACACGATGGCGAGAAAAATTCTCAGGGCCGGGTACTATTGGTTGACAATGGAATCCGACTGCTACAAGTACATGAGGAGGTGTCACAAGTGTCAGATATACTCCGACAAAATTCATGTACCGCCATCACATCTCAAAGTTCTTTCTTCCCCATGGCCTTTTTCCATATGGGGAATCGACATGATTGGCATGATTGAGCCCAAGGCTTCAAACGGACATCGGTTCATCCTGTAGCCATTAACTATTTCACCAAGTGGGTCGAAGCAGCGTCATTCGCCAATGTAACTCGACAAGTGGTGGTCCGATTTATCATAAACAATATCATCTGCCGTTATGGTGTTCCAAGCGAGATCATTACTGATAATGGATCTAACTTGAACAATAAGATGATGAAAGAGTTGTGTGCAGAGTTCAAGATCGAACACCATAACTCATCTCCCTACCGACCCAAGATGAACGGAGCGGTAGAAGCGGCTAACAAGAACATCAAGAAGATTGTTCAAAAGATGGTTGTAACCTATAAATATTGGCACGAAACGCTACCTTTTGCTCTTCATGGTTATCGCACATCTATCCGTACTTCAACAGGGGTAACCCCTTTCTCTCTAGTATATGGCATGGAGGCAGTGCTCCCCATGGAAGTAGAGATCCCATCAATCCGGGTATTGATGGAAGCGAAGCTCACCGAAGCTGAATGGTGTCAAAGTCGACACGATGACCTGAACCTGATCGAAGAGAAGCGAATCACGGCACTATGCCACGGTCAGTTGTATCAACAGAGAATGAAGAGGGCGTTCGACAAAAAGGTCCGACCTCGTGTCTTCAGGAAAGGAGACCTTGTGCCCAAGAAGATACAATCATTTCTCACTGATTCTTGGGGCAAATGGACCCCAAATTATGATGGCCCCTATGTGGTCACGAAAGCTTTCTCAGGCGGCGCCTTGAGACTTGCAACCATGGACGGAGAGGAATTTGCCTACCCCACGAATGTTGATGTAGTCAAGAAATACTTCGCCTAAAACTAAAAAAAAATGTCTCGGTGGATTGAAAACCCGAAAGGGCGGTCCAGGCAAAAGTTAGAGACATGAAAAGAATCATCCCGGTGGATTGGAAATCTCATAGTACAATCCAGGAAAAAATTAGGGATAATGGCAAGTAACTATGTTCAACAGAGGCAAGTCCCTCAGCAGCAGTTGCATCATCTATCGGAGGAAATCTCCAGTCAAGGTCATCTTCGACAGAAGCTCAGGATGTCCCGAATTTAAAGTTGGTAGAAGGATAGTGGTCGTTATGTTTCAACGTAGCCCTTTTCCCTGTAAATTACCATTTTCTAACTTTGTATATACTCTTTGGAATCACGCGTTTGGCTGATCTCCATCTTATCAATAAAATTTGAGCCCTTGTGCTTTTGTTTGTAATTCTTTACTTGTTTTAGCTTTACAGAACGACGTTGTTTAAACTTAATCAGCGATTCTTGAAATAAAACAAAAATGAATTTACTTGTTAAACTTTCTCTGCTTTTAAATTAAAGATGGCATTTCTTTTGACTGTTGAACATCAGAAGAACATCGATCGCTTCTCCCGAAGTAAGCGGACTTCAAAGTGCAGAATCAAAGTACTCCTTCTAAGCCAGTATGCCTGAATGAAGGGATCAACTGTGTCAGAGACCTTGTTTCGTCTGACACGCCTCGGCCGAGTTCTCATCTCCTAATCCCGATCAACATAGCTCCCAACGGGACTATCTCTCCTAAGCAAGGTGGAATTGCTATTTTGAACCAACGGTACTTCTTCGCCCCGCGATGGCCGAGTATCCAATTGTGTTCATCCATTAGTTTGTATGTCGCGTCTGTTTTGTCAGCATATACATACGTACGTCATGCATTTTTTATTTGCATTTACATTTCATATTGCATTGTTATCACTCTAGCCAGTCTTGTCCCCTAGTGATAAACAGTTTTCTCAATCGAGTTTGTCAGTTCTTTCCTCGTCAGGAAGTGTTGCGTCTGCACAATCTCGCCACCAGTGTATCTTTAGATCAGAGTCGGCACGTGGCCACTTTGATAATTTAAACCTCTAAAAGATCAGAGAACCTTCAACAGATGTCACTCTTCGCCATTAAAGATGATATCCTTGCTTTCCCGGATTAAGGAAAATCCACAGAGAAAGCCTCGTGATCAGAGATTCGGCAGCACGCCAGTTTTACTCCGAAAAACCACTGATGAGAAGGTCATTGGCACCTCAAAATTGGACCCCATCATATGGCGTTTCTCCGGGAAGATCCCGAGAAAAGTATGATGAAAGATCCCAAATGAAAACAGTCTCTCAAGAGACTCGCTTTCCCCAGTAGAAACAAATGGCGTCTCCAACGGAGAAGTTTGTACAACTCTACAACTCAGACGACTGAGGTCCCCAGCAAGTCTGACAACAAAACATTTTCTACTCAAATGGCATCTCCCCAGGAAAATTCGGCGAGAAGTTTGAAGGAAAACCGCTACACATAGCGTCCCTTGTCAATAAAGTTTATTGACAAAAGAAACTAAGACCAGTTCCTTGGTAGGAAACCAGGATCGAGGGGAAGTTGACAAAAGAAACTAAGACCAGTTCCTTGGTAGGAAACCTGGAACGAGGGGAAGCTCATTTCAGAGACTGAGACCAGTTCTTGGTAGGAAACCAAGAACGAGGGGAAGTTCAAAAGAAACTAAGACCAGTTCCTTGGTAGGAAACCAGGATCGAGGGGAAGTTTATTTCAAAAGAGACTGAGACCAGTTCTTGGTAGGAAACCCGGATCGAGGGGAAGTTTACCTTTTCTAAGCATCATTGCTTAGCTAAAGAAGATGAATGCGTAAGCTACCATTCATAACCACCGTCAAAATTTCGGTTATTCCGATATTTAATCCTCTTGCACCCCGAATGCCCGAATCCCTTCGTCATTCACACCTTCGGGTCCAAGAAGATTAAATAGGGGCATCTGTAATACCCCAAATTTTGACCACTTAGATTTCCCATCATTGTGAAAATCATCATAACAATATGGATGTGCCTTTATGCTTCATTAGTCTCCCCAAAGATGGGTGAGCATCCACTACAATCAAAATTAGGGTTTCAAGCCCTCTCTGAGTGCTTAGACAAAGGATCAATCAAGAAATGACATGATCTTCAATATGTCTAATCTCTTAAACATCCACAATGGATCAAAAAGGACTCCCACTTCAAGGATTAAGCACAAGGCTGCTCCCTTCTAGGTGGATCAAGTCTCAAGATCGACAGTGTCACCAAATTAGGGTTTTGGTCGACCAGGGCCTCCAGATGGAAATTTTCATCGGGGCACAAGGAAATGATCCAAAACATAACCTAATATACTTCATGGAACCTCATGAACCCATGCATCAAGTCAATTTTGCCTCAGGGGATGCATTCATCAAAAATCAAGAATTAGGGTTTCTTGACCTAATTCACCCCTAAGTTGACTTTTGGGACAAACCATGAGCCAAGACCTCAAGAGATGATTTGAGGGTCTCTAATATACCATATTGATCCATTTGGAACAATGGATTGATCCAAGAAGTTTGAGCAACAAGTCTCAATTTCATCTGCACCACAATTAGGGTTTTAAGGGAAAAGTCAACTGTAACTTTGACTTTTGACCAGGACATGCTCCCAAACCCTAATACATGATTGAATATACCCTATGACACCCATGGAACATGTCCATCAAGTTTGATTTAGGTCAAGGACATGATTTCCTGAAGAATTGCACAGTTTGGAATTCATCTGATAAAAAGTCAACTGTGCACAAAAGTCAACTTTGACTTTTTGAGATTTTTCACCCAAATGGATTTTTAACCCTAAAATGATGTTAATGTATGATTTGAATCATCATTCATCAAGAAAAATCAAGAAAAGTGAGATAACTTGTAAAAGGGGTAACCATAAAACTTAGAAATTTTTCTAAGTTAAAAATAAAGTGGCAAAGGTACCAACTTTGAAGGACCGTAACTCCTAAACCACAAGGCCATTTTTTCTCATCCAAAGATGGATTTGTAGCCCTCATTATCACCTACAAAAACTTCAACTACAAGTCATTCCAATTCATTAAGTATTTTGAGTTATGGAGTGATCAAAGTGGCTGAAAAGTGAAAATGTCACTTTTTCCAACACTTAGTGAAATTTTCACTAAGTCAGATTCTGCCTCACTTTTTGCCAAATGTAGGGGGATTTTTCACTTGGAATCAAAAGAGATCAAAACCAAACTTGTTCAAACAGTTGTTGTATCATGTAAGAGCTTTCCAAAATGGCCAAGAACATTGCCAAATTCAACCTACACCATGAGATACAACCTTGCCAAGTTGCCTTGCTGAAATCTGTCAAGGCAAGGCAGAATTTGCAACTTTGGTCGATTTTCCAAAATCAGCCAAATTCAATTGCTCCTATCCACTTGGACACCTCAGAGGATTGAATCTAAAGGGGACAATCACTGAGCCAAGCCTCCAAAGTCCATGGAACAAGAAATAGCATGTTGAACCTAGAATGGCCAAAATAGGGACAAGACTTCAAATTTGGAATGAGGCATTCAATGGAACCATCAAGGTGGCATGGACTGAGCCATTCTCATCTGAAATCAGTCAAGACTTATCCAAGACCAAGGGGACCAAAGCTCTGTGCCCTAACCTCTAGTCAATGGCTAGAGGAGACTTGGATTTTCATTTGCCAACATTGGCCAAACCTACTTACCAGCTGCCATTCACTATTCCTTGCAAAACAAACTTGCTCTACTATAAATAGAGCTCAATTGTGGTCAGTTTGAGTACACCAAAGCCATCTAACAGATGCTTTCCTCAAAATCTCTTTCTCTTGGCAAAAATGCCTTTTTTAGCAAGGTAGCTATCGGGTTTTGAGTTTGAGAGCAATTCCAATCAAACCAATCACTCACACACCTCACATACATCACATATGAGCTGATCAAACACTTAGATTACTTCTGAAACATCAATTTCACAAAATCACCAGCTGGTTGCTCAAATTTTTAATCAAAGTGCAGCTGAGGTACCACAAAATGATCCAGCCAATTTCAATCAAGTCCAACCATCCAAACACAATCCATAGGGTGTAGGGAAGCTGTTCAGATCATCACCACTCATCTGTAACACCTCCAAATCAAAAATCACTTTGCACTTGATGTCACGGCTTGGAGGTAAGCACATACTTGGTCATCTCTCAATCTATGCATATTTCCTCGCACAATAATTTGGCCATATGTTCATAATCATGCATGGAATGTTTTCCCTCAATTAATTGCATTGTTTGAATCGTGTATCAAAAATCCTAGCCTTCATGCAGAAATTAGGGTTCTTGAGGTCTCTTCGTGATTTCTTGTTGTATGTTTAATTTAAATGAAATTAAAGTACATAGACGTGATCGTGAGGTTGAGACGAGCATAATGATATGTGGATTGCATGATATGATTACGTATTCATGGAGATTGGATAGAAAATGCAAATCTGAGAAACCAAGAACACGCGCGTGTTCTTCAGCTTGTTCTTGGCGCCTTTTTTTTTCCAAATTCAAATATTTGAAGTTTGTGATTTTGTTTAATTGATTCAAAAATTAATTTCTCTCTGAGTTTTAATGATTTTGAGTTAATTCTTTTTTTAATAATTCACAAAAATGTTAAAATATTTTATTTTCCCAAAAAATCCCAAAAATATTATTTATTTCATATAATTGATATTTTTGTAAAGAATTAATATTTTGATTGTTTTTGGCATTTTAAATATTTTTTCTACATTGATTTTGCAACTTTTAATGCTTTCTAATTATTTTGTAGGTCAATACTTAATTTTTGAAGCATTAATCCAAAATCACAATTTGTTTTTCACATGTTAAACAATTTTGATCATTTTAATTGAATTTTTATTCAATTAAATACATTTTTGAAAACAAATTAGGGTTTTTGGATTAATTCAACCCTCATAAATCATTTTCAAAACTTTTTGGGCCTCTTGAGAGAGTGTAAGACCCATCCCCCCTTGTACAAAAACATTTTGGGCCTCACTTATTGTATAAGTCCCTCTGTACAAGTAAACGGCGCGATCGTCGCCCGTTTAAAAATAAAAATCATCTGGGCCTCTCCTTGAGCTATAAGACCCATTCAAAACACTTTGGGCCTCTATTAGAGTGTAAGACCCAATCCCCCTTTTAACCAAAACATTTTGGGCCTCACTTATTGTATAAGTCCCTCTGCGTTAAAAGAAAACCTCGGCGCGATCGCCATTTTTAAACGAAAAATCATTTGGGCCTACCCTCGTGTTATAAGCCCCACTCTTTTTTCTTTAAACCTTTTTGGGCCTCTTGAGAGAGTGTAAGACCCATCCCTTTGTACAAAAAACCTTTTTGGGCCCCAGTCACTTGTATAAGTCCCGCTGTACACAGTCAAACAGTGCGCTCACTGATAAAACCCTGGGCCTCTCCTTGAGCTGTAAGCCCCAAATCTTTCTTTTTCAAAGCACTTTCTCCTTTGATTTTGAATATACTGTTGTTTTCAATCTTTCTTTGTTGAACAACTAACCAAACAGCATGGAAGCACTCCAACCGAGTAAGTGGTTATCGCTTTCATTTACTGCTTTCATATTATAAACTGTATTGTGGGGCTGCTCACTGTAAGTCTCCTTTCATAAACTCATATCTACTGTGTAATAATAGTATAGATATTTCGAGTTTCCCCGGCTACTACGTCTAGAACTAGGTGACGCCGTTTCATTTATTCGTAGAAATAGACGCCTAGATCCCCAATAGGAGCACCAGATACAGTCTTCTCTTCGGCTGTCCTCCTTAGGAATCGTCAAGAAGCTCTACTCCCCAAGATGAATGTATTCTCCGTGAATGGCATCTTTGAGTTTCTTCCAAATTCTTGAACTTTCCTGACTTGATCTATTCCTTGTGGATAGCTTGCCTTGAATGTCTCGGGGTTTGGGTACCCACTACGGTCATAATCTTGGACCTTAACTAAGGAACCCTCTTCAAAAGCTAAAAGTCGCTGGATAGTAAACCTCGCACATTTACCAGTGGTTTTTATCTTTAAAAGAGTTATCTCTCCTAATGGAAAGGAGATGATAGACCCACGGGCTTCTTAAAAGCATCGGCCTCCTCTTGGGCATTATTCAAAGACCCTACGGCTTCTTAGAAGTATTCACAGCCTCCTCTTAGGCTTCGTATAATGATCTCTTCCTCCGGGAATGATAGCCTCCTCTTGGGCTTCGTACAAGGACCCGTCGGCTTCTTAAAAGTTTCCAGCCTCCTCTTGGGCTTCGTACAAATTGTCCCGACGACCTCCTAGAGGTATAGGAATAGAACCTAGTCATCCTCATAGAACAGTCCTTTCATAGAGTCTACTACTGTTTCTCAAAGCATAGTACAAAAGATAAAACTCTAGACACGGACAGTCTAACTTCCTTGAGTCTCAAAAGACATTCTCAAGTGACCCCTTCGTTAAATAGGAAGGAAACCCGCAGACTCGGACAGTCTCAACACCCTTTGGATTTTCAGTTTCCTCAAAGAAAAGGAGACCACCCCGATCCTCATATCTAACCCATGAGTACAGTGATGCTCATATAAGAACTGATTTTCTCTTTCAAAATCAGTATACTGGACCTGTCACTTAACTGACATAGCCTCCTCTTAGGCTTTATACAATGACTCTCCCTAGCAGAGTCAAACAACGTTTAGCCTCTTTCTCGGGCTTTGTACGAGACACATAAGAGACTCCCTCGTTGAGTCAATCACCCCTTTCGCCTCCATCTCGGGCTTTATACGAGATACAAAGACTCTCTTGTTGAGTAAAAAACTTTTAGCCTCTCTCTCGGGCTTTGTACGAGACACAAAATAGCCTCCTCTTAGGCTTTGTATAATGATTTTCCTAGCAGAAATTAGCCTCCTCTTAGGCTTTGTATAAGAAAACCACTGGTTGATCCAATTAACCTTTTAGCATCAAAGTTGTGCCTCGTTCACAGTACACAAACATCAACAACTCCTTTCCCTTCATCTAATCGCTGTAAGCGGCAAGCCTCTAGATCATCTATATCCACGCCACTGTCCCTCTTTTAGCATGAGAAATTCCTAAGGAAAGATGGCATTGCTCTACACTGAGTTAAAGTCTTCTCCTTCAGGTTAAAACCCTTTCTTCGGAAATTATGGCATTGCTCGGATCCGCGTATCCCAGTTAAAGTAATTCTCCTTCTCCCCTCTTTAGAGATGACAAATTCTCTCTAAAGTCGAGGTCTTTCAGCTTCACGTCTTGAGCTTTGAACAAGACACAAATAGACCTTTCAGCTTCACATCTTGGGCTTTGAACAAGATACAAATCACCTTTCGCTTCACGTCTTGGGCTTTGAACAAGACACCAAAAACTAATTTCCTCCCATAGAATAGGAGGAACTACGAACGCTCTGATTTCCCTGTTTCGGTAAACGGGAATACGTAGGCATAAGATTAAAAGAAAGATCTTAGCGAGCACACTAAACAAAAAAACCAAATCCCATATCTCCATCAATCAAAAGCAGTATTTCAAAAGCATCAGTCCTAACATCCTAATCCTTGTTCCCCGCCAGAAACCTTCTGCCCAGGTAAAAAAAGAAAGAAAATAGTATTGGCGAAAATACAAATAACCAGTACAAAGGCCCCCCACATTGATAGCATTCGTAACCTAACAGACCGTTGTTTAAACTCCGTATGCAAGCAGGGTTAATTGGAGACATCTATTTCCCTTCCTTATTCAGCTCACAATAGGATAAAAAATGAATCGACCTGTAGTCAAAGCTCAAATCGCAGAGAGCGACCAGCGCTTAAGAACCGCGTCCAAAATCGCTCGCTACACTGAACCTGGATATGGATGAATTTCTCCATGATCGATCTGACCCTGAAGAGCTGCTCTCACAAGGTAACACCCTTGGTTACTTTCCGAACAGACACTACAACTGTCATAGTTGTGTGGTGGCACCTGGCCACGCCCACTTTGAATGCAATGTAACCTCACTAGGTTATCTTCCATTGATCGGACATCCTGACTTTGACGACGAGTAGGATTCCTGTTATTGATACTAATCTGCTGAGTATCTTCGTCCATATAGATTGGCATCCACCAGTGATTTAACAAGTGCTGAAGTGCCTCCTGGACAAGGGTACAACCTCGATCGTTTTCGCAACCCGCTTTACAGCTTTGATAGTCATGTGATATTAAGAATCCAAGTCCGAGAAGCCGTTTGCTAAAAGACACTGGATCGACGAGCGGCCGTCCGAGAAGCCGTCCTATGTATCAACCTCAGGTTGCGCAGAGCCAACCTGACCAACAAAGGACACAACAGCCTCTTCAGCAGGATCGTCCTCCATATAACAACAACCGTACAACACGGCCACCAGGATTTGATCCTATACCCGTAACGTACGCAGAGTTGTTTCCGTTACTGCTGGCTAAGGGGCACATCCAGACTAAGTCTCCCCTTTCAGTTCCAAAAAATCTGCCTTTTTGGTTTAAAGCGGATCAAACATGCCCTTATCATCAAGGAGGTTCAGGGCATAACATAGAGAATTGTCTCAATTTCAAATCTGACGTGCAAAAGCTTGTTAGGAGCGGGCTCTTATCTTTCAAAGATACGAATCCTAATGTTCTTACGAACCCGCTGCCTCAACATGAGAAAGCTGCAGTCAATCTGATTGAGAAAGAGACTAACAATGTCTATCAAATTCATGATGTACTCTTGTTAAAGACCAAACTGGTCAAGATGCATTGTAGACAGAGTGGATATGGCCATGTGCCACCTCATAATTATCACCAGTGTGATATCTGCTCTAAAGACAACCAGGGATGTTCTGTGGTGCAAGCAGCTCTACAGGAACAGATGGATCTCGGATGGATCCAAGAGCACCGAGTTCGTGGAGTTAACATGGTTTACATGAATTCCAACGTCATTCAAAACCACGACATCCGTGCGATGAATGACAACTTGGTGGCAATGCACTCAAGGCAAAGCCAGTATCATAATCTGCCGCGACACGATTACAGTTCCTGTCTGATTTGCTCGGTAAACAAACAGGGGTGCTCTTTCATACAAGAGGCCCTCCAGCGTCAGATGGATCTTGGATGGATCCAAGACTACCATGATAGGAACTCCTATCAAATCAACATGGTTCAGATCTTCGATATCTGCGTAATGCATACCAACTTGGTAGAGTTACATGCTGAGCAGGTCCGACTTGGATTCTTAATATCACATGACTATCAAAGCTGTAAAGCGGGTTGCGAAAACGATCGAGGTTGTACCCTTGTCCAGGAGGCACTTCAGCACTTGTTAAATCACTGGTGGATGCCAATCTATATGGACGAAGATACTCAGCAGATTAGTATCAATAACAGGAATCCTACTCGTCGTCAAAGTCAGGATGTCCGATCAATGGAAGATAACCTAGTGAGGTTACATTGCATTCAAAGTGGGCGTGGCCAGGTGCCACCACACAACTATGACAGTTGTAGTGTCTGTTCGGAAAGTAACCAAGGGTGTTACCTTGTGAGAGCAGCTCTTCAGGGTCAGATCGATCATGGAGAAATTCATCCATATCCAGGTTCAGTGTAGCGAGCGATTTTGGACGCGGTTCTTAAGTGCTGGTCGCCATCTGCGGTTTGAGCTTTGACTACAGGTCGATTCATTTTTTATCCTATTGTGAGCTGAATAAGGAAGGGAAATAGATGTCTCCAATTAACCCTGCTTGCATACGGAGTTTAAACAGCGGTCTGTTAGGTTACGGATGCTATCAATATGGGGGGCCTTTGTACTGGTTATTTGTATTTTCGCCAATACTGTTTTCTTTCTTTTTTTACCTGGGCAGAAGGTTTCTGGCGGGGAACAAGGATTAGGATGTTAGGACTGATGCTTTTGAAATACTGCTTTTGATTGATGGAGATATGGGATTTGGTTTTTTTGTTTAGTGCGCTCGCTAAGATCTTTCTTTCAATCTTATGCCTACGTATTCCCGTTTACCGAAACAGGGAAATCAGAGCGTTCGTAGTTCCTCCTATTCTATGGGAGGAAATTGGTTTTTGGTGTCTTGTTCAAAGCCCAAGACGTGAAGCGAAAGGTGATTTGTATCTTGTTCAAAGCCCAAGATGTGAAGCTGAAAGGTCTATTTGTGTCTTGTTCAAAGCTCAAGACGTGAAGCTGAAAGACCTCGACTTTAGAGAGAATTTGTCATCTCTAAAGAGGGGAGAAGGAGAATTACTTTAACTGGGATACGCGGATTCGAGCAATGCCATAATTTCCGAAGAAAGGGTTTTAACCTGAAGGAGAAGACTTTAACTCAGTGTAGAGTAATGCCATCTTTCCTTAGGAATTTCTCATGCTAAAAGAGGGACAAAGGCGTGGATATAGATGATCCAGAGGCTTGCCGCTTACAGCGATTAGATGAAGGGAAAGGAGTTGTTGATGTTTGTGTACTATGAACGAGGTACAACTTTGATGCTAAAAGATTAATTGGATCAACTAGTGGTTTTCTTATACAAAGCCTAAGAGGAGGCTAATTTCCGCTAGGAAAATCATTATACAAAGCCTAAGAGGAGGCTATTTTGTGTCTCGTACAAAGCCCGAGAGAGAGGCTAAAAGTTTTTGACTCAACAAGAGAGTCTTTGTATCTCGTATAAAGCCCGAGATGGAGGCGAAAGGGGTGATTGACTCAACGAGGGAGTCTCTTATGTGTCTCGTACAAAGCCCGAGAAAGAGGCTAAACGTTGTTTGACTCCGCTAGGGAGAGTCATTGTATAAAGCCCAAGAGGAGGCTATGTCAGTTAAGTGACAGGTCCAGTATACTGATTTTGAAAGAGAAAATCAGTTCTTATATGAGCATCACTGTACTCATGGGTTAGATCTGAGGATCGGGGTGGTCTCCTTTTCTTTGAGGAAACTGGAAATCCAAAGGGTGTTGAGACTGTCCGAGTCTGCGGGTTTCCTTCCTATTTAACGAAGGGGTCACTTGAGAATGTCTTTTGAGACTCAAGGAAGTTAGACTGTCCGTGTCTAGAGTTTTATCTTTTGTACTATGCTTTGAGAAACAGTAGAAGACTCTATGAAAGGACTGTTCTATGAGGATGACTAGGTTCTATTCCTATACCTCTAGGAGGTCGTCGGGACAATTTGTACGAAGCCCAAGAGGAGGCTGGAAACTTTTAAGAAGCCGACGGGTCCTTGTACGAAGCCCAAGAGGAGGCTATCATTCACGGAGGAAGAGATCATTATACGAAGCCTAAGAGGAGGCTGTGAATACTTCTAAGAAGCCGTAGGGTCCTTGAATAATGCCCAAGAGGAGGCCGATGCTTTTAAGAAGCCTGTGGGTCTATCATCTCCTTTCCATTAGGAGAGATAACTCTTTTAAAGATAAAAACCACTGGTAAACGTGCGAGGTTTACTATCCAGCGACTTTTAGCTTTTGAAGAGGGTTCCTTAGTTACGGTCCAAGATTATGACCGTAGTGGGTACCCAAACCCCGAGACATTCAAGGCAAGCTATCCACAAGGAATAGATCAAGTCAGGAAAGTTCGAGAATTTGGAAGAAGCTCAAAGATGCCATTCACGAAGAATACATTCATCTTGGGGAGTAGAGCTTCTTGACGATTCCTAAGGAGGACAGCCGAAGAGAAGACTGTATCTGGTGCTCCTATTGGGGATCTAGGCGTCTATTTCTACGAATAAATGAAACGGCGTCACCTAGTTCTAGACGTAGTAGCCGGGGAAACTCGAAATATCTATACTATTATTACACAGTAGATATGAGTTTATGAAAGGAGACTTACAGTGAGCAGCCCCACAATATAGTTTATAATATGAAAGCAGTAAATGAAAGCGATAACCACTTACTCGGTTGGAGTGCTTCCATGCTGTTTGGTTAGTTGTTCAACAAAGAAAGATTGAAAACAACAGTATATTCAAAATCAAAGGAGAAAGTGCTTTGAAAAAGAAAGATTTGGGGCTTACAGCTCAAGGAGAGGCCCAGGGTTTTATCAGTGAGCGCACTGTTTGACTGTGTACAGCGGGACTTATACAAGTGACTGGGGCCCAAAAAGGTTTTTTGTACAAAGGGATGGGTCTTACACTCTCTCAAGAGGCCCAAAAAGGTTTAAAGAAAAAAGAGTGGGGCTTATAACACGAGGGTAGGCCCAAATGATTTTTCGTTTAAAAATGGCGATCGCGCCGAGGTTTTCTTTTAACGCAGAGGGACTTATACAATAAGTGAGACCCAAAATGTTTTGGTTAAAAGGGGGATTGGGTCTTACACTCTAATAGAGGCCCAAAGTGTTTTGAATGGGTCTTATAGCTCAAGGAGAGGCCCAGATGATTTTTATTTTTAAACGGGCGACGATCGCGCCGTTTACTTGTACAGAGGGACTTATATAATAAGTGAGGCCCAAAATGTTTTTGTACAAGGGGGGATGGGTCTTACACTCTCTCAAGAGGCCCAAAAAGTTTTGAAAATGATTTATGAGGGTTGAATTAATCCAAAAACCCTAATTTGTTTTCAAAAATGTATTTAATTGAATAAAAATTCAATTAAAATGATCAAAATTGTTTAACATGTGAAAAACAAATTGTGATTTTGGATTAATGCTTCAAAAATTAAGTATTGACCTACAAAATAATTAGAAAGCATTAAAAGTTGCAAAATCAATGTAGAAAAAATATTTAAAATGCCAAAAACAATCAAAATATTAATTCTTTACAAAAATATCAATTATATGAAATAAATAATATTTTTGGGATTTTTTGGGAAAATAAAATATTTTAACATTTTTGTGAATTATTAAAAAAAGAATTAACTCAAAATCATTAAAACTAAGAGAGAAATTAATTTTTGAATCAATTAAACAAAATCACAAAATTCAAATATTTGAATTTGGAAAAAAAGGCGCCAAGAACAAGCTGAAGAACACGCGCGCGTGTTCTTGGTTTCTCAGATTTGCATTTTCTATCCAATCTCCATGAATACGTAATCATATCATGCAATCCACATATCATTATGCTCGTCTCAACCTCACGATCATGTCTATGTACTTTAATTTCATTTAAATTAAACATACAACAAGAAATCACGAAGAGACCTCAAGAACCCTAATTTCTGCATGAAGGCTAGGATTTTTGATACACGATTCAAACAATGCAATTAATTGAGGGAAAACATTCCATGCATGATTATGAACATATGGCCAAATTATTGTGCGAGGAAATATGCATAGATTGAGAGATGACCAAGTATGTGCTTACCTCCAAGCCGTGACAGCAAGTGCAAAGTGATTTTTGATTTGGAGGTGTTACAGATGAGTGGTGATGATCTGAACAGCTTCCCTACACCCTATGGATTGTGTTTGGATGGTTGGACTTGATTGAAATTGGCTGGATCATTTTGTGGTACCTCAGCTGCACTTTGATTGAAAATTTGAGCAACCAGCTGGTGATTTTGTGAAATTGATGTTTCAGAAGTAATCTAAGTGTTTGATCAGCTCATATGTGATGTATGTGAGGTGTGTGAGTGATTGGTTTGATTGGAATTGCTCTCAAACTCAAAACCCGATAGCTACCTTGCTAAGAAAGGTATTTTTGCCAAGAGAAAGAGATTTTGAGGAAAGCATCTGTTAGATGGCTTTGGTGTACTCAAACTGACCACAATTGAGCTCTATTTATAGTAGAGCAAGTTTGTTTTGCAAGGAATAGTGCATGGCAGCTGGTAAGTAGGTTTGGCCAATGTTGGCAAATGAAAATCCAAGTCTCCTCTAGCCATTGACTAGAGGTTAGGGCACAGAGCTTTGGTCCCCTTGGTCTTGGATAAGTCTTGACTGATTTCAGATGAGAATGGCTCAGTCCATGCCACCTTGATGGTTCCATTGAATGCCTCATTCCAAATTTGAAGTCTTGTCCCTATTTTGGCCATTCTAGGTTCAACATGATATTTCTTGTTCCATGGACTTTGGAGGCTTGGCTCAGTGATTGTCCCCTTTAGATTCAATCCTCTGAGGTGTCCAAGTGGATAGGAGCAATTGAATTTGGCTGATTTTGGCAAATCGACCAAAGTTACAAATTCTGCCTTGCCTTGACAGATTTCAGCAAGGCAACTTGGCAATGTTGTATCTCATGGTGTAGGTTGAATTTGGCAATGTTCTTGGCCATTTTGGAAAGCTCTTACATGATACAACAACTGTTTGAATAAGTTTGGTTTTGATCTCTTTTGATTCCAAGTGAAAAATCCCCCTACATTTGGCAAAAAGTGAGGCAGAATCTGACTTAGTGAAAATTTCACTAAGTGTTGGAAAAAGTGACATTTTCACTTTTCAGCCACTTTGATCACTCCATAACTCAAAATCCTTAATGAATTGGAATGACTTGTAGTTGAAGTTTTTGTAGGTGATAATGAGGGCTACAAATCCATCTTTGGATGAGAAAAAATGGCCTTGTGGTTTAGGAGTTATGGTCCTTCAAAGTTGGTACCTTTGCCACTTTATTTTTAACTTAGAAAAATTTCTAAGTTTTATGGTTACCCCTTTTACAAGTTATCTCACTTTTCTTGATTTTTCTTGATGAATGATGATTCAAATCATACATTAACATCATTTTAGGGTTAAAAATCCATTTTGGTGAAAAATCTCAAAAAGTCAAAGTTGACTTTTGTGCACAGTTGACTTTTTATCAGATGAATTCCAAACTGTGCAATTCTTCAGGAAATCATGTCCTTGACCTAAATCAAACTTGATGGACATGTTCCATGGGTGTCATAGGGTATATTCAATCATGTATTAGGGTTTGGGAGCATGTCCTGGTCAAAAGTCAAAGTTACAGTTGACTTTTCCCTTAAAACCCTAATTGTGGTGCAGATGAAATTGAGACTTGTTGCTCAAACTTCTTGGATCAATCCATTGTTCCAAATGGATCAATATGGTATATTAGAGACCCTCAAATCATCTCTTGAGGTCTTGGCTCATGGTTTGTCCCAAAAGTCAACTTAGGGGTGAATTAGGTCAAGAAACCCTAATTCTTGATTTTTGATGAATGCATCCCCTGAGGCAAAATTGACTTGATGCATGGGTTCATGAGGTTCCATGAAGTATATTAGGTTATGTTTTGGATCATTTCCTTGTGCCCAGATGAAAATTTCCATCTGGAGGCCCTGGTCGACCAAAACCCTAATTTGGTGACACTGTCGATCTTGAGACTTGATCCACCTAGAAGGGAGTAGCCTTGTGCTTAATCCTTGAAGTGGGAGTCCTTTTTGATCCATTGTGGATGTTTAAGAGATTATACAAGTTTAAGATCATGTCATTTCTTGATTGATCCTTTGTCTAAGCACCCAGAGAGGGCTTGAAACCCTAATTTTGATTGTAGTGGATGCTCACCCATCTTTGGGGAGACTAATGAAGCATAAAGGTACATCCATATTGTGATTATGATTTTCACAATGATGGGAAATCTAAGTGGTCAAAATTTGGGGTATTACACCAGGAAGTACATTAAAGTCAATAAAAAGGAAATAACAACATAAACTAGCAAATAAACTAAAACGAATGTTTCCTCTCCCACACTGAGTTTAACATTGTCCTCAATGTTTCGAAATAGTGTAAAAAGAAAGGAACAACCAAAACAGAAAAAGAAAAGAAAAACTACTGGGGTCCTCGTGATCTGCCACGAGCTCGTCCCTGTCCACCCTGTGCATGGGGATGTGGCATACCCACATGATAGATGTAGTCGTACAAGCTGTCTACCCTCATAGTCAAAGCGCCCATCTCATTTATGACGCTTGACATCGTGCGATCCATCCTCTCTCCATGCTCGCGTTGGTCTTTTTGAATTTGCAGCATGAGACCCATCATTTCAGGGAGGCCATTCTCCATTTCATCATAATCATCTCTGGCCTGACCTTCTGGTGCAACCGCATCAGGCTCAGGTGCATCCAGATCAAATAACCAGTTCGACATGTTTTTTGGATCTATTCGAGTAGGACAGGGTAAAACAATACTCTTCACTACCCTGTTTCGTACCACAGGGTTGTATTTGTTGTCGCGACTAAGTTTAATCAGGTGTGAGCTGCGACAATGTTCCGAATCCAGATACACTGCCGGTACAGAAGGTAAGTCAGTGAGCTTGTTTCCCAAATTCAAAGCCAGTGCGATAGAGGTAACTATTCCTCCAAAACAGAAAGCAGTGGTGCCTCTCACATAACTGGAGCTAATATGTGATAGCAGGAATGAAATGGCATTGACCGGTATGGGTGTAAATACACAATGTATAAAGAAGAGCTCCTTTGAATTTATCTTATGATTATTGACTCTTCCGAAGATGGTGTGCCCCAAAATGCGTTGATAGTACCGTATAGCTGGGTTATGGATATATGTAGCATTAAGTCCCTCCCAGCTATCAGTTCTTTCGCCTGTTAAAGTTCTCCAAATTTCAAATGCCATGTTTGGCCAGTTTGGGCTCGTGGCACACGGTACTGCACATTGTCGCCTTGTGGAAATTTTAGCATGGTGGCAAGCTCGTCTTAAGAAAGAGAGTACTCGGTGTTGAACATCCTAAAAGAGGCGGACCCGGTGAGAAACTGCACGTCGTCTGAAGGGGTGTTGTAGGAAAAGGAGCTGAGGAATTCCAATGTCAGAGCTTCGTATGACGGAAGGTTTTGTGTGCAAATGTGAGTTAGCCCCAAATTATGAAGCATCCAACGAACTCCTTCCAACAAGCCAAGCTCTTCTAGATAGGAAATGTCAAGATAACGTGTGGGTTGGATAGATCGTTTATGGAACTTGAGATACTTCTCCCTTTGATGCTCACCCGCTTGGCCATCACGAAAAATTATATGTGAAAGGTCTGGTTGTTGAGCCATTGTGCATGCAAGAGTTTTTTGGTTTTAGAATGTGGGTTGGTTACGGAACAGAGGTGGGATTGTGAATTTGGAGTGAATTTACTGCGTTTTAATAGAGAAAAATGTGGTGAGTGGGTGAATTAGTGGTAAATAAATGGTGATGTTGAACGGTGTGAAGTTATGGTGTGAATGGCAATCAATGGTGAGTGGGACAGTTGTAGAAGAATGGAAGAAGAAAGGATACGAGGGGTCTGTTACAAAGATAACAGGGTTTAACTCTGTGACGGTCGCCACAGATGCTATTACGGTCGTCACCCTTGTGATGCCTGTGACGCACGACACAGGGTTGTCACGGTCGTAACGACCCACTTTCAATAAACCAAAATAAATTCAACTACACCTTCAGTAATGCATATATTTATTAAACAGCACATAACGTTTCACGCAATATTTGAACCATAGTAGTATGAAAATAATTGCAAGGGGAATTTATTTAAAGCTGGAAACACAGCAATTAACAGAGTATAAAATTAAATACCAATGAAATGAAAATGCATTAACTGAAGCAAAATTGTTCAGTATCCAAAAGTGACAGTAACAGATGCAAACGCATCAGTGAGTTTAATTTAAGTCCAACAGTGAAAAATTAATACTTCAAGGGAAAATGGAAATGCAATAAATAAGTCAAAAACAGTAAAAATCAGTTGCGTCTGCGTCTCAATGATTCCACCGCTTGGTTCAGGTGGTCCAGTTGCTCAACGGTGGTATCCATTAGAGTGATAACGTCAAGAAGGATAACTTGAAGTTGGTCTCTCATGGCATGAAGTTCAGTACGGAAAGCTTCAAGTGTAGTATGGATGTTTGCAGGAGGGACAGTATTAGTATCATTCATAGGGTGCTCAGGAAAATCATGATAGTGAGGAGGAGTTTCAGGGTCAATCTCAATATCAGACACATGACTATCAAGTTCTTTTTCAGATTGTGGCCCATCCAAATCATAGAGCCAGTTATGGCGGTTATGCACACTAGTTCGCTCGTGCAGGCAGTGTAAAATGTGAAACAACTTCATTATTGATCAGGAGTTGAAACGGGGGTGGTCCAAGATTTCTAATTAGTCCTCGGTTAAAACAGAAGGTGATATTCATTGGCCTATATCCTCCTAGAGGGTTCACTCGGGAAAGACGTGTCCTAAATCCCATGGCTTCAGCAATTTTTGTTACAAGGCCACCTATCAAAATGGGACCATGATCAGCTTGAGCAATCCTGCAGAGGTTATCAAGCATAAAGGTAGCCCCATTAAGAGGTCGGTACTGAAACACACAAAACATAATAAATAGCTCATCTCTGGATACTAGGGTGTCATTCTCAGCTTTTCCAAAAAGGGTGAAGGCTAAGATCATATGGAAATATCGGATAGCTGGATTGTGAATTTCATTGGACACCATAGGGTGCGGGTCATGATGCCATGGAGAAAACGCCGGGTCCATTGGGGAAATCCAACAGTTCCGCGATCTCTCTGTTGTTGAAACGGCACGTGTACCCAAATAGCCTAAAGGTTATCTTACCCCTATTAAATCCCATGCCATGGTTAGGGTCGTAGGACAGTGAGCTTAAAAATTCTAGGGTCAGTCTGTGGTAAGTCGGATGCTTTTTCCTAGCAAAACCCTCCCAGCCTATCTGGTTAAACATAAAGTCTATGCTATCACCTATGCCTAGAGCAGTCATGGTAGGTCCATGGGGGAATTTGGTTAAGGCCATAGGTCTAAGAGAGAGAGCCTCGTAGTGGTGCCATTGGACAGCGTCCCTGAATAGCACAACCATGGTGTCTTCATTATCCATCTTTTAAAGTTAGTAGAAAGAATGAAATCAGTGGAGAAGGAAGAAGGTAGAAAAAATAAAGTCCTGGAAACATAAAGTAAGACAATCAGCACTGATTTTTAAAAGCAATTGAAAATACCGCTGTTAGTTCTTGGATTGGCTGGAATTTTGGTAAAACAAAGTATATGCAATGTTGATGTCAAGGTATTGATGTTGCAACATTGAGTTTTAACACTGGGTTGTGTTAAGTTTGTAATTACTGAAGTTGGATGTCTGATGTCACATAGGCGATGTTGTAACATCATATCTGCAGAATTAACAACAGCAGGTTGTGATGTTGTTAGGGTTTGCGTATTAGCTGGAATTGTGGAGAGCAAGCTGTCTCATTGGATGCGAATATCTTGGGATAGATATTTTCTGCTGTAAAGGAGATCTAGTGCAGATTTGTAGGAGATTTAAAAGGTTGAAGATTTAAAAAGATTTTAGGAGAAAATCTATTTTAAAATATTCAGTTTTAAATAACAAATCTGGCGAGATTTTGGAGCAGGTCCAAGACCAATTCAAGGAGCTATATAAAGCGCACCAGTACTAGAGAAAAGGAACGAAGAAAGTGAGCTAAAGACTGAGAGTTGTTTTGTGTCTTCGTGCATATTTTGTAAACCATTCTAGAGTGAATTGGTATTGTGATTTTGAGTTGTTCTTGATCAAAGCTGTGAAGCAGAATCAAGTAGTGACATTCAAAGTGTGTGATCTTTGAAGTGTTTTAGGGAGTGAGTAGTGTTCTCATATCTAAGTGGTTTCTTAGGTAGAAAGTCACTAGTAGGAATTAAGTTTAGGAGATTGTCAACTGGGTTGTTGAGTCTGTAAATTAATTCTACAAGTAGTGAATTTCATCCCTGGCTTGGTAGCCCCCAGACGTAGGTTGTTAGACCGAACTAGGTGAACAATTCTTTGTGTTTTTCTGCTGTTTAATTTGTCCATTGTGCAGAGTGTGTTGTTGTGACATCGCACCTTAACATCACACGTCTGATACCAGAATTTCAATTGGTATCAGAGCAGGCATCCTGTGTGTCTCTGGGTGAGATCTAGGGAAGTTACTTTCTGGTGTAAAGATGGACAAAGAAGTTGGAGGATTCGTCAACAGACCCCCTATTTTGGATGGATCCAATTATGACTATTGGAAGCCAAGGATGACTACTCTCTTAAAATCCTTGGACAGCAGGGCTTGGAAGGCTGTTATTAAAGAGTGGAAAGCACCTGTTGTGTGTGAAAAAGATGATGCTGGCAAAGGCAAAGAAGGCACCTCAAAGCCAAAGCCTGAAGAAGAATGGACCAAGGAAGAAGATGAGCTTGCCCTTGGAAACTCCAAAGCTTTAAATGCTATCTTCAATGGAGTGGATAAGAATATTTTCAGGTTAATCAATACATGTGAGGTTGCTAAGGAAGCGTGGGATATTTTGAAGGCCACTCATGAAGGTACGTCTAGAGTTAAAATGTCAAGACTTCAGATCTTAACATCAAAATTTGAAAGCCTGAAGATGAAGGACAATGAGACTATTCATGACTTCCACATGAGTGTTCTTGAGCTGGCTAATGCATCCAGTGCTCTTGGTGAAAAGATGTCAGATGAAAAGCTTGTAAGGAAGATTCTTAGGTCCCTCCCTAAGAAGTATAAGATGAAGGTAACTGCCATTGAAGAATCACAAGACATCAGCAAGATGAGAGTTGATGAGCTCATTGGATCTCTTCAAACTTTTGAGCTTGGGTTGAATGAGGAAGAACCAGAAAAGAAGCCTAAGAATATAGCCTTGGTGTCAAATGATCAAAAAGAAAAAGGAAAGAGTTCAGAATCCTAGGAGGATCTATCTCAGGCTATAGTTATGTTGGGAAGACAGTTCAACAAAGTGTTCAAGAGGATGAACAATAACTCCAGGCCTAATGTCAAGAACATATCGTCTGACATCAGCAAGTCAAAAGAGAAGGATGAAGAGAAAACTGCCCAAGATAAAGGAGTTCAGTGCTTTGAGTATGAAGGGTATGGACATGTCAAGAAAGAGTGTCCCACCTTCTTGAAAAAGCAGAAGAAGGGCATGACAGTTTCCTGGTCTGACTCTGAAAGTGAAAGTGAAGGTGAGTCAGCAAAGCATGTTAGAACTTTAACAGGAACTGTTGTTTCTGATGATGATTCTAGTGATGGAAAAATAACGTATGAGGAGTTGGCATCTACTTATCAAGAGTTGTGTTTAAAAAGTGTTGAGATTTGCCAAGAAAACAAGTGCCACAAGCAACAGATTGCTCAGCTTGAGAATGAAAAAGCTGATCTGGAAAATGAGGTTGTACTAGTTAAAGCTCACCTTGATCAAATGACCAAGTCTGTTAGGATGCTGAGCTGTGGTACAGACACACTTGATAAGATCCTTCAGACAGAAAAAGTGGTTGGTGATAAGTCAGGTATAGGATTTGTGGCTGAAAAAAAGGGATCTGCTGAAGCAAGCTCTTCAGGAACAAAGGAGGAGGTGTCCCAACCTATGTCTCAAACAAAAGGACAGGTTCTTACCCCTAAGAAGAGTGTTCAGCCTCAGAATGTTGAGAAAAAGAATGGTCCCCATCAGAAGAAGATGCAGCCTCAAGGAGCTAGTCAGTTTATGCCTCCCCAATATCACAAGAGCATGCAAGCTGCAAGGTTCAAACAGGACATGTCTCATCAGGTGTCTCAACATCAGGAAAACTGGTATGGATATGGATACAACAATGATGTGCCTCATTACTATGGAAGAAGGAAGCCTCATCACCATAGGAGACAGCCTAGAAGACAACATTCTCAGTGCAGAAGAAGATAGACCTACTCTGGAAGGAGGAGACAACATTATGGGTGGAAGCCACAGCAATATCAGCATAATGGTAAAAGATATAACCAATTCAGAGATGACAGGGTTAGATGCTTCTATTGTGGTAGGATTGGACATATGCAGTACTCTTGTTTCAAGCTCCATGGATATCCAAATTCAGTTCCTCAAACCAGACAGAAGAAGGTCAGACCCAAAGTTGCTAAACAATGGGTTCCTAAAGCCCAGGTCACATGTCTATTGGCTCATACCTCAGATGGACATTCTGCTATGGATGCATGGTACTTTGACAGTGGATGTTCAAAGCACATGACTGGATCCAAGAAGCATTTGGTAGAGTTCAATCCTTGCCATGCAAATGATGTTATTTTTGGCAATGGTGATAAAGGAGTAGTAGAAGGAGTTGGAAGAGTGAAGAATCATGATGGTCTTACTCTTGATAATGTGCTCCTTGTTCAAGGGTTGAGTGCTAATTTAATTAGCATAAGTCAACTTTGTGATGAAGGTTACAAGGTAAGCTACACCAAAGATGAATGTGTGGTAGCTGATGAGCAGAATGAGGTAGTGATGAAGGGAGTAAGATCCAAAGATAATTGCTATCAGTGGATACCTCAAGTGGACAGCTTATCTAGTGATGTTAAGGTTGATACTGTAACATCAGAAGATGACATCAAGCGTGAAAGTATGGTGAAAAGTCAATCTGGGTTAATGACTTATGGTGATGTTACTCCTAAGTTGGATGATGTGTTAAAAGCCAACTTGAGTAGTCAGTTATGTGAGCAAGATGAAGGAGTCAACAATGCTGATGGAAGGATCAAAAGCTGTGACCTTAAGAAGTGTTGGGAGCTGAATACTTGCAAGGCCAAGAAAGATGACAACCTGACTAATGACTTCTATAGTTCAGAAGAAAATTTTCACAAGTTGACAATCCTTAGGTTGGAAGATGCAGATGCTAGAGCTGATGTTAAAACATCTCAAGTCAAGAAAGGTACTTCTAGCCTTAAAATAAAGAAGAGTGATGATGAACTAATTGCAAAAGTGGTTCCTGGGGTTGCTAAATGACTGAAATCAAGGAAGAGGAAAGTTATTGAGTCACCTCCAAAGATGAGAACTGATAAGCAGAAGATCTATGTGGATGGTACTACAAAATCCAGGAGTAAAGTGTTCATCTCTTCCAGAAATAGGAAGATCAGAGATAAGTCTGATGATAATGTCCAGGATATCTCTCAAATGAAGGAAGTCGTTGTTGTTAGAACTTCTGAGAAAATTCAAAAGGCCATACTAGATAACATTCCTGTGCTTTTCATAAAATGGTGGAAGTATGTTCTGGAAAAAGAATTTGGTATAGATACTCTGGATATGGTTGAGTTTGCTAGGATATGGTTCAGAGAGGGTGTGGGAACTTAGGGTATTCAGGTGTGTATGAATAAGTTGCTCTGACTGTGTTTTATTAGGACCTTCTTGAAGGACTTCTTTGTGCAATGAGTCCTTTGAATGGTGATGAGAAGCTGATGTCTCAAAAGATGTTATAACGTCATGTTTGCTGGTGGTTATATCTAGAAGATGATTAAGATTGGTCATGTGGAGTTAGATGCTCTAGCATTTTTGGTCAGAAGAGGTGGAGATTATGGTCATGTGTTTAGTAGCTTGTTCTGGCAAAGCATGACTACTATCTTTGAAGACCTCACCAGTTTCAACAACTACTGGTGGATGTAAGGATGGAGGGATTGTGATTTCTTGAAGAGATTGGATCTCAGTAAAGCTTATAAGTAAACTGATAATTTATGGAGTTTGTGACACAGTGTTGAGTGGAGCATATGTAATACCCTGGTGTCAAGAGTGTCAAGAGTATCCTTGGTGAAGGATGTCTTTGTTCTGGATCTGAAACTTAGTGCTTACATTATATCTAAGGAGCATCTACATAGTCATATGGGAGAATGATGAAGTAGAAGGTTTGCCTTGGATGGTGAAGATGAATTGTATGATAGCCTCTGGAGAAAGGGACAGTGGTACCAAAATGCAAGTACTCAGAAAATGTGCTCAAATGTTCATCTCCATCTAGAGCAGTTGTTAATCATGATAGGGGGAGTACTTGTCTATGGATTTTGCAGCCAAGGTGCATTTCTTGTGAAGATTGGTTGCCTCTTATGAGGATATAATGTCAGATAGCATTAGGTTGTTGATTGGTGTGGCCTTGAATGGTTCTAGTCATATGAAGCAAATTGTTTGAATCTTGCACGCACATGCTTCTGAGGAGATGTCTGAAGACAAGATTGAATCATGGCCTTGAATAGATTGTACACTTGTCTTGGTGTGTGTTATTCTAAGTGTGAGGAGTTGACTTAGAGTTCAGTGGAAGACATTGTGTGTGTGCTTCAGATCTTGTGGATGATTATGTGAAGCCTTCATAACTGGATGGATGAAGAATATGTCTGGATTTTCAAAATGTGGATATTGCTGACAGAAGAAGTATGGTTTTGTACAGGGTGTCATAGGAGATTTAACTTGTTGAGGTTTGTTCAATTGTGGCTAAAAAGGGGGAGAAATAGCCAAGTGAGCCAAGAGTATCAAAGAGTACAAATGTCAAATGCTGCTGAAGTGATGTGATGCAGAAGTGCAGAAATTCAGGGGGAGCAATTGCTGATCGACTGAACAGCTGGTATGCTGGTTGTTGTATTGAGGGGGAGTGCTCATTGCTGCTAATAATGAAATATGTGCAGCTGTTGAAGATAATATGTGCAGCTGTTTTGAAGCATAATGATATATGCTGAAGTAAATTGAAGATGCTGCTAATGAGGTGCTGCAGCAGAGTATTCTGAGGTGAATTGAAGATTGATATATACTGAAGTTTTATGTGAGCAGCAGAGTGTTGTGAAGAAAAGATGTTCTGCTAATTCTGCTGCTTGGAGTTTCAAGATTATTGATTAAAATTTTATTCTGCTGCTGAAGTCTTTGAAGGTGCAGAGTGCAGAGATGCTGAAGTCTCTGAAGGTGCAAAGTGCAGACATTGTTTTAGCCAAAATTAGCCAAAGGGGGAGATTGTTAGTTCTTCGATTGGCTGGAATTTTGGTAAAACAAAGTATATGCAATGTTGATGTCAAGGTATTGATGTTGCAACATTGAGTTTTAACACTGGGCTGTGTTATGTTTGTAATTACTGAAGTTGGATGTCTGATGTCACATAGGCGATGTTGTAACATCAGATATGCAGAATTAACAACAGCAGGTTGTGATGTTGTTAGGGTTTGCATATTAGCTGGAATTGTGGAGAGCAAGCTGTCTCATTGGATGCGAATATCTTGGGATAGATATTTTCTGCTGTAAAGGAGATCTAGTGCAGATTTGTAGGAGATTTAAAAGGTTGAAGATTTAAAAAGATTTTAGGAGAAAATCTGTTTTAAAATATTCAGTTTTAAATAACAAATCTGGCGAGATTTTGGAGCAGGTCCAAGACCAATTCAAGGAGCTATATAAAGCGCACCAGTACTAGAGAAAAGGAACGAAGAAAGTGAGCTAAAGACTAAGAGTCGTTTTGTGTCTTCGTGCATATTTTGTAAACCATTCTAGAGTGAATTGGTATTGTGATTTTGAGTTATTCTTGATCAAAGCTGTGAAGCAGAATCAAGTAGTGACATTCAAAGTGTGTGATCTTTGAAGTGGTTTAGGGAGTGAGTAGTGTTCTCATATCTAAGTGGTTTCTTAGGTAGAAAGTCACTAGTAGGAATTAAGTTTAGGAGATTGTCAACTGGGTTGTTGAGTCTGTAAATTAATTCTACAAGTAGTGAATTTCATCCCTGGCTTGGTAGCCCCCAGACGTAGGTAGTTAGACCGAACTGGGTGAACAATTCTTTGTGTTTTTCTGCTGTTTAATTTGTCCATTGTGCAGAGTGTGTTGTTGTGACATCGCACCTTAACATCACACGTCTGATACCAGAATTTCAACTGCATTTGTTAGTGGAGTAAATTTGGATAAAAATGAAAATGAAAATAAAAATTAAAAATAAATTATTAAAATAAAGAATAACAAACAAAATAAATTTCGTGGGTTGCCTCCCACGCAGCGCTTCATTTAATGTCGGGAGCTCGACGCAGTTTATCAGGAATATCAACTTAAGGGTATTGCAGGTATTTCTGTCAGTTTTAGACCAGTTGAAAAATCTCTATTGTCTACGCAATGATAGTGTTTCAAACGTTGTCCATTTACGATGAACGGTTCACTAGACCTACCTTTTATTTCAACTGCACCGCTTGACAGGACTTTAGTTACCTCAAAGGGACCAGACCACCTAGAACGAAGTTTGCCCGGGAAGAATTTAAGTCTAGAATTAAGCAAAAGTACAATGTCTCCTACATTAAATTCCTTCCTTGCTATACGTTTGTCATGCCATCTTTTTGTTCTTTCTTTATAGATTCGGGCATTCTCGTAGGCGTCTAATCTAAGTTCTTCTAGTTCATGTAAATCCAGAATTCTCTTTTCTCCCGCAGTGGTATAATTCAGATTAATAGTTTTGATAGCCCAATAGGCCTTATGTTCTATTTCCACCGGCAGGTGACAAGATTTGCCATAAACTAGCTTAAATGGCGTGGTTCCTATGGGAGTTTTATAAGTTGTCTGATAAGCCCATAAAGCTTCGTGCAGTTTAGAAGACCAATCTTTCCTAGAGGTGACAACGGTCTTTTCTAAGATCTGTTTAATTTCTCTATTTGAGACCTTTACTTGCCCACTCGTTTGGGGGTGGTAAGGTGTCGCTACACGGTGTTTGACTCCATATTTTGATAGAAGATTCTCAAAGATGATCGAGATAAAGTGGGAACCTCCATCACTGATTACCAGTCTCGGAACACCGAACCTAGGAAAAATTATATTCTTAAAGAGCTTATTCACTACTCGTGCGTCGTTTGTTGGAGCGGCTACAGCCTCAATCCATTTTGAAACATAATCAACAGCAACGAGTATGTATTTGTTACCGAAAGAGGACGTGAATGGTCCCATGAAATCTATTCCCCACACGTCAAAGACTTCTACTTCTAGAATGCCCTTTTGAGGCATTTCATCGTGTCTAGAGACGTTGCCAGTGCGTTGACACCGGTCGCAATTTATAACCGCGATATGGACGTCTTTCCATAGAGTAGGCCAAAAGAGGCCAGCTTGCAAGATCTTAGCACAAGTCTTTGAAGTGCTCGCGTGCCCACCATAGGGGGCGGAATGACAATGAGAAATTATATCTTCTACCACATCTTCGGGTACACAACGACGGAAAATACCATCGGCGCCCCTCTTAAAGAGAAGTGGTTCGTCCCAATAATAGTGTTTAAGGTCGTGGAAGAATTTCTTCTTTTGTTGATAGGTTAGATCAGGTGGCAGTGCTCCAGCTGCTAGATAGTTGACAAAATGAGCATACCATGACAGCGTGGTTTTAGTGTAAATAGATTCTACTACTTTATTAGTTTCTGTATCAATATAAGTCAGAGATTATTCAATTGTATTACTTTCTAACTGGGCTAAGAGTCTTTCATAAGGTAAATCGTCATTAATAGGTACTTGTTCAAGTTGGATATTTTCCATTCTCGACAGGTGGTCAGCTACTACATTTTCAGTGCCCCTCTTGTCTTTGATTTCAAAATCAAATTCTTGTAGGAGCAGAATCCACCTCAGAAGCCTTGGTTTGGCATCTTTTTTACTTAATAGGTACCTGATTGCGGCGTGATCAGTATAGATGATTATTTTTGCTCCAACTAGGTAGGAACGAAATTTATCCAAAGCGAACACGACAGCCAAAAGTACTTTTTCTGTGGTAGCGTAGTTCATCTGTGCATGATCCAAGGTTCTACTGGCGTAGTAAATTGCATGAAGCTTTTTATCCTTTCTTTGTCCTAAGACTGCACCTACAGCGTAATCACTCGCGTCGCACATAATTTCGAATGGTTCATTCCAATCTGGGGGTTGCATAATGGGTGCTGATATTTAAGCTTGCTTGAGTGTTCGAAATGCGTCCAAGCATTTGTCATCAAAGATGAATTCAACGTCTTTCATTAATAGCTCAGTTAGAGGCTTGGTTATCTTAGAGAAATCTTTAATGAAACGTCGATAAAAACCGGCGTGTCCTAGAAAACTTCTTATTTCTCTAACGGTTTTCGGCGGTTGGAGATTTTCTATAACTTCGATTTTTGCCTTGTCGACTTCAATCCCCTTATTGGATACTATATGTCCAAGTACAATTCCTTGTCGGACCATGAAATGACATTTTTCCTAATTGAGTACTAGGTTGACACTTACAGATCGTTCAAGCACCATTTCGAGGTTTGATAGACATCCTTCAAAACTTTCCCCACAGACTGAGAAATCGTCCATGAAGACTTCCATTATACCATCTAAGAATTCAGAGAAGATGGATATCATGCATCTCTGAAATATCGCAGGTGCGTTACATAATCCGAAAGGCATTCGCCGGTAGGCGAAAGTACCATAAGGACACATGAAAGTAGTCTTTTCTTGGTCGTCAGGATGGATAGGAATTTGGAAAAATCCTGAGTATCCGTCTAGATAGCAAAAATGGGAGTGTTTAGCCAGACGTTCAAGCATTTGATCTATGAAGGGTAAAGGGAAATGATCTTTACGAGTGGCTTTGTTTAGTTTCCTATAGTCGATACACATTCTCCATCCAGTTTGAGTACGTTGTGCTACAGATTCGGCTTTTTCATTATTGATGACTGTAACACCTCCTTTCTTGGGTACAACGTGAACTGGGCAAATCCATTCACTATCGGATATTGGGTATATGATTCCTGCTTCTAATAGCTTTTGCACTTCTCTCTTAACGACATCACTCAGAATGGGATTGATTCTCCTTTGATGTTCTCTAGAGGTTTTACAGTCTTCCTCAAGCATGATGCGATGCATACAGATAGAGGGACTTATTCCTTTCAAATCTGAGATGTTATAGCCTAAGGCGGTTGGGTACTTTCTCAGGACATGTAATAATTTTTCGGTTTCTATTTGTCCTAAATCTGCGTTGACTATAACTGGTCGCTCGAGTTCTGTATCTAGGAATTCATACCTCAGATCTTTGGGTAGTGTCTTCAGTTTTACAGCTGGTTTCTTTGGGCAAGGCATAGGGTCAGGAGTGAGTGCGAGACATTCACTTAGATTGTTATCTTGGTATTCACCACGACAATTATCATCTTCAAAAATTGGTGGCATTGGAATCCTCAGCACTTCAGAATACGTATTTTGGTGTTTCTCCATTTCTTTAACGCATTCATCAATAACATCTAGGAAACAGCACGAATCCTCTATAGCAGGTGCTTTAAAGAATTGTGAGAGGATAAATTCTACCTTTTCTTCACCAACCTCAAAAGTCAGTTTTCCTTTTTTCACATCTATGATGGCTCCGGCGGTGGCTAGGAATGGTCTTCCTAAAATGATAGGGATGTTTGAGTCTTCCTTAATGTCCATAATTATGAAATTTGTAGGAATATAGAATTTTCCTATGCGTACTGGAACGTTTTCTAGCATACCTAGAGGAAATTTCACTGATCGATCAGCTAGTTGTACAGACATTCTTGTTGGTCTCAGTTTTCCCATGTTGAGCCTTTTACAAATAGACAAGGGCATTAGGCTAATACTGGCTCCTAAGTTGCACAGGGCTTTGTCTATGACAAACTTTCCAATCACACGTGGTATAGAGAAACTACCAGGGTCTTTTAGCTTAGGAGGCATGTTGTTTTGGATTATAGCGCTACACTCTGCAGTGAGCATAACAGTTTCAGTATCCTCGAGCTTTTTCTTATTAGATAGAATTTCTTTTAAGAACTTAACATAAGAGGACATTTGTGTGATTGCTTATGTAAAAGGTATTGTGACATTCAATTGTTTCAGAAGTTCAACGAATTCTTAAATTTCCCTATGTTTTTAGATTTAGTGAATCTTTGAGGATACGGGATATGTGGTTTATAAGGTGGAGGAGGCACATATGGTTCTTCTTTCTATTCGGCCTCTTTACCATCATCTTCCTCTTCGTTTTCCTTTGGTTCGTCTTCCTTTTCAGACTCCTTACTAGGCTTTTGGTACATGGCTGGATTTTCGATCCTTGGGTCAGTGGGTCCTTCTAGTTTTGTTCCACTCCGAAGGGTTATAGCATTTGCACGTCCCTTCGGATTAGGTTGAGTTTGTCCTGGAAGATTACCAACTGGGGCAACGGTACTTGCTTGTTGTTGAGCCACTTGTGAGATTTGTGTTTCTAACATTTTGTTGTGAGTGGCTAGAGCGTCAACCTTGTTGGCTAATTGTTTAATTTGCTCACCAGTGTGAACATTCTAGTTAAGGAACTCCTTGTTTTGTTGAGCTTGTGCAACAATGAAGTTCTCCATCATGATTTCAAGGTTTGACTTCCTAGGAACATTAGCAGCGGGTTTTTGATATCCTGGCGGCACAGCAGGCGCTTGGCCAGGTGCATACAGAGCATTATTATTCTTATACGAAAAATTGGGATGGTTTTTCCAGCCAGGATTGTAGGTATTTGCATAAGGGTTTCCTTGAGCATAATTCACTTGATCAGTGGAGACTCCTGCCAAAATCAGACATTCGGGGGCAGCATGTATTCGCAGTTTGGAGCTACAACAGCCACGGTGGCTGCGGGTGTTATGGTCAAGTTATCTATCTTTTGAGCAAGGGCATCTACCTTAGCATGGACATGATCAAAGCTACTAACTTCGTACATTCCACCTTTTGTTTGGGATTTTTCCACTGGCGTTCTTTCACCTCCCCATTGGTAATGGTTTTGAGCCATACTTTCGATGAGTTGATAAGCTTCGGCATAAGGTTGGTCCATAAGTGTACCACCAGCGGCGGCATCTATTATCATTCTTGTATTGTACAAGAGACCGTTGTAAAATGTATGGATGACTAACCAATCTTCAAGACCGTGATGCGGATACATCCTCATCATATCTTTGTATCTTTCCTATGCGCCGTAGAGAGACTCAGTATCTTTTTGTCGAAATCCATTAATTTGGGCTCTCAGCATAGCTGTTTTGCTTGGTGGAAAATATCGTTCTAAGAATACCTTTTTCAACTCATCCCACGTAGTAACGGAGTTTGATGGCAAGGATTGCAACCAAGCCCAAGCTCTGTCTCTTAATGAGAAAGGAAAAAGACGTAGTCTTATCGCGTCTGGAGTTACACCATTTTCCTTCACTGTGTCTGCGTACTGCACAAACTTGGTCAAATGTTCATTAGGATCGTCTGTAGGATTTCCAAAAAATTGATGTTGTTATACGGCTGACAACAATGAGGGTTTCAACTCGAAATCGTTTCGGTTGATAGCAGGGGCAGCAATGCTGTTATGTGGTTCTTGCTGAGACGGGGTAGCATAATACTTAAGAGGACGGTTTTGTGGTCCATTTGCTATGTCTTTTTCTGATTCTGATTCTGACTCAGAGTCAAGTTCTGTTTCAGATTCAGATTCGGATTGAGATTCAGGTTCTGATAAAGGAAAAGGTATTTCGTGGTTTAAGCAGTATTCTCGGATTCGTCTTTTTATGCTGAGAAGACGTTCAGGGTCGTCTGTCGGTCGTGTGAGGTCTTCGTCTTTTGAGCGAGTACTTGGCATACAACCGACAAATTAGGGAATTTGTTGCCTTAGTCTATACGGCGCAACAAATGAATCGCACTATTGACTAAATCAGTCCCCGGCAACGGCGCCAAAAACTTGATCGCGACTTTATGAGTCTATCGGGGTTACTAACTGCAAGCGCACAGTCTATCGTGTAGTTTTAAAAGATATCGAACCCACAAGGACCGATAATCAAACTAGTGCTATCGGGTTGTTACTATGTTTAGCTAAGGCGGATGATTTTTAGATTAAGGTGCAAACGGGAAACTAAAATTAAACTAGAATTTAGATTTGATTAAAGTATAACGGAGTATCGGTACGTAATTCATCAATCATCGGGGATCCAGTAGATCGTCGGCTTATTAGTCAAAATAGTTTTCAGTAGAAAAATACCAATTTAAAAGTCTTTACCTCACACTTTCGTGTTATTGACTCTGACTATATTCCTAAATCAGAATGTCTGCTCTCGCTAGCCCATTTGAATTTAAAAATACTTTTTGAAAGTTAATAAGTCCTAATCGCTTTTAAAGCGCTCTCGCTGTATTTAAAACTAATGTCGCAGTTTCAGCTATCCGGTTAAAATCTCAAACTCTCGTTTTATTGATCGTACCTTCGTTACTTTCTTACTCTCGTAACAAAAGTCAATTAAAATAAGAAATTGGAACCAGAAAATTAAAGTGTCAAAGTTTACCTACGATCGATCGGACCCCTTTCCGATCGACTTAATTACATACCGATATAAATAATTTAGCCGGACATTTTAACAGACATACACAAACATAAACAATAAAACATTAATGCAGACATGATATTTAAAAGTAAATGACAATTATATTAATTGAGGAAAAACCTGGAAACAATGAATTTTGAGTACACGATCCTCCATAAGCCGGCAGGATTCGCTTTGCTCGAACAATTAAACTTAAAGTGAAATAACTACTAACTAAGGTGCAATAGCCCCCCGGTGTAGGAAGCTATTGCTTTTTTTTTAGTACTGAGAAAACAAAGAATGGAAAAGCAAAGGAAAAAGAATTAAAAATTTCGACTGCAGAAAATGGCATAAACTAGGTATCGAGCCAGAAGAGAGAGGAAGGAGCTTTTGTGTAGCAAACTGCCTCCTTTTATAGCTTTCAGTAGTTGTCGTGAAACAAGGAGAGAAAATCTCTAGGTGGGTGCATACGACCGAAAATCTTTGAGGTGCTCTATTGACTGGTTGATCGCGGCTTTGTTGAGTTGTAACCGTTGAGAGGCCACGTAGTTTCAAATTAATTTCTGAGAAGTTTGCTTCTGACGGTCGTCATAGCCTTGTGACGAGGGTCACAGCTTTAAGCTTGTGACGGTCGCCATGCCAATGTGACGGTCGTCATGCTTCCTTAATGCAGAATCCTTATTCTGCTGTCAAAACATCTGATTTTCTTCTATTTTCTTATGTTTTCTTCTTCTTTCTTTTTGCTGGTTGACTTCGAGAGAATACCTGAAAATGAACTTAATACTCGCAACTACCATGTTAACAAACGAAAATAACAAAATAAATCAATGTAATTCAGGGCAAAATATACTATGTAATATCGCATTATCATGTACACAAAGATTCAACACTAATCCTAATTAGGCCATTAGCATAGAGTAAAAAACTCACAAAATCTAGACACAGAGACTTTACTCTTATATATATAATATATACACATAGTACACATTTACATTATACACATACATGGACTCATAACATTTTAACTTCACTTGGTATTATATCACTCAAAACACCAATCAAAGATTGTGATAATATGCTCACTCAAAATATGTACACATACAAAATCCCATAATACAAACTGAAGTATTTGAAATCGAAACTTTTAAAAAATACTAATTATTTAAACTGGTAACTTTCGATATGAGAAGTATTTGAAATCGAAACTTCTAAAAAATATTTGAAATTCACTTGGATTCATTGGATGTTTAGTCCTTTTTTGGAAATATGTGTTCTAAATAATACTTAATAAAATTTTGCTTTTGATTTGTAAGAGTATTTTATTATTATCACAATCAGGGGGTGGGGGAGCCGTTGTCGTTTATAGGGCCAACAAAGAAGAGTAATGTCCAATTTTCAAATATAAAGGCCCGTAGTTCTTCTATTATGGGTTACTATAAAGCCATAGATTGAAATGGTTTTCAAGGGATAGTTGATATTTATACCCTGCTATTTCTTTTAATACACCTCTTGTTTGTTAGAATTCAAGTTTTAGTGGTACTAAAAAAAATACTTTATTTAACATTCTTTTTCTAACATTCACTATTGTGTTGAGTAAAATATATGTGACTCTCACACTTTATGTGAAGTGCATTCTCAAAATGTTGATATGTATAAAAAAAAGGTGTTAAGAGAGAACATTAAAGTGAACATTCCAAACCCTCTTGTTTAGCTTTTTAAGAAAAAAATAGTATATGCTTTCAAATTGTATAAATGTCAATTTGTTCAAAAATTGACTTTTGTTTAGAGGTGAGAATATGTTTGATCCTCCTACAGCAATTTATAATCTTGTTTATTTAAGATTTGACCTATTTAACTAAAATATTAGATTTAATTGAATATGTTAGATTCAGGATATTAAAAAAGTTATGATATATATATATATATATATATATATATATATATATAGAGAGAGAGAGAGAGAGAGAGAGAGTTTAATTGGTATGCACTGACAGTGTAAAATAATTTTACACTGTCATCCAATAGAAAATCATCAATCTGCCATGTCATATCAGTAATTTAAAATTTACAGTATGATGTGGCGGGATACATGAGAGTGATTGGTTGACAGTGTAAAATTATTTTACACTGTCAGTGTATACCAATTAAATTCATATATATATAGAGAGAGAGAGTAATAAAAATGAATCTTTAATAAAAAATATAATATTTAAAAAATTCATAAATTTAAAATATAAATAGTATCAACAACATCAAAGTTAATTATTTATATGTGTAACTAACATAAAAAAGTGTCATATTCTAATTCAAATTCGGCAGCAGGCCGTCTCAAATTATTTGAAGATCATATTTTGATTTTAAAAGTCGATCTTTAATAAAAATAAAAATAAATTCAAAAAGAGTCATATTTTATTTTAGTGTTAATTAACATTAAAAACTAAAAAATACTAATATTATTAAATTTATTAATTTAAATATATTAATTTAATTCATATATACTTAATCATAGTGATTTAATTAAAAATAATATTAATATTATTAAATTTTAATAAAATTTTAAAATGACACTAAACAATATATTTTTTTATTAAAAATAATAATAAATTAAATGTGTGTGTGTGCACGCGTGCGTG
Organism: Lathyrus tuberosus; assembly: GCA_022829125.1. Classification (NCBI taxonomy): domain Eukaryota; kingdom Viridiplantae; phylum Streptophyta; class Magnoliopsida; order Fabales; family Fabaceae; genus Lathyrus; species Lathyrus tuberosus. Next base: position 31,428,075 of record JALAZF010000007.1, read on the forward strand.
TGTGTGTGATAACTCATTTCAAAAGTATTTACATTTTGATAATAAGTACTTCATAACACAATATTATATACGATAGAAATATTGTTATTATACTTATAATTTCATACAAGTTATGATGTTTGTCGAGATTATGAGAATATTATATATCTTATTATAATAAAATAAGAGTAACTATGTATTATTTATAGTGCACACAAGAATATATAACAATATTAGAATAACAATTTTAAATTTTAAAGATTATATAATTGTGTACACATGCACTCCCAATGTTCCAACATGAATAAAAAGATTAAAATTCATTGGATTTCACTAATATTAAATACTTTAACGATATGATATTTAAACAATGAGATACTAATTTTATTTTATTTTAGTGCAAAACTTTACAGAGAAGTGGTTGTATAATATATCATCATTGGACTTTTACATACTCAAACATATATTTCTGTCAGGCCTCCGACAACCTCTAGATTTCGATATAACCATCTTTATACTTCTTAAGTTTTACCTCCAACTCCTTATCATTCTAGTCTCGCCTCTTTCGGTCGACATCCTCCAACATCAACACCCTCAGTAGAAGGTTATCTTTCATGCCCACGATTGCAAGAGTTGACTTATATTGGAGAGCTTAGTAGTCATTGGGAAACTCTTTAGAGAAAGGGAGATGAGAACTCATGAATTGGAGGGTATCAAAGCTAGTGTCACTCCACAAATTAGGAGGAGGTGGTAGAGCCTCGCCTCTCCTGGAACAAACGAGACATTACCAGTAGCTTGAGAATAACCCTTTTCCAGCCTTTAAACCTTCATAGTGGTCGAATCGGGAGTTGCTTTCTCAGTTTTCCTGTTTCTTACTTTGATTATAAAGCCCCTCAGGTGATTCTGGGGGCTATCAGTCTCCCCATGAGCAGCCGGGATCTTCTCCCATCTTTTCCTCTTTTCCTATGTAGAAATCCTTGCCATATGATCTGCAAAACTATGCACAGTGGTCACATGCGCTATTTGAAATACCTAAAAAAAACATGTTATCCAAAACATACCTAGGTGATCAACGAGATAATTGCCGCCTTTTCAGCCACAGAGAAACTACTGTGTGCGAGTCCGTGACCTCAAACTTCCCTAGAAGAAGAATTATCCCCTCCTCTCGAAGGGAAAGTCATGGACTCCATCAGCCCCCCAGCATTTCGAGAGAAACTTCTTGCCCCCTTACATGGAAAAACTACTCTCTCCAATTTTTTTAATGGTTAGAGTGAGGCGTAAAAACGGCCTTTCTTGGCAGACCGCCTAAAGACACCCAATCACCTTTTGTAGGTATGATAGCATAAAATGATAAAAAAAAACTCCTACAGTAGGAGAAATCTTCAACTCTTCAAAGATCGTCTCAAAAGCCCTAATAAAATCCTAGTTGTTAGGGAATAACTGGGAGAGTGTTATGAGAGTAAGAACTGTCTCTACAAGTCAATCTATGTTTTGATGATAACAATAAGTATTTGTGAAAAAACCATTTTATGGTCTAACGTGTGTTGTGTGTAGATCATAAGAACTAAAGACATCAGAACCAACATACACCAGCCAGATGTACTATGAGTGAATATATGTATATGCGAAGTTACTATGTGTGACTAAAGTCGCAAGAAGCAAGAACGTTTGTTTATCTAGTCATAATCAGCCAGATCCAAGGATGCCAAGATTGTTGTTGCAATGCTCTTGTCGATGCTCTCTGATTAAGATTCTGAAGATAGCGAAGCCTCTGAAGAAGTACACTCAGAAAGAACCAAAGTTCTGAAGACTCCTATGACTTGAAGTTCTGATGGTTGAAGGCGCTGAAGACCAAGTGCAGAAAGAATCTGAAGACTGACGAGTTCTGAAGATCAAGGTTTCAAACAAGAAGTTCTGAAGAATCTGAAGATAAGCTCCGAAGATTTGGAAGACTTAAAGCAGAAAAGGATAACGCTCTTAAAGACCAAGTGCTGAAGTTCTGAAGACTGATTCCTAATGGACTTCTTCAATTGACGGAAGACTTGAAGCATCAGATATTCTGCTATAAAGACTCCACTCATGCTTCATCAAATTAACATCAGAAGCCACTGAAGTTTCGAAGACTAAATATCACCGTTGTGAGTTAAATGTACACACTGCCCAAGAAAAGATGTCTGGTCACTTCCTCCTCTGTAAAAAGAAGATGTGTTAGTATAACTCATTATATCACAACGTCTCTTTTCCAAACAGCCAACAGTATTCTCTAACGGCTATATTTCTACTGGCTATTTAATGGAAAGAGTTTTTGCTTCTGATGTGTCGATCACTTGTAGAATTACGAACTAAATGTTCAACTACAAAATTGACCAAGTCATTGTGTAAAGATAGCAACAACGATGAGTTCTCGTTGTAACACTTAGAATATTCAAAGTTGTCATTAATTCACTCATGGTAATTTTTGTTGAATCTCCAAAGAGCAAATTAACACAACAACAACAATCAAACAGAAGTTGTTGATGAAGAAGACAACAATTAAAGATCAGTCAAGTCATCAACCTACCTTCTCGTCAAAGCTACATTGAAGATCTGAAGCAAGGAGTTGTTGCTCAAAGCTTGCTCAACCAGAAGATGAAGAAGAAGAAGATCTACAAGATGTCAACTATCATAATATCTAAATACATCTTTGTAGTTTCTTAGGAAAGCGAGGAGCTGATTGCTCAAAACTTGCCTGAACACATGTGTGTGTTCTTTGTACTTAAACCTAGGAGAAACTTGCTTATTAAGAAGCACAATTTGTAATCTCTAGTTTGCCAATTCAACTAAATGAATTGAGACTCCTCAAGTGAACGTTATATCCTGATGGGATCCCTGAACGATTCAGCTGTGAGTTGAGGCCCTTGAGTAGATCACGTGGTGATCAGATACTTGAGATGACAATGGCTAAGGTTCATTGTGGAAAATCCTGAAATATGGTCAGTAGCGCTATATTCATTATGATGAATCCCTGAACGGCTAGCTGTGAAATCCCAGCAGTGGGTCTGCTCGGTCAATGAATGTTATATCCTGTTGGATCCCTGAACGGTTCATTGGGTTGTTAGTCACAGTGCGGTTGTGCAAGTGGTTAGTCACCGGCTGTTGCCCGTGCAAGTGTAATCATGATTTGGTTATAGTGGATTAAGTCCTTGTGCTCAAGGCGAAATCACCTGAGGAGGGTGGACTGGATTAGCCTGCGTGGTGATCCAGGATATATCGTGTGTCCTTTACTCTTTTGCTCAATATCTCTATTTATGTTCCTCCTTTGAATATCAGAACCTCATATTAAGCAAATTCAGAACCTTGCAACCTATCTCTAATAAGCTTCCGCACTGCAAGTTCTGAGTATCGTATCTTATGAACAGAACATATATGGTTCTCATACTCTTAGTTAATAGATCAGAATCTCTCAACGAACATTGAAGGTTCTTGAGCGTCAAATTAACAAGAGTAAATACACAATTCAAACCCCTTTTTCTTGTGTCCTTCTTGCACCTTCAATTGGTATCAGAGCTCCGGTTCTGTTATTGATTCACATCAAACACTTAACAGTGTCAGAAAAAGATCTAGACGTGGTGCGTAGAAGTACTCTTGGTGAGAATGAAATCCACTTATAATTTCTGTAACAATTCAGCAGTTAACTGTGTACAAAATTGTAATCAATCTGATTACTTAGTGAGCAAGTCACTGATTCTAGATGAAGCCTCATAAAGTTGAAGAATCAATTGATAATATAAATTCATCAGATAAAAGGAAGTATCTGTTGAATGCTCATTCTGGAAAATACGTGTGGGTAAAACCACGTATATGATTAAAAGGTGAATCATCAGAAAGCAAGAAATCTTGTTTGCTGAAGATTAATTCGTTATGAGTTTTTGAGATGTTTTCAAGAAACGGATTAGGTCCACCCTTGACTTTCTCATTTAAAAACTCATTCTGGATCTCTTCATGTAAAGAAGGAAAATTGTTGATTCTAAGACCTTGAATTTCTGAAAGAAATCTGTTAAATTCAGAATCTAAAAAATTCAAATTATTAGAAATGATTCAATGTCAGAATCTGGAATGATCAAAAGATTCAATGAAGAACTAAATCCCAAAGACTCAGTTGATTCCGAACGAACTCTTAACTGGTTCGGTGATCAAGCTCTAACAACCTGAAATCATCCAAGTAAAGATAAAATGTTGATAATCTGATTTTCAACAGATCAAGTGTTCTCAGAACCACTTGTGCTATGAAATTGGATGCTATCATTTCAGATATCTAGGTTCTCCAACTGATGTCATAAAAGATGACGTTAATGATGTTCGTTTGAAGAAATTAGTTAACTCATAGATATGTGTGAACAACCCCAAATAAGTTGATCATCATTGTGAGAACAAGAGGTTCATGCAAATCATGACTAGTGATGTACACATGGGACATGATGATGTTTTGGTTCTGAACAAGTTCTGAAACAACCTTGAGGAACAAAGTCAGATGTTGATATGTCAACTCCTTCCTGAATAACCTCTCAAAGATTCTCACTGAACTGGTGAAATCAATCATCTTTCAAAGAAAAGAAACTCTCACAAAACCAAATTGAATACGGGCTATGAAAGGAGAACTCAACCAATTCTCAAAAGTTTGTTGTTTAAGATTCAGATCCATATCTTAGAACTGTATCGGAACTAAATAGGTTCTATGAATCAAGAAAATGAGAAGTAAGAAACATTCAAAATAGATGTAATCTGTTATTTATGAATGGGGTCATCAAATGAAATTTACTGTTCACTCAGTACTGCTCCCACGCATATGAGTATCGCCTTATCAAAAGGGATTGCATTGGCTGAGTTCAAATAAAATGGTCACTCTGATCATGCTAAGTCCTAATCTCGGTCACTGTAACCTAGAGAACTAAAAGACAAGGTTAATAGGAAAAGGGAGCGAAAGCTATAATCCAACTTGGATCACTTTCCAAGAAAATATTCTCTTCAGAAGTCAGAAGACAAGCTTATTTTGAAGAACCCAAGAAACTCTGCAGCTTACTCGGAAATAGGCAGAATCAGAAAGATGTTTAAAGCAAGCCAAGTCTGAAAGATCTAAGGTACATTTTTCTTTTCATTTATAATCTGTTAAACTCATGAGATGCCATAATTAGAAATTTGTCATAGCATGTTTACTAAGTAATTATTTAGGAATCCTTACACGTTTCTTTAGGGAAATATTCAACCAATAGAAAATCTGTTAAGCCTAGATGAAAGAAATTGCTAAATACAAGAAAACCCTTTAACAAAAACTACACGCAAAAGATACAATCATAATTGCACAACATATCTCTGACAACTTAATAAGATCTTACTAAAATCTTTTGAACTGACCTATATCTTCCCTAGACTAGGCATAATTCAATCTACCTCTTACTCTATAAAGTCACGTCTCCCTTTCATGCTCCTACACTCAAAACCCCGAAAGTTCAAAATATCATTCAACCATTGTCATGCCTCCACTTATTTTTTTAATCAAAACTCAAATCTATTCTTAATTTCTTGAAACAAATTCTTAAGAAAAACTTTTTGTCCTCCTGTGCATCTGTTTGCATATGTCCTCTAGTAAGAGATTTCCTCCATCAGCGTCTAGTCATATCCTATTACCCATAGGAGTGCTTCAGTCAACACCTCTCTAGAACCAAATCCATCTCTCTCTCTAACAAGAGTATCTGTTCATCCTAGCTAACCCTACTCATCAATAATACAAGTCTTATTCTAGATACATATATATATATATTTTCCTCAGTTTCTAACTTATTAAAACTAACACCTCTCTAAAACTCCCGACTTGATCTCCTCAAAAGACTTCCTCACCATTCTCATGGCAAACCAATCATTGACTCCAAGAACCTTCTTTGGCGATGACAACTCTCTTGAAATCATTAGTGAAAAACAACCTAAGCTAATGGATGTTGATCATAATTTCCATCTAGGCATTCATTCACAAAATTGGAATGGGTACATTCATATGCTTAGAGGTCCCATTTACCCAAACATCATAAAAACTTTTTGGATCAATGCTGCTGTCAGCCATAATGGTCTGACCATTTCTTCAGACATTTATGGTATTCCTCTCCCCTTCAACGCTTCAAACATCGTTGAAGCCATTAAATGCCCACTGGAAGGCATCACTCCCAATCATGCATCCATTCGATGCACTTCTGATGCAAAATTACACTACTTGTTTGATAAAGGTTCTGCTTTCGAACCTACTAATCCTGAGAAACTCTTGCCCCACGCCAGAGGCTGGTTTAAATTCATTCTGACAAACATCAAACCTCGAAGCACATACAAAAACCTCTTGTATCATGATGACAAGCTCATAATCATGTGTCTTCTTGACCAAACTCGTATAAATCTGCCCCAAATTATATTTGACCATCTCAAGGACACCATCCTCATGTCAAGAACTACCCTTAAAACTACGATCCCTTACGGAAGAATCTTAACTGAAGTGTTTTTCAAAACAGGAGTTGTGCATACAATCAGCAGAACTAGATGCGGTCCTGATATTGCCCTTATTGAGAATTCTTGTGAAACGTTTGACAGTGAATGGTTCTCAAGACAAATGTGTTGACAGATTAGGATACTAGATGATTAAGTGTATGCCTGTATCATTTATGGATATATATATATATATATATATATATATATATATATATATATGTTATCTTTTGTCTCGCGTTATTTATAATATCTGGTAACCACTAATCAAAATTCTTAATAAACCATTAAAATATTGCATAAATGATGTGTCCTGTTCTACAGCCCAAGAAATCTTCAGTAATAAAGTCTTTAACTTCCCAATAAATGAGTAACTGCTCCGCTTTCTTTTCCCACACGTTCACGCCTTTTTGCATACCCTAATTAATCATGACCACCTGTGAAATAGTAAACCCAAATCTTGGTGTACCAATTTAGTAATTACACTCCTCACTCTCATTTTGCCTATAAATAATTGGATTCTACTTCTTCCTCGCTCATCCTCATCTAAACCAATCTTCATTTAGAATCTTCTGTGTGTTAACAAATGGCTTCTCCAACATTTAGAGGAAACGTAGAAACTCTAGAAGTTATCCCAGAGAAAAGACCAAACCTAGCTAGACTTCAAAATAATGGTCTGGAAATTGTAAGAAGCATGCAAATTCAATCTTGGAGTGGTTATTATTCACTGGTAAACGGCCCTATCTTTCCAGTTCTTGTGAAAGAATTATGGAAATATGCCAGAATCAGTAATAATGGCAACACTATCTAGTCTGAAGTATATAGCTTTCCAATCACCAACTCCATTCCCTCATTAGAAAAGCTCATAAATTGTGTCGCCTCTGGGGTCACTGTTGAAGACTTTCAATCTGACATGAGCTTAGTAAAGAAATGCAAGGTTTTATTTGATGATTCGGTTCCTTATGAACCAAATAACCCTGAGAAACTTCTTCCTTCACCCAGAACATGGTTCAGATTCTCTCTAACCAATCTTCGACCTCGTACAACGGCAAGGACCACGATCTCCCAAGATGACAGAGTATTCGTTTTCCTCCTAACACGCCACTTTAAAATCAATCTTCCCAAAACTATCTTCAATCACCTGAAACATTCTATCAGAGTTTCAAGAACTCAGTTGAACTCTTACGTTCCATACGGGAGAATAATATCTGAAATTATGCTAAAAGAGAAATTTTGGGGATTAGTAAGGAGACTCGGACCAGAACCTTCGGTAACTGAGACAAGATGTGATAGGGTGGACAACGTTGAAGACTTTGATGACTAAAATTTTAAAATTCTGATGTAGTGTAATGTTTTGTTGCTTATTGCTTTATTTTGTGCCGATGTTTCTTTCTCACTTAGTAAATAAAAATATGATGTCTTCTGTGTTCTATTTTATATCTATCAGTTGATTCCATCTATCATCCTTCAATTAAATACATACTAAGTATAGATGTGTTTCCCTAAAATGAGTTTAATTGCTTCTAAATGTTTAAATAACTACATGCTTAAATGCTCATATGCCCTGACACTTTTTGATGATGTCAAAAAGGGGGAGAAATATATTAATTGATTTTGATTGAAAAAAAAGGGAAATCTGAAAGAATGCAGAACTCAAACAAAGTATTCTCATAAACTGTGTTACTACTAACGTTTGTTGTTTGATGTTATCCGAGGAACTCTAAACAAGTTCACTAGGCATTCTAAAGACAGGATAAGAAGAAGAACTATGAATCAGATTAAGTAAGAAAACTCTGAAAGCAGTCAAGACAAAGTCTACATTTCAAGATCCATTCCCTCATTAGAAAAGCTCATAAATTGTGTCGCCTCTGGGGTCACTGTTGAAGACTTTCAATATGACATGAGCTTAGTAAAGAAATGCAAGGTTTTATTTGATGATTCGGTTCCTTATGAACCAAATAACCCTGAGAAACTTCTTCCTTCACCCAGAACATGGTTCAGATTCTCTCTAACCAATCTTCGACCTCGTGCAACGGCAAGGAGCACGGTGTCCCAAGATGACAGAGTATTCGTTTTCCTCCTAACACACCACTTTAAAATCAATCTTCCCAAAACTATCTTCAATCACCTGAAACATTCTATCAGAGTTTCAAGAACTCAGTTGAACTCTTACGTTCCATACCAGAGAATAATATCTGAAATTATGCTAAAAGAGAAATTTTGGGGATTAGTAAGGAGACTCGGACCAGAACCTTCGGTAACTGAGACAAGATGTGATAGGGTGGACAACGTTGAAGACTTTGATGACTAAAATTTTAAAATTCTGATGTAGTGTAATGTTTTGTTGCTTATCGCTTTATTTTGTGCTGATGTTTCTTTCTCACTTAGTAAATAAAAATATGATGTCTTCTGTGTTCTATTTTACATCTATCAGTTGATTCCATCTATCATCCTTCAATTAAATACATACTAAGTATAGATGTGTTTCCCTAAAATGAGTCTAATTGCTTCTAAATGTTCAAATAACTACATGCTTAAATGCTCATATGCCCTGACACTTTTTGATGATGTCAAAAAGGGGGAGAAATATATTAATTGATTTTGATTGAAAAAAAGGGAAATCTGAAAGAATGCAGAACTCAAACAAAGTATTCTCATAAACTGTGTTACTACTAACGTTTGTTGTTTGATGTTATCCGAGGAACTCTAAACAAGTTCACTAGGCATTCTAAAGACAGGATAAGAAGAAGAACTACGAATCAGATTAAGTAAGAGAACTCTGAAAGCAGTCAAGACAAAGTTACATTTCAAGATGCTCACTCAGAAGATCTGTGCAGAAAGCAGTCAAGACAAAGTCTACATTTCAAGATACTCACTCAGAAGATCTGTGCAAATCAGAAGTCAAGAACTGTCGGAAGATCTGGATTAAAGATCCAAGCAAGAAACCATTCTATCAGGAACCATTTAAATTAAAGACGATTTGGTATCAAACTAAATCATCAATTGGAAATCAGATTCAGTACACAAAGATTAGTATCAGACTCTCTAAGCAAAGCTGTGGACTACTGTCAAAAACCTTCATTGGTATCAATATCAGCACTCTAATGAATTACCTCTTAAGCGTATGAGAAGAAATTCTTCACTTGGTATCAGACTTAAAATACTCTGGTATAAGAGTCAGCACATCATTTTTACATCCGACTAAAACAAGATGTACCAGATTCAGAATCAAGCATTGATTGATCACAAGTTTTAACCTTTAATTGGTATCTGATCAAAAATCAAGCTTTGATAATTTAACTGAGTTGTGACAATAACAAGGTCTGAAATAAACCTGTGTTCAAAGTCAAAACTCTGAAAGTCATGATCAACACTGGTGATTAAATTTAGAAACTCTGAATTTCGATTCTAAAAGATCCCAATATCTGACTTATGGAAATTAGGGGAAGATTACCCAGAAGACTAAAATGCAAAACCTAAAATCTTCATATAGCCTGAAACTCAGGGGGAGTGTCTCAAAATACAGTTTCTGATATACAGCAAAGCTATATTTATCAGTCGAAGAACTTCTCTAATTATGTGCTCAATTGAATCTACTAAAAAGTAGAAATACTTCAGACGACTCTGAAGATAACAAGCTCTGATATGACAACAAAGGAAACTGAGTTCTGAAGATGGAAGTTCTATTGAACTAGTCCAGATGCTAAAGACTCTTCGCTTTCCTAAGGACAAGATAGAAAAGTAACTCTTTTCTATTTCTGTTCTGGCAACTCAAGTTGTTACTATGTATATCTTTGGATTATATAAAATCCTAGATGATCTCAGATAAAGCTTTGAGGATAATCATTCAGGGGGAGCTGTTGTTCCACACTCTGAATTTGTTTTCTTTGGTGATTACCTTGTATAAAATATTCAATCAAAATACTTGGTTTTGTCATCATAAAAAAGGGGGAGATTGTGAGAGCAAGAATTGTCTCTACAAGTCAATCTATGTTTTGATGATAACAATAAGTGTTTGTGAAAGAACCATTTTATGGTCTAATGTGTGTTGTGTGTAGATCATAAGAACTAAAGACATCAGAACCAACATACACCAGCCAAATGTACTATGAGTGAATATATGTATATGTGAAGTTACTATGTGTGACTAAAGTCGCAAGAAGCAAGAACGCTTGTTTATCTAGTCATAATCAGCCAGATCCAAGGATGCCAAGATTGCTGTTGCAATGCTCTTGTGGATGCTCTCTGATTAAGATTCTGAAGATAGAGAAGCCTCTGAAGAAGTACACTCAGAAAGAACCAAAGTTATGAAGACTCCTATGACTTGAAGTTCTGATGGCTGAAGGCGCTGAAGACCAAGTGCAGAAAGAATCTGAAGACTGACGAGTTCTGAAGATCAAGGTTTCAAACAAGAAGTTCTGAAGACTCTGACGATAAGCTCCGAAGATTCAGAAGACTTAAAACAGAAAAGGATAAAGCTCTTAAAGACCAAGTGTTGAAGTTCTGAAGACTGGTTCCTAATGGACTTCTTCAATTAACGGAAGACTTGAAGCATCAGATATTCTGCTAACAAGACTCCACTCATGCTTCATCAAATTAACATCAGAAGCCACTGAAGTTTCGAAGTCTAAATATTACCGTTGTGAGTTAAATGTACACACTGCCCAAGAAAAGATGTCTGGTCACTTCCTCCTCTGCAAAAAGAAGATGTGTCAGTACAACTCATTATATCACAACGTCTCTTTTCCAAACAGCCAACAGTATTCTCTAACGGCTATATTTCTACTGGCTATTTAATGGAAATAGTTTTTGCTTCTGATGTGTTGATCACTTGTAAAATTACGAATTAAATGTTCATCTACAAAATTGACCAAGTCATTGTGTGAAGATAGCAACAACGATGAGTTCTCGTTGTAACACTTAGAATATTCAAAGCTGTCATTAATTCACTCATGGAAATTGTTGTTGAATCTCCAAAGAACAAATTAACACAACAACAATGATCAAACAGAAGCTGTTGATGAAGAAGACAACAAATGAAGATCAGTAAAGTCATCAACCTACCTTCTCGTCAAAGCTACATTGAAGATCTGAAGCAAGGAGTTGCTGCTCAAAGCTTGCTCAACCAGAAGACGAAGAAGAAGAAGATCTACAAGATGTCAACTATCATAATATCTAAATACATCTTTGTAGTTTCTTAGGAAAGCAAGGAGCTGATTGCTCAAAACTTGCCTGAACACATGTGTGTGTTCTTTGTACTTAAATCTAGGAGAAACTTGCTTATTAAGAAGCACAATTTGTAATCTCCAGTTTGCCAATTCAACTAGATGAATTGAGACTCCTCAAGTGAACGTTATATCCTGATGGGATCCCTGAACGGTTCAGCTGTGAGTTGAGGCCCTTGAGTAGATCACGTGGTGATCAGATACTTGAGATGACAATGGCTGAGGGTCATTGTGGAAAATCCTGAAATATGGTCAGTAGCGTTATATTCATTGTGATGAATCCCTGAACGGCTAGCTGTGAAATCCCAGCAGTGGGTCTGCTCGGTCAATGAACGTTATATCATGTTGGATCCCTGAACGGTTCATTGGGTTGTTAGTCACAGTGCGGCTGTGCTAGTGGTTAGTCACCGGCTATTGCCCGTGCAAGTGTAATCATGATTTGGTTATAGTGGATTAAGTCCTTGTGCTCAAGGCGAAATCACCTGAGGAGGGTGGACTGGATTAGCCCGCGTGGTGAACCAGGATATATCGTGTGTCCTTTACTCTTTTGCTTAATATCTCTATTTATGTTCCTCCTTTGAATATCAGAACCTCATATTAAGCAAAGTCAGAACCTTGCAGTCTATCTCTGATAAGCTTCCGTACTACAAGTTCTGAGTATCGTATCTTATGAACAGAATCTATATGGTTCTCATACTCTTAGTTAATAGATCAGAATCTCTCAACGAACATTGAAGGTTCTTAAGCGTCAAATTAACAAGATGTAAAAGTTACAAAAAGAGTAAATACACAATTCAAACCCCCTCTTTATTGTGTCTTTCTTGCACCTTCAAGTGTAACATTGAGAACCCTCATAACCTCCATGGCAAAAGGGGAGGAGAACCCCTATATCCTTGACGAGAGGAAGGTAGAAGTAGAAATAAAGGGAGGGAGGATCATAAGAGACAGGCATCGTAACCCTTTTCGGTGATGAACAAGCCTTTAAGATAAATGTCGCTTTGTATTCTGAGGAAGAAACTCCCATTTTTGTGCGGAAAGAAATGATTTGTTCATTAAAAGTATAGTAAGGCCCTATGTTTTTAGCGTCCTTATGCACTACAGAGGGGGCACCGTTATCTTTTTGTTCTAAGGAAAACAAAAGAACAAAAATAAATTACCACCACTGTCGCAATTGTCAAATGGGATAATTATGACCCTTAAAACCTACAACTTTACGCTATCCTAAACCCCATTTTCAAACATTTTCTTATAATCTTTACTCATAATTACTACAGAATGAAGGGAAGGAAAAAAAATCCATATATGGGAGAGTTATGGATGAAGAATCAAAGGCCTGTAGAGAAGCTACGCAGTTCGAAGGAGCTTGCAGAAGTTGTGGAAGCAAAATATAACAAAGAAGTGCAAGGAAAAACTTTTATAAGAGAGTTAAAACCACAAGGAACCTTTTAGTCTCCCTAAATTTTTTGAAAAGCTCATCACACTTCTGGCATGTGGCGCTAGTGTTTAAGGTCTTGAGAATCAAGCCATCATTACTTACATTAAATAGAAGTAAGCATGACATCTGAATGACAGATTGACATTCCTAGCTGACATCCTGGTTAATTATGAGACACATGACAAAGGGTGACTCATCCTCAATTATGGGGTTTATGCCAATAAAAAAAGAGGGACTCGCCTCCCACTAAAAATGGAGTCTTTAGTTGAGGGACTCACCCTAAGCTAAGGGACTCGCCCCCATTAAAAATATCGCCTTCAATTAAGGGCCTCAATCCAAGCTGAGGGACTCACTCCCATTTAAAGGGACCATATCCAGAAATATTGAATTTGCCTTTTATCGAAAGTTTCGCCTTGGATCACGAGATGAAACCCAAAAAAAGCCTTAAAACACTTCGCCCTTTACAAGCCCTCGTGCTTGATAGACTGTATAATGTTATATTTGTGAGAGTCCCCAAATAAGGTGACGCAAGGGTTCCCGCTCCATGAGGCTACCTTTGTAGTATGAGGGCTCGCCTTCCAAATAAGACATATGCACAATGCCATTATCCCCCCACCAGCTATGCAGACTGAGACATACCACGACTTCCTGGAAAATAGGTAGTCAAGAACCTCTCTCATTCAAGGGGGAACAATTACCACCTCTTAGGGTTTTCTAAGTCTTAGGGCCCATGAGCCTATATAAATATTTTTCCCCAAACGGGAGAAAAGGGGATCATAACTTACACAAAGTACACTAAGCACAACGCTTGCATACATAGCCATTAACCTCACATGAGTTTACCCTCTAAAACCACCGTAAACGTCATACACCATCATACAGGGTCTTTCGCCGCCGCGGATAAGCACTAAACACCCTAATCTGTTATAAATCTATTGAGGCTTATGAGTATCCCGTACCTTTGCAGGGATACTACACACCCGTACTTTTTGATCAGTAAAGTATATATAACATTTACCTACGGTTTTGTTGTGTTGTCATTAAAAAATTTCGTTGTATATATAAGTTTACGGGGAAATTTGTGCATATTTTAAAACTAAAGGAAGTGTTCCTTTTATCAAACATCAAGATATGTGATTGTAATTTTCTCTTAAATTATTAACATCAAATGAGTTTTTAAAAATTTTATCATTGAATCATAAAAAAAAATATAATAATTTAAGGATCAACTTATTTGAGTAGTAAGTTTTTTCTTAGCTTACTCTAAATCATAGTTTTTAAATTGAATCTAATCTAATTGTTAATTAACATTAGATTAGATTCAATTTAAAGACTATGATTTAGAAAAAATTAAAAAAAAAAAATTACCTTGAGTAAATTGATCTTCACTCATAATTTAATAATGACACATTTTTTTACTTTATTTTTTATATAATTTTTTATTGTTCCAAAAAGAACCTAAGATTTCAGACTATTTTTTCAATTGTATTTTTTAGTTATTACTATATCTATACTATTTTAAAAATGTTTATAAAATTAATTTAATAAAAATAATGTGTCTTTTGACCACTTTATTATATTTAAATATGTGTTTAAGGATTCATTTTAACAAAATTAGTTTAATAAAAATGTATTCTCTTTGACCATTTATCATTTTTTTAAATATATGTTTAATTTAAAGATTTAAAACAGATGGAATACAACAACACGCGGTGTATGTGATAACAAACATATCGGGTGACCACTCAAGAAATTTCCTTTGGTCCAATCCAAAACAAATAAAACTAAAAACTAAAATCGATAAATAAATAATAATAGATCTATAATCTCTCTATTATCACCATCTTCATCCTCATCACATTTTCGTAAAACAAAAAATGGCTGGTTTCAGCGGCGATGAAACTGCTCCTTTCTTCGGCTTCCTCGGCGCCGCCGCTGCCCTAGTTTTCTCCTGTAAGCCCCAATTATTTTCCTCTTCAATCAATTATCAATTATTCTGATCCAATTCTGATGCGAAATTGAATTTCAATTTAACGTAGGTATGGGAGCGGCTTATGGAACTGCGAAGAGCGGTGTTGGTGTAGCGTCGATGGGTGTGATGAGACCTGAACTTGTTATGAAATCGATCGTGCCTGTTGTTATGGCTGGTGTTTTGGGTATTTATGGTTTGATTATCGCTGTTATTATTAGTACCGGCATTAACCCTAAGGCTAAGTCTTATTATCTGTTTGATGGTTATGCTCATCTTTCTTCTGGGCTCGCTTGTGGTCTTGCTGGTTTGTCTGCTGGCATGGCTATTGGGATTGTTGGTGATGCTGGTGTTAGGTTTTTACATCTCTCTCTATGCCTTTCTTAGTTAATGTTCTATTTTGATTTGATTCTGAATAATTGTGCATTCATGTTTCTCTCAATTTCATAACTGATTGATTGTCTTTATTGATTTTGTTTGTCCCTAATTTTTGTTTTCTTGTTTGATATGATATATACTATAAATCACTGCTTACGCACTTGTAGACAATGATAATAGTATGAGAAAATATGATTGATTGAATGTACTTACTCGTGTGAGAATCGTGTTGGTATTGGACATTTAGACATAGTGTCAATTTAAAGTGTTGGTGCTATGTAAGAATATTGGATATATATTATAAGAATTTTCCTCTTTTAAATTGAGTAGCTAATAAAACAAGACAAATCGAGTTTACATACAATATCTGTTGTCGATTTTCTCAATTGATATTGCGGTTGATCACTTTAGATAAACTTAATGTATATCTGGTATGTGGTTGAGTAAGATAAAATGCACACTGTTGTAATTATTTTCTTGGTTGTGTCACTAGTGGTGTTGCCTTCTTCTCCTCTCATGGATAGAGATCATTTGTTATTCTGCTACAATGTGCATAAAGGTCATGCTTATTAGAGCCAGTTTGAATGAACTTTTCAACATTCTTGAAGAAAAAAAATTGAGATGATTTTGTTAGTGGCATCGTTCAAGTTGGATTGGATTAACTTATAACATACGGGGAATTTTTGATTGAGATAAGTATTGGATTCTGATATCTAATGAAAGAAGCGCTTATAAATTTATAGGTGGTAATGGGGAAATTAGATGAGTGGGCTTTTGAATATATTGCGGGTTGAGATGTAGAAGAAGATCATTGCTAGTTATGTGAAAAAACTTACTAGTTAGAAGACTCTAAATCATAGTAGGACTATTTAAATTTTATTTTCATATAAGTAGTTTTTAAAAGTTTATCCAAGTTACATCTATAAGTTTTGTAGGTAATAACTTCCAACATTTGTTGAAATTTTATAAATTACTTTTTCTTAAACTCTCTAATGTTACTTCTATAAAAGCAGGGCACCTAAAAATTTATACGAATACTTATTTGAGTTTAAAAGCTCATACATGAGGTCGAAGTTAATCTTAATTGGGTTTTAATCTTTTCAGTGTTCTCCATGTTTTTCAGTTTTGGTAATTCTAACGACGAATGATCTTTTCTCACAAATCAAATTGCCACTGCTTTTTTTTTTTCTTGTAATTTAGTAAATTATCTACTATGCATATGTGATAACTGAACATGTTGAAGTAGCCCAATTTCAGCAGTATGTATGTGATAGTACTTGGGTATTATGGGATGTTTGGTGTAGTGTTTTAAGTGGCTTAGTTCTTCCCCCTTATAGTAGCTTTTAAGATTCCCCTAGATCTTTGATATTTACCCATTGGTATTAGAACCAATGTTGTCAATTGCAGATTCGGAAAATAACAGATTGTTAAAATTC